>CM052146.1:11815666-11993292 GCA_028454255.1 Halictus ligatus
CCGATCCGACCCAGGCAGAATAATGTTGCCATTGGCCAGCTGCGATACACGGGATCCGAGAAAAATCGAACGCTTTAACGCGCCCGCGATGATGCATCGATCCACCGGCGTCTTACCTATGCAACCGACCCGCGCCCTTTGTTCGTGGGCGCACGCGACGAACCCGACAATGGAGACAAGTTGCGCGGACCTCGCTCGATTCTTCTTCCCTCTCTGTTGCGCGTGCACAGCGTGCTTTGACTTATGGAACCGTAAACGATTCTGCAGAATCGATTCGTTCTTTATTGAGATCGGGCAAAAGTCCCGACGCTTCAACCATTTCCGCTCTGTGAAAAATCGAATTCTACTTTTCCGCCTTTGCCTGCCTCTGCGAGGGCAACGGTTTCTTTGATGCGATCGCCGACTGCGTTTGTTTCTGCGATCAATTTCGCTGTTGCTACCGAACCGATCTTCACCGATGAAATATTGTAAAACTGTTTCACACATTTCTGTCGGAAATGCACCAAACACTCAATCGGATAATGCAATCTTACTATTCTTAGACCCACTTGCGAGGATTAACAATTTCACATTGGAATGATTGATTCTTAAATGGAAATCTAGCTACACTGAATTGTTGTTATTCTTCTGATAAATACTGATGCCTGGTAATATTTCGATTGCAAAAGAAAAAATTGTCCAGCTCCATTGTGAGAAATCGAAGGTTAATAAAAAACTAGTTTTCTCTATCATCTTAAAAAGTCCGGAATAATAAAACAGTATTCTTGAATTGTTCTAATGTCTTCTCAGTTCTATGTTTGACCCATTCATTTTTGTTGTAAATGCATAAATGCGTCGGTCTAATAATTGTACCGCCCTTTCACATTGCAAAAATTAGTTAAAAAGAGCGCCCTCGCCGAACCGCCTAAAAACCCACTCTCGAAAAGAAACATCAAGACGACGTCTGAAGCATCACCCCGCTAATCCACCCCGTCCCCACCCTGCGGTAGCACCTTCTAAGTATTTCACAGCGATTCCTCGCGTCTATTAGAAGAAGTGACTCTCCCGCACTCCGTCGAAAGCCCCTCGAGCTAAGAGCGCGTTGACAAAGTGACAATTACGCGGCACGCACGCACGCACGCACGCGAGCACTCGTGCCGTGGGGGGTGGGGGGGATGGTTTAGGGGATGGTGGCCGTACGAGCAGGAACCGAAACAACCTCCTACCCCCCACCCACGTGTTCCGTAGTCACGTGCGGTCTCGTGTTACATTTTCATTCGGCTAATTGCCTTTTCATCGGATCCCCACGGTCTTCCAGCGTGTAAAACCGCTCCGGCCCTTTCTCCCTTTTCCCCCCGTCGCTCTCTCTCTCTCTCTCTCTCTCTCTCTCTACATCCCTTTTCTGCCTCCTCGTTTCACCGGCGTCGCGACGCTCGGCGTCTCTTTCCCAACGAGCATCGAATCGCACGACCCGCGGGGATAGGTCCCCGATCGTGTCGAGGTTCAACGCAAATTGGAGGCTCCCCTTTGGCCCTTCACGCGGAGGAGGACGCCCTTTGCTCCCCCGAACAAGCCAAAGGATTGATTTACAACGGGCCGGTCGCGGGAGAACGCGTTCTTGCCGCCGCTTCTCGCGATTGTTCCGAAGTCGGAAAGCGGGGGCTTGTTGCACGGGCGTTTAACTCGAGGGCCCGCGCAGGATAAATAAGTATGACGAGTGCCGACACGACGGTAGGCGAGTTTCTTTATGGCCCGGTGACGAGCCGGTAGCATTGAGATCGCGCTTGCGAAATAGATGATTTACCGTGGGCCGCGCGGTAATGACTGCTCGGTGATTAACCGCTGATTTGTCTCGTCTGACGTGCTCCCGCTGCTGCTGTTAACGCAATCGCGCTTGATTTGCGATCCCGAGATAAACTGGGCGTGGGTTGCGTCAGGTATGACTGAAGACCTTTACGTGAAAAGGAAAAATTGTCCTCATTTGTTGGAAGAAATCAGACTCGACACCTTTACACGATCTTGATCCATTCTGATGTATACCCCCCGTCCAGAATTATTAGGTCATACGTTTGTTCCGTTTACTCTTGTATCATTTAAATTATAAAAATAATATGGGTAATCACCCTTTCATTCCACAACCTCTTCTGACCTTTTTCGCAAAAACATCATACCGTCAGTATAAAATATCTGCGATTTGTCATTAAAATAATTTTCAATGGTGAATAATGGGACGCTCTAATACCAGGACACTCTTTAAAAACTTTCTTAACATTGGTCCAACAACTTGAATTTTTTTTTATGTTAATCTTGCAGTCATGCATGAAAATTGTATGCATTAACTGCAAGACACAGGAGCTACATAGATATTTTTGTCTCGATAACATTATAGAGTTCAAAATAATATTCAATTTTGTCATAAAACCGTAATATTCAATCATGATATTCGGTAAATTTATAGCACTGACCAAGAAATATGGATGGTATTAATTCCCACGGACTCGAAACAAAATTTCTCAATTCTTTTTAACCTCAGTATCCAGCGATCAGAGTGAGCATGATCGTTCCAACTACAAATTCATTAACGACACAAACCATACGCCAAGGAATTAATCAACCCGTGCATTCAGAAATGAACGAGCCAAGTGTCTCGACGTCATAAGCGTTCTGTGATCGCGAAAAAACGAGCAACAAGTACCTAATTGCTGGAAATAATTGTCGCCGTGCGTTTGACCAATGGGTTCAGGAAACACCTAATAACGTCTCCCCTTAGCCGTAGCCGCGTTAATCACGCGTTTAAATAGAGATAACGTACTAATTGAAGCGGATAAAGACGATCGGCCGGGATTCCCGCTCGCGTTAATGATCCCTGCCGTTTTTAGCTGGTCATCCTACGCGATTCCCGGCACGAATCATTAGGAGGGGTTCTCAGCGACAGAAAACAAGTCTCGGCAACGCGTCCGTCACCGGAGAGGAACGTTGGCTACCGCGCCTCGGATCGACTTCCTCCCAGAACGCATTCCAACAGGTAAAAACAACCTTTAGCCGCGGCTTGTTACCGCATAGCAGTTTCACGGATGTTGCTTCATTACGAGAGCTGACTAACGCGCCGGAATATTTATTAACGGTATCCCGTCGGGGCTCGAGTGGTAGCCTTTTAATTAGACATCTTTATTCGGCCCGAAAGCGCAGTTACTACGAAATCCCGGCCGGTAAATTTCGCAAGAAACCCGAACGGCCCGCGACGGAAAAAAGTGAGCGAGAGAAAAAGGGGATACCGCGTCCATTCGCGTCGCTTTATTTTCTTCGTTTTCCGCGCGAAAGCCGCGCGCCGCTAATTGCTTTATATTTTACGTAAATTATTAACGTTTCATTAAAGAGCCCTCGGCGAAGGTCCGTCGCGAATTGCTTCCCGAGGAGTTGTAATGGCGCTGCCTGCCTGCCCCTAGGGACATCGCAAATTGCTGCCGCCTCGTCGCGTCGTCTCCGGCGACGACGCTCCGGCAAGTCGCGATAATGAAGCTGCGAAATAGATATTGAAGCGGGCCGATTTTATCGTTGCGAGAACGATGAATTCGTTAGCGAACGCCGCGCGAAACGCGGACCAGTTTACCCGCGACGCGAACCAGCGGGCGAGAGTCCGGCATTCGTTATTTCGGTTAAATAAACTGTGAAATATTTCGAGTACACTCTCCCCGTCAGGCGCCATTATGCTAATAAACGGCAGCACGGCTAGACGAAGGATCCTTATGCAAAGCGAAACTGTTCTGCATCGATTGCCGGACGCCGCGGCCGAATAGGAATATCATTCTTCCCTCAATTATTTTAATATGGTGGACGGTGCGAGAAGAACTGCGTGATGGATTCTGCTTAAAGTACACTTTTAGGATAACTATGAACTAGGGGAAAAAAGGAGGTACTTCAGCTAAAGTAGCGCAATGGAGGATTCAAAGTAAGCGCGCCAAATCTGTAGTCTTTCAAAACGGAGAGTGCAAGATTACCTGGGGCTTTTGTGATGGATTAAGTGAGAACGGATTTTTAAGGGAAATTACAAAAGAAGATGAAAGGGAGAACGACTTATCGAAAATTTTAAAGTACCACAACTGCAAAGAATCTATAGTCTAGATATTTGAAGTGCCTTTCAAGAAAAAATACTTACTAAATGGAAGAAAAGAGGCTGTCAGAGAGAAGATGCCAGAAGGATATTTTAAGGACAATTATAAAACAATATTAAAGGTACAGTATTATCTAAAATACCTTTTTAAGAATTTAAAGCCCGAAGAAAATAATGTCTACCAAAGCGGACAGAAGGATAAAGGAGCTGGTTAAGAAAGGCTACTTAAAGATCAAAAAGTTTCAGTCATTAGGAGCAGAAGCTATAAGATGCCAAGATTAAAGCAACGAAAGAAAAGCGAAGCTACCGAAATAGAACTGTTTGCCGAAGATAAAGCAAGGGCAGATTACAGCAGCAAAACAAAGAAAAGAGAAAGCCGTGTGCCAGTGAAGAATGGGAAGCGCCGAGAAACCCAAGAGAATCTACGGCTCCGCCCATGGGGTCGCAGAACCCCCAAAAGAAAAAAGAGAAGCAACAACCTGCCGCGTCTAGACACCTGCCGCACTATACAACGTGCTCATTTCCCAGAATTTATGTAGGTCAGATCGCCAATCTTCATTCATCCTTGCTACATCAGTCGGGAAACCACCTTAGCATGGAACTGTCCAATTTTTCCCCAGACGGGCACAAATTAATTCTAATGGCAGTACCGGGCAAAAAATGTCATTGGAATGCGATCGAAAAGAAAGAAGTCTCGAACAAGAAAAAGAATCGAATAGCTTCGATTAATCACAGGCGATTCCCGATTTTTCCTTTTCCTCGGCACTCTTTTCTTCGCCCTGTAAAAAACCGAGTCTGATTAAAAAGAAGGAAGCGGGGCTGGCTGTTCAAGGGTCTCCTCATCTTCCGGCGAGTTCGACTCGTCTTCCTCCTCGAGTGGACTCGATTATCTTCTCGTTCGGCCGGTTGGGTCATCGCCAAGACAATTTCGGCCGCCGGGGGTCGCTCCACCCGGGGTAATAAATGCAATCTCGAGGCTCGCTTTTCCCGTCGCTCTTTAACGGGGGTGGGACGTGGAGAGGGACTTATAACTGTGGCGCACGAAGTTCGAGGACACATTCCTTCGAATTCCAATCAGCCGGCGCGTCCCCCCCCCATCCCCCCACCCTCCGCGGATGACGATGCACCGGTATCTAATAATTTCACGGGGCGACGGAACGGCGGCGCGGAGAACGGCGAATATCGATACGACTCTCTCTACCGAGTCGCCGCACGTTTTAATTTACTATTATTACGAACTCCAGGGAGGATCACTGGACCGGATGAAATCTTATTTACGCCCGAACCCCCTCGAATCCACCCCCGCGACCGCCTAGCTCGCGAACCGAACCGAGAATTATCGGAATCGAACCGTAGCGCCTGGCCAACGTTTTGTAATTAACGGGAACCAGAGTTTAAGGGCGGAAGGGTTAACGAACCGGGGCTGCAGGTGAGGTCGGCAGTTGTCGAAGGATATCGAGTGTGAAAGAGCTACAGCAACGTCTCTATATGTGCGGAAGCTTCCGGACCAAAAACTCGAACCTTCTGCAGACGCTGCTCTTTGATCTCTTGAACGTGGAAAAGGGTGGATAACTGTTTTCTTGCTAATCATATCTTTATTAAACTTTTATCATCATACCCGTGACGATTTTCTGATTGAAATGACTCCAAACACGATACAATTTGGATCACAATTACTCGTTTAATTGACGATACAGTAGAACCTCGATTATCCGAATTGATGATTTCTAAATGCTTTTGTTAGATGTTGCAGGATTCTTTTTTAAATATTTTTGTGGCCGTTTTATAGTACATATCTTGAAGTACAGTCAAATCTGTTTTTGTGCGGTCCTTTTCTATGCGATCTTTTTATGCGGTATATGAACGCCAATGGTGTGTGTTCTCATCACAAGACGATTTTGGATTACGACGAGCAGTATTGAATTATGATCATTTTGAACATTTCTCCATGTTTAAAATGAGACATTACATTTTTTTTTAATGTTTCCATGTATAATTTAATTATTTATTTGGTTTGGAAAGCACTTTCCCTCTATTTCGTAAATCTTTTACATATTTTCTAGGTGTGACTTTTTTCTATGCGGTTCCTCTCCACCGCATAAAAAAATTTTCTTTACTATGTTGTAAAAAATTATTTGTTATAGCTATTTATGAAGTTTCTGAATGTTTTTTGCGGTTTCTTTTATGCGGTCCCTATCTACCGCACAAAAACAGGTTTGACTGTATTTCAAGATAAAAGAAAGTTTAAAGTTTCGTTAAAAAATATGAATATTTGTAAACACAGTAGCCCACTGGCCCTAGGCCCTACGGTTCACATAATAAGTCGCCGTATTTGTACGTAATTATATTTTTCAATGAAATTTTATAAAAACTTGCTTTAAGACCTATGTTATCAAATAGAAATGTCTTTTCTGGGATATTTCAATATTTTTCAAAATCTTTTGACTTTGAAAGGATCATTAAACACGGATCGACCCTCGCAGGACGGCCGGTCCTGCGAAAGACTATGCCACGAGTAAAACCCGCGGAACGGGCCGCGAGCATGTCTTTCGGTTCTTTGATCATCCGCGTGCAAGTGTATTAGCCAGCCAGCCCCCACGCAGAATGAATATCTTCCCTTACGTTCCTCGGGCTCGGTCCGTTCGGGGATGTTTTTCCGCTCGGTCTGGATAGAATCGGGCGATCATTCCCTTTAGTAGGGCTCCATCGATTCGCCCCGAGAAAGTACTCCAAGAACGGAGAAAGTATTCCAGCTGGAGACACGGGAGCGCACCTCGGGGAGGTTCGGGAGAATCTTTCGCCGGAAAGGCGAAAGCTAGTTCAAGTTTAACGCGGTTCCGCCAGGTGTGTTCCCACCGAAACTGAATCGAACCGGAGTTCAACGGAGTTCAGAGCTAACCGAGTCCCAAGGCAAGCCCACTTCCCTTGTGCAGGGTTTAACTTAATCTACCGAGTTCGCCGTGTGTTCCCAGGGTCTGCCGAGATAAGAAAATTTCTATTGGATCTGTGCTACGGGCCGAGGCGGCTAACTTTATCAGCTTAACCCTTTCGCTGTCAAAGGTGCGGTCAGCGGACGGTGGAGGCTGTGTACCGAGGGCAACTGTGCTCGTTTTGTTCCCTTGTAACAAGCTCAAATCTTTTTTGTCCCTTACCGAAGATTGGAGCGAACAGTTCAAGGGCCTGCCAAATTATTTTTCTACAGATTGTGTGTAGAAAACGTAGCTGACCTTGAAGCTGATATATCCGAAAATGGTACTGGAGACATTAAGAAAATTCAGTGTAGATTGCCAATAAGTTATAACTAGACTATGCATTTGTGGCAAAAATGAGTAGGTGTAGTTTAGAACAGTGAAGACATTAGAATAATTTAAAGATACTGTTATATTATTTTCAATCTATCGAACATAATCAGAAGAAAATTAAATTTTTATTTCACCCCAGTTTGTTGCAATTCGGATAGAAAGTTTTCATTTTGCATAAAGATCCGCAGTTATAACAAAAATCCCAACGAGTGCGAAGATATACAGCCCAGCTACCCCTTTCGATAGCAAACTCCAAACTTTAGAAACAGATACAGTGAATTCTCGATATATGTATGTCAACAACACGGGTCTTGCTAATGTCACGTATCATCCAGGAGACATACGCGAGCCGTGTTATGTTTACACTCCTCGGCGTCCGAGTCCTCACGGGGTATACCTCGCGGTAGTGGGGATAATTCCGCCACGTTTATCATCCAGGCCTTGGTGACATATATAGAGAAATCACTTGTACTAGAAGAAGCTTCTTCAGAAGCAAAGTGTGACCTGCTACAAACGTCCAAGAAACGAATCTTGAAAGTATTTGAATATATACAGGTTCGATTACCGTACAGATTCCTATGAGTGCTAAGTTCCGGTTGACCTTCAAGTTCTAGAAGGGAACTTGCATGTTTGGAAACAGACGCGAGAGAAAGTCTCGGCGAAGGAGGAGGGAACGACAGGTAGCGGGGTTAAAAGAAAAAAAGGTCCGCAAAAGAAATCTTAGCCGCGGTGCTTATAATTCCTGCGGGTGTTTTTCGCGGCGGCGAAGACCCACGTCGTCGGGCTCGCGGCGGGTTTTTTTCGTGCGATTCCCGGGTAACCGGAGCCGACGCGTGTCGGTGTCCGGGGCTCGAGATGCGAGGAAGTCTTAGGAACTCGCCTTAAGCCGGGCCCCGTGCTCGTTCGCCTCGCTAACGAGCCACGAACGAAGAAACTGCGCCGAGTCGGTAATTGGATCGGCCGATCTGCTCCTTTATGCGGCGACTTCGTCCGGTCGATGAGCAAAGCGGTCTTCCTCAAAACCACCAACACCGTAGAGGCCGGAGGGGGGTCACGGTAACATTATTAACCCGTAATCGAGCTCCGGGCAAACAATGAGGCGGTTTAGCCTCCTGTCTCTCTCTTTCTCTCTCTCTCTCTCTCTCTCTCTCTCTCTCTCTCTTTCTCTCTCAAGCATCGTCTTCGCGAGACTCTCTTTCCCTCTCTCGATCTCTCCTTGGAGAGATCTTGCCCTCGGGGGCAAGCAAACCCCACCGCGTGACCAAACTTCGCCACCCTTGATCAGAAGTTTCACCGTTATGCAAACTCCTTGTTTCCGATGTGGGAAACCGGCGTGCTTCCGAGTCCGACGATGCCTTCTTAACGCTCCGACCTGCGGGCTTCGACGGCGCTCGCCTAACCGGCGGAAGTCGCCCCACTCGGGGAGAAACTGCTTGATCGCTGGACAGGTTTAATTTCGCTCACTTTCGCGTGTTCTCGCGCCTCAGACGCCGCGCTTCGGGTTCAGGCTGTCTGCGAGCCGTCGGAGCCTTTGTTCGGCGAGTTAATCTTCGACGTGGAAATTCTTTGGGAACCTCGCGCGGGGGTGGGAGTCTTGGATACTTTAAGAGGGGCTTCTCCTGTAACGGTCAGTGACGACAAGTGATTTTTAAGAATTTTTATAGAGTCACTATTGGATAGACGGAACTAGGTCTTTCTGGTATGTGAATATTCTTGAAGTGTTTCTTTTTTCTTTAAATTCTTCTTATTATTTGTTGTATAATGTACTTTGGCATTGTTGCCGTGCTGTGTCTGTCGCAGTAATTAAAACACGAAAAGTGAGAAATTTTCTTGAAGTCAGATACTTTATGGTGGGATTGAACCTATTTTGAAGGAAGAATTTGTAAACGACAAAATATATCTTCCTCAATGGCGGCAGGTAGCTAGAATCAGTGGAGGTGCTGCTCTAGAAAATTTCAGCTTCCTATGTGCGCATGCGCGCAACAGTTACACACCACCAGGCTGGGACTGTGAAGCTCCATACAAAGATTTTTCTACCTTTTTATTAAATTAAATGTTACCGATAATATCAAATGGAAATAGGGGATGCTGCAGTTCCACTGATCTTCCTGGTCCATTTGCAAAATTAAGAGCCAATTATACATGACTCTTTCATAAGTGGAGACATTTAAACGATTCTCAACGTTGATTTTTTAAATTGATACGTATACCTTTTTATGCGCCACTCGATGCAGTTTCCGATTCTCTATAAAAAAGTGTTAACCCATGCATTTCGAAAAATGATTAGTTTAGCAGATATTTTAATTTGAACATTAAGAGCCAAGACTCCGTAGATTCGCGATAAGGTAGAGTGACCACGTTACCGACAAAAATAGGCGAAAAATCGTTTTACGTGCCGCAACTTTTCGTCCTCATATGAAAACATTTTTCGCTGGGGAAGGGCTCATTCGAAAGAGGAAGGTTCAATCTAGCGCGCGCTGATCACGAGCTGACGAGATTATGCAGATACTTGGTAATATAAGTGTTAAAAGTAGGCCAAAAATTGACGATGCGCACGCCGCGGAATCCAAGCATTTTTATGCCATTGGATGAGTTTTCTGGATGAAATCGGGAGTAGCGCGAGCTAGAAAATATCTCCAGCTACAAATTCAGGTATATTATGTCTTAATTTTCTGCGAAACAAAGCCAAAAACTTGCAGCACGTTTCTGGCGTCAGAACTCATGATATCGATAATGCAGAGCAAAAAATGTGACAAGTTTAGTCACATACTTAAGACCCGTCGGATCAAGACCAAGACGGATCTCAAGTCAGTGGCTGAAGACTGTGACCGGAAATTATACAACAGTTACCGACCTGCTGTCTCTACAAAAGTCACGTGACTAACCTTGGCTCTCAAAATGAGTAGATAAATTCGAAAACTGTGAAGACATTGGAAGAATCTGAGAGTATTCCTACAGTTTTCTACTCATTAAAATGGTTGAAAGACTAAATTCAGATTTTCAAATTCAGAAAATTTTTAGTTTGCATATACACTACCGCTCACAAGTATCCGGACACTCCCCGATGGATACGTCGACGAATCACGTATTTGATTTTAGTGTAGTAATGCATACGTAATTTTTAATTCAAAACGTTAGATATTTCATAAGAAACTAATACAAATCGATAATAACTTTTATGCAATTCTAATGCATATTTCGCGAATGCCCGAATACTTTTGAGCGGTGGTGTATGTTTTCAACAGTAACGGTAAGGAAACATTATTTTTCTTCAAGTAAAACTTATTGATCAAAGTAAGCATCACTATTTCTCAATTCAATTTTTGTGGAAAATTAAATTTTTGGTCGTTCATAATCTGTAAGGCTGTACTACCTTCGACTCTTAATGACAAGTCAACAGATCCACAGAAGAGGACCACGGTACCGTCAATATATCACCGATAAGAGCCGTTTCGATTTCGAGACCGATCCGTCAAATCGAAAAGACAGTTAACGAGCGGTCGAAGCTGAGCGTTCCAGTCGATTCGATCGGGTCGAACCCCGTACCTATCGATTCGATATATCTCGGTTCGCCGGCGAACGCCTTGCCGGAAATGTATTCCGCCGCGGAAACAAATCTTCCCCGCAGACAAAAAACCTCGCCGTGATTATCGGTAACGATCTGCTCGGCGCGGGCCGAAGCGGGCCGAAGCGGGCCGGAGCTGTGCGGAGCGGTGCAGAGCGGAGACCGACATTCCGCACGCCGGCCACGTATGCGCGCACCGAATTTATTCGCGAGCGGAGTTACGCCATTGGACGGGAACCGGCCGAGCATTATTTACCTTGGTAATTACGCCGAGGCCGGTTCCACGCCGGTGGCTCGCGAGCCACAAATTATCGGGCGCAAGCTTTCGGGTGTTTCGCCGGCGACGGCGTGCCAGCAGCCGAACCACCGGGATCGTTAAACGCTTTTTACACGGCGGTCGCCTCATACTCCGTTTCATCCACTGCACCATATCCATGCACCCTCCCATGCTATGATCTGTGTCCTTCCTTCGCTGAAATCCACTGGTGACGGTCAAGGTCGGTGCTTACCGCCAATGCCGTTCGCCAAACCGAGATCTGGCTAAAAAGACTAAGCGTGGGATTTGGTCCTTTTCTTTCGAAAAAATGAGTGATCTTGCTCTGCGCTGAGTGCAAGGAATTAATTTATGAGGGTCAAAAGGTTAGAAGCGTACTATATCACTATTCGTTGAACATCCTGTAGATAATACCGATCGTTAGTGACAATTTTGACAGAAAAGACGCGGACCTTCGAAGATCTGCGACGTTGGTCATGCTAAGGCTGATCAAAGGTAATTGGGCAGTTTGAAAGGATTTGCTTCCGGAAACTTGATTTCTGAACAGAGTGGTAATAATTTCTTACATTAAAGAGTTGTTATCGAACGAATCCACGAGGGTTAAATGATTAGAAATGAATTTCATGTGTCATTATTTTTTTATCACAAGAAATTTGGCAAATTCCAGTCCATCTTTTTCTAATTCCATCGTATCAACATCGTATCGCTCATCGCTCAAATTTTTCGACACTACGACCTTGATTTCCAAATTCAAAGTCACTTTTGCGGTGCATGTTTTCACCAGATCTGCACCGATACAGAGGTGTAGAATCACGCTCTGGTGGTCGTGGCATATAATTTTAGTACACCCTGTACAAAGAATAAGAACCTCGGGGGAAATTACATCGCGCGAGCACCGTCAAAGAAACCGCGAAATGAATAATAGCAGGATAGTTCTAGCGTAATAAGGGTTAAGCAGAGGCGTGCTTTATACAATCCTCTTCGGGGCGAGTGGCTCTAATCGCGGAAAAGAGTTTCCGTTGATTATGCGCGAGTAAACCGGCCGGTTCCCGGGCCGACTACGCGAGCTCGCGGAGTCATAGAAACGGTTAAGACGTTGGAAACAACATTCGCCTGGTAATTGCAGAAAATTCCGCTTCTGGCGGTACAGGCGGGTGTGCGGGGGTGTGGTGTTTAAAATGTAACGGTGCAGCGCTCATGCAACTCCGAACTAACAACTGTTGGATTACTTCAATTCGAGCGGGCGGCGGCATGGGGTAACCAGGGTGGCGAAAAGACAGGGGGAGGTGGTGCGCGCACGCGAGAGAGAGAGAGAGGGAAGTCGCGGAGAAGTTAAATTGGAGAAACACACGCGGCCGGTTTCTTGATGGTTAATTAAGTGGAACCTTAGGAATTCTCCGAACGCGTTCAACAGGAATATCCGTCGGCGGTCGGTGAATCGGCGATGGAGAAATTACTATGATGATCGATGTAGCCGAAACTCTCCGGGGGAAACTGGCGCCGCGCGGGGGGAACGACGGGAATTTATGGGAAAAGTTTCGGTCCTCGCGAAATTCAAGGAATGACGCTTTCGCAACGAGCTTCGTTGTACTTCGAATTAACGTCATCCCGCGTAACACGGGGACGTTGATTAACCGCTTTAGTGTTTCACCCCTCCCGGTCGTTGATTCATTAGACAAAATCGATCCCGCAAAAAACCACGCGTAAATCAATCGCCCGCCGATATTGAATCGGGAAGATGAATACCGGAAGTTTGTATCGACCGGTTGCGTTATTAGCACCCGGTTAAATTTCAATGAGCGCGCTCCCTATCGTGCCATACAAATATTAACTTTTAACGCGAATAAAACCGTGTTCCGGTTCTGAGAATTTAGGTACGGGGCACTGCGAATGCACGTGTCATAGTGTCATAGTCATTTTAACTCTCTAATTTCACCTTTGGCTTTTTTATTTTATTTTAACACTGATTAAACATTTCGTTTCGTTGACACTTATACACTAAATTAGAGACTTCAGTATTTCAGAATTTTTCAGATTTACTTACAGCTTGGAACAATAACAATTTAGGCCCGGACCAGTAACAAAAAAATCCATAATGCCAGGGGAGAGTTAATCAAATTTTGATTAGTAAAAAAAAGTCAGAGCTTCTTGATGATTTAATCTTGCTTCTGGAGACGTCAAAATTTTCTCCTGCCCTTCAAATTATCCATATTCTCTGAATATTGTTTGTAAATTGTTCTTTGGAAAATGCAGCTCTGATTAATACCATTGCAAATAAATATTTTTCCCTTGAACATGGAATACATTCATGGATTAATATTTTCCAGCAAGTTTCAGTGTAAAGTGGCGAGAGGACGTGGAAAAAATGTTTGAACAGATCGTTTCAGCAGGCGGTGCTCATCGATCATCATAGAGCAGCATATAATTGACTCGACTAAATCTTTCAACCTGTTTCTTCAGACAGGGAATGTAGATCTGGAGACAACGATACTCACTCGACCAGGGTCGGTGTTCCATTCATTTGTTCACTGTCACTTCCCATCAGATACGTCATTCGTATACACGGTGTTCGATCGGCGAGGAAAGTCGATAAAGTTCTGTTATCACGTTAGAATCTGTAACAGTACTTTCACAGCAGGATCGTTGGGGCTGAGCATCGAACTAACACGATCATCCACTTTCAAAACATTTCGTAATCTTTTCACGCGGTATCCCATTAACGAGACGTCTTGATAAAATCACTTAAAAATTTATTTTCTTCTTGAATAATTTTGTATTTATTCAGCAAATCCAGTTCTACCAATCGTTACATTGTTTGAAATCGCAACTGCTCGCTTTTGTCGTAAATTCATAAAATTAGCAGTACAGTCATCAGTAGACTGAGGATCTTTATGGAAAATAAAACTTCTCTGCGTTAATTGCAAGACACTAGGTATTTAATTCTTAGCTTAATAATTTTAACAGACTGAAAATAATAGGTTAACATTCTGAAAGAATTTTAACCTTCCCACTGTTTAAAATTGCAGCTATTCGTTCCAGTCACAAATGCATAAAATCCACAGTACAGTGATCAGTAGACTGCGGATCTTTATGGCAAATAAACATTCTCTGGGTCCATTGTAAGCGAATGGGGTCAAGTAGACATTCAATCCTTACCATGGCAATTATAACAGGCTGAAAGTAACAGAATAACGTTCGTAAATAATTTTAACCTGCGCACCGTTTAAAATTGGAGGCACTCGTTTTTGTCGCAAACGCATAAACTCCACAGTGCGCAACTACCGCCGGCGGAAAGACTCGTCTGGAGTCGTTCGATCGCCAGAATCAATTCCAAAAATCAGCGATTTATCGCGACCGGCGGATCGGAGGGTTGTGCGTAGGGTGCGCGGCGCCGAATTACACGCGGAAATGAAAAAGAGAAACGGCCCATCGAACGGCACGGCGCGGCGCGCGGGGGTCGCGGAAGGTCGCGTGTATATCGCGGGGTGATATTACGTCGCGGGTCCGGTGAACACGGTTTTTTCTCGTTACCGTGGACGGGGGCCCGGAATAACGAGATTTCGGTATTGACTTTGAACCGGGGTTCGGGGTCGCAGGAAGCGAACTCGAACTCGAACTCGAACTGAAACCTCGAACCTCGAACTGGAAACCGGGAGAGCGGCGCGTATCGACGGTGACGAGCGAAGCGGAGTCGAGCGGAGTCGAGCGGGTCCGGGCCGAAGGGATTTCCATAACTGAGTCGACCGGACGCGGAGTTGCCTTGTCGGCCGAGCTGTCGCTGCAACCGGTGCAAGCGTATTCGATTTTCACGGGTCACATCGCCGGAAACTTATTATTCGCCGACAGAAGAGACAGGGAGAAGTTATATAAAGGCGGAAAGAGCGACGGACGATCGTCAATGGAAAACGACCGTCGCCGACCACCCCCCTCCCTCCCCTCTCCCTCCGCGCACCCTTCGAGCCGATACCGAATAGAGAGCAGCTACCCTTTCGATTCGATGGAGAACGCGCCGCTGGAAATGTCCGATCGAAACCGGACCACTGCCACGTTACTCGATGGAATAATTACTGATCCGGAATGCAACCCCGGAATCCATCTCGCTTCCAGGATCATTCAATTCGACGGCGACGCGAGGAATCCCGAATAAAATCCCAAAATCGCCGGCGGTCTCTTAATTCTTTCGAAAGTGACGCCGAAGAAGCTCGCAATCTAATCCCAACGCGAATTTTATCGCAGGGGACATCCAAATCAATTCTTGTATCCTCTCCGATAATTAAACTTCTACAATCCTTGCGAGAATCAGAGAATAAAAATGTGTTTCCACCCTGAACGTGATGACTGTGACTGGAAAAATGTAGAACGCTGATCTTTAATTTCTGTGATGTCTATACTGTTTTAATTTGGATTTTAATTTGTTTAATTTTAATTCGTTCACTTCATTTCAAATACTGAGGGACTTAAAGAAAGTATTATTGTTCCATTAGAGAGAAATGATTGTTTGCAGTTGCCAGGCGGCTTTGAGGACAAATGCACTTTGCGACCAAATCCCTGGCAGAGCAATCGAAGAGAGGTGGTATCAATTTGTTTTTTAAGTCCTGCACTAACTAGAAACGGTGGGGGGAGTGGTGAGGTGGGGGGGAGGGTTTAATCTTTAATTACTCGCGGCTTCTGTCAACTGGGCCGAACCTATCGGAGCCCATCGATTGAAAAGGAGGCGTTCTTACGGGCAGGTTCCAATCGGAAACGGTTTCCTGAACTTTCTTAGTCATTCCACCGTCCCGGAACGGTAGGTGGCCGTCGTATGTCCCATTGTCGAGGAAGAGATCACGATTTCGTGACTTCGTGAGCGCGCGCTGTTCGTGAACGGTGGGCGTATCGATCGTTTCGCCCTCTCGATGCCAATAAGATCCTTAGGTAAATCCTAAGCCGATGAGACGAAGTCGGAGATCAGCGAGCAAAGATCGAAAGGCTCCGAAGGCAACCGGCTAATCCTAATTGAGTCGCCTTATATATAAGTCGAAGCCTTCTCTCCCTCGTCCTGATATTCCTCCTGCTATTCTCTCTTTCAATTCGTTTCCTTTCAGTTTTGTTCTTTCCGCGCAGCTTCTTCCGCGCGCGCGCGCGCGCCTTTACACGTTTCCTTTTTGCCCCGTGGCCACTTCCTATTACCGGGCCCTTTGCACTGCTAGCATCCTGCATACCATCTTCCCTCTTTCATACATTTTCATCTCCTTAATTAAATTTTTAGTCGCAAGAGTCCTTCGAGAAATTTGATTCCTCTTGTTCGGGGGTTGTTGGTAATTTTTCGTTTGCCTGGGGACTCTTCAGATATTTCAATTCTTCAGGCTCCTCACTGGCTCTCCTACTATATTAATCTGTCTTCCTTTCCCCGGTTTTTTTGTCTCGCCCGGTTTTTTTTTAGTCTTCTCTACATTCCCTCTACATTGTTAACTCCCTAATTAAAATTTTCAGCTCCACGAAAGGATTATAGACTTTCCTACCAACCCTTCAGGGTTTATTCACTTTTATCTTGCCAGCGGAGTCTTCTTCTATTTCAACTCCTCAGGATCTTCGCCACCAGTTTATTTTCCTCTTTTACATTGTAACCATCTCATTCACACATTTTTATCCCCTCAATTAAATTTTTAGTCGCGCGAGTCCTCCAAAAAATTTGTTTTCTCTCGTTCAGGATTAGTTGCCCATTTTTTATCTTCCCAGAGGATTCTTCCTCTACTTCAACTCTTCAAGGTCTTCATTTTATTTCTCTCCTTTGCACTATGACTTCTTGCACAAATTTTTGTACTGCCGCTTAAATTCCTAAAAACTTTGCTTCTTGTCTTCAGGGTTCACCATTTTTCCCTTCCCAGAGGATTCTTCCTCTACTTCATCGCTTCAAGGTTCTCATTGCCTCCGTCTTTTATTTTATTTCTCACCTCTGCACTATGACTTCTTGCACAAATTTTTGCACTCCTGATTAAATTCCTATCTCTCTGGTTCTCAAAAAATTTGCCTCTCGTCTTCAGGGTTCCCCATTTTTCCCTTCCCAGAGGATGCTTCCTCTACTTCATCGCTTCAAGGTTTTCGTTGCCTCCGTCTTTTATTTTATTTCTCTCCTCTTCACTATGACTTCTTACACAAATTTTTGCACTCTTGATTAAATTCCTATCTCTGTGGTTCTCAAAAAAATTTGCCTCTCGTCTTCAGGTTTCGTCGTTTTTCCCCTTCCCAGAGGATTTTTCATCTCCAACCCTTCAGTTTCTTCATTACCTGCTCTCATCTGGTCCTATCTCCCTTCACCCACTTTTTCATCCCCCAACCCTTATCTACCCCTCTCTATTTATTGGACTATTTTTCTCCGCCAACCTCGGCCTCACCTACGCCCGCAAGAATACCTCTCTTCCTCCTCTAGCTGGCAACTTCCACCGACAGATCCCGAAATTGATTTCTCGGTCGCGCCAGGGGGAAACGATCCGTGAACCTGTATCGTACATCAAATCCAGAAAACCGGGCAATTCCTGTAAAATAGTGTGTTTCTAGCGTCCTAAATCGAACCTCGAGGATCTCGGATCTCCGAGGCTGGAGCGTGTGCACCGCCCAGCAAGGTCCTCGCGAACACTGACATAAATATCGGCCCTTGCACTGTGCACATAGCAAATTCTCTGGAAATGGTCGTAAACATTTACACTCGCGCGGTCTCCGTTCGTATCCTCGAGAAGTTAAGTGATTCAAGCACGTTGGGTTAACTTTTGGTCGTGACTGTGCCATGTTTCAACCCCTAAATAATTATCTGAAACTCGTGCTCCCAATTTTCCTTTCCTTGTAGTCACATTGAAACAATTTTTAAATACGTTGGCCACAATTATAAATTAATTTCTCTGTCAGACATTCTAATAAACCAAATTTTATTAAGATTCAAAGGATCCAGAAGAATTAATCCCTTGCATTCGGTGCCACTTTAACTATACAATATCTTACATGGTACTTAAATGTTTAGTAATTTGTTAAATCCGAACAAATTTAATCATGGAAATAGTATTTTGTATTAAAAATAATGGCACAGCAATTTTTAGTAGCGTCTCGGAGTCGCTACTCGAGTGCTGAAGGTGGAAGAGGCAATCACTAAGTTTAACCCGTAGATAATACAAGTTGTCAACGATATTCAATGACATTCCACTACATTATTTGATTGTATATTTTTGTGTCCCGGATGCAAACTAATCTGTGATCATTCAGAAACATAAACTGTACAATAATTTTCCTATGTTTCGATAAAAATATTGAGATATAAAAAGAAATTTAACCGTTAACGCTCCGACTTTTAATTGTGAATATACCGGCAACTCCAACTTATTCTCATCATACCTCGACTTGCAAGTTTTTAAGTGTCGGATTTTCAATGATATAATGACGCGTAAATAATAATATGAAAGTCATTCAGAGCAATCTTTATTCATCTCAGAAGTAATATAATTTTGATTACAATATTTACATTAATCGGTCGCATATCGGTGGTGCCTGGGAGGCACACTTGGAGCCTTAAGAGTTAAAATAGGTACTGGGCTAGGCGATAATTGACATAAGGGTTCAACCGCTTCCTCTATGTTGGCTTTTTTGGAGACTACAATTCCACAGGATTTTTCCCATAACTGACAAAAATTAGCGTCGATCTAGCGTCTACCTCGATTGTAAAGCGATCCAGACGATCGACGCAAAGAGGTGTCCAAGGAACCGCAGAGACAGGTTTGAGTGAAACGTAACATAGCGGGGGTAGTGCGCCGGTAGTCGAGGATCAACTCTGTCAATCTGTAGCCGGCTCGAAGGGGTGTTTTTCTGCGGATCGTCGAGCGATTGCGTGCTGCCGGGGAGCGGGTCCCGGGGCTGATCCTCCTTGGAAGACCAGCACCGGTGGAATTCAAGGTCCAGAAGGACGCGCCGGCGTTGCACACGTCGCGTCGGTTGTGTGTGATCCTTTGATCCATTGTCTCGGCGAAGGAGAGGAGAGAGGCGTCGGAGAGAGAGAGAGAGAGAGAGAGAGAGCCTCCGGGGAGCGTCGCCGTCGCGCCGGCAGAAAGGCGAATTCTAATTTGACGAATGAGAAAGTTTCAAGGAGAGAGCGATGCCTCGAAACTCCCTGGTCGTGCGCGACAAAGGGCGTCAAAGACGGCGAGCGGAGCTATTACGATATGTAAAAAAAAAGGAGGAAGAAACAGAGACAGAAGGAGAAACGGAGATCGACCACCAGAAAGGTGGAGAAAGAACCATGGAGGGGGAGAGAGAGAAAGAGAGAAAGTGAAAGAAAGAAAAGCAAGGGAAGGGAAGAAAGAAAATGTGCTGGCGTTCATCGAAGAGGAGTCTGCTAGCTGGTTCAAAGGAGGGACGAAAGAAGAGGGAGAGTCGTCTGTAGTCGAAACTGGCAAAGCACTACGGGAAAGAAATTCAAAGGAATTCTTGAAAAAGTTGCTTCGAGTTTATGGTGATCGATGCACCGCTGCCGGGGAGAGGTTTCTTTATTTTTCTTGTATTTTTCCCTCCCGAAAAGAACGGGCCAACGGACGGAAACAAAGAGCGCTCATAACGCTGCTGCTGCTGCTGCTACTGCTGCTAGAGGGGAGGGGGTTTGGGGGTGGTCGAAAGGGGATGAAAGAGCGTCGATCGGTGTTTCCGTCGATTAATCGCGTTTGACGCGGACAGCTTTGAAGCACGGTGGCCCCGGCCCCGGTAATCACCGAAATTTCATAATTACTCTTATCGAAAATTCCCGCGTAATTATATCGATGTTATCGCAATTAAACGGAAAGCTTTCAATTACACAGCCACTTGCTTCTGTCGGATAGATCAATATTGATGCGTCCGGATTTTACGGGGCACCGACGCACCTCATACACCTCCGCCCACACTTTTAACACCCCCACGCTCTCGACACCATAACTTTGTCAATTCCCCGTGAAATTATACGGACAATCGACATCAGAGAATTAAACGGCCAGACTTGCCGCGATCGATCCCCGTTAAGAGGGCATTCTGGTTTTTTATTTTCGTAAAAACGATTCTTCTTCTTTTGCGATTTCTTTAAGTGTAAGTTGTGTAGAATATGCGTGCCGAAGGACTTGTACGAATTCGTGAAATTAATGTAATTGTAGGCGTTTAAAGAATGCAACTTACATTGTGAGATATTGGCGGTTGAATCTTTGATTACGTTTTTCTCGAAACCACTTCTTTCGATACGGTCGCCATGATATCTCGAGTTCTAGTTGACCAATTCACTCGAAATTTTGAAGAGAGTCTTCAGCACATACTCTGTGAACGCGTGATCAAACATTTTTTAAATCCACCAATTTTTTCTTATTTTTTATCGTGCCGAAGGCCGAGAAATGCTTCAAAAAATGGTAATTTATCGTCAAAATCCTGCCATTTTGTAAATAATCAAGATTTTTAATTTCTTTTAGTTTAGACCATAACTACATACCTACTGATTCATAAACAACTTCATCTCTTTGTTTCCGATCAGTAGAAAGACCGGAATCGTGGCAGCCACCGAACCATGTTTTTCAAAACATGCTCCATAAACAAATATATAACTCATGTAATTTTGATTATTTTGGTTTGAAAAAAATCGCTCGCGTACTACAAATACCAGTAAAAATGTGTGCAAAATCACGATTCAAAAGGTTCGGTAATTCCTCTGAAAAAAATTCCTAAATAATTCCGTTGCGTCGTAACATCAAGTCAGGCTCGTAAATATACATGTTAAAATTCTATTTTATTGTTGTCGATACATACTGCAAGGGTTACTGATTAATTCTTATTACTTTAGGATAATTCCGCGCATCCGGCCGGCGCGGCGGCGGCTGCGTAAACTTCTTCAAACTACCGACGTCAATCAATTTGCGGAAATTTCGCCGGTTTCAACTTCATATCTGGCCAGCACTCTAAAAGTTCCATCGTGAATTTGATCGTGCGGCGCGACGGCTCGGCTTCTCATAGAAAAAATTCATCTCGGTCAAATGGGAAGCGGATGAAATTACATTTAAAAAAGTCTGTTGCCCCGGTAATTAATCTAGAAAAATTATAAGTTTACGGCCGGCCTAATGAAATTATCCTGCAAACCGGAAATACTGCCTCGAACGATACAATTAAGCTGGCGAGCATCGTTAGCTGTTATTATTCTAAAGTATGGATTGCATGCTGTTATCCCCGGCGGAATGTAATAAAGCGAATTCCTTTTCGAAAGAGTTAATATACGTTGCACACATTTATTTTATGGTAGAGTGTGTTTCGGACGTTTTCGCAGAGGAACGGCGGGCATTTAAATAAAATCTGAATTTCAAAAGAAATTTAAAAATGTTCTAGAGTACGTATTAAAGCCCCTATTTTAACACTAAACCTACCATGGCCGGTTAAATTGAAAACTTCAAAAATATAAATCTGGCATTATAAGCGACGTTTAAGACAGTAGACAAATTTCTTTAAATTAGGTGTTTTGAATTTTACTCTCGTTTTACTAAAATGTTAGGAAAAAGACAATTGATGCAAGAATCGATACAAGTTACTTATTAAAACATTTAAACACAGCGTCATAAGTAGACTGAATTTCATGCAAATTTGTGTTGTCTGCTTATGATTAGATAAAAAATGTTCGAATATTCTTCACTAAAATGTTCGAATTTCATTGAAGAATTCTAGACTACAGAGGGTGTGTATACAATGAGATGTGTCTGATTATAGTTGGATACTCTACTTGTTGGAAAAATTCGACAGCGAGTTGATAAAAGAACACTAAACCTACCACAGCCGGTTAAATTAACCTTTTCGAACTACTGCGTACAATTTCGTACATACAACATGATCACGTCGCTATTTATCTTTACGATTTTTCTTAAAATATTTTTTAAACGTTTTATTTTCTTTTGCAAGAAATATATGTATCTTGACCTACCCACCGCGGCCGGTCAATCAATATAAAAGAAATGCTATTCTCAATGTGGCATGGCCAACTCAAAATAAATGAGACGCTATCAAGTTACGCACGTGCCTGGCTGATAATACTGTTTCATGGAAAAATACATCCAAACCGCAAAGGTGGACGACACAGTACAATTTTGTAAATTAAGGAGAGTATCGCAGTATTTTTGTGTAATTGAAATTATATGAAAATAAATTTGTATCGTCATTTCATAGAAGTTGTTCATCCACTAATTCATTCAGCAATAAATTGACTATTATCTACGTTTAATGTATTAACCCCTTCCCGTACTTTAACGAGTCTGACTCGTGACGAAGATTTTGGCAGAAACGTAAACATCACGAGTTCGACTCGTGGACTGAAAATCTGCCAAATGTAAACATCACGAGTCAAAGTCGTGGAATGATTTTCAAACGACTGTATCACAGGTATTTACATTTCGGCTGGTATCGCAACTGTTTTCGAGCACGACTCTGGTCTGTTTACCGCGCATTGACCCCTACCGTTTTGGCCCGGATTTCGTCGAACTAAATGACACGGGAAGAGGTCAACGATTACTTTTTTTAGGGAAAAATTCAGTTCAAGAGGGTTATAGTCTCACGGAGGGTTAAAAAAAAATCGCTACAAACGCACAGGAGCCACCTACTCCTGCAACACCTACCGGACACCGTCTGCAACAACGCAGGAATATATTCCAGAAAATTCCCAGAAGCACTTTCCACACGGAGCTCAGAAGGAAGTCTCGGGAGAAAGTTAATTCTGGGCAGTTTGCGGCCGGGGCGCCGAGGAAGACGGTCACGGCTCGGGAATAATTAGCAGGGATTTTTCTCGTAGCCGTGAAATATCGCGAAATCAGGTTCCGTAGGGCCTCGGGTAAATGGGCGGCTGCTTTCGCGCAACAGAGGAGAGAGAGAAGGAGAGAGAGAGAGAGTACGAAGTGCGAACTCGTTCTCGGAGCGGCGCCGTCTCAACGAGCGACTAACGACAGCCACTTTGCGACGCCCACGCCCGGTGCACGCTGCTCGAACGGTTATTAATTACGAGGCACCGAGTTTTCGTGTTCTTCTCCGCCTCCGTGTTGCTCGGTGTCGTGTTCCCTTGGTCGTTCGGCAACGACGCTTTTGAACTCTCTCGCCTCTCCTCCGTCACTCTTCTTGTCCGACACCCGTTCCTCCCCTCCCCCTCGTCCCTCCTCTCCTTTTCCTGGCTGATTCTTTCCTTTTTTCTTACGTTTTTGTTCATTGACGGCGTAATGGTTCGATATAGCTCTTAACGTCGCCTCTGACGTTCTTTATCCGTTCGCCAGCGCCGCTGGACGCCAACCGAGCGACGATTCTTCCGCGTCGCGACGGAATTTCGCCGGGCCGATCGGATTATCTCGGCCACGCTATTAATACCACCAGATCCGCCATGCATTTCGGTAATTAGACCCCGAAGGAGCCTCGTGTTCCTCGGGAGCGTGGTGTATGGCTCTGTCCGAGGAACCTGATAAGAAGAACGCCGCGGTGATCTGTTAGGCGATCGCGGAGAGATTGTGTTAGTTGCGAGATGCCGCAGCTCTGAAGACGTTTATTTGGTTTTTGAATAATCTTTTAGAACTGTCTCGGCTAATTGAAAATGACGCAATAATAATTCTCGGAGAATTCATCTTGTCATTTTTATCAGACATGGAGATAATCTGGTACTAATAATTTTCGGGGTGACGAGCATAATTTTAGTTCGAACGGATTTATATTTCATTGACCCGAGAAGCTTAATTTTACACCGTGTAGAATTCCTAATACTCACTCTACATTTCTAATTTAAGCTTGACAGATGTCGCAGAACTTGAGGTACGGCATTAATTATCGGCCCTGTAAATGTTGAATTCCGCTCAGAAATTCTGTTGTCTAAAGCTGACGTTCTAAATCGGTTCTCCAATTATGAAACCTCGGTACCCTTCAAATACGATTAATACATCCATTTCCTGTTTAATTAGTACGTCCCAATTCTTGCCGAATATATCCCTGTTTCTGGTTGGGCTTCCGAAGTCTCGAATATTCTGCATTTCCCCATTCGGTATTTAAACACCTGCATTCATTCGTGAAATTTTTCCTTTACCCGCGTGCTATAATATAGATCACTTGTTAATTCATAAAGCAATTTCTAATAGTAGCTTTTACTTAGCTTTAACGAAGAACGACACTGCTCGCATATTTCAGATAATCATCTGAATTATCAGATATTTCTACAGCGAGAAAGGTTCACTTATCAATTTCTATATGCTGATCTCACATTCTGGTGTCTGAATTTTCATGTGCATTGTAATCTGCCCACCCTATGTTGTAAATAATACAATCCCATTTACAGAACAACGGTACGACATCAAAACTCGAGAAACAGATTAAATCAGATCTCATTTTATTTGGCAAACGAATCGATGATTCGGCAATGTAACGCGCACAAAGATGGGATCTTTGGCGGGTCGTAATGACAAAGAAGAAACGCCGTTCCGTTTCACGTTTCTAATTCCCGAGGAAACAACCTCGGATTGCCGGCGCGGCGTCTACGCGGACCCTCTCGGCGAAAAGAAAATTTCAATGGCATCCCCTTTGATCTCATTCCCCCGGCGAAAACCGGTGCAAACGAATTGTTCCGTCTCTCTCTCTCTCTCTCTCTCTCTCTCTCTCTCTCTCTCTCTCTCTTTCTCGCTCTCTCTCTCCCCCTCCCTCCCACCCTCTGCGCGACAATGTTTCCCGATTTTCGAGAGCCGGGACGAAGCCGAGCCACGACAACCGGAATACAAATCCCGGCGACGACGTCGACGGCGTGGAAAGAGACGACGGACGTCTCACCGTGACGAAAACGATGCCGGGGAAGCGTCGCGACGCGTCGCGAGCAACTCCGTCGCAGTTAGAGGGGGGATCCTGAAAATTGGACGATCCCTGGGACACCTAATCCGCTTCGTAGAAATCAAAATCGGGTCTCGTTTTTATCCTCCCTCCGCAGACTCCGAAGCGACAAATAAATAACGGCGGATACCGTGAGGGATGCTGCGCTCACGTAATTGGCCGATGGAAGAAATTCTGTGAGATCGGAAGGCGAAGAAACGCTTTGATGTTTGAATGATGTTACGCAGCGATATAAAGTAGCCATTACCTTCAACTGTAGACATTTTTATAAGGTTGCACAATTTTTATATTATTTATAAACGAACAAATGCATTCTATTCTATTCCAGAAAAATCTCGCAAGTGTTCCTTAGACTGTGTTCAAATTAAATAGTCATCCAGTTCAAAGGTCAATGAACAACTTTCACAAACCAATAGCACAGCAGAGTTGTGCTAATTCAATTACGCAATTGAATTAGATTGTATTTCAATTATATAGTAATTCAACCACGTCGTAACTGAATTGCATAATTCAAACCTTTGAATTGATTCAATTATTAATTATTTTAATCAGATCTGCAATTGAAGTTCAATATAATGGAAATACAACTCTCCAAATTATAGGCCCAGAACCTTGAAGAAATGCAATATATGTTTATGTTTTTCTTTCGTATACGCGTTTGCTGTCTATGCTGTATTTTCTATTTCTCGTCCTAGTTCATAATACGTGACATTACAAAGTATTTTATAATTGTACTCCAATGGCAATTACATTGTAATTTAATTGAATGAAGGTCTGAATTATAAATTACAGTACGACTGAATAACAATGTAATTCAATTACTTTGTAATTACAATTTCTGGAGCAATTCTACACAACTCTGGCACACAGAGAAGCCGCGAGTAATCGGAGACGATAAAACCGGTGTCGTCGGTAGGCAACAAAGATCCGCGCGGCGCAATCTCGAAAAACCAATATAATTTGCCGAGCACTTCCTCTCTTAAAAGGTCCTGGCAGCTAGTTCCTCTAGGGTCGTCGATACACATCGGAGTTCGAGAGAGCCAAACAGCCTTTCCCTCGAGTTTATTATCTGGGCAAACGTGGTCGGGTATGGAAAAGGTGAGCGCGAGAGAGGAGCTGTCGGGTCTGTCGAGGCAAGGGTCAGGTGAGAGCAAACAGCCGGCTCGCGAGAAGACTTATCGTTTTTAAAATGGCGACAGGTAGACAGAGTCGGACGGTGTTGCATGGGACCGGGCTCGGGGCATGGAACAAATCTTATCGGACTGGCGAGCGGGTGTACAAACGGTTGTTTTCGGGGAAGCAAAAGAGCGAGGAGGAAACCGAGAGGGGGAAATAAAACAAGAGGACGTCACGGTTCGGTCTGGACCCTGGATAACTCGCTGTGGACCGAATCCGGGATATTTACTTATAGAAAATTATCGACCTAATTGGCTGGGAAGAATTTCTGGAGAATGTGGAATTGAAGTACTTCGTATTTTACTTCGTATTACTTCAAGGTTTGTATTGTGCTGCGTGGTGTCGTATTTAGTTTTTGTTAGTGAATTAGGACTCTCATTTTTAATTGCACCGGAGGTTACGATATAGGCTATTTTTGAACATTTATTTTATTTTATTTATATTGCTACGAGTATCGATACGTTACGATATCGAGACATCGCGCCGAATGGTCTTCGTTGCCGCGTCGTCTTGACGACGATACAACGGAGGCATGACAGAGTCGGTTGACGAACGTCGCTGAGGGAAGACACAAAGCTGCATACTCCTCTATTTAATAAAGGTTAATTGGCATTTCACACGTTTTATTTATTGAAAATGCCCTGAACCCGTAACAATATATATTAGAAAATAGTGTAACAGAAAATAGACAGTCTGAGAAAAGAAAAGTTGTAGCTAGGTGCAACAATATTTATAAATTCTTCTAGTCTCTTTACTGTTTTCAATTTTTCTTATTAATTCTTGTCACAAATGCATAAGGATCTGCAGTTAAGGTACACTACGAAAAATAGTCTTCTATCGCCATTGCTGTTCTGTTTGTCTCCTATCAATCCACATTTAATTATTGGCAATATGTTAAATTTTAGACGCCATTGACTGTGAAATTAAACTTCATTACTCAGTTCGTCTTTGTGTGCAAATTAATCTCTTGTAAAGCTAAAGCGACGGACCTCTGTGCAACGTGGAAATAGAGGGATCGAAAAAGAGGAGAAGAAAAAACAGGAAAACAGAGAGAAAAAAAGACAGAGATACAGATAAAAAGAGATACAGCGGGGGGGGGAGAGGCAGAAGCAAGGAATCACCTTTCCGTTCCCACGAGATTTCGCGTCTCGCGGTCGCCCCTCGGGAGACGATGGAAACAGAATCAATTTTACGGACGGACGGCCATCGATGCCTCGCCGATTGGCATCGATCCGATCGAGGGATCTTCCTCGATCTTGCCGGCGTCGCGAAATTGCCCGACCTCGGGAATCCGTCCGGCTTTCTTCCGGTTCTCTTCGCCGAGGAAGCCGCTTACACGTCCTCGGTCGCTTCCAATTTGCGGGCCACCGATTCGCTGTTTCGTTCCTTTTCGAAATGAGAAGCCACCGAAGCCGAATCGTTTTTCTCCAACCCCCGACTCGCGGGGTTCACCTTTCCGATCCGTTCCTCGGAGCCGGAACGTTCAAAGGAACAGGATGGAACCGGGAAGCTCGATCTTCGAAATTATTCCTTGATCCGAGTCGCGCCGTTACGTTTACATTCCGTTCCCAATTTTCTTATTTGTTGCTTCCCCGACGAGAGATGATCCTTAATCAAAAAGACTGGTAAATTGTCTCTGGCAAAAATTGTTCAGCACTTGCGAAGTTATTAGTGATTTAAAAATTCGTGTAATGTCAAATTTGACTAATCAAGCCGAAACCTAAATTTTATCATATGTATAATATATATTTTTCTATACGCTATTCGATGCAGCCGGCAATTTTGTAGAAAGTATTCGTACACCAATAAATTTGACACAAAAATGCGTAAAAGTGTTGTTTACTAATTATTTTTTTATAAACAATGAGTATTAACATATTCTAAAAAAATGATTTACTTGTATAACTTACAAAATTAACAGGAAAAAACACAAAATCGACAGAAATACACAAGCAATAAATATTCGTACAGTTCTTAAGTTTCCAGAAATTGACTAAAAAAACGCAATTTAAATTAATTTAACATTAGAAAATTATAGAAAAGGATTAATTAATACTTTCTAGGATATCCTTTTGCGTTTATAATTGCTGCAATCCTTTTCGGCATCGAATTAACTAAATTCGATGTTACGTGTGGCGGAATTTTATTCCACTCCTCTATGAGCGCATTTTTTAGGTCTTCTTTTGAGGAAATTTCATGTTTTCTGATCTGACGGTCCAGGTAATCCCACAAGTGTTCTATGGGGTTGATGTCGGGAGATTGCGGAGGAGTTTTTAGATACGCCGGGGTATTATTTAGTATCCACATTCTGGTATTGTACGCAGTGTGCTTGGGATCATTATCTTGCATGAAAACGAAATTATCTTTAATGCCCATTTTTTCTGCACTGAAAAGAAGATTGCACTTTAAAATGTCAATATAAACCCTGTGGTTCATTATTCCGTCGATAAATTGCAACGTGCTAACACCAGCTGCACTCATGCAGCCCCAAACAGTTACGGAACCTCCACCGTGTTTCACTGTAGGCCATAAGTTTTCTGGATTCAATTCTGTATTTTTTTTCTCCAAACAGTACAGTGTCCATCTGATCCAAAAATGTTGAATTTGCTTTCATCTGTGAAAATCACTCTATTCCAGTACTCCATTGGCTTAGTGACATTATTATTTGCAAATAGTAATCTTTTCTTTCTATTCGTTTCACTTACGAAATATTTTCTACGGGCTACCCGACCATGATATCCTTGATTTCGTAAAAAACTGCGCACAGTACTAACAGCTATATCCGTATTTAAATTATTTTTAAGGTGTTTAACTATTTTTTTTTGCACTTATTTTTAGATTTTGCTTTACCATTCGAATAATAACTCAAGCCCGTCTGATCATTACATTTCCTTGGAAGTCCACTTCTTGCGTTATTTTTCAGTGTTTTTCGAAGTCCGTACCAAACGTCTCTACCAAACTTTTACATTGATTATGCAAATTAACAATAATTTTTCTTTCTGCTATTGTAGTTTCCGCTCGCTTTCGTCCCATTTCTAAACTTTAACTGACAATACTACGAAATTTTCAATGCTACTGATATCCCCAACGTTGACAAACATACTGACGATCCACGAAGGACCACGATCCACGGTCCACGATCCTCGATATGATATGTTTACATTATAAATTCTCCTGTAAGCAGTTCAAATTGAGAACTGTACGAATAGTTATTGCTTGTGTATTTCTGTCGATTTTGTGTTTTTTCTTGTTAATTTTGTAAGTTATGCAAGTAAATCATTTTTTTATGCACTGCATCTATTCTATAAATATCCTAGAATATGTTAATACTAATTGCTTATAAAAAAATAATTAGTGAACAACAGTTTTACGAACTTTTGTGTCAAATTTATTGGTGTACGAATACTTTCTACACCCACTGTAAATCCGCAGTACAGTTATAACCATAGAATGTTGCCACGGAGGAAAGTTTTAAATAATTCGAACAAGGTTGTCGTCTTCTAAGGAATACGATGAAACCGCTAACAAAGTGAAAAGAGTATACTTTCGATCCCACTTTCGTAACTCGTCTCGGAAAAATGTGCATCTCCGTAAAGATCCTCAGTCGAATAATTGCCTCTCGCAGACGCAGAGGAAGCAGATGGAAAGTCATCGCCGGTAACAGTTAAATCATAGTCCGGACTTCAATTTGCAACCTAAAATTCTCCGAAGCTCGTTAAACAAAAGCGAGAAGCTTTTACAGCCGGCTGGCGACGTCCCGGATAAAAATTGAACGAGCGCCTGCTCGGTGGCGGCTGCTCATTTAAAATTATCATTTCCTCATCCCCGTGCAATTACAAGGTTTGCCATAAATATCCGGGGTCTACTTGCGAATGCATGAAATCCGCAGGCTGCTTATCATATATTTCTGCGCGGCGCGTACGCCTGCCAGTCGACGAACTATCAAGACCGGGAAAAGGATTCGAGGCGAGATGATTTACGAGATAACAGTACCACTCAACGATCCATTGAGACGTCAACGGCGAGGCCCGTTCTCCACCTCGGGACATCGATCTATCCGTTACCATTACGTCATCGCGCACCGGCAAATTATGTATCGTTGCGCGATCGCGATCGCGTAAGAATTGCGCGAATAAAGTCGCCGGCTTTGGGCCGGCTTGGCGCGAAATTCGCATAACTTCGGGGCCAGTTCCGCGGCATTAAATCGCGTATTGACAGGCGGAAAGGAGTTAAAAGCCGCGCGGATTATCGGCGCAGAAATGCTCGACGACGAGAAAGCTGCGCGTTAATCCGAGGCCGATGATGGCAAATATTCGCGAAGTTTTTCCCGAACCGCTCGCGTGCCAATGATACGGATCGTAGTCGTTGCACAGTTTCTATTAACCCATTTGCATCATTAGCAATTTTCCTGGTCACTATCATTATTCGTTACCTAAAAAATAGAAATGGAGGAGATGAAAGTAGTAATTCTGATTTTTTCTTATAATGCTGAAATATCAAGTTCTTTTACTTGTAGTCATTTTTCTACTTAAATATAATAAAAAAAAAGTTTGGTGATAAAGGCCTTCTTTTCATATTTCCTTATTATGCAAATGGGTTAATGTCATTGCAATTACCTATCACAGGATTACCAATATTTGCAAACATTTTCTATCGGTCTATCAAAAATAGAAGCACGCGCTTCCGTCGAGCTAAATTTTAAACTATAAACGTTAAATGACCTTGAATGACCTTGGGAGGCGAAAGCGTCACAGGCCAGTCAATTCGTCCGACCTAAATAAAAACATACAGTTTCGTATGGAAGAACGGAGGTCACCTTGAGATCTACGACTAGGTTTTATTTGAAATATTTTTTGCAACGAGCTATAATAAGTGTACGAGGTTTAAGGACAAACGATTTCTACAGTAATAAAATCGCATTAAAATCGACGAACCTTTTTATGAATTTTGAGATATTCCACGCTACGAAATTTGCACTGCATCTCTGCTTTTGTCCATTTCTCGTCTGCCACTACTTCCGAGGTCCCCCAGTCGTTCGTATTTCACCGATACGATTCTTTAATGATAGTTTATGCGGTCCCGACGCCACGGCCTTCTAATTCGATAAATACGCGACACTATTCGCGGCCTGTTGCGAATCAATGGCCGTGTAAGCTTACTGCCTCTACCTCCGGATAAAGTGCCATTTATTCCGTTCGATCGACGTCACTTTCGCCTTGTTGATTTCAAATTATTTCGCGCGCTCCCGCCGGCCAGATTAGAGTTGAGCTACGTTTCTACGGAATGCGTGCTACGTATCCTTTATACGACGACGTTTATTGTTGAGATGATATTTTTGCGTTTATGGCGCCTGCCAGTGCGTAAAATACCGGGGATCGTTGGCATTAATGAACGGGAATCGTTTTATCTTCTATTCGAACCGTGGCGAACCTTTCCGACGACGAAACAGTGTTTCTCTTATAGTCATTTTCAGAATGCATAAACCCCTACTCCACTTTGTTGCTTCGAAATTTGCAACAATTCACTTTGAAATCAATTTAACGCTTAACCAGTGAACAAAGATCTAAATAAATTCGGTCTTGTTATTTTCATAAATCACCAGCTCCTTTTACAGTACACGTGATTCTCTTTTTAGTGGCGTAAAAATAACATGCTTAAAAAGCTGCATAGAATTCAAGGAAACCTACTTAAAAAATTTCGTGAAAGCAAATAAGACCAGTTAGAAATGCATATGAAGTTAATTATGCGAGAACGTACCGTGTAAAAAGAGAACCAGGCGTGTAAATCTCCAAAGTGGAGATCGATCGTTGGGAATAATTTTCGAAAACGAACGAAGTCAGCGTTTCACGATAGCGACTTTGCGGATCTGCGGTATAAGAACGTAGTTTTTAATGGTTTGCTTGGCGATCGTAGCTCTTGGACCGGACAATAAATTTGTCGAGACTTTCCGGCTGTTACGGGTCGTGTGTCCCTGTCTCCTGCCAAATATAGCGTTGTCACGAATAAAATTGGTACACCGAGCCCGGGATCCACGACACGAGCAGCCCTTTCGAGGGCCACGATCGTCACGCACGGTCACCCTCGAGCGGATCCTCCGTTCGGAAAAAAAGAAAAGAGAAGAGAGAGGGAAGGAGAGAGAGAGAGAGAGAGAGAGAGAGATAAAAAGGAAAAAGAGCGAACGAGAAACTGGATCGTGTCGCGAGACACGATTCTTTTTCTCTCGAAGCGGTATTTGCGCGGCGACAACACCATGGAGACCATGAACGTGACGGCGGAGCAAAACAACGACGCTTCGACTTTCTTCGACTGTTGCTTTCTCCGACGGAATTCAGGAAGATCGACTGTGATTCCTGCAAAGGGGACGGGGAATTGTTTGGTTCTCACCCCTGGCGCTGCGTTTGAAAAAACAACAACGGCGCAATCGGCGAAATTCGATTTTGTTACGACATTGTCAGGCCAATCGAAAATTAGTAATAAACATTTTAGATGTACATATTTTATGAATAGATAACAGGACTTCGTACAAATTTATGATTTTGTGTGAGAATTTAAAGAAATGTAAGAAAAGTAAAGTTTCATTTTCTTTAGTATTGATCTAGGAGAATAAAAAATAGAATTTTATCACACGCTATTTATTGCAGTGCTTTATAGATTTTTTAATCTCCACGGTCCGCTAATAAGCTAAGTAACAGTGTGGTCCATGTAGCCCATTGTGATTCTTAAAAGATTATAAAATAAATGGAAAATGTGCACCTAATCGTTCTTATTCTATGTAAGTAGAATTGCCGAGTTATGGTCAGACATCTTGTCAAATCATAATGAAAAGTATCGGGTACTAGAATCGTATTTCTGAAAGTTGGTTCCAATAATTGCAAAGAGAACTGATATTGTTGATACATATTACGAATAGACTGTGGTTATTTATGTAAATTTATAGTTCAATATGTCAATTAGTAGATACAGGTATTAAATGAAAATATTACTACCTCAATATTCTTTCAGTGTTCAACTTTACAAAAACGTTTGCTTACGCTTATACAGGATATTATTTTGTAATATTTTCTATGCAAATCCAGCAGTCTGGATGCCAATATTTTTCCTAAGTAGAAACCGCAAGTAATATTCGGACAATCTCGTAGACCTTAAATGCAAGTCACAGAATGAATTTCCGAATTCTATATCCTTTCAGAAAGAGACCGATGTACAAAACTATGTGAACATACTTTTTATTGATAGTTCATGTGCAATCCCTTACGAGGTTGTCTGACTACTCGGAGCATCATCTACTGTACGTGAGCCAAAAAAGGTGAACTTACAGTATTGATTCTTAACTTGGACCTCCGTAGTAGGAGCACGGGATAAATAATTTATTCTCATTAATTGTAGGTCAAATGCTAACAATATGAATTCGAAATGAAACCTAGTTTGAATTTTTCCAGATAGATAAACACCTCTAATCCGAGGGGTACGCAGACCGTACTTTTAAGAAAATGACCCCACAAAAAAATTGAATGATAAGACAAAAATGTAATAAAAACGTATACAGACTCTCAGATCAATCGCCTCTATTTATTCGTTGATAGAAAATGCTAAAACATCAAAGTTTTTTGCCAAAAGGAAAAACATAGTTGTACAGTTTCTATTAATGCCATTGCAATTTCCTGTCACAGGATTACCGAAGAATTCAAAACATTTTCTATAGGTCTATCAAAAATAGAAGCACGTGCTTCCGTCGAGCTAAACTTTAAACTATAAACATTAAATGACCTTGAATGACCTTGGGAGGCGAAAGCGTTACAGGCCAGTCAATTCGTCCGACCTAAATAAAAACATACAGTTTCGTATGGAAGAACGGAGGTCACCTTGAGATCTACGACTAGGTTTTATTTGAAATATTTTTTGCAACGAGCTATAATAAGTGTACGAGGTTTAAGGACAAACGATTTCTACGGTAATAAAATCGTATTAAAATCGACAATCCTTTTTACGAATTTTGAGATATTCCACGCTACAAATTTTGCGAAAAAAATTGAGTGATACGACCAAAGTATAATAAAAACAAATAGAGAGTCTCAGATCAATCGCCTCTATTTGTTCGTTTATAAAAAAAAAATGCTGAGGTAGCAAAGTCTTTGCCAAAAGGAAGAAGAAAGTTCTCCCCCTCGTGGGAAGCAGTTTTGGGCAGCGTTCACGGTGGGAACCGGTAGCTAAAAAGAAGCTGTCCTGTATAAACAGGGGATGGTTCTCGCCGGTGATTCGATAGGAAATGAGAAAAAATGGAGAAGCTCGGCGGTCGGCGCGCAAGCACTGCGAATAAACTTTCGCCGGGGCTAATTCGATCGGAAAAATTCCATGGGTGGTTTCCCGTGCTTGGTTCCGAGAGGGCGTGCGATGGAGGGGTGGGAAACGGTGCCGCGTGAAAGTTTTATTTTTCGTTTCGAGGGCGAGCTCTTGGCCCGTGCGCCGCGCCGGACGATCGTCCATTTATATGATTAAATTCCACCTGATACGCTCCCGTTCCGGCCAAACTTTACAGACTACCTGAGAAAGGAATCGTGGGGGAGACCGGAGAAATGGCGGACAAAGACGTCCGGAACGGTCGTTCCACGACGTTTCCGACGGTATCGAGATCTACGAGGAGACCCGAGAACTGCAGACGACCGCCGGCATTATTGGCCGTTCGATCTCGCAAACTTATTCTGCCGAAGTTTATTCCGACTGTCCGAAAAATCGCAGGAGCAAAGTTCTGCTATCAGAAAATCGATTATCAATGTTTGATGGACGGTGGCTGATCACCGATTGCCGCATCCAGTCACGGCAAACGCGAACCTGTGCGTCGTACATAATTCTTCAGACATTTGCTAGCGTACTTTTCAAACATATTAATAATTTAGCAAATTTATTTTGCAGAAGTTTATGACTGCAAAATTGGAGGAAAAAGTTTCGCTCATCGGAAGATCGATTACCAATGTTTCGCTGGCGTTGTCTGACCACTGGTTGCCTTTTCTACTTACTGCAAGCACGAACATACGCATCATACAGTATAGTATTTCATACATGTTTTTCGTACAGTGTTTTTTAAACATATGTATTGTACAATATCTTCTGTATATGCTCTTTGTACACTATTTTTCAAACATAGTCATTATTTTTTAAAGTAAATTTATGTGATTCATGTTAGAGAAGTAGAATTTATTTTAATAATATTGATTGAGCCATATATTTTTGAACACCTGCAATTCTATCTCTTTTTTATGATTAGTTCAACGACCTTTGATTGTTCAGGGTCGTTCAAGGTGATGGAAGAAAGTGTGTCTAGTAAACTAGTAAAATTTTCTTCGAACATTTAATGAACATTCTGACATAGAACTACACCATTTTTGTAATTTCTAATTATTGTACATCATCGCCAAAAGTCGCTTAAGTAAATGAAATTAAAAAATTTGAAAAATGAGTAAATTTAAAAATAGTTAATTATGATACTAGTGAAAATATTTTCAACGATCTAGTTCCACCGATAAACTCACTGACCCCAATACCCAAAATAAATTCATCAAACCACCGTTCGTGCTCCTCACGCTCTGTAATCTGGCATAGTTACAGCTCTCGTAATCGACACCAGCAACGCGTCTTAATAACTCTCCTTAACCGCGTTGACGGCGGCTTATAATTTCCATGGAAATTAGCGGGTTTGATTCGTGCGGCGGGGATTACACGCATCCGAGCAAAAATTGCACGGTAAATCGCATTCAAATAAATCCCGAGCGGCATTACCATTTTAATTTCGCCTCCGCCCATCGGCAACGCCGGGGCATTATTCCACGGGTTTTACGAATTCCCGGGGCTCGGCGGAGAGCCGAGCACGAGTGCTCCGAATTTCCGTGTTCTCGGCCAATTAAAACGTCGAACGCCGTTTCTGCAAAGAGTTCGACATCCGGTTTTCGGGATGCGGGCCGCGGGGCTAAATAATAATTTCGCTGTTATCAAGATCGAAAACTACAAGCAACGGGCAAGGCACGCGATAAACTTCCGCGGGGCCGGCATTTTATCAACTGCAGGAAAACCATCAACCGCGGGAATCGTTCCCCCACTGCGAGAAACTGCGAACAACTCCCCAAAATTCGCGACTTTCAAACCGTAGCGGATCTAGCGCCACTTGAAATGATTTAGAACATGAAACAAATATTAGGAGTACCCATAAGTAATCAATTATTTGCAAAGAATTTGTTTTGCCTTTAGTTCTGTACCGATCGTTGAAGAGGGAACTCGAATTCTTTTACACTTTTCGGTAAAGCAGCCTATGTTCAAAATATTCGAAAAATATAATTTTTTTTACAACCCTGTAATAAAATGGCGACGACCGTACCTTCCGAGGATCATATTCGTCATTGCATACTTTTTCATTTTCATGCGCGATTTAATGCAACGGTAACAACAAAGAAAATTTACGATGTTTATGGAGATGTATTGTAGGTCAACAAGTGTTAACGGTGGTTCAGAAATTTACTCAGAAAAAATCAAAAAATTGCAATGCAACCGCAATTGCAATTTTACCGCACCTCCCGTACTCATCGGATATTGCTCCCACTGACTATCATCTTATCAGATCTCTGGAGCATTATTTAAGAAATAAAACATTCACTTCTGTAGAAGATGTAAGGAGGTACCTTGAGCTTTGCTTCATAATTAAGAAATAAAAACTTGAATTTTAATGATTACTTATGGGTTCCCCTAATATCTTCAAGTTCGGAAGACGGAAGTGCAACGATTAATTCTGATGATATCAGATGAGATGAACTCAGCGTTTGGCACACACGCATTAAACAGCATTCTTCATTTCAAACAACGTTTATAGGCTAGATAGGTTAGGTGAGGTAATTAGGAATAGGGAGAAAGGAGGAGTTAATGGAAACGAGTGTGAAATGCTTAGGTTAAGTTAGCTCTATTGCAAAATCAAGACCGATTCCTAAATAGCAGTAATATTGGGGCGTCCATTTTTAAGAGAATTGAAGAGTTCTCGCAGAGATCGGAAGAAATGGTGAATTTTGGCCAACGTTTCTGGAAATGGCACCGTGGGCATAATAACTCTCGCGGTTGTATCGCGGAAGTTAGGAACACTGTCGCGACACGGTGTAAATATAATATTTATCGGGACGCTCATCGGTCCAACTTCTGAATAATGCTGGGTGCCGGAAGTTTCGGGTTCGGCCGCCTAGGGAAACCGCAAGTTTTATTGTCGTCGGTCGCAGCCTCGCTTTCACTTCGGGAGTTGATCAGTTATTTCAAGAGCCGTTCCGCTCGGTGTTTAAAGTTCGTTCGTTACGGAGGCTGTAAGGTAGAACAGTTTGCGGGATGGGAACGGTACCGGTGACACGTGAAAGGAACCACGCGGACTACGGCGACTATAGAGGCTTTCCAGGCTTAGAGCGATATCTGCCGTTTCTGCGAGCCGCGAGAACTTCCCGAAGCCCCGCGAGCCACACAACGTTCGAACAATGTGGCACGGCCTTCCATTGTTGAACTTTTCTAATTGACGTCCACCGGGCCCGGCATTATTTAGTTGCCCCGCCGTGGAAATAGTAAAGTCTCGTTTCAGCCAGTCTCGAATCGAACCGGTCGCCATTCGAAAGCCACTTCCAGGTGATGATCGTGATTGCCGTGTAACCGTAAGGACGATTTTAATCGCATCTGATTTGACCGCGTTCAACACGTCCAACGCCATGGTGGTCGCCAGTGACCTGCTTGAAAACTGCATTAACCTGCATTAACGTTTAAAACGAGCAGTAATGCCCTTAGAAAAGCACATCAAATAATAGCAGTAGAGAATTTGTTTGGATTCCGTCCCATTCAGGCATTGTTGGAAATGATGATGTTGACGCCTTAGCTAAGTCGGCTACACTAGAACAAGCTAATAAGAGTATTTCATTCCATTTTCTGATTTACGGGAATTTTTTAAACATAAATGTAGACAAAGTACTAGTGATTTCACAATGCAGCAGGGTCAATTTAAAGGCAAGAAATACTTTCAGTATTATGTTAGAGATGGGACTGCACCATGGTTTTCGGGTAGAGGTTTATCACGGCAATTTATTGTCACATTCAATCGTTGTAGAGCAGTTCACTATCATCTTGCAGCATCTCTTTCACGACTACACATAATAGATGATCCCAAATGTAACTGCGGTAATGAGGTTCAAGATCTTAACCATATCATTTGGCAATGTACCTTGTTAGAATCGCAAAGAGTTGATCTCATGAAAAAATTAAGGAAGCTCAAATTGTTTCCACCCTTAAATATCAGATCGTTACTTTATGAACCGAATATTCAGACATGTTATTTTCTTTTCAATTTTTTCAAGCAATGTAATTTAAAGATTTAAAGTTATGTACTTATGTGTTATGTACCTAATGTGTTCTACGGTTCCTACATTGTTAATGCTTAACAGTAAGATGTACATATATTACTAATGTATAGCTTTATAACCCCCTGTGGGGAGTTTCAATTAAGCTTTCAATTAAAAAAAAAACATTGCCCTTAGCTTACACATCGTATACAGTGAATAATCGATATAAGTCACCAACACGGATCTTGTCAGCGTCGTGTATCGTCCAGGAGTTAGTATTTGTGACCTTCATGGGATATACCTCGCGGTAGTGGGGATAATTCCGCGACGTTCATCATCCAGGCTTTGGCGACATATGTAGAAAAGTCACTGTAGTCCCAAAATCAAGATCACATTTTTATCAGTTCCCATCGAACGTTGTCGCGCTTCCTTTCGGTATCGATAACCGTCCCACCTGAACTCCGTCGGCCAATTAGCACTCGATAGCGGCCGCCAGACGAGCCGCGGTGCTATGGCAGTGTAAATCCCTCTGGAAGACGACTTCCGGTGCACAGGATGGACCGGAGCGTCGAGGAGCACCGATTCGCGGCGGATTTTCGCGCGTTTCAACCCCCAAAGCGCGGAGGGTTGGGAATCGCGCCGTAAATCAGCCGTTAGCGAGTCAATTGATACGTCGCGAGCACTCTTCGCGTTTGTGGACCGCGTCGTCGCCGGGTTTTTGTCGAGGGTCGTCGCGAACGTGGTCGTTAAACGCAGCCGCACTCGAGAACCCAAATAACGATATGCTAAAGCCGGGGGAGGGGGTGAGGAGGAACAGTCACCCCCTCGACACCGTTTGGCTGTCTTCGACCGATCGGCGGCCCTCGATCCACCTTTTCAAGGATCCTCGACCCTTTTCTGCTTTCCTCTCCACCCCACACATTTCCATAAAGTGGCTAGAACTAATCCGAAAATGCACGCCCCGAGACGGAGATGCAGGGTGCACGTTATTTTTTATCAATTCTAAAAGTACACACGCAATAATGTATAGTAAACGTGCCTTATTTCGATGCCTACCCTTCCTGAAAATAAGTTGTTTAAAAACTCTTACAGATGCGAGTCTTATAGATTCGCTTCCAGTGTGTAGCCTTGTCTCTCAAAATTATAAAACATCATGAAAATAGTATATTAACACTTTGAGTTGTTATGGAATTATTTAAATATGTTTAGCAAAAGTTCATGCCACTCAGTCAGTATCGATTTATTAATCCGGAAATTAACTAGATTATAGTGCATGGCGAGAACTTCAATATTAAATAACTAATGCTTGTTACTAGTAACGCTAATCGCGTCCATGAAATCGGTGAAACTTGTGTGAAACGCATAAACTGGAACAGTCATTCCATGTAATTTGTAGAATTTTAACCCTTTGTGGTCGACGACTTTTTCCGCCGGGCGAGGTGGCCGGTCGACGCGATTGTTCGCGAATATGTCGGGCGCATTATACAGTGACACCTACTACTTGTAAATGTTTGATTAAAATTACAATTGGTCGAAATTGTAGAGAAAGTACTAACAAATGTATTTTGTAACTTTTTTATGCGGGCTTATATTAAACATTTAAAAAGTACGTTTTGTACATCTGTATCAATTATACATATTCTGAATATTTCATCTAAATTGGTTAACATTGCACTGAGCTACAAAGTTTAACGATGAAAGCTTAAGGGCGAAAGTCGCAGAATTTTGGCCTCCACAGGGATTTTTGCCTTTATGTAATCATTTTGAAACATCTGTAGCTCATTGCAACGTTGACCGATTTTTATGAAATTCTTAAAATATGTATAATTCATACAGATGTACTAAACGTAGTTCTTAAATTCTTAATTTAAGCCCGCATAAGAAAGTTGCAAAATACAACTGTTAGTACTTTCTCTGCAATTTCGACCAATTATAATTTTAATTAAACATTTTTTCGCGTTATGTAAGCGAACCAATTACTCTGACTTCTCAAAAAAATTCGAGTAGTATACTCCAATATTGACAATGTTATGCGATTTTTAAGAGTGTGCCAATATTAGTTGGAGTCACCATAGGTACAATAAAATGATCTTATACATAAATTATCTTACAAAAACGTTATATTTTGACAGGTTATCTATATTTACGCCTTTAAGAATATAATTTCTCAAATACGAAAATCAAACGCAATTGCAAATTTTTTCGCAATTTACGAAATCTAAAATAAACACCGATTGTCGCCGCTCAGGCGCCATCCGCAAAGGGTTAATACCAATACCCTCTCACATATCTGCGTTTCCGATGTTTCGGAACCTATTGTTAGCATTACGCGAAACAAGAAAATCCCTGCAGGATGTTTCCTCGACAACCTCAGCTGTTGAGAACTGCGCTATTTTCGAATCTCGTTCCACTGCAGTTTTGTTACTTTATTACCGTCGCTCCACCTCCCCATGTGTCTCAACCCCCGAATTGAACTTGGCGGTGCAGCCGATGGCAAAGTGGCCCCTCGAGGGTGAGTTACGTCGAAAGCTTCGTTTCCACCGAGGTTCTGTCCATAACGCGGCTCGTTACCGATGCGGACACCACCCCCGGAAACCGCAACAGGCGAGTGCACTCGTAAGAAAATATCACGCGCCTTGCGCCGGACGTGCCACCCCCCCTCCCTCCACCTCACACAAGTCTGCGGCCGGTTTGATGTACGTCGCTTTGCTGGCCCTCTGTCCGTAGGGTCGTAATGAATCGCTCCATAAAGAGAATATTATTCGCCCGCACCTCTAACCTCGCGATATTTCCCGTACGCGTTTACATTTTCGAGTCGATCGAGCCGTTCGAATCGATCGTTTGCAGCGAGCTTCCGGATGAATTTGATTTAGGCAATGATTTATACAAGTTTCAAATGATTTACTCTGAACTGGTTAGCTAAGTGGCAGGTATATTGAAATTAGTTTCTGCTCATTATTAGACTGCGGATTTTATGCAATTGTGGCAAAAACGGGTACGTGTAATGTAAAGTGATTGAAACGATTTAACCCTTTGCACTCGACGCTATTTTAACTCCAAAACGAAACATTCCTTCCGAACTAGAATATTTCCCTCCTATATATGTATATATATTTTTCATGTTGTACATACGAAAATGGTGCAGTTTACTCGTACAATACTGAAGTGTTTAGTAGTTTATTACATACAAACAAATTTAATAATGTGAAAAATACTTTGAATAATGATACAGCAATTTTTAGTGGCGCCTTACAGTCACCATTCGAGTGCTAAGGGTTAAGAACGCCAATCTATTATTTTCAGCTTGTTAAAATGTTTAAAGTGAATATTAAATGTCTATCTAGATCCGGACTCTTCCAAACAATTTTTATTTCGTTTCAGAAAAAGAATTCTACTATTTCCGCTTTAACGCTAAATCTACCGACACTTCTTCTATACCTGTTCCTACCGTACGTGGTCAAAATGACTGGCCCTTAAAAAAAGTTTTCGTTAACATATTATTGTTATTGCTCATACGTGAATGTTCCATCAAAATGTAGTTTGTTTAGTAACTACAAAAAATTGCCATATCGTTGAAAATTTAACGCATATTAATTGAAAAAAGTAAAGCATGAATACGAGCATCGTCCCACGGCGAAAAACACAAATAGCAGTGCCAGCATGAACGTGTTAAAAAGAGTTATTGTTAATATAATTAAACGTAGATAATGGTCAATTTGTTGCGGAATGAATTAGTAGATGAACAACTTCCGTAAAATAACGATACAAATTTATTTTCATATAATTTCAATTATACAAAAAATACTGCTTTGACCTCTCCTAGATTTACAAAATTGTACTGTGTCGTCCACCTTTGCATGCGTTTGCCCTGAAACAGTATTATCAACCAGGCATGTGCTTAAATTGATAGTGTCTCATTCAATAAGGCGGCTCATTTATTTTCCGTTGGCCATGCCACATTGAGAATAGCCTTTCTTTTATACTGATGGTTTAGGTTTAGAAGAGTAAATACCATATTATCTCGTGCGGTCAAATTGACTGGCCGCGGTAGATAGGACAAGGTACATACATTTCTTGGAAGAAACAATAAAGCGAGATAGAAATACTGAAAAATACATTGTACACGTACTTCAAAAAAAGTCATAAAGATAAATAGCGACGTGATAATGTTGTTAATTGTACGCAAAAGTTTGAATAGGTCAATTTGACCGGCCGTGGTAGGTTTAGTGCTAAATAACAATTACACATCTCCGAACACAGTTTTCCTGGCCTCCCCTAAATTTCGAGATTACCAGCTCTATCTCTAGGACCCAAATACAATCGCCAGAGTCCGCTACCGGACCCGCTGGGCAATAAATATACCAATTCACAGTTCTCCGGAATATTAAACATGTTCCAGGTTTTCGAATACTTTTCATCTCGGCCAATCTCGCTGACAAGTCAGAGCCAGTGCTCTCTATCGAATCAAAAGCGACCTTAACCAGCGGCGGAACGTTGCGCGCTATCCTCGACTAGTATTGTCAAAGATAATAATTCCACGGTGAATACGCAGGGCGCTCGCGGTTTTCCCGTTTTCCCCATACTTTTTCGTTTTATGGGGGGAGCTCAGCGTGGCGGATGTAACGAAAAGGTAACACGTAGAAGGGGTGGTCCCCTCGACGGTATCGTTTTTTCGGCGTTCCTTTTTTGGTTTTGGAAGAGTTGGGGGAAGGGGAACGGAGTGCGTCGCGGGTTTTTGCTCGGCGCGGTGTACAACCGCGTCTTTCCGCGAGGAATTACGAGCGAGCTTAGTTCAATATTGACCCGGGCAAACGTGTGGCGAATATTATTACACCATCTGCATAATTTCTGTATTCAGTCGGTGCTCCCTGAAACGCGTCTGTAATTACTTCGGTTGCCGTGAGCTCGTCGTCGTCGACGTCTGCGCAAGCCTTGGCTATGGGGGACGATGGTAGCACGCGCGCGCCTACGGTTCCCAACCCCCGTGAACCCGTGCAATGGGGGTGGCCGCGTGTATACGGTATGTAAACGCTGTATACGAGGTAATTGGACGATCGTGCGCGTCCGAAACGACGATTTCCTCGTCGTCTCTCGAGTCCTCCGGTTCATCGCGCGTCGCGACACTGGGCTTCTTCGAATCTCGCGATTAGCGACGCCTTCATCCCTCTGGAAATTCTAGTTTTGGGATAATCGACGGCGATTGAGTAGTTTCGCTGTTTGCCTCCCGGGAGAAACTCAAGGGATGAAGACGGTAAACGTTTAACCCCCATCACCGATTCCTCAATATAATTATGCGAACGATTTTCGGATTGATCGTCCACTTTACATGCACGCTTTAACTCCGTAGATGGATTCTGGTTGTATAACAACTGCTGTTGATAGTAAATAATACGTTACATCAACATATGCATATTCAATATTTAATAACTTCGGATTTAATAACTTCGGAACGTTCGGATTTGCAAAATTTTCGAAACGAAAAAGTGCGTTCATTTTCTCACCCGTTACAAAGTGTGAAAAATTTTGACGCGGAATGCGAATAAGAAATTTCGAGAGTAGAAGGATCGAGCTTTAAAACGAGACCAGAAGGAATATTATACGACGTTTTCTCATGAGGTTACAACACTTTGAACGTGGACAATTTTTTAATCAAAACTTAATGGTCTTCTAATTTTAGAGGCCAGAATATAATATTATAAGAAATGCATCTGAGACATATTCGTATCCACGACATATCCAAGACGAGTTCATGCATCTTTAGGATTAATCTTTAAAAAATCTCCAAGATTTCCAATCTAAACCTATGTCCACACCGAGGAAACATCAAGCAACTTTTCGTCGCCTCGTTGCATTCTTTTAATTCTATTCGGTGAAAAAAAGGAGAAACCAAGAAGAGGCGACAAGAAGTTGCTCGATGTTGCTTCAATGTAGACGCAGCTTATCTTTACAATCTTAACTCTGCGACACAACAAAGAGCACCGTCTTCGTCTAACAAGGTAAAGAACAATCCTCTTATTGTTAGATGCATTCGAGTTAAAGAAGCACCGACCGTTTCATCCTCCTTTCGCGCCTTCACATTAATCCTCCATTTTGCAGCCTGGAATCCTCGCAAGGACGATCTTCGAGGACACTCCGAGGTCTCTTCGCGACGTCGAAGCCATCTATTCGGAAGATTCGCTGATCGCGGTTGATCGGGACTTCGCAGGGGGATGGGACCACGGTGGAGGCGCGAGCCTGCGAAACCGAGGGTGTTACGGGGGTGAAAGGGGGTTGAAGTCTCAGAGGCGAGAAACCAGGGTTCGGGGAAGGGGTCGCGGAGTCTCGAGAGGATACTCCCGGAGGATTTTCCGGCGACGGAGGTAGGAAAGCCCCCGCAGGCTTTTCCCACCCCCTGCACGCGGAGGGAGAGGTCCTCACAATACGTCGTTACGTGTTGGCTAACCCTCCCCCGCGTTCGCGAGGGCTCGTCGAGTGGATAATCGTTTTAGGGAGGGCGCCACAGGCCCGGCCCCGGTATTACCGCCTTTGTGGACGATGTTTGAACGCCGCCGGCACTCGGGCAATCAGCTCGATTCACAATCAGCGTACTTTCCGCGCGCCGCGAGCCGATCGCCGACGGAAACCGCCTCTCTTCGACGATTAAGTCCTCGCCGGATTCAGGGGATTCCCCGTCGCGACCATGAATCGGACCCGTAACCCTCGATCCGCCACCTCGTCGTTCCTCCCTCTGTTCTCTCTATTTTTTTTTTCTTTTTTTCTTTTTATCAGCGCACGCGATAGAATACGAATATCGGCACCGCTGATCTTTAAATCGCCGTTTTAAACGCGTAGCCCCGAACTCGCGGGGAACCGTAGGACACCCCTCTCTTTTTTCGCCAATGGGACCGACCACCATTCGCATGCAAATCCTTTTTTCACACTGTCTAGCGGGCACCGTTCACGGGAATTCGATTCATTTCACAGAATTTATTGGATTCGTCCTTTTTCAGCGGAAAGGGGAGGACACGGCGAGGAATGTTTTCAATATAGCTATGCGATTTTCGACTTTGGGGACTTCGGCAGGGGAAGCGTGATTGGTAAGTTGGCAGACTCGTGTGAGTGTCGATGAGCGATTTTGTACTGGGATGATGCCTTGCTATGGTTTTCTAACAATTTTATTGGTTTTCTTACTTTTACTGCAATGGTCTTGGGGTTATCAACTGTCACTTAGATATCTTCCCAAAAATTCTGGAAAAATTTGTTAAAGTACCCTGAGGTATGTAGTTTAGTTATAAACCTTAGCAATTATCATGTACACTTGCAGAATTAGCATTACATCGATCTCTAAAAGTGACTGGCATGTATTGCTTACATACACAAATTTATGCAATCATTTCTGTTACAAGCACCTTTAAAGTTACAATAATCGTTACACAAGAAGCCAGACACCAGATGTGGTAGGTGTAGTATTGAAATGTACACCTAATAAACGACTTACTCGAAAGCATAAATTGTAAAAGAAAAATGTGCAAAACGTTACCATTCTACACCAACTATAATCATAAACAACGCCGAACTTTCAGAGGACCTCTTCTACTATAAAGGCTTGATTTACGCGAAGGAAAATCACAAATGTTTCAGCAATAGTTTTGAAAAATATTTTCCAGACAGACCACGTACAAGCACCAGAGTTGGCCGCTCGAGAAAAGGAGCAATTGTAATTGGAATTAATTATCGCCTCTCGTTCCCTGCGACGATGCTAACAGGCACGGTTAAACGGGACCGAGGACAAAGGCGTTTCAGCAGACTACCTTCCCGACCGACGGCATGGAATTTTTCCGAGACCTTGAAGGGCTTCCCCGAAGGAGCCGGGGAGAAGAAGCACGCCGTCTGCGAGTCGAGTACCGCGTGAGAAATCGTCGCGGTAATCGCGTCGCCGAATTTATTATAATTTATTATCGGTAGCCTATGACAAACTGCAACCCGGCAGGAATAGCTCCGAAGGCCATAATCGAGGATTCCTGGCAGAGAGCATTTGCGAGTGATGATTAATTCATCGGTTCATGAATTAAAATTTTCACGATCTCCAACGTAACGGTGAACGGAACGCCTCCGTCCATTGAGGACGCGTCGGACGCCGCGCGCAAATCCGACGCGAGAGGAAGTTAAGCGGGGAGTTAATTCGAGACTACACGCACCTCCGGATAGCAGTGATCGCGTCGATCGGCTTTTTGCCAGGGAAATCATGAAATCACTCGTACACGCTGGTACTTACTCGCAGCAACACTGAAACGAGTCCCTGTGGACGACACAATGGTGACGCAATGTATGTGCACGATATTTGTGAAAATTTGATCCTCACAGTAATAGTTCAATTATTTTTTTATGACAATTTTGTGAACGCATTGGTGACATTTTTCCGATTAAAATGAGCCCAAACATGACACTATTCGAGGCATTTTTACTCATTCCATACACGATTTAATAGAACCTCTACTAACCGAACGGGTGCCTGAATATCTCAGATTGACAAGTTCGGTCTAAAGTGACGTAAATACGATATGATCCATTGTGCAAATTAGTAACGATATAACCTAACACTAGGTAACTGTTCTATTATTCGAACGCTCCACTAGCTCGTTCGGATAAGCGAGGTTCTACTACATCGTGGATTAAACGAGCCAATACGAGACAAACTGTATTGTGTTTGATATCTTTGAAACCGGAAAAGTATCGCGAACATGCTGATAAGAGCTCGATAATAAAATCGTTAGAATCTCTTCGGAAATTCCTAAACTCACCCCTTGAGCAACGTCAGACTTGAATACTATTAAGAAAATGATGTTGGTGTATAGTACAAAAGTTGTCCTAATAACCCTGCAAACTAATTTCAATTATCGATGAAGTTTGGTACAAAAATATATATATTAGGGGTAGCCATAAGTAATAAATTATTTGCAAAGAATTTGTTTTGTCAATAGTTCTGTACTGATCGTTGAAGAGTTAACACGTATTCTTTTACAGTTTTCGGCAAAGCAGCCCGTATTCAAAATATTCGAAGAAATATAATTTTTTTTACAACCTTGTAATAAAATGGCGGCGACCGTACCTTCCGAGGATCATATTCGTCATTGCATACTTTTACATTTTCATGCGGGAGTTAATGCAACGGTAACAACAAAGAAAATTTACGATGTTTATGGAGATGTATTGCAGGTCAACAAGTGTTAACGGTGGTTCAGAAATTTACTCAGAAAAAATCAAAAAATTGCAATGGGAAATTTTACCGCACCCCCGTACTCACCGGATATTTCTCCCTCCGACTATCACCTTTTCAGACCTCTGGTGCATTATTTAAGAAATAAAACATTCACTTCTGTAGAAGATGTATGGAGGCACCTTGAGTCATATTTTGCTTCACAAATCCTGGATTTCTATAAGAGGGGGTGTGAAAATTTGCCGGAAAGATGGCAAACTGTCCGTGATAATGATGGAGATTATATAATAAATTAAGAAATAAAAACTTGCTACTACAAATTACTTACTACAAAGTTTGTTTTAGATTTCGAAATAATTGGTTACTTATGGCTCCCGCTAATATATTTATTTCGCTTCTGCATGTGTGGCTGAAGTGGAACCAGTAATCTGCGTCACGCAGACGTATAATCGAGCGAGTCGATGGACGGATCATCCTCGGCCCTAAATACCACGAGCAGCTCGGTGGCCGGCAGTAAACGTGTCCCGGCGTTTTATTAACATTTCCCTGGCCAGGTTTAACCATCGTGAAAGCTCTTCCTCGGGATCGACGGCACTGCGGACACTTTGTCGTGGAATAATGGCAGCGATTTTCCCGGTCCTTTCGCGTCCGTAACTCCGCCTCGTCGAGATTTTACGAGACGGGGACGAGAAAGCGGAACCGCTCTAAAACGCAACGGCGGTATGCCGATACACATACTCCGGAATATACACACCGGAAGCGGAATTCACGTAGCCGAAGGGTTACTCTTCGTCGTGTCTTTTTTTTTCTTTTCTTTTCCTCCCGGGACGGTCGTGTGTGTTCGCACGATGGACGTCGCTCGATCGCCTCGTCGTTCATCTATTATGGCCGATACCGTTCTAAGTATACACTCGGACTGTCGTTGTTTCCCATGGAAAAAAAGTCCGCCTCGGAACCGAGATCCGTCGCGTAACATAATCGTCCGAGCGCAGAAAACACCGCCGGCCCCGATATTTCCTGCTCGCGTGTCGCTGCGTTCTAAATTCTCTACACCGGACAAGCATTTACGTTCAGCTTCGCAGAGCTTCGCGGAACTTTGCGAAGTTTCTCGCAAGTGTTCTATAAGCGACAGTAAATTTCCCGAACCGAACCTACCCCCGCTTTCCTCCTTTTTTCCGATCGTGGAAAGTCACCCTCTCGCTCGAAGCCGCCTTACGAATGTTCCAAACGTTCGCGGATCCAACGTATCGCGGAACGGGAAGCTGCGGAGGGAAACTGATATTAATCCTTCGGTGCCCGGAGATTTGCGAACTTTCATTCCTTTTGGATATAGGGGAATCGGTGCGCGATTGTGTTCCACCGTCGCGTCGGTGGATCGGACCATTTTGCTGGGGGACGTATCGGATCCCTCTGATGGGAACTTTGAAATGGATATCCGAGTTTAGAATGTCTCAGAATTATTTGATTATGTGCTTCGTTGTCTCTTCTGGAGCTGAAACGAGAAAATTAGAATTGAAGTGTTTCAATCCGATGTTCGATGTTCCCGTTTCACCTTGTTTGTTTGCACTACTATATTCTTTTTTGACGCTCAATGTAGAAAATTCGGCCTGACGGTTTCTGAACCGACTTTTTATACTATTTTATACTATACTTTTCATACTATTTTATAAAATTTTATATTAATCATACAAGCATCAATTGACAAACACGAATTGACCTAAAATTTTGCGTGCAGGTAGCCAACAGGTCATATCAACGCATGAGTCATTAAAAATCCAGCCTTTCAGTTATTTATCTTGCAAAAAAAATTGTAAAACAATGATTTTTTAATCGTTCTGACACTTCGTAGATCCTGATAAGAGCTGGTCTATCTAGAAGGTAAGGGGTTCTGTACCGCCTTCTATCTAAAAGAGAATGTCCTCCTCTCCCCAGCTAGAAGTGGTGGCACTCTCGAATGCAGGGATGGAGATGGCCGCGGCAGTTGAGCGTTCAAGCGCCGCCCGTTTAGGGAACGCGTCGCCGTGGATTATTAATTCAACGACCGCTAAGAGGGGTTCGCGGTTCGGCCACGGAACGTTACAGCGAAATACTTATTAGCCATCAGCTATTCATGGCGAAACTTCTTGCACGCGAAACGACGACGCACCATGGCCACGCTGCATATTCACGCAAGAAGACCGACGATTAACGTCCGCTGTTCGTGTACCGCAAACGACGCCGACTCCTGTTCAATGGAACGCTTCATTATCGCGACACCGACTAAGAAGTAAGCGCAACATCTGTCATGTGTGACCGACAGAATTTTCTTTAGCTAACTTGAAAATTTACTATGATCTATAAAGTAAAGTTTATCAGTCTATACTAGATAGAAGAGAGCAACCCTTTCAGTCTCTTTTCTAAATAGAAGAGAACAACCCTTATCTCTCTTGCACTTCTAGATAAAGCTTCCCTCCTCGAATCAACCCCCTCCCCTTTATAGATAGAAAAAATAGCCCCACCTGTTGTAGCTGGGGAAAGAGAAGTACCCCTCTTCTTGGTAGAAGAGAGCAACCCTAGATAGAGGAGAACAAGCCCCTCTCTTTTCTAGGTGGATGAGAGCCACCCCTCCTCTTGTAGGTAGAAGAGAGCAACCTTAGATAGAGGAGAGCAACCCTAGACAGAAGAGAGCAATCCCTCTCTCTCGCTCTTCTAGATAAAAGAGATCAAACCCTTCTCTCTCTACTCTAGACACAAGAGAGCCACAACTTCTCTTTTCTTGATAGAAGAGAGCAACCCCTCCTCTTGTAGCTGGGGAGGGAGAGCTGCCCCTCTTCTTTTAAGTCTTTTAGGTAGAGGAGGGTAACCCACTCTTTTAGCTGGAGAAGAAGAGATACCCTTCCTCTTCTAGGTAGAAGAGAGCAACCACTTGTTTCTCTTTTCTAGATAGAAGAGAGCCACCCCTCCGCTTCTAGGTAGAAGAGATCATGCCTAGACAAAGGAGAGCAACCGCTCTCTCGCTCTTCTAGATAAAAGAGAGAATTTCTCCCTTTTCTCTCTACTCTAGATAGGAAAGAGGTACCCCCTTCTCTCTTCTGGATAGATGAGAACAATCTCTCCTCTTGTAGCTAGAGAAGCAGAGGTACCTCTTCCCTTCTCTCTTCTCTTCTCATCTTGTAGGTAGAAGAGAGTAACCCTAGATAGATGTGGGCAACCCCTCTTTCTCGCTCTTGTATGTAAAGGAAAGCAACCCCTTTTCTCTCTCTACTGTAGATAGGAGACAGCAACCCCTTCTCTTCTAGCCGCAGAAGAAGCGCAACCCTTTCCTTTCCAGTTAAAACAGAGCAACTACTTCTCTCTGGAAAGGGAGAGAGAGAGAGAGAGAGAGAGAGAGAGAGAGAGGGGAGAGGGAGAGGAGAGTGTAGATCCGCAGACTGGTGAGAGTGAGGGTTTTCTCGAGTTTGCGAAGACAACAGCTGCACGCTCGCTGAAATATTAAGGAGCCCTCATATGAGAGGCAAGGAAGACAAACCCTTAGGAGGTCCGGGGGATCAATCTGATGGCGCAGCGTCGGTCCCTCAACCCCCGTGATCGATAACCACCCCCCGCGGATCGAGCTATTTGTGCAGCTGCGGACGCATTTGCGATTCGCCGCGAAAGTAGACCGGCTCTTGTCACTGTTCCCGGAATAGCCGATGGTACCGCGTTTGAACCTTTAATGAGCCCCCATACAACGTCCCGGAGCAGCTCGCAGCAGGTTATACCATCTCTTCGGGAATAAATAAACATCGGAGAAACGGGGAATCAATGCAACAGGCATTAACACTAGGTTTACGGAGCACTAAAAATTACTATTTTACATTACTTTATAAAAATAACATGAATGTATCTATCAAAGTTTGTAGCCATTTTTTAAATAATATACACCCAAAGAAATCAATTGGTTAAATAATTGCTCATGGATGCATTTTTACAAATCTCAAAATTCGCAATTTAAAAATACTAGAATCCGTCATTTTGACGGGTCCCGTAAATCTAGTGTTAATGGATCGTTGAATATTAAACTGGCGGGTACCGCCGGGTTCCTTCAGGTTAAGAGATCGCAATCGACGGGAAATTTATCGATGATGATCCGAGGATAGACCGGTAGGATAGCTGTACAGTTTAACGTTAATTTATTTCTGAAGGTTTTCCACACTGATTCGTCCGGAAATTGTGCAAACCAATGTCCACGACTGCGGACTTTTATGCAAAATAAAAATTCTTTTTTACTGACGAAAACAACAGGAGTCTGACAGAACTTTTATTCTTTCTATAATAATTTAGATAAGCTTCAACTAACACATTGAAGCTATCAAATTTTTTACCGTTCCATTATAAATTGCTCGCGCTAATTTTTATCATAAATGCATAAAACCCGGAATCGAGTCAAAACCATTCCAAGACATTGTCCGCGGGTCGATACTCTCGCATTTCCGTGCAAATTGGCCGGATCCGTGGCCGAGCACGCTAAGCGTTTGCGAAACTGAAATTACAAGCGGCGCGATTCGCGGAAACGAAAGGGATTAGGCGAACGGGTAACAGCACGGTCGCGGCCACATCGCGGCCAATGAAATAACCATCGGTTTGTTGCACAAGCAAGATCCAACGGTCGTGCCGGTGTAAAACCGTAAAGTATTATTGTTTCGGGCAGCGAGTCTGGAAATTTTGCGAATAGGATGGCGCCGCGACGCCTTCCGACGACCATTTCGACGCGTGTTTCCACAGCCTACTCGCAACGTGAGTTTTCCCTTCCCCCGTCCTATCCGAAACGCGACGGATTATCCCTGTTTAATGATCGAGTCGATCGTTACGCGTCCCATCGCTCGTCATTCCTGTTTACCGTTCGTGGATACAATTAACGGGGCCGATTTAAACGAGATTCACGGTATGTGTTTAATGACGCGGAACGCCATTACGTTCGTATAAAATCGTTTGTTTGCGCGTAATCATCGCGACGCGTCTCTTGACACTACGCCCCCCCCCCCCCCCCCCCCCGAAGTGTGGGGTGGCCCGGGCTCGTATGAAATGATTTACCAGTCGATGCCAGGTTAATTCTGTTTTCGCTGCAGATCACCGCTTACACGCTGCTGCAATCCCTTTTCTTTCGCGAGACGGCTGTGCCGACCGGAATTTTGCAAATCCTACGGTTGATCCAGAATTCCCGGTCCTCTTTGACACCTTGAATTTTTAATCCTCTCGCAAATACAGCCACGTTTTTAAACATTTACCACAAGCGAGATGAATCGTTTTTTGTTCATTGCGAACATACATTTCTTTTCTTGTAATTGTTATATATTAACAGCAGGAAAATAATGATTAATATCTGCTCACCAGTGAGGAATTATTTTCATCTTTATTTACACTTCGCTTCCGAAACTATTTTACTCCTTATTGAATGACCACGCAACTGAGTAGATTTGCTCAAGTTACGTTTAAATTTTTAGCAGTTTGTTCAACACACAAAAAGTTAAAAATATGGTTAAAATTACATTCGATTTGAATTATGGTGTGATGAATTTTTACTGCTTCAAAGCCACTATTCAAACAAATTCAGAACGCTTGGAGATATTCTGAAACGATTGAAAAAATTGTAAAAACCCTTTGGAATACTGTTGTAAACGTTGGCACAATTTCCCGGCATTATCAATGCACATAATTTTTCCTCCTTCATCGATAAAGAACACGTTACCTCACTGGGCGCGAACGCTCGAGGTTTTTCCGTCTCGCTTCCAGCTTACCCAACTGATAATTATAACGAAGGGAAAAGTTACGCGAAAACCGTAATATCTTCTTATCTTTTAAGCACCCGGAATACCAGCTCGAACATCCCCGGTAACGCTGTAAAATAAAATCGCAATAGCCGGGAGGTACGCGAAGCTTCCTGTTCCTTCTCTCATTTTCTTTTCCATTCGCTTCATTCAGCCAGAAACTTTAATACAAAAAAAGAAACAGACGAGCATCGTGCCTTACTCGTAATGTCTTCTCCTGTCTTAAAGATCTGGAGAACATACCCTAACGTTCCCGGTAACACTATAAAATAAAATTCCAATAGCCTCGAGCTAGGCGAGGCGAAGCTTTTTCGCTCTCACGTTTCCTTTTTCCCTTCTACTCTAGAAACCTTGATGAAAAAAGAAAAGTCCCGCGCGTTAAATGTAACATCTTTCTCGCTTTTAGGGACCTGCGGGGAACCCGTGCTCCCATGAACCCTGGTAACACTGTAAAGTAAAAGCCCGATGACCTCGAGTTACGCGGGGCTTCTTCGTCCTCTCATTTTCTTCCTCGTTCCATTTATTTTATTACGATGTTTGATGGAAGATCACGGCTTGAATGGAGTGTCCTATTCTATTCTGAGGACCTGGAGACCTACTTTAACATTTTCAGCATCTGTCGCTGCGAAGGAGTATGATTATACCGCGGAACATTATGCGAAATAAAAAGTCTACGTATCAGCAAATTTCTCTCCTTCTTAAACAACTTCATTAAGCTAAAAACAATACGTCTCCTTTAAATTCTTTCAATATTTGTACACTTTCAGATTGCACCATTCTTGCCATAAACGTAGAAAAATCCGCAGTTTAGTTATGATCTGACACTGTAAAAACTTATGATTCTTTACGGTGTTCGACGAAAAGCGTGCAGCCTGGTTTACCGACTTTAAAAAATTGATAGAAAATAAACTAATTGATCATTTGCACCACCGCGATGCAAGCTGGTCAAACATAGCTAACTATCATCAACAAAAATAAAATATTTATGAAATCAGTAAGATAAACAATTTTATTTGTATGCACAACACGGACATTTCACAGTGTCCATCAATTTGTATCTTCGGTGGCAGGGCGCCACTTAAATGTTTATGTATATCATTTCTGCCACAAATTTTTCAGCGAAAAAATTAATATACTTTCTTTGAACATTGGATCAATTGTCCTAAAACTTGCGAAACGATTCGCTGCACAGTTTCTTGGGAAAAAATTTCAGAACCTTATTTGCCCGTTCTAAACTGCCTCGCGTTAATATCAATGAGTGGCAGGCGTTCGTTCCCGGCAACAATGCCAGGAAAACCGGAACAAGATCAGGAAACGAATTCTTTCCGGGCCAGTGTGCACCCCCGGGGCTCCACCAACCGAATCACAGCCCCTTTCAGACCTACCCTCTCCCCACTCCCGGATTCCAAGGGAAATCGTCGTCCCCGACGCGCGTAGCCGCTTTCAGCGTGAATATTTCACCCGGGCCGCAAGAAGACAGGCACCGGAGATGAGGCTCGTGCACAAAGGGTGACGTCACGAATCACGAATCACATCGTCCCCCCCGGGGTGGTGAACAACCCCTATTCGATCCGCCGCGCCGTTGTCCTTCCAGTTTCCAATAAGCATCCGCGGCCGTGTTAAGCGTTAATAATTCCCGCTTATCTCGAATCCGCGCGATGTATCGCGACCGCAACGATAAGTTATTTAAACGAGCCCGCGAAACTGCAAATTTCGCCTAACTCCCACGGAGACTGTTCCGTCTTCCCTCGAAAAGGTATCTCACAGTTCTTCATCTTCGAGGCGAGAACCGGCGCGAAATTAGCGATCGCAATTAGTCGCCGCTCCGTTGTTTTCCTCGATCCACCTTCGGGCTAAGTAAGACAACGCTCGTCGGATTGTTTCCGTTCCCCCACCCCCTTGTCCGTCCTTCTTCCTTTTTGCAGCTCGTTCCATTTTTTTTCTCTCCTCTCTCCTTATTTCTCCGGGCCGCTTCCTCGTTCCTTCTTTCATTCCTCCCCCGGGGCTACGACACACTACTCCTCCTTCGACGCCCCGTCTAGTATTGTTCCCTTTCTTACCCCTTTTCAACCATCCCCCAACCGTCTTGATTCGAACGCAGGCTTGGGCTCGCGAGCTCTAACCCTCCCGAGCCCGAATTTTTGTCCGGGGGTGGCAATGGGGTTTCTACAAGTTGAAACTCTGGATATGCGTTAACGATTCGGTTAGACTCTGACGAATATTTCAAAATTAATTGCAGAATTTTTGTGTGTTTTTATGCATTACTGCCCGCTTTCTAGTATTTGAGAAAAGATAGAGAAAATATCATAAAGACTAAATCATTTATGAATTATTGCAACTATCTGTAATGTCATAGAATGTTGACCACAAACTGAATTTAATCTGTTGCGGGAATTGCGCTGTACAACATTCTTGGTTACCAAGGAGAGACGACAGAAAAATTCGCTTAACACTAGGTTTACTTAACACTAGGTTTACTCTAAAATTTTTAATTTACTAGAATTACTCCACAAATTTATTTCCTTAGGTATATAGTATTTAAAAAGTGGCTAAAAACTTGGATAGACACATTCTTCTTATTTTTATAAAGTAACGTAAAATACTCGCTTTTAGTGCTCCGTGAACCTAGTGTTAATTGTGAATTCTGCGGAAATTTGTTGTACGAAATTGTTACTGGTGTCGCACAACTGCAGTGTACGAATTCTGGCCGTAGCGAGAAACGACAGCAATTGAGACGAGCGCACTGCATCCATCGGGCGAGGGGTGAAAGCAATAATGAACACCCTTCTACTAGTTAGAGCGATTAGAAGGAGGCTTTCATGTCGATTTTGTTCACGGCATCTGCTGCTCTCAATTACGTGTGACAATAAATTAGTAATACTTTGATTAAAATCATTGTGAATGATACATTGGACAAGCGAGTATGAATTCAACTATTAACGAGTTACTTCTAGTCATTCCGCCTCATAAAACACGATGGCGTGTGTAGTACACGGTTGTCTTATTCTACTGGCAAAAAATATTTTCATAATTTACAGAAGAATATACAGGGTGTTCATTTGAAAACTTTCCAGCCGAATATCTCGAAAAGTATGAAAGATATTAAAAGAGTATAAAACACGTGTTCGAGGAATTCGAGGGGGAAAGAGGGAAATAGTATCAGTTCTGTATTTGAGTTTTATAAACAACAGACTTTAAGTGTCCCCACAAAAAGAAGTCGACTATACATCGATCTGGTGCTCTTGGTGGCCACTCAATAACACCTCTTCTACCAGTCCATCTTAGTGGGAATCGATTGTTTAACCACTGACGAACTGGTAACGTGTAATGCGGCGGAGCACCATCATGTTGGAAGTACAAAACATTTTCATTTAACAAAAAATTGCCGTTTTCATCTCTTTGGTTTTGAAGACTTTCTGTTATAAGTGGATCAATGATGTCGTCCAGTACATTTAAATACAGATTGCCAATCAAATTCTCTTGGAAAAACACAAGACCTACTATAGCATTTTCTAAAATGCCTGCCCAAACATTTGTTCCTTCCGGCCATTGAGCATTACTTTCTCTAATAAGATGTGGATTTTCGTTACTCCAATAGTGACAATTATGACGATTTACGGCATCGTGTAGGGAAAAAGTGCATTCCTCACTAAAACAAATATTTTTAATTAGATTAGGAGTAACGTTGATCAGATTTCTTAATTCCTCACAAAACTCAATCCGTCTGTCAAAGTCATCTTCCAATAACTTTTGATGAAACTGCATTTTACAAGGATGAAACTTGTTATGTGTAAGTAATTTCTGCACTTGTCGAATTGAACTAATAGGATTCACAGTAAACTGTCCTATAATTTCGATTTGATCTTTCCATAATCGATTTTTATTTAATTGATCGATTACTTTGCAACTAATTGTAACACGTACGGATGAGAAACATGTGTATCAGCATATCTCTCATTAACGTGGCAGCAGTTCGACGAGCACACTCATCAGCTGCATAAATAAAAATGATTTCTACTCGTTCTTCCAGAGAATACACCATTTCATACAATTAATTGTACTACGATATAGTGTCTGTTATTACGAGGATTCACACTTGACTAAATCGTACAATCTTATATTGACAGATTTGTTGAAGTGGGGGACGAGTTCGTGGCATGAAACTTTTGCGCAGAGCACCGTGGCTCGTGCAGGTGAGACAGGAGCAGGAGCACGTTCATTACCGTCTTGTTTTCGGTAGCCACGTCGCCGAGAAGAGTAACGAGAGTGCAAAGGGTGGCCGGTAGCAGTTCCCGAGGTGCTCGAGGCAGCCGATACCGGCCATGAAGTCTTCTTAATCCGTATAAACGCGCACATAGAGAAACGATACACGGGTTGGGCCATCGAAGCTTGACTTACGCCGATGGCCCTCTCCCGCAGATGGTTATCGCGCGCCTTTACGAGCGGCCTCTTCCAGCACCGATGTACCTTCGAAGGTGCATCGGTCGGTTAAGCGATTTAACATAAACACACGTAGCAATTTGTCCGGGGGGTTTATGTCGTTCGAGGGCCCACGAGACAGAGAGAGAGACTCGCGTTGCACATCTGGATGAAAGACGACGAAAAAGAAAGGAAAAGGGGTAGCACAAAAGCAACGCGGAGAAAAGGAAATCCTAGACCGGACGGAACGGAAGAGAAGAAAGGAGCCAAGGGAGAGAAAAAATGGATCACCATGGAGCTGAAGAGACGCGAACGCGAAAGACAAGAAGGAGTGCTCGCGAACGGAGAAAACAATGTAGCGTGTCTTCTTACTTGCCCGGAAGATAAAACGGGGAACGTCTCTCGCTCGACTTCTGTCTTAATTGTGAAATCTCGACGAGGCTCACGCCCTTGAGCACTTGCCGTCCATTCACCCTCATGACTCCCTACCCTTCGCTCGCAAATTCTCTTTTTTCTTCCGATGGCGGCCGACGCACGAACCCCTAAACCCTCGGAGTGACGAATAAGGATATATTATTTGCGAAAAGACGAGAAGGATATCTGGCGGTACAACCCGATAGGGCAACCATACTTTTTTCTTCTCGGGCCACATACGTTTCTCGCAAACATATGAATAAATAAATAGCTAAAGATGACGTACGTGTAGCCTTAAAATTCGTAGACGTTTAAAAGATTAAAGAATAGTGAACATAAGCGTTTCCGGCTTCAGGTTGAGTATGGTTGGATTGGGGGCTGATTCTACGTGAAAAAATGAGTCGAAAATATGGAATAACAATTTCTCATATGAAATTTCATTTCTAGGAAAATCGAATTCACAAATCTGCTTGGCACGCATACAATCCATCAGTTCTCAAGTGAGTCTTCTCATCTGAATCAAGTCTCAAAATGCTGAAGCTGTTGTCGTAGCATTTAACATTAAACCTACCACCGCTGGTCAAAATTACCGATTCCAGATTTCTTATTTCACAATTGCTGAATATGTAAAGAAGCTTTCGCAGGAAATGATTAAATAAAATCCAAATAAATTCAATCTCGTCATTTTTATAAGGCATCAGTTACTTTTGAAGCTCGGTAGGTTTAGTGTTAAGTTCGAATTTGACTGGATAGTCTCGAACCAGTCCGGAGACAAAGGAGGTTTACACTAACCGGTCTTCCCAGCGGACAATCAACCCCGGGCACGATCAAATCGGACACCTAACCTCGGTGGTAATCCTTACCGGATCGATCATCATCGTTCGAGCGGAATGAATGTGTCGTCGTCGTCGGCCGGTGGACGATCCCCGTGAACGTCATCGGAGTCAAAGCGTCGACAAAGGTTAATCCATCGAGAAACACGGAACGGAAACGGATCCCCACGGGCCGCGATTTATTTACACCCGTGGCTGGTATCGGTTTCTTAGACACGTAACCAACCGATTCGGAAGCTAGTTTACCGTTACCAACCGTCCCTTCACCATCGAAGCCATCGACCGGCGACACGTCTAACCTCGTTCCCGTGGTTGGATCCGATTTCACGTTCGAGCGGATCGGCAGTGATCGACCGTCGGAAATCCCATACGTTCCCGCGAGGATCCTCTTCGCCGATCTCTTCCTCGAAGCCTACGCCAGCGACAGATCAGCGGGGAGATTCAATCGGCATTGCGAACACCGCCATTTTTTAATGTTCGTCCCATTGCTACCAAAGACACGGAATTGTTCGGGCATCGGAACTTGTACGAAGTCATCAAGAACGGAATAAATATAGCTATAGAAATTAGTGGGGATTCCTTGCATGACGTGACTGTATTCAAATTGTTTGTAAATGAACAACGAATTTGTACAGAAACGGCCACGAATTAATTACTCCAGACAATCAATTAATTACTCCAGACAATCGATTAATTACTCTTGTATACTTGAGATTCTGAATGCAATTGAATGCAAAGATCTAGAATGGTGTCGACGTTGAGACGGCGATTTTAAAAGTTGTATTAACTGATCATCAAGCTTGGAGCAAGGTTTTCTACAGATTAATCAAAAAGTTTAACAAAGGAGGGTCATATTGAGGTTAAAACAAAGACCAGTACAATACTCGATAAACCGCAAAATACAATCGGTAGTCGGTTTTCAGGGCTCGGATGTGATCCATTCGATCCTCCGACGAACCAGCTGCCGCCAGCTAACAATGACCTCGGGGCGAGCCGGTCGCGTTATTCAACTTGCGAGGGGAGGAGAATTCGAACCTCGAGGCGTGAGCGTGTCAAGGTCGCGTCTTAATTCGAGCAGATTTAATGGCCGGTCGTTTCATCATGGGGCGGGTCGGATCGGACTGAAAGAAATTGCAGAAATCGCAGCTGGAGAAAGGGTAGGGGGTCGAGCTCCAATCGAGCGAATAGGGGTTTTCACTCGTGGACACGTTATTAGTCGTCATGGAGGTGGAACAAATTTTCTGACACGTGTCATTGGGTCTTTTTTTAGGCCGGGGTCTTTATGAACGTTCCGGGAGAATTTTCTAAAACAGGCAATGGAATATAGTTTGGGTCTCTGGATCTTTTTGACAATTTTACAAAATTTGGAAAAATCGCAACCCTACTACCACCACCATATCTCAGATCCAATTAACCTTCGACCACCAAAATCCCCAAATCACCCTCAAACCAAATTACAGCGTATACTCGCTATGTGTCAACAACACGGGCCTTGCCAGCGTCAAGTATCGTACAGGAGACACGTTTACATTCCTCGGCGTCTCGAGCTTCCTCACACGGAATACCCCGCGGTAGTGAGGGTAATTCCGCGACGATTATCATCCAGGCCTTGGCGACATATATGGGGAAATCGCTGTAACTCAATTTCTCCACGCAATCACAAAAACGATTTCACCCCATTCTCATTCTGAAAACCTCGAAACAAGAGCACACTCCGTCAATCTTAATCGCAGATTCCGTACCGTCAACTTCCGCCCCTTCCTAATCAAATCGTCTTGGAGTTCCCGCGGCAAAGTCCATTACAACAATAACAAACTCTCGCAACGCGATCAAAGCTCACGGAGAGACGTTTAGGGGTGGGAGGGGAGGGGGGTAGGGATTGGAAGGTTGCCTGAAGTTTTATTGCCTCGAGCTCGTAGTTGGTTTGGCGAGAAGAATAACTCGTAAATAAGACAATCGACTATAAGTCGGCTCGGTTCGAGCCCGCACTTGTCCTTGATATACACCCGAAGAAGGCGCGGCCTTGGAAGCAAGACATTAATCAGCAGATCCGCGCTCTAACCACATTGTGCTTCGTAAAAGGAAACATTTATTTCATTGTCTAAACCATTGCTTATAGCACAGACAAAATAGAAATGTCCGTGATCTTTATTACACATATTACAATTTCGAAAATAAAAATCGAAATAAAGGAAACACTTTTTAATGATTTACATTTAATATTAATTTAATCTTAATGTAAAAAGATACACAAATATATTTATATTTATTTATAATATTTATATATAATATTAATTAAATCAATTCAATAATAGGGTAACCTGGTTTATTCATAAGTTAGTTTACTGAAAATCTATTTATTATTAAATATATTATATTTTTATATGTCACTAGAAGCAGAATGAAGAAACATTCCATTGTCTTGGAGATTCTTTACAATGAAGAGTAACAAACACTTGGATCATTGTTTGGCAAATTTCTTATAGTTCGAAGAAAATAAAAACGCCATCCATCTTCATTAACCGTTCAGGGACCAGGCCTGATTCTCGGATCTTTCCCGACGACCGACAAATTCTATAAAGTAAGCGATAATTGATGAAAGCGAATCTATAAAGTATATAGCAATCTGGCCTAGCGTAATCAATTTTGAGAAACTCATTAGCACGATGCGCGGACGTTCCTGAAGAGTCTGACACAGACATCGTCAACACAAACGTTCCATAACATTCGACAAATTTGAATCGACAAGTGCACAGTCTCCGAAACTCGGCATGTCTTTGCACGGCACTTGTCCTTGATCCGCACCGGAAGGAGGATCAGCGTGTTCGCTGAAGAAGGCGCAGCCTCCGAGGGGCACCGGTGCTACTACCACCACCATGAGGAACGGGCACCACCACCACGAGGACCGGCACCAACGGCATCGCCGCCGCCAACAGCATCGCCACCACTACCAGGAGAGAGCCGGCTCTGCCGCCGCCAGCATCGCCACCACCGTTTCCCGACAACGGCGTCGCCACCACCACCCCCGACGACAAGGGGATGAAGAAGAGCGACGGTATCGAAGTGAGACGTGTATATATGTATATATAGAGGTGCGCGCACGTCGGCAAGTTCAGTCGTCCACCGCGTGCCGAGCCGCGAGCATCGTGCAGCCAACCAACCCTCCAACTGCGAGCAACCCACCCCCTATCTGAACCGTTGTTTCCTCTCATTTTTCGATCAGGCGCGCGCATAGTCACGTGTCTCTCGGTCTCATCCCTCGAGCACGAAGTGCAGCCGACCAAGTGCCAACCCTCTCATCCTCTCTCTCTCTCCCTCTTTCTCCCCCTCTTTCTCTCTCGTCCTCTCTATCTACATCCCAACCACCTATTTAATGGACTAATTAATGACACCGGCCCGTCTTCCGGTCAGTCTTAATTAAAGAACGTGAAAGGGTTCGTTCGAGTGTCGGGCCTCGATGCCGACCGATCGTTGGAGAACCGGTCCGCCGGCCAATGATCGAGATCGATCGAATCGTCAGACGATAGCATCGCTATGCTGACTCGCGATACCGTGTAGAAACGGTACGAGCCAGGTGACACGCGTGTTATGATTCGAGGATTCGTCGGAAGAAGGGACGTGATCGGTTGAGATTGTTTATCCTTTTGGGTTTTCGCTGACGATCGGATTCGAGTTGGTCATGGTGGTGGGTGACTAGTAGGTATTGTGAGATGTGATGGAGATGAAGACCAGCCTGCTACTCCTGGCGCTACTTCGCCTCGCCTGCGCGATCGAAAGTAAGGATCGTTGGATCTAGCGGTAGAATGTTCAGCTTTCAGTGTGGTAGATCATCTTTTTCTCTGACAACATTACAGGACCGATTACTTTGAATGATTTATTTTTAGTTTGGTTGCGAGTTTCGTTTAATGGAGCTGTAGATCATAATCTTGATCCTTTGCGCTCCACGATGTAATTTCTTTCTTTTCGGAAGCGTTGTTGTTAGTTAAAATTTGTAAAACCGGGAAAAATATTCTGGAAATGTGCCAGCATCCTTTTCAACGAGCGTCACAGACATAGGAGTGCAAAGGGTTAATCACTTGGAATATAGAGTGAGTCACAGTCTAAATTGTTTAGCATGCTGCATATAAAAATTTGTTTCAGATGGTACGGACGTACTTTTTTACAAATATTAAAATTCATCCAAATGTTATCAATATTGAAATGTCATCAAATATTACAATTCATTGAAATTAAAAAATAAAGATATAAATATGGATACAAATATAGATACGTAGATGTAAATATAAATACATGTAGATGTAAATATAGATACATTTCAGTTGCACATTCGTCTATGATAAATTTTCATTTGAACTGTATTTTTATATGTGTACAATTTTACCAGTGGCTCATTACAAAAATTGCGGAGTTCATGCATTTATGGCAGAAAAGGGTTGGAACGATTTAAAGTGGTAGGAAGATAATTTTAAGAAAGAGTTTAAAGTAAAAGAATTTCTCGAAAGAATCTTCTGTTTGGTTGCTAATAACATTGCGACATTAAACTCAAATTAAAAAAACCTACTATTTTCTTGAAGCAGACAATTTTTACTGTGCAAAAAGATCCACTATTCATTATACATGTTATAAAATCATATTAAAAATACGTAGAGAACAGAACTCGGTCCCTAAAGTGCACTTAATTTTTACACTAAGAATTTTTACATGAAGACAATTTTTACGGATCGATGTAGGTTATTTAACAGGTTGACCTCCACGTTATTCTTTCACAATTGGCGGAATAATTTGTGCAGATTTCGGAATGAATTTTTGCTGTAATATACTCGGTGTAAGAATTTTGATTGAAATCTACAAAATGTATCATGATGAATGAAGAATTCAGTATCTGAAGTCTTAGCTTTCCACTTTTGATTTCATTAACCTGTCACTGCCCGAAACAGTCTATACAGACAAACCTATTTTTGTGCGATAGATAGGTATTCAAAAACTTCATAAATAGCTATAACAAATAATTTTTTACAACATATTAAAGAAAATTTTTTATGCGGTGGAGAGGGACGGCATAGAAAAAAGTCTCACATAGAAAATATGTCAAAGATTTACGAAATAGAAAGTGCTTTCCTAACAAAATAAATAATTATTTTACACGTGGAAACATTTGAAAAAATTTAACTTCTCATTTTAAACATGGAGAAATGTTCAAAATGCACATAATTCAATACTACTCGTCGTAGTCCAAAACGTGCACCTTCCTCTGATGAGAACATTACAAGGGTGTTATAATGCCAACACCGTTGGCATTCATATATGGCATAAAAAAGAAATCGCATAGAAAAGGACCGCACAAAAACAGTGTAAACAGATTTGACTGTACTATACTATTGTTTTAAACACCAAAGAAGAACACTAAAAACGCCAATAAAAATCGAAAGTGAAACAGCTAGGAACACCTGTAGTTTCTCCACTGTGCTGGAAACGGGGATCATCGATCCCGCTCACGTTCACCGCACAAGCTTCGCACTGGTCAAAATCACTTCGCCAGTGATCGACGCAGAGCCCTCGGTGCGTCATTCTCAACTTCAAAGACGTCGGATCCGGGATCATGGTCCACCCGCGAACATAGTTTGGGTGCCTGGATCTTTTTTGACAATTTTAAAAAATAGCAACCCTGCTACCAACGCAGCCAAAATACTCCATATTTCAGATCCAATCAACCTTCGACCACCAAAATCCCCAAATCACCCTCAAACCAAATTACAGTGTATACTCGATATGTGTCAAGAACGCGGTCCTTGCCAGCGTCATGTATCGTACAGGAGACACGTTTACATTCCTCGGCGTCTCGAGCTTCCTGGTCTTCACAGGGAATACCGCCCAGTAGTGGGGGTAATTCTGCGACGGTTATCATCCAGGCGCGCTTCGCGAATCGGACACGCTCTCGGTGCGTCATTCTCAATTTCAAAGGCGTCGGATCCGAGATCGTGGTCCACCTGCGACAGAGATAAATCCGCCGGGGCGAATTTACGCGACAGACGAATATTCTCGAAAAGCCCGTGGCTCTCGAAAATCGTGACATGTTTTTCCCGGCGCGTGACAGCGTAGGTAATCGTCGTTCAGCCGTTTCACGGTTTACTGCTTCGAGTCAAACAAGAGGGACGCGGTTAGCTGTCGGTGCAGGCCAATAAAGTTCCCGTGGTTGTTGGTCGAGCGAGAAACACGCGAGGATGGGAACAGCTAGACGACGACGACTACGACGACGAACGCGAGGAAGAGGAGAGGAACGATGAGAAGAGAGTAGAACGAGGCTTCTCGGCGAGTAGTGTAAAGACTAAGAGATCTCCTAAGCGAGCGGATCCCGCTGACTGATACACGACGTAAAATCCCGTACGCATCGTTAAACCGGGCTTTACCGTTTTCAAGCATCGCGATGCTTCGCGCCGCGACGTCTAAATTTACCGCGCGGGGAACGCGCCTCGATCGGCTTGTTAACGCGGTTAGGATGATCGAGGAAAACCGTGTCGGCACGGATCTCCTTCGATCTCTCTCTCTCTCTCCGTCCTCCATCGTTCCAGCTCGTTTCCACTTGTTTCGCTCGTTGAATTAACCCTTTGCGCTTTCTCTCTCCCGACAAGCGCAACGCCGCGCCGCGTCCCGTGTCCGATCTTTATCGGTTGTTCGCGGTGTAATAACTTAACGGGATAACGATCGGGCAAATGGAACCGTTTCGGTGCCGCGGATGAACAAGGGGATGCCTACGTAAAAGCGGCGAGCCGGCCGTATCGATGGAAACCCGTGGTTCGTGGCGGTTTCGCTCAAGATTTGCACGCGGTAATGCGGGAGGAAATTGCCGGTTCCCGCGAAGATGGATGATGATTGGGGGATAGTTATCGCGTTGACGGCGGAATCAATGTCCAGCCAGGTTACCCACGGGACCGGGGGAACCGACCGGATGAACCCTCCGACAATCAGCCGATTTTTCTGCTTATTGAAATGCTCTTATTTAACGCCCGTTCGCCGAGCGTAATGGATCAACGATCCCGGCGTGCCGCGCGCTGGTCTGCTGCGAGCTGTCGGCTTCCGTCTATACAATTCCTCTTCCTGCTTACGAGAGGCTGTAGGATTTACTATGCACGCTCACCTGCAACATAATCCTGCTATCCTAAAGATATCTGCACAAGCAAATAGGGATGATAGACTAGACTGCGGATTTTTATGCGCAATAAAAATGACAGTTTTTAACTCGATTGTGCGAAACAGAAGTTAGGTCAAAATTATTCTTCGAATGATTTTAAAAAGTTGAAGATAATATAACAACGTCATTCGATCCTTATAATGTTTTTACAGCTTCGTATTTGAAATTTTTGTCATCGGTGCATCAAATCCGTAATATAATTATGACCTCACGAGGTACAACTTTAACAATGTCATCGAGATGAATTGTGTTTACTTTGTGATATAGGAAAGACTAGGCTAAACTGTAGTTACGTATTCTGAATTCCCCTAACATTATGCAACCCTATATTGGGAAAGAAATTTGTCTCTACATAGATGTATACGTAGGCTAAATTGTCCCTGAATAGTAAATTCCCCTGCGAGTCAGGTCTTGTATGTGTGCATAGACATTTGTCTCTACATAGATTTATAAGTAGCTTAAATTATACCTGCCTCTAGATTGCAAAATTACCCTACAACACGACTATCTACATTTGCAAACGAATTTATCGCTACTATAGATTTGTAGATGGCTTCAATCGTACCTGCCCCTAGATCGTAAATTACCCCACAACCATAAACTTTTATGTTTACAAATATATTTGTCTCTATAAGTAGCCTAAATTGTGCATGCACTGTACCTACCCCTAAATTATGCCTGCCTCTATACTATATATTTGCAACATTACCATTAATTGAGTATAAATTATACTCTAAGTCTATTATAGCTCTACGTTTCGAAGAAGAAAAATATTTACCGTACTGTCAGTAATATTATCTTGACTATACATTGCAAATTCCCCTAAAATTACGTTCCCCTCCGACCCCAATTAACACTAAACCTACCAAGCACAAAACACATAAAAGTGAAACGTCTTATAGAAGGGAGAAGGTTGAATTTATTTACACTTTGATCGATTTCCATTATGATATATGCTTAAATACAGAAGTCAATTCAGTGATTTTCTATGAAAACGTTTTTATAATTTCAATAATTGTGAAATAGAAAACCGGTCATTGTAACCGTGGTAGGTTTAGTGTTAAACCTGTTTCTGCACGAAGTTGTGAATATTGAGATTTCGGGGCACCCTGTAGAGAGGTGGTGCAACGGCGGGGTAACAAGGTGTCAACGCGGCGAAGATGAGCGCACGATTTAGAATTAATTCGGCGACTCGGAACCCGTCGAAAGTTTCCGTATCTGCGATCTGAAGTCGCGTGAATTCACCCTTTGTTTCAGACACGAAGGAGGAGGATGACGCGGAGGAAGACGACGAGGAGAATTATCCGGTAGATGACTACGACTACGGGGACTATGAAACCGCGACTATAATCAGCGACACCGATCTTATCGCGGGTGGCGCGTTGCCGATCTTCCTCGCGGAGCCTGTCGACACGTTCGTCGTCAAGGGGAGGCCTGCCACCCTACACTGTCGCGCGGCACAGGCTCTTCTGGTACGGCGAATGCTATTTTCATTGTACCAAACTATTCTTATTGTGCCCGTCAAAGAAGTTTCTCACTTGTGAAAAGCGTGCTTTTCTTGTGGAGAAACATTTTGCGAACAGTATCCTTCGTTCTTATTTTACATGAAATACTTTCACACATTGATTGTCAATGTGGTCTGTGACATATATAAACCTTTGAATTCTTTTGTAATTTTTTCTTGCTAGTTGTCAACTCATTTTTACGCAGACTTCTATCAAGTATATGGAATAAGTGTTCTTTGCTGGCGGGTGCGGTTGAATAACAAGTACAACCGGGCAGGGATTAATTCTACATGTAAAAATACATTTGGAAAAAGGGAAGAACATTTTTCGAGAAAATCGAGTTTAGAGATTCGTCGAGTTGGGGTGCTTTAGTATGCGCAGAAAGTAGAATTGGTTGGTCAACAATGTAACAACGGTCAATGTTGGTCGTGTAACAATAAATTTAAAAAAGAGGAGTAACATTTTCTCGCTTGGCGTCTCGTTTCCGAGAAAACGTACTTTAGTATGTGCAGGAAGCAGAATTGGTCATGATCAGGGGCGTCGATTCAGAGTACGCGCACCCACTGCGTTTTCAAGGTCGATTTTCTCGAAAATGGAGCTCAGGATGAGGAAATTTTATTCTGTATTTTATTGTTATTCGTTTATGAGAAATCACCTCGTGCCCTTTTGCGCATGTTATTCGCACCCAGTATACTTCGGGTACCAAAATTTAGTGTGACACCCTAGTTCGTGTTGGCAAGGTCCCTTGCTACATACGCAAACGGCTTCCAAGTTGGAGGTTTCAGCGCGAGAAGATTGCCACACGTGACAACAGGCTCAAGACACTAGCCTGTTAAAATCCGTTTAGCACCTGGTTCTGCGTCCATGGAACAATGGTAACCGGACGGCCGTGTCGAAAAGCAGAAACAAAGGGCCTCGGGAGGGCCACTTTCGCACATTGCGAAACACACACACACACACACACACACACACACACAGAGAGAGAGAGAGAGAGAGAGAGGGAGAGAGAGGGAGGATAGCTTTTCGGACGTGTTCCGTTTCGCGCGTCCGCAAAGTAGGGTCTAACCGCGCTGTCGTCGACCCCGTCATTTTCCACTCGAGCCTTATTAACCACTCAAAGCTAGCTCGACGCCAGCAACGGACACGTCTCGGCCTCTTTTCACTCGACTCGGCTCGAGGTTGACTTGATTTCACTTGCGTTCACTTGCCCCCGCTTGCTTGCGTTCATTTGACTTTGCTTCACTCGGCTCGGCTCGGCTCGGCTCGGCTCGACTTGCCACGGGAAATTAACCAGCCCCCCGTATTCCGCTCGGCTTGCAGGTGTATTTTAGCTGTAACGGTGACCGGGCCGAGCGATCGCAGCACCAGGATTTCGTCGACCCTCGTACCGGGACGAGGGTCGTCGAGGTCGAGTTGAACGTGACGAGGAACGAGGTCGAGGAGTACTTCGGCAGGGAGAGGTTCAAGTGCGAGTGCGTGGCATGGTCGGGACCAGGTCAGATTCGAGGGCAGCCCGCCACGGTTGAGGTCGCCTGTAAGTAGAGAACACTCCAATCTCTTCTCCCGTATTTTCTACCCCTTCTCCCGACCTCTCCTTTTCACCCTCTTGCCACCCCTGACCGCCCTTTTCTTGACCCCTCTCGACGCTCGGTTCGAGCGACTCCTGGCAAACTCTCGCGATCGAACGAGTCCTCGTATTTCCTCGCGAAACGATAAACTAACCATTTATTTTATATTCGTGGCATGCGTTCTAGATGATGTCTTTGAGATCTGTCAACCATAATATCGTTGGACTGAGAATAGACTGAGGATTTTTTATTTTATTATTGCTGAGTTAATTTGTTGCTGTAAATTAGGGACAATTTCTTTTCCTGGTGAAGAATGGTCCTAGGGACGAAAACACCCACGCCAATACATTTTAATAAACCAAAGATACGGGAAAAAGGTTAAATTAAATATTGTACTATTTCTTACGATTTTCTTGCACAAAGAATGTAAGAAATTGTCAAGAAGAATTGTTCCCTCAAAATTCACCCCCTTCATCCATAATTCTTTGGCGTTATATTTATTCGAACGTGGACCGTATAAAAAATACTGCAACTTTTACATAGCCTTGTAAATATTTACGGTAATGTGAAAAGGGTGTTTTCACCCCCAAGACAATTTTGCAGAAGGAAGAAAAGATTGTTTCGTTATTAGCATCACGTTTCTTGACCCTTCGTGGATCTTGGTGTCTCGATCGAAATTCGTGGCGAAACTTCCAAAGTATGGAAGGATATCGAAGATCTTATGATACAGAAGACATAAAGGCGAGGAAAGTTGTCGCCGAGACATTTTGAGGGTGGATTAACATATATATTTGCTGGTGTGACTCAGAAAGGGGAGTTTATGATCCGCAAGGGTGCGAAACGGCGGGGGTGTCGAGTGTAAACGGATCCTAAAATGTTAGCTACCCTTATGCAAAGGCTTCTCATCGGTAATTCGCGTTAATGCTGTGTTACCACGAGATTTTCCTAAATATCGTTCTATATAGGATTCCGGCCACCCTGTCGATTTCCGTAATAGCCCCTGCTTACTTACTGTAATGTAGGTAACAACCCTCACTATACGTACATACACAAGACATTTATTAAGAAGGAATCAATGTATTATCAGCGAGCTTCTTACATTCTTTTAAATATAAAATCATTTTTAATAAAACGTGGACTTACAAGATTTTATTAATGAAGTGCTAGGATGGAATTTAAACTATCAGAAGCATTTTAAACAATTTTTATTTTCCATGAAAATCGCACTAGTAATAGCATGGACCACATGAAACTGTAAATGGATCGACAAATTCAATAGAATCAACTAAATTAAACCAACTAAAATAAGTCCTCAATCAATTAGTCAATCATATTATCGGAACTGTCTTGTTACTGAACAAGTTGACTGACATGTCATTAAGGATTCACGGCTGCAGTGACAGATAGAGTGTGGTAAATTGGATTCTTGTCTCTAAAATATAAGAGGATTCAAAAATGAATTCCTCAATTTTAGTGCCTTTGGTGACTTTAGCCTCTTTTTGTGGTCGCTGGAGAAAGTATCGACGCGTTAAAGATCAACATTGCCTTCCCTACAGGCAAATCCACTGAAACCCTTCGAATTATTCGGTCTAAAACCAGCCGAAAATCGCAAACCAGTCTCAAACTTTCCCCTACAAAAAAAATCTCTGCCTCATCCGCGAAAATGTCTCAGGCGATAACAGTTTTCCGGGAGTTCTTGCGCGTTGACTTTTATTCTAGCACGTCGACAACGGTCCCGCAGGAGCGAGTCGGTTCGCGGAAAAATTGAAAAGCAAGCCGCGTCGTGCCGCGGTTTTTTTGCTAATCCGATTCTCAAGTTACCATTCCAATTTGCATGGGCGGCGATACAACGTTTGCCTGTCGGACCAAAAAATCGCGGGCCGATCGAAAGGGAATCGCGGATGGGGTGGGGAGGGGAGGAAGGGTAGAGAGCCGGTTCTGTATTCACGGGTGTTTGCCTTGCAATGGAATATCGATTAGATTTTCGACTCTCGGTTTACGCGTCACGAAATATCGGATGAAAACAACCGGCCACTTTCCACCCCCGCAGCCGACCGGTTAACCCTCGTCGACAGCCGTCGAAAGCTTACCCCACGGAGTGAATTTCGCGTCCGGTATCTCGGGGAAAACCCCTTTCGAGAGAGCTCGGCCTGCCGCTAATCGGGTTAATGAAGTTACGTTTTATGACCGATTCCAGGTGTCGGTCGCCCCGAGGCCGTTCTCCTCTCTTCGACCCCCGTAGCACTATTCGCACCCCCCGACACGACGAGGATACGCTACAATCACACGTTCGTTTCCAAACGATCCGCGATCCACACCACCTCCACCGCCCCGCGTTTATACAGCGAGAATCAGAATTATGGAAACTATCGGCCGACCGTGTTCCCGTTTAATTACGGCTCGGCGAGACCTCTCTCCGATCCGAATTCGTGCCCCGCCACTATTGGTCACCTTCTACATTAACGAAATTGATCCCCTAATTGGCAGCCTCAGAAGGCCCGCTCCGGATTCGCCGGGAAACCCTCGGTAAAAGGTCTATGGTGTCTTTCATCAGGAACTTCTGATGGTGCTGCTCGGAAATTCGTAATGGAACTCTAATTGAGCTTTGCGCTTCATTGCAATTATTCCTCGCTGTTTCTCTTGACAATGTCTCGATGTTTTTATTGCGGCTGGGGAAACGTGCTAGCTTCTGAGGGTGGCATCGGTGTCTACAAATTTTAGAAATAATCTACAAATGTTTGAGGATCGTAAGGGGCTGCAGTACTGTTTGAAAATTCTTTATATCCCGCGCATCTTTAATGAACTTTTATCATTCGTGGACGTCTCGATTTTTTTATTATTCCTGGGAGAACACGGTGGACATTATGCACATCATTTTCATGCAGCAAATTATTTAGAAATAGATACAATGGCGGCCATATACTTACGTAAAGTTAATAAAATCTAATATTATTTCTTGTACACTTATACGTTAAACAAGTATGCGAAAATCAATTAAATTTTTTATATGTTTACAATGTATATAATAAGATATCAAAATAGCTTTCCTTAATTTACTATGATTAGAAAATTTTTTATATTTTTATACTGAAGTGTCAAATTTTCTGCGGACGCTGTACTCATCACAGCACTATTGTAATACGTCTAATTGTAAACACTGCTCGGCAGATACTAGTAAATATTGTTTACATTTGGCTCAGCTGTGCGATACAGCAGGGTGCGTAAGTAGTTGTTCGCTGCAAAACCGACAGATCGGAACAAAATATTTACAAAATACTTATTTTCCCGAAATAAGTCAAAGCTCTACTTCAGATACGTAGATCAAGGTCTAACACTCTTAGAAATAAATTGTTGGTACTACTATCTGAGTTCCCTATAAGTCAGATTTTAAAATTAAAATATGAAGTGTACGTAATTTATATGGCCGCCATTGTATGTAAGGTTTGTGCAATTTGTAGTGGGTTCGCAAAAATGCTAGAAGCTTTATACATTATTATAATTTCTCTGTACCGTCCTTCAGTATCTAAAACGATTATCTACAATAATTTCTGCAACAATAATCTTCATCCTCATTCCCTTTATCAAACAGAGAATTCACTTTCTCAGGATTCAACAACGAGATCGTGCAAAGTTGCTTTACATCTCCGGGAAATCTTTAACATGTTCCGCGAACTGCGCTAAATCATTTCCAATACTTCGCGGAGCACGGCAGGAACTTTCAAAAGTTCACCTTTGAAAATTTTCGAAACGAGTTAGCTACGCCGGCAGAGATCGAAGTTCCGTCGAAGTCGATACGTCAACGGGAACTTTCGATTCCGGTGCGTCGATAAGTTTCTTAAATTAAAATCGGCGCGGCAAGTGGCCGTAGACTGTCGTCGGCGTCGGCGTCGGCGTCGTCCTCGCGCGTCAAAACTTTCTGTTTGTCCGTTCGTCGAATCGTTCAATCTTCGAAAGAGTTGAGTATAACGCGCCGAGGGACCGGAAGTGGATTGTTTTCGCGGGGTTCCATGCGTCGAAAGAACGATTTTCATTCGGAAGAGTCGCGTGGCGCGACCCAAAAACACGCGGCTCAAACAGGAAACAGAATTAGACCGGTATTTACGCGCAAACAGGAAACGGACGTGCTTTCAGGATTGAATAGCCTGGTATCGATCGACGGTGTCTCGTCGCGGGACTACTTTCGAGTTGCATCATCGTTATCGAGCGGGACGCGATCCTCCTCGAAACGCGCAAATTAATCTAGCAATTCCTGCGGCACGCTGATTCGCGCAATGTTGGTTTCAACTTCGATTAGAACCGTTCAAGCATGAAATCACCGATAATTCATTATAGATTCGTGTAACAAGAATTTGCCTTGAAGCATTTCTCCGTCGAACAGAGGCACAGAGTACATGTGCATTTGTGTGGAGATACACCTTTCTTTATATTCAATGACAACACTTTTTTGTTGAACGATGTTCAACAGGATTTGATATAATTTTCCGACATTTGTCCAAAGATATTTGAAACTGCACGAACACTCCCCAATCGCAATAACAAAAACTTTTCCCTGTTCACAATTTTGTTACCAAAATTTTCCCAACATATGCGTGACACTTCTGCGATTAAAATGATACCAAACACAATAAGATTTGAATCGTATTTACTGGTTTAATCCAAGATATCCCAGAACCTCGATTATCGGAACGAATTTATGGAACATGAGTGCTAAAATGATAGAACAGTGTTCTAGCTACAGTGGTAGATTAAATCTTTACTGATTCGTACAACGAATCGTGTACTATATGGACCGCATTAGATTAATCAATATAATCAGTTCGGATAATCGAGGTTCTACTAAATCGTGCATTAAACAGGCAAACATGCATCCAAGTATGTCATGTTTGGACTCATTTTAACCGGAAAAATGCCACAAATACGTCGATGGAAGCGTCATAAAGAAATGATTGCAGTCCGCAGTGATAGGGGTGAATTTCCCCTAAAAATCGCTAGCATCTCCCTCGCGTCTGTCGAAACATTACGGTAATGACTCCGCCAGTAATCAGAATATTTCCGTAAGCGTACCGCGTGACGGTAATCGTCCCCGTTCCGCATTGACGTATTAAAAGAGCGGCCGTTTCAATATGGCATCGGGAAGCACGCAGTCTAGACGTCCGTTGGCGATGCAAGGACGCGGTGCATCGGTGGTGGTCGCCGTTTGGCTCTTCACGAACGATATAAAAGCAGCTATTTCACCGCGTATGCACGGGGGCACGCCGAATAATATCCCACAGCCGGACGAATAGCTGCCCTCGTGGCCGCGGAATCGAGCAGATCTTTCTCCGACGCGTTGCCGCTCGAGTGCGCCATATAAACAACGCTGCGCCGCCGCGCCGGTGAAAGCGCCCTTGCATTTATGCGAGCGCCCTAATATCGCTGAGTGCCCTACTCCCCCGCCGCCATTTCTCTCCGGCCCGTATGCCCCGGGAATATTAAAAAATAAAAACGACCCCCGGACGCAGACCTGAAGAAGCACTTTCTGTCGCCGCCGTACTCCCTGTCGGTCGAGGCGGGCCGAAACGCGGAATTACGATGCTCGCCGCCTATGGGAGTGCCCCTGCCGAAAGTTTATTGGTTGAAAAACGGTTCGCCCCTGGAGACCGTCAATGGATCCACCGTGCAGCCGCCTGTTCAGCAGGGCAACGCCAACGACCTGGCGAACACTGGAAATTTCGTGCAGACCGGAGAAGGCCACCTGTTTCTCGGAGAAGCTGAGCTTAGGCACCAGGGAAACTATTCGTGCGTCGCGGAGAACATCGCTGCCAGAAGGGTCAGCGAGCCTGCTGTGCTGACTGTTTATGGTGAGTCCCTTCTTCGATATTTATCCAATGATACAATGCAATTCGTTTGGGTAACCCAGCCATAACCCTGGACTTACGTAGAATTTGTTGAACGCCATGGGAGTCATCAGTAGGCAGCGAATTTTATGCATTTATGGCAAAAACTAGTTGGTGCCATTTAAAACAATCTAAAAACGTCGATATTCTTTAGGATAACACTTACTGCAGCCTCGTCACGAAAGAATACTTGTAAACACGTCGTTGACCTTGTGCGACCTTGCAGTTCATTATGTCGTACACGAATGAATTCGTTTTGGCACGTGCTTTCATATAATATAACAGAATACATAGCATTCTATTTACAAAATTGAAGGTCATCTTCATTTCTAACAATACAATGCCGACAAAAAAAATTGCTTGCAAAAAACAATATAACATTTTGCTCTTCCCTTTTTTTTATAATGTTTACTATTCGCAAGAAAAACTGTATTATTTCCAATTTATTCTTAGTTCGACATTCATCGATTAATCCCCATTAATTTTATCGAATGTTAAAAACGATATTTTGACAATGAATGTATCAAAGATTTGAGGCATTCATAATTCAGCTCGATGTTTGCATTCATAATTCATAATTCAGCCCGAGGCTTCCTGTAGAGATTATGGTGTAGCAAGCTAAACGTTTTGACAGCATGGCAGTTCAGTCCCCCATTGATTCGAGGCGTATCACTGCATCCTCATACAAGGAAGATCAAACCATATCCTCTTCGACGATTCCGTGAGACCCGCATGAATATTGTATTCGCCCGCTTAACAGCAATTGGGAACGGCAACCAGCCCGAGCGGCCTCGATAATTAGCTGGGATACTCTTTTAATCGAGTACGTTGCAGCGGGTCGGAGGTTTAAGTAATTGTCGCGACCAGGGAATTCGTGATATCGGCATCCGATAATGTTGCACTAGGGAGATTGCCGCGCTTGTTATCGGCGATTCGATACGGCGATTTGAAGAAGCCGAACGAAACAGCTTTCACTAATTTATTGAACTCCAAAGATACACGCACAATGATATTACCCTACGCAGTTCGCATCGTGGTTAATACAAGTGTCCATACTCTTTAGAAAAACGTGACTTCACTAGATAATTGTCTTTAGGAAAATATCCCCAAAACATGTCTTTAAATCGTACCTTTAAAAATGTCTAAAAAAATGTCTTCACAAAAATGCCGAAGAAAATGTCTTTACAAAAATGTCTTATAAAAAAAGTGTCTCTAAAAAAATATTTTACAAATATGTCCAGAAACATGTCTTTTAGATACGCAGCCTCTTGAAACGCTTTAGAAAATCAGGAAGACTCGTGAAAGGACTATAACGTCGTGTGACGACCATCTAATTCAATCATGGAGTTTCTACAGTGACAACTAGACTGCGGATTTTATGCATTTATGACAAAAATGGGTAGGCGTATTTTAAAACAGTAAGAACGTTAGAAAAATTTTAAACTGCTGTTACATTATTTTCAGCCTATTACACATATTAACACATTAGCTGCGACGATCCCCATCCGGGGATTTTGGAATTTTACGTACACCACTCGGCGCCAGAAATACATTTGGTACGCCTGACAGTTTAGTTTCATTCTAAAATTTGGGAGTTAATGAGTTAAGACAGAAAATAAATTTTTATTTCACTCCAGTTTGTTGCGATTCAGGTAAATAATTTTTATACGGCATAAAGATCCGCAGTCTAGTGATAACAATGTATTGTCTATCTGAACTTTCGTTCATCGATGAATTTTCAAGAGTCTCGCCATTCTCCGTTTCTTGCTACGGGTGGAAACAATTTTTATTTTGCATGAAGATCCGCACAGTGCAATGATTGCCTTCTGGATCCCAGAAAGTGCATTAATACTTGCACTTTTCGATAACGTCTGGCATCGAGAAGCCAGACTCCACAAACGAGATTCCCGCCCCGGCTCGCCGATCAATTCAATTTCCGCGGTCTCATCAAAGAGCAATGCACAATTACTCGCGATGCAAGTCTCCTCCATCGATTCTCTATTCCGGACTCGTTCCCAGTGAACGGCGGGTGGTCTTCCTGGTCGGGATGGTCGGACTGCAGCACCCGTTGCGGCCGAGGTGTACAAAAGAGGACGCGTACCTGCTCGAACCCGATGCCGATCAACGGGGGTCAACCCTGTCCAGGTCCGGCGACGCAAAGGGTCGAGTGCAATCCTTCCTGTCCCGGTAAGCGATTTAATTATAAAATTAACAATGGCTCCGTCAAACAGTCTCCAATTCCGCGCGACATCGTCAAAGACCATAGAAGACAGACAGAGATAGAGATAGACGTGGTTCGGGGACCACAGATGCGACGCTTGCTCCTCTCTCCCTCTCTCTCTCTCTCTCTCTCTCTCTCTCTGCCGGTCGAATCTGATAACCGAGATTTAATCGTGATTTTCAAGTTCGCCCGTTGCTTTCAGCGGTCGACGGCAGATGGTCAAGCTGGTCCCCGTGGTCCGCATGCGGTCCCGATTGTTCCAGAGTGAGGAGGAGATCCTGCAACAACCCCCCGGCGAGCAATGGTGGTCGTTCCTGTCAAGGCAAGGACATCATCGTCGAGTCTTGCTCCGCGGATCGATGTAATGGTGAGCTCCAGCTGAGTTCTCGCTGTTTTCTTTCCTCGACCCTCCCTCGCACTCACTGTCTCTCTCTCTCTCTCTTTTTCTGGCTTTTGTCTCCCGGCTGTGTTTTTTTTTTCATTCTCGATTTTGAGCCGGTGACTCGGAGGATTTATTACGAGCGAACGGGCTCCGGTCCGAGCGCGTCGCGTCCGATGATCGTTCGACGCGCGCCGACGCGACGGGGACGATACGATTTAAATTAATAATGACTCGCAGAAAGCCGGCGGAAAGCCGCGTCCTTTATTTGCCGAGGATCAAGCCCGGAGAGCCGTCGAACTGCTGCATCGTAATCGTCCTCGATTAGCCGCTCGTTGGACGCTTCGCATGCCTCTATTGTTAATCGTCGGCCGCGAGATACCTTTCGCGGGCCGAGCTCGAATCTCGAATCGGTTGCCGTCGCGTCCGCCGTGAAACCAAGAAGATTAACGATGCGGTCTCGGGCACGTTCCGCTTGTTAACGAGATAAAGTCGGCAGTCCTTTCGAACGCGAGATCATTCCCGTACGGTAACCTCTTTTTTTCGACGTGATGTCGCATGCAGCTTTTGGACAGGACGGACCCAGGGTGTTCAAGGAAGGTGAGTGCAACGGAATTTGACCCCGTTTGCACCCTTGGCAGAAATTATTCGATCCAATTAATCAGACGTAGAGTACGGTACCAACTCGATCATCGATGTTCAATCATTACAAAATAATTCATAAATTACAAACAAATGACAACCAATTTGTTGGTCTAACTTTTGAGACACTTATCCAACGCTGTACAAGTTTTTGAACAAAAATTTGTTCTTTGTGTGTTCATCATTTTCATTCAAATTTCAATCAACGCAAAAATTCTGACACAAAGATTCTCACTCTAGAGACATTCAAGGTCCCCAAGTTATGTGAACTGCCCCACACATCGGCATCCGCCATGATCGAATATTTCCTGTCGCGGGCAGTAGAACGTCCGTGTTGAATCCGTGTTTGCACCGCAGCGGCGCGCTCGATCGATCACAGAAACATCCTAGCCCTGTGGATCACCCTGAGCCTAGCAGCCGTCGTCCTGGTACTGACGACCGTCTTCTTCGTTCGCCTAATGCGCCGGAAGGAGCGAATGGAGGCGCTGTACGGTGTAGCAAGATTGGACTTCCGTCGGCCGGGTGACCTAGCCAAATCGGTCGTCTCAAAGAACCGATCGGTCCTGTCCGTTGACAGGCGGTTGGAGCAGGTGATAGACGAGTCGAACGCGGCCAGAATGCCTAGGTAAACGATCCTCGAGGACTGTAATCCCTGATCGATCTTTGTCCCCCCTTTGAAAGTCCCTCTGACGATGCGCAGGTCTTGTTCGGAGCATCACTACGATGTGCCTCAACTGTCCTTGCCGTCTACTGCGAGGCCTTCGCCGAGTTCTTCGGTTACCAGGTCGTCCTGCAGGAACTCCCAACGTGGACGGGGCCTGTCCGACAACGAGGAGGGCCGATCTTCTCGTAAACATGAGACATTTTCGCTTGGAACGTTGTAGTGGCCGTGCGCAAGAAGATGGCACGCGAAATGGCGGAACGGGATCTCCGAGACCCCGCTCTTCAGCTTTCAGGAGGGCAGAGATATAGAAGTAGCTGAAATTCTGAGTGGGGGTACGGGGATTAGTGGGGACTAGGAGTGGGGTTGAAAAGGAGAAGCGGGGAAGAAATAGGGCAGTCCTCTTCTAGAGGGACATTGGGGACATCATCACCGCACAGCTCTGTTTCAGTCACACGCGACAGGTTCATTTGTTTTCTTCGTTAAGCAATGCTACTGCGAAATGATTGTAGCGGGACGTAGGGGGGGGGGGAAGTGGGGTATAGAAACGTGTAAGCAGCGTTACCAGATCGAGGGAATTGAGGGGAAATGCTATAGTCAAAATCAAGTGACGTCACAAGCCTATAGCGTAGTCTATACCAGTTCGAGTCGATTTTTCAGGGTGGGGAAAGTTTTGAGTAGTGGGGATGGGAACGGGACGTCGCCATTCGTGCTAGTTAGCCCCACTATCGGAACGTGACGTCATATATTTCTCAGGGAGAATTTTTCGAAACCTCGAAACCTCTGGGTGCCATCTTCTCGTAGACGGGCGATGCACTAGCTGCTGGTGAGTATTCTCGAGCTTTGTTGGCGTTTCTTGCCCAGGTTCCACGCAGCCGAACGCAGAGAGCACCAACGAAGACGAAGACGCCCATGACGAGCTGGATATACTTGCTGAAGATGACAAGAGTCATGGAGACTCGGGTGGGTTCATCGTCAGAGCAGTAGTGGATGAGCAAGGAGCCCTCCTCGTGGTCCCAGAGGTTGGAGTCTCCATGTCGGTTCCTGAAGGAGCCATCCCCAGAGGTCGTCGACACAACCTGCATCTGGCTGTCCTAGGGGACGACTACCTGAGACCCTCCCTACCGCCTGGTCTAACTTTACTGTCAGCTGTGGTAGCCTGCGGACCCAGCGACATCGATCTAGTGAAGCCGGTGATCCTCCAGTTTGAACACTGTGCAGAGCTGAGGACCGATAACTGGGAGCTCAGCCTCTGGTCCACGGATCTTGACCTGGAGACTCGATCCAGTAATTCGACCAACTCATCGGCCAGCTCGAATGTCACTTCTTCAATGATGTGGCGCAAGATTCTTACACTGGGAGGAGAACCGATTAATCTACCCGGACAACCTTTCGCACAACTTGATCACACTGGGGTGTTCTTGGTGACTGAGACTCCCAGCGCTTATGCTGTCGCTGGGGAGAGTTCCTCGGTGGCTCCTGGACTGGCGGTGAAGAGAGTCTGCGTGGCCGTCTTCATGTCTAGGGAGAGGGATCACATCAGGTGTCATCTGATCGAGGACACCAAGGCGGCGTTCAAACTTTTGGTCGATAGGGTGAGTTCTCTTCGATTAGGCCTCTCAAGAATGTCGTCTATGCTATCGACCCCTGCTTTATTCTACAAGTTCATAGTAGCACTTACACTTCTGCCCAGCAATGTTTGATCCAACCATGTTTGATCGCGTTTGAAAGTGTCCTATCCCCCGTATTTCTTCAGGAACGTCGCCTAGGCGGCAGCCGAGTGGAGCACGGTGCCCTAGGCTTCAGAGCAGGTGGTTCTCCCTTAAGAATCGACCTAGAGGACCGTGAAAGCGGGTTCGTCGAGCGCCAAGAGATTCCGCATCACAGGATCTGGTCCTCGACAAGAACAAGCATAAGGCGATCCTTCAAGATCGAGAAAACGGTCGGAGAAACGCGCCTAAGCTTCGAGCTACGCGCCTGTCAGTGCGGTTTCGAAGAGCACGCGCTATTCCTGAGGATAGACCTGGACTTTATGAAGAGGAACGGCTCCAGCGGGAAGAGGTCCACCAAGATGGAGTCCTCTATCGTTTTGCGAGGAAAGAACTCGGCCAGGTCAACGGAATCGGTGCTCCCAAGACCGTTCAGGTATTTTTGACTTCAGTCTGCTATTCCATTGGATTTCGCTCGAATCCGTGATGACAGACGATTTGGTCCAAGGTTCTCGAAAACGCTGAGAAAACAGCTCTGCCAGTGTCTGGACCCTCCGAGCGCCCGGGGCAACGATTGGAGGATGCTCGCGCAGAGGCTGCAAGTGGACCGGTGAGAGATCCGATCGCGGACGACAAAAGGGCGAAGCCCCGACTAAAATATCTGTCACGATTCCATTTCAGATACGTCGATTACTTCGCGACGAAGGCGAGCCCGACCGAGCACATCCTGGACCTATGGGAGGCGAAGCATCAAGAGGGCACTGCCCTCGCGGACCTCCTGAACCACTTGAGACTGATGGGACGCGTCGACGCTGCCAACGTCCTCGAGAGTCGCCTCGGCCCGTGGATCTGAGGCGTGCGAGATCAAACGACAACACACTGCCAACGATTTTACAATGTTTTGTAAATAACAGAGAAAGGACGATGAACAATATAAACCGTAACTCGTGCGAGGAACTGAGAATGATCGATGTAGAACCACGTTGTATAGAGACAGCAATGGTGTTTGTACATAAAGCTCGTTTATAGCAAACAGCTGGCTCGTTCTCTAGTTCCCATCCTCCTCACCAAGGGACTCAAACGTCTTCAAACCAGCACCAACGTTTCATTATTTATATATATTTTGATAGAATCGTGTCTACTTAGCAGCTCAGCATCGTTGCACCCCTATGCTCCCTTTTGTTAGGATTAAATATGTTGATATTGGTTTGACGTTGCTTCACATTGGACGCTCTTGACGATTTCATGCAGCCATGATCAGATGAAACTCCTGCTTAACAATTTTCTTTTACAATGTTTTTAACCACATTTTTTTATTTTTGTTGGACAATTAATTCGAGGATTAACCTCTTGCACTCCAAACCAAACATTTTTTCCACCCTAAAATACTTCCATTCGGATTTTTTCAATCTTATGCATCTGAAACAGATATAATACTCATACAATACTTAAATGTTTAATAATTTATTAGATATTTTGAATAATGGTCTAGCAATTTTAATGGCGCCATTTGAGTGCCATGAGTTAATACCTCTATCATGGCACACAGAAGTGCCAAGAATTTCACAATATTCTATAAATAACAACCAAAAGAACTCAAAAAACAATCAACCACCTAGAACCACATTGCGCAGAGCCAGTAGCAACGTCCACACATAAACCTCGTTTCCACCAAACATCTGGCTCGTTCTCCAGCCCCCGTCTTCAGGATCCACGGAAAAGAGATCAAGGAACAATTAATAGCCCATCGAGTCTCCTCGAAACTCTCAGAAGCAAGTCCATTGTACTTTCCTGCGCTCCCGTTTCCACAGATTCCCACGTAAATCCCATTAGCAGTGCCCATTCCCAGTGGCGACGAGCATCTTGCTACCTTGCAGCGTGCGACGGGGACGATAATCGCGGACGTAAACCCTTCGCAGAATTCGTCTCGCATCGAGTACTCGCGCGTCCCCCGAACAATGCGGACGTCCCGGCCACCGGAAGATCGGAAGTAGCGAAACGAGGCTGGTCGGGCAATTTGCACCTGAATGTCTGGATCGCGTTCCTGGGACCACGCAGCCGCGAAGTGCATTTAGACGGCCATTTCGGGCAGCATTCGGACACATGGTATCGCGCTGGGGTTGCGGAGGAGGAGGGTAGCATTTCAGGTGGGCTTCTCCGGGACAGCATCCGGCGTCCAAGAGCAAGGATGCGTGGGATGCTCGAAACAATGGGCATTATCCGGCTCGGACGACAGGGGATGGTAGGGGGAGGGTCCTGGGATTCTGGCAGGGTTCGAGGAGCTATAGGTATGCGGGGATGCCAGCTATCATATAGGTATGCAGTGTATCCCTTCGCCTCCCTCGATGTTACTCTCCCTTTCTCTATCTATCTATCTGTCTATCTATCTATCTGTTCCTCCACCCCCACCCCCACCCCGCTCGGCTTCCTTCCTTCCTTCCTCCCCAGACCACCCTCTTCCAAGGGGTGGCATTTAATCACAGAAGCCCGCTGCCTGGTAATTCCGTCGGACAATGGCTGTTGACCTGCGTTGCCGGGGACGGCTACCCCGGGTCTCTCACCCTTCCACGGTATTAGCGTGGATACGTTCCTCTTTGTTCCTCTTTGTCCGGCCATCAGCCGCGGGACACGCTTTCTCTCTTCTTTCGAGCATTCGTCGAAAACTGTGCTCGATCCATCAGCATCGATCGTCCTGGTGCGCTGGAGGTGTCCTGGCGGGTGGTTAATCAACTCTGATTTTGGGGTAATGAGGCGATTAGGGTGTGTGGTGGCTGGGGTTGTTGATCTTTGATGGAATATGGTGGCCGTTGTCGTTGCTTATTAGTGGATTTTATGGAAAATATTGAATCGCGAAATAAATCGGGAGGACTACTTTTATTTCAAGGACATTTTTGCGAGTTCACAAAGTAGTCAACACATATACTGCGGATTTTTATGCAATATAATGCATTAATTACAACATACAGAAACTACGTATGATTATTTATTTTATGAATAATTTTAGTGAGTTGGAGTAATACAACTGCATGTTTAAATTGATTAAATGTTACTTCTATTTTACGTTTGACCTACTCATTTTTATTATAAATGAATATCATCCGCAGTATACGTATTAATGTCGATTTTTTCTCATGTGAAATTACAGCACGCATCAAGACGAGTTTAGTGACCCGCGACACCGGTGACCTTCCAACGACCTTGGACGAAAGAAAAATCACACTAGTTGAAAATACGTAGATTAAAAGATTCAAATTTGGTATTGTAGCGTATCTCAGTACGAACTCGATGATCCGCGACACCTGTGACCTCCAAATGCCCTCTTCGAAAGAAAAATCACACTGGTATTTTCTCGAGTGTTTTTTAATAACGCCACTGTAAAATAGTTCCAACGGTCCAAGACGTTTTCCTTTCACTAATTTCGCATCTTGTAGAGCCTAGATTAGCGCGAGAAGGTTGCGATCCGGTGATTACAGCGCAACGAGACTCAATCGGCGCTCGTTAACGTGTAACCGGTAGCCCGACCGGCGAATTAACGCGATTAACGATTACAGAGCGGTTGCATGTTGCAGAGCGAACGGAGTCGTCCGATGCTCATCAACGTATTACTCATACGCGGTTGAGCAATTGCTACAGTTACGGCCGCGGCAATTGCTCGAGCAATTTATTTCCGCGGGAATCGACGACTTCGAAACGGAAACGGCGCCGCGCCGGTCGAGAGATCGATTTCCACGCGGGTCGATCGCGATATCCTCGCCGGACAATTCATAAACGCACCCTCCTGTTTCGGCCGATTCGAAGGGAGGCTGCACGACCGTTTAATATCGCAATCCTGGCTGTGCGAAATCATTTTTGTCTCTACCCTTATTTGTGCGAAATCATTTTTGTCTCTACCCTTATTTATGCGAAATTTTTATCCACATTTTTCAATTTTAAGCAAACGAGAATTCCTAATTTTCGGAGAACTGTTCCTTAAAATAAAAATCGTGCATGTACATTTATTTCTTTCCTTAATCATTTCAACATTCCAAAATAATACACGAGTACCTTTAGGTTCTTGAAATATTTTCGTTGTACTTTTCGTATGGATTTATGGAAAACATGGGTAGGTGAAATACAGAACAGAAAAAACGTCAGACAAATTTAATATTACTGGTGCATGATGTATAACCCTCTAAAATTATTTCCTTAAAACATTTTCAAAACTACGCAGCGAATTTGTACGTAAAATAAAAACCGTACATGTCCATTTATTTCTTTCATTAATCATTCCAACAAGTCGAAAACAATGCAACAGTATTTTTAGTTTCTTTTCATATGCATTTATGGGAAAAACGAGTAGGTGAAATAAAAAATAGAAGAAACGTCAGATAAATTTAATATTACTGGTCTAAAATTATTTCAGGATGAAATCAATTTTGATGTGACTAATGCAAACAATTTTTATTTTGCATGAAGCACAGTCCATTGATGTTTTCCTGTTTTTATTTTGTATTAAAGTGCTTAGTTTAATGACTACGTGTACCTCATTTTTTAAATTGCCGCCGTGGGCCGTTTTCGAAAGCAATGTGCCTAGGGGATGAAAATTTGCGGGGGCGGTTGCGTGTGCGCGAAACGGCGTCGACCAATCTGAACGGCCTATCCTTCTCGTAATTGCCTGTAGATCCCGATCGCGATTACCCGGGAAATTAATACGGTTCTGGACCGGGAATTTATGCGACTCTGACGTGGATTATGCATATACGGCGGCCGCGGCAATAACCGCGTCGTAACGACGACGTTATCGCCCCGTGATTCTGAAATCGCTGCTTTCCCCGGGTTTTGTGGAAGCCGATAGCACCGGATCATCGCGATCAGCTTTGTAACGATTATGAACGGTGCTCTGTCAATTTTGGATGGGCACACCGAGGCCGCCACCATCGAACGGGGCGAATTTGTATGCGGCTGGGTTACACGTTGTCCTCGGAAGAACTGATGGCAGTAATGAACAGCCCCGGAATTAATGACCTCTGCTGGAAATCGCGTTCGATGAACATGCGTTACTTTCGTTGATAAATGATACCCGTCCACGGTTTAAAAATGTATACAGATAACGCTGGTAACAGCATAAATTGTGGGAACTGCGGTCCAGAAATAAGGGATGGTCGCGAACCGCAGAAATGCGTCTGATTTCACATCAAAACTGTATCATTTTTAATAAAGATTTAGTGTGACTGTTAGATGGCAATCTTCTCTGGTTACTAGAATAATTATTAGTATGAAATATCGATCGTATTCTAATTGAATGCTTTGCTCGTCGGAAGCTTGTTATTAACACATCATGCGCGGGACACGTGCAAATGCATTTCTCGTATGTTGTCGGATGGAACGCGGACATGAATCTCCATCAGCATGAAATAGTATTTTGCGAAATAACGATGGTCAAGGTAATTTCATCAGAGAGGAAGCAGAAAGGATCAAATAAAAATTCATGGAATAAAAATTCGTGGCACAATTGAATATTACAATGACTGTTTTATGTGAAAAAGAAGCTCAAAATATTCCTATGAACATCGATTACAATTGCAACATTGTTTTTGGGGAGAGCGATTTTTTGGTATACAATTGAAACTGCGGTTGCCATTGAAAAATTAGAAACTCAGCTGCGTAATTAACTGCTTTTAATTTCACGAAACCTATTCACCCCCTGGAAATATATATTTTATTTCCGAGGTACGATTAGATCTTAACGAGCACTTAATGCTTATTTTTCTTTTCGAAGAAGTACGAAGAACAAGAACGTATGAGGGTCGAGAAAGCGGATGAGGAATGATTGGCTGAAAAGAAAAATTTCAAGAGAGACCAAAAGATGTGGATACAATTAGCCAGCCATTGAACGATAGAAGAGGAACACGGTTACACGTGTGTGTAAGGTTAGGGCTCGTTTTGGAAATAATTGCATCACTTCGAAGGGAAGTGAAAGGGAGTCCAGAGGATAAGGAGCGCATCAGGCGGCTTCAAGAGGGGAATGCTACCGCTGCCGGTAATGAAAGGAAGATTGCGAAGAATGAGAGGGCAGCTGAGATCTTATCGAGCACCAGGCTCCGCTGGGAACTGGTCGAACGAACGCCGGGTCTCAGAAAATCAGCACTCGACGTTTCCTAAAAATTATGATCTGCTTTTCGACGAGAGACACCTGAAATAAATCGCAGGTGAAAATCAAGCGGCTCCGACATGCTTGTTCAAATTAATCCAGCAGATGACAGGAGGTTCGTACTACCTGCCCCAATTGGTTAAATAAAAATCGCAGAACTGGTTCGTCTGTAAAAAATTCGTTTCCACTACTATCTCAATGCACTGCGCATTTTATTCCCCAATCATGAGAATTGTAAAACCTCGTACACTTCGTAAAGCAATAAAAATCGAATAACTTGCAAGAGCTTAATAAGATTAATACAACCGCTGATAGAAGGTTCATATTACTCACTCGAATTGATTTAATAAAAATTTCTGCATCGTTATGTCTATAAAAAAAATATCATTGGCAGCGTGCATTCTGTCCAGCAATCGTGAAAATCGTAAAGTCTCTAGCACTTGGAGGAGCGATAAAAATGAAACGACTTGCAGAATCATAATGAAATTAATACAGCGCGTGGCAGGGGGTCCACATCATCTGAAATAAATATCACAGCACTGATACGTCTATAAAAAAATCATTTGCAGAAGCAGTTTGACGCATAGTGCATTCTGTCCAGCAATCATGAAAATCGTAAAATCTCTAGCACTTGGATGAGCGATAAAAATGAAACGGCTTGCTAAAATTAGTGCAACAAGTGTTAGAAGTTTATCCGATTTAGTTGAATAAAAATCGCAAGCACCGGTTCGCCTGGAAAAAATCTTCTTGGACCGATTTCTAAATTGTTCGAAGATTTCAGTTTTGGTCGCGGGATATCTTCTGGGGGAAGAAAGTCGTAAGGGTTAAAGAGTCAAGGATTCAATTACATGTGAAAAAGAACCGTGCAGAATTGCACGAGGGAAAAACGAACGAGCGAAAGCGTCTCTAAAACGGCGTCGAAAGGAACCGGCGTATTTTTCCGCTGTCCCGCCGCGTCGGATTTTTGCCGGAGCGCGGAAACAAAAAACGTGGCCGCATAGTTTCGAAACAATTCCGTCGCGGAATTCCTCGACATCCGCGGTTAAAGGGCAATAAATTTGCCGCGCATTTTACGCGGTATGCGCCACTGCGAGGTACAGTCCCCGCCAGAAACGTCCCGCAATATTCCTGCGGCAATTAATACGTTAACGAGACAAATTATTTTGCTATAGCCGGGAATTCCCGAGCTGTATGGCGGAATACGTTTTTTCCGGGAACCTGGCGAGAATCTGGAAAAAATATTCGAACTTTAATGACTCTCTCGAGGACATTATCCTGCGAAGGATAAGTCGTCGTTTGCGTCTGAAACTTTTTTAAAAGGCTCGCTACATTTCCTTTAAGAATTATAAGCTGGATCTTTATGCGGGGTGGACATTTTCAACGTGAAACGGAAGTTGCTTGGAAACTCCTTTCTTTCTACAATTATTTTAATTCTCCAATTTTTCCATTCTTCTGATCTTCCTTCCGGTTTAGATTAGTTTTGACTCCTCATTTATGAATACATAAAATTCAATCAATCCTTTCTTCTGTTCTCGATTAATTTTAATTAGAACGTTTGTAGCGTTTTTGATATTTGAAAATTCAGCTTGGAGAAATGTGATAGAGATAAAACTTCTAGCAAGATAACGGAAAATTCTTTTGTATATTTTTCCACAAATTAGCTCACAAAAATGCACGTTTGCATAACGTACTACGCTCAAGTGATCTCTGTGTTGGGGAAGTTGAATATTTTTCAGGCGTACAAGTGAATCCTTTTCGGTAGAAATTAGTGCTACAGCACAGATTTTAAATGACCTACTCGTATCTCTGAAATACACCGTAACCTCCCCAGGATTAAGGGATCACCAGGGCTCTCAACCCTTTTAAGGTAGATTTTTCAAAGGCATATTTAATAATTATTTTCTAATGAGATGTACCGTTCCATGAGACTTTTACAATAGGATTATGCGCTTCAACAGATCCTAGAGCTCATACCAAAGAAAATTTACCTAATACGTAGATCTATTAAATATTAAACCAATTTCAAAGTGCACGGTTTCTTCGGTCTTAAAAGCAGCAAAATCATTTTTTATTGAAGACCTTTTGTGCTTTATTATTCTGTTAAATTTGTGTTCCATTTTGTTCATTATAATCTACACGATAGAATGAGGCCTTTGGTTATCTAGAAAACATTATTTTATTTTATCTGAAGTGCAATAATCCAGGAAATTAAACTATTGAAGTGACCTATCGACGATTTAGAACGAGGCGCACTGTTCACAATTTTCCACTGCACTGCCCTATTAAATTCACGTCGTTCGCCTTTTTTCTATTACAATATGACTGACAGAACGTAATCTCGTTTGCCCAGAAAAAAGTTATTCCATCTCATTCGGAGTTCGTTAAACGAGTTGCGGAAGTGAGCCGGCAGTTTCGAACTGGCTCGTTCGACCGTAATTCAGCGAGAACAGCGACGATAACTCGGTATCGCAAATTCCGGGTCGAACATAGAGCGCGCTGTCCACATTTCGAGGCTGGAAGACAGTTCCAACACCGTGGCAATGGGGATCCGTAAATATCCGAGGTCTCCAATCCCGCGGGGACACTCCTCCAACATCTCCTTCAATCGTGGCGACGCGGCGTGGCGGCTAGACCTCGTCAAAATCTAAACACAGCCCCAATCTGCATACATTTTCTTACTCGGCGTGCGCAACACCCCCTGGCACAGCCACTATAAACCAATCCGGCGTCTCTCTACCCCCGGTGACTTTACAAATTGCGATGCAGCCGGTTACAAGTCACCGAACGGGCCGGACATAAATAGCGCGCTGCGAAACGGCCGAGAGCATTATTTCTGCACGTGCACACGCGCCGCACTGTGGTCCCAAAATCAAGATTTACCGCCGCGGTGTCGATACGAGTCGCTCGTTTCAAAAATTTTAATCTGGCATCATAAGCGACGCTTAAGACGGTAGACAAACTTTTGAAAATTGGAGGTTTTGAATTTTACTTTCGTTTTATTAAAGTGGTAGGAGAAACACGCTTTTATTTCACTCCTGAGTCTTGCAATTGATACAAGAATCGATACAAGTTACTTATTATAAGATTTAACCAATTAAGCGTGTTTGACGTGTATACCCGTCAAACCTAATCTCTATTACGGTGCGTTCGATGTGTACACTCGTCGTGAAAAATATAAAATTACCATTGACTATAAAAATTCGAAATTTTAATAAAATACAATAAGTATATTAATATAAAGTAGGAGTACTAAAAAATAAAATAAAAAAAATAGAAAAAAATTTAACAAGAATGGAAAAAGAATTTATAATAGGACCCTTTTGCCCTGCGTTCGACGCGTACGCACGTCATTGCTTGATTTTAATTCCGCACACTGTGTGGGATTTTTAAAACTAAATTCCACGCTTAACTGGTTAAATAAGTAGCGTTATAAATAGACTGAATGTTGTCAGCTTATAGTCAGAAAAAAATGTTCGAATTTCATTGAAGAATTCTAGACTCGAGAGGGTAGAGTGTACAATGAGATGTAGCTGAGTATAGTTGGATACTCTACTTGTTGGAAAAATTGGACAGCAAGTTGACAAAAGAAATCGCAATTATGAAGAATCTATTTAACACTAAACCTACCACGCCCGGTTAAATTGACCGGTCTTTTCATACAATTTCGTACATACAACATTATTGAATCGCTATTTATCTTTGTGACTTTTCTTAACCCTTAGCACTCGAATGGCGACTGTAAGGCGCCACTAGAAATTGCTGTATCATTATTCAAAATGTTTTTTACATTATTAAATTTGTTTGTATATCATAAATTACTGGACACTTCAGTATTGTACGAGTAAATTGAACTATTTTCATAAGTATAACATGAAAAAATATATGTAGAAGGGAAATATTCTAGGTCGGAAGAAATGTTTCGTTTTGGAGTTAAAATAGCTTCGAGTGCAAATGGTTAAAGTATGTATACAATGTATTTTTCTGTATTTATTTCTCCTTTTATTTTCTTCTTTCCAAGAAATATTTGTAGCCTGTCCTACCTACCGCGGCAGACCATCTGCTAATTCATCCAGCGACAAATTGACTATTATCTACGTTTAATTATATTAACAATAACTTTTTATAAAGACCGGTCATTTTTTTCTACGGTAGCAATAGGTATACAAGAAGTATCGGTAAGTGTAACGTTAATGAAGTTAAATCTTTGGATACATATTATGATAAAAATGGCTAACAATCTACATAAATTCTCGTTGTTTTCACAAATTAGTCACTTTCTACTCCCGTAGATCCGTTGTCAATCAGAACTAATGAACGTTCCCGCTAACTACAGGCGTAACAAACCCCGCGGGGGCTTAAAAACCAGGTTCCCCACAGAAACATTAGTCCCAACGCGACAAAATCCCGGCGAGCATAACGCAGATCGGAATTGAGCACGGAAAACACTTGCCACTTAACGAGCGATCAAAACCGCGAGGGTCGCACCGACATTTCGCACAATGTAGCGTCCCCCTGGTTCGATGGTAGCGCTCGTTATGTTCAGATCCCGCGATAGGGATCTCCTAATTACGCGGTGGGCCATCAAAGTGTCGGCGCAATAAGACAGCGAGCGGTGGAGAGGGGGGCCCGCAGGAATGCGTTTCGTCGTGGTCGTAATTTAACAAGACATAGTGGTCGCGGACGAAAAAGAGCATGGCCGATTTGTCGGACAGTCATTTCGGAGCGATGATCTCGCCGTAGGTTGGGGGACAGGAGGGGATTGCAGGACCGCCGGTTGGCTGTCGTCGCTGTAAAGTTTCGCTTAATTAAGCCCGCGGATTTAATTCCAGGACCGGGGCCAATTTTCCGCGAATCGTCATTTATCGGGCCGGGTTCTGCGAGCGTTATGCAAATCGAGGGCGCTCGGCATAATTCAACGGTGCCTCGCGGATTAAAGCCGGGCGTTCCCATGCAAATGTCGCGGGGCCCGTGCTAGACTAGCTGAAGGAACGTACCACGAAGACGACGACGACGAGCAGTACTGCTGTATCGAGAAACATTGACACTAGTTCCCTAGCGGACGGTGTTCACTTCGAATTCGTAGGCTGGTTCGCGAACCAGAGAAAAAGTTGTCTACAACGTCGTTTTTGCTGTTTGATTTGCCTTCAAGAAGGGATTGGATGCACTTGATTTATAGGTTGCTCAGAATATACGGATCATGTTTGTTCACCTGCAGCAAGTTATTGCTCATTAGTAGACTGCGCTTTTTGTACGTTGTAAAAATTGGAAATTGATGAAGAGTTCCAGAATAGCTGCATATGGTCTTCATGTTATCGAAATTTGTTAATAGAAGACAGAAATTTCTATAATTTTTTGAAGAATTTCTCCGACCAGTAGAATATTCAAGCATGCTCAGACACATCGTATTGTATACTGATTGTGAGTATAGTATACTCTAACCTCTGGAGCCTAGAATTCTTCAATGAACTTCGAACATTTGAGTGAACAAAATGATAGTTCCACCCATTTGCTGTCTAATAATACGCGGACAATGAAAACTTGCATAAAATTCACAGTCGAAGTTCGAACATGCCCTCCAAGAGAATTATAATTCAACCATTTTCTAAAGCGTCTCTTTGAAAAGTAGAATATCCAGTCATAATCAGACATACTGTACTGTACACTCTTTTCTCAGTAGCCTAAAATTGTTGAACAATATTCAAACATATCTTCAAAGAGAACCGTGGTTCTATTACCCACAGTGTCTCGTTTACAAGTAGAATATCCGGTCATACTCGGACATTTCGAACATTCTTCGTGAAAACAGTTAAATATCTCAGCAACGGCAAGTTTTACGACAAATATATTTTAGTACTTTTATACTCAAAATACGCTAATCTATCGAAATCGAGCATACAAAATTAGACATACCATTTAACAAAACAAAGGTGACCTCTATATCTTCCCTACGCCTCCGCTTGCAAGAATATCATTTACACCGTATTATGCAGTTTCTTAACCCCTTGCACTACGATGTATTTTACGTTTTCAGTGGTCAGAACTTTTTGTAATTCGTAATTTCCTAAGGAAAGGAGAAAATTTATGTCTATTGTACGCCTATATGTCCTTCAATAGTTGTGCATTAAGAATGCCAAAACAGAATTGTGTTTCGGTTCAAAGGAAACTGATAACATACATATTTATTAGACTCCGTTCAGAATCTTCATCACGAGTCAGACTCGTGAAAGTAGTGCAAGGGGTTAAATCGTACAACTTCTGTAACTAACATTTTCTCGTGTTGTTTGAAATAACCAAGATATTCAAGTGGACAGAGCTCGTGGGACACACTGTATCTTACTGTACATTTTAGCAGACTGGAATTCTGGAGAAAAAATTTGAACATCCGAAGAATCATTTGAATGTTCCGAAGAATCCTTTCCTCTAAACAACAAATCTGAAACTCCGAATAAGGTCGCCGCGGTGTGATATTCAAGTGTGACAAGCGCCAGAGCTGGGAATCACGTGTAGCGCAGGAAACGCAACGTTGCTTGAAATGTCAGCGAGCCCTCGGCAGTTGCCGATCACTGTTAAGAGGAGTGTTTTCGAGTCGCTTTTGTCTAGCTGCCTGGACCGGTTCGAGGGAGTAATAGCAGCCCTGCGACAGCAATCAGCCGCGCGCGCGAGCGCGTAGCGCGAAGATTTGTGTCCGAGCGTGTGTAATACATCTGTCTTGTGCGAACGGTACACGTGTCGCGGCCGTGGAAAAAGCGCGGAAAAGCCCCCCGGGGACCTGTTCGAGATTCGAATCTGGGTCTGCCGTGACACTGGGGAGATATCTAGACCTTCGTTGTCCCCCGTTGTTCCTCGCCTATCTGATACTTCTGTATTTACAAAGAGATCATTGATCGACTCGGCCGGCTAGACCGGTGTCTCTGTTGGACAATTAATCATGCCGATTGCTTATTCATTGCTTTATTGATCGTAAATACGTCTCTGTAGACACGTTGTTGCTCGCTTGTGAAAAATTTTGTAGCATACAAAGTAGAAAGTAATGAAATAAACTGAAGCGGACGTGCGTGCACATTTGTTTCAGCTTGATTGATCAGTGAGGTACAGTGATCGCGTACAATGCGTATGGTTCTTCTTTAATCTATTCAAAATTGAAGTGGGACCCTTTTACAATGTTTGGTTCCAATATATTTTTGTTGTACGAGGCGAGAACCGGCCAGAAAGCTGACTTTTAGAGCGTAATTACATCTGAACCGTTGGAAAAACATGGGCCCACGTAAAATGTAATTTTGTCAGCCAACCGCCAATATATTATCATATTTATTGCATCCAAAATCAAGGTAGAAACTCGTCTACCTTTAATAAAACCTCCATTTCACAGTGCCGCACGTTCGCATTTTCCATGAATGTATAAAATTCGACAGAGCGGGCGCGCGCAAAAAAGACACAGAGATTAATATTGCTTGTAAAAGACACGGTGATAAAAGCTGATTTCCGTAAAAAGTGGTCCAGTTCCATACAATACTCTCGTTCAAACCTACATTTCAGTTAGTTCAATAATTTCATGTAATAAACACATCCGCACAGATGTTTCTAATGAATTCTATTGACATCGCATTCAATGCTGAAGCGACGCGACACCTCCGCCATTGTTGGCAACCCATGCGAGCGAATCATGGTGAAAATTAGCACAGTTCCCGAACAATTATTTACTGAATGCGTGAAAGCAACGTGACAGGGATAACCATAACCAATCGAGATGTAAGGAGGCTACAAAAGCAATTGTTAAAATAAACCTGTTCTCAAGTTTTTCTGATTTTGCTCGACTTCTACGACCATCAGCGTGGTAATGAACGTGTGAAATTACCTGTGGAAATTTTTTCCGAAAATGCAGTAATCAATTCCGTTCCCAGAGGTCCGATCGGCGCGGATAGCTCCGGTTATCGTTAATCGGTCTCTCGATCGGCCCGTGGAAAGATCAGAGCCTGGAAAGGTCAGGTGCGCTTGTTTTCTCTCTCTCTCTCTCTCTTTCTCTCTCTTTCTCTCTCTCTCTCTCTCTCTCTCTCTCCCTCTCTCTCTCTCTCTAAAAGAGAAAGTCGGAGCGAGGTGGCGCGACTCGCGCGCACGCCGCACATACATTAAGGTTGGCGAAGGTGAGAGGGTAATTTGTTAATACGATAAATTGCACCACCGCGGCGCGCCGCGGCCGAGGAGGGTGGAAAGTCGCGAGAGAAACGAAGCGGATCGTGGCGGAGCAAAGCGGAAAGGAGCGGGGTCCCAAGACATAAGGCGGGTAATCGGCTTTTGATTCCGCCTTAAGTTATGGGCCACGTCGATCGTACGTCATTGCCGGTGCCGCGGCGAACTATCGGCTTCGTCGAGGATTTATGGCGGGTTCACAAGACCGACGCGGCCCCCGCGAAAGGGGAAACAACGTGAAAGGGGCAGAAAAAAGGGGCGGAGGAGCCGCCGCCGCCGCCACCGCGATTACCGCCTAATGACCGTGGCATTTCTGCCTCGAGGATACGAACCGGCCACGGCCCCGATTCAAAGCGATCTCGCACGCTCTCGACTCGCCCGTTTAATGGCCCCGCGGCTGCGATAAAGTGATTCTTTTTTTGCCGGGGTCGAACGATTAGGCTAGAACGGGGGCCGTTGTTGCGAATATAATTACCGGGGCACCAGCTTTATCTCTTCGTTTATCTCGATTTTTCGAGATACCGCGATTCGAACGATTCGCGAACGAGCGTCAGCCGTGACGCCGTTATTCGAACTTGTTTCGATTGTCCATGGTCGATGCCAGTTGTGGAGCACTTTGTATGCTCATTCGATGCTTGACTGATTGCTATTGAAGTCTCTAGAAGTGCCCCGTAGAAAAGAAAAACAGTACCTCCAAGCACACTTCCGACGATTCCGCGATTCGCGAACGATCGTCAGCCGTGAGGCTGTTATTCGAACTTGGTACGTTTAACTATAGCCGATGCTAGCAGTGGACTGCTTTGCATGGTGATTTCGACATTGACTAATTGCCATCGAACCCTCAAGAAGTATTCCGTACATTCGAACTTTACACGTTACTCGGAGATGCCGTATGAAACAAGAACCCAGAAATCTTGTTTTAAAGAGTAATCACGCAAAAAAAAGCGGGTGGATTATGTTTCTGAGGGTGGTAGGATATGTTCAAATAAATCGAATTTCATCCACTACGGACAATTTTAAAGTCTGAGTTTCGGCCGTGTCAATTAAATCGCTTTGATCCTGTGGGAATTTTGAGAGTTGATATTCTACACTGAATATGTTAACCTTTGCGCCAATAGTTCTCGATTTCGCTGATTTATATTACATTCTTCAACTCGTGCCACAATAATTGTATGCTATGCAAGAACAATCGCATTACATATTTCCCAACTGTTTCAAACAGGTTGGTACAGAAATTACATAGGAGAATACAATTGATTTAAACGATACCTGTACCCAGTTTTAAAATAAAAGAAACTCTTTCGGCCGTAAAGGGTTAGGCAAGATAGTCACGAGCTGCTTTGTCAGTCGGGAAAACAGTCGGCCAAGCGAAAGATTAATTGCGACGGTAATTTATTCTCAAACGAGTATTTCATTTGCGCCGATCTTGATTGCTCACGAAATTATTACACGATCGTGTGCCCGTAGGCATTGAAAGGAGAGATGCGGATTGTATGAGTAAATGCTTCGTTCTGCGTTTCCTTATTTACTTTTGCACCGGCGGAGAGCGTGATTTAGGGTGGTAAAGCCACTCGCGAAGTGTGCAGTAGGTTTGATTGCACCGGACTTCTCTGCATGTTAAAGCCGTAATCCTCTAACAAGTCGCGAATTACCCTTATCTCGAATATTCGCTGATATTAGTTACAGCCTTCAGTCTTTCGCTACTCCACGACGCGATAGTCAAACGAATTGTATGCAATTTAGACTAGATTAGATCCCAAGATCCTTCGTTTTATCATTGTTGTCGCTACTTTCAGGGGCTAATGGATAGAATCATTTTACACCCCATTTATCTACAATTCTGCGAAGAGAATCTTTCTGCTTCTTTAAATATTTTCTGTTGTCAGTAATACTGGCAAAACTTCTAAATTTTATTACTATCACAAAAATGAACAGATAAGCTATATACAGGGTGTTCATTTGAAAACTCTCCAGCCAAATATCTCGAAAAGTATAAAAGATATTTAAAAAGTGTAAAACACGTATCCAAAGATTTCCAGGGGCAATGAATGTTCAGAATTTGAGAATCATCTGTATTATTGTTTACAAAACAACGGAGAATATTTTGAAAATTTGTCTTGTACTGCAAGAAAGTTTGTAATTTCTTTATGACTATAAGTATAACTAGCCCTACTTTCCTCTAAATATCTCTGAAACTAGTGCGCGGATAAAAAAGAGTATCATGCGAAAATTGCTGGTCTTTTTACGTACAATAAGACCCCATTATAAAGAATACAGGTTTCCTTTTGAAAAAACAAAGTTGACCTTCAAATGACCTTGTCATTTCACGCCTCCTTCCTCTTCGAAATCCTTGGTCACGTGTTTCACACTTTTTTAATATCTTTCATACTTTTCGAGATATTCGGCTGGAATTTTTTTAAATGAACACCCTGTATAGTCTGGAATACAGTGAATTCGGGATATATGTCAACAACACGGGTCTTGCCAACGTCGTGTATCGTCCAGCAAACATACTCAAGTCGTGTTATGTTTACACTCCTCGGCGTCCGAGGCTTCCCGAGCTTCGTGACCCTTCACGGGATACACCCTGCGGTAGTGGGGATAATTCTGCGACGTTTATAATCCAAGCCTTAGCGACATATATACAGAATTCACTGTAAACATAACAATTTTCCAACCGCCTCCCTGCAAGTCTGCAAATCGTTCTCCTCTCCGTTTAAGTATTCCCTGTCACAACCAACGCTCTTAAATCTCCTAAAATTTATAATCATCCTCCGAAGAACTTCCCAAACACGCTATACCCGATCTAGTCTAGATAGAATCATTTCTCACCCCCTAAAAAAGTATTATTCTCCGGTCACGTCCTATCGAGCGTATTCCGATCACCACGACACGAAGCGACGGGAATAAATGGGACCACAAACAGTTAATCGATGCCTGTTATATTTTAATAGACGTGTCGTTGAATATTCATTTTTAATCTGACCCTACCCGAGAACAAACTCACCCCCCCCCCCCCGGAGGGAGGTGTCTCCTTCGCCCGGGTTCCTTGGCGATGTTCCGGAGCTCGATCTAATCGGTTCCTCTTCTTTATTGAACGGCGTATCATATTAACGAATTGCCGGCACGCCTAGACTACCTCCAAGGATAGAGGGGTGAAGGGGGGCGTTATACATTCCGCCAGTCCAAACTTTAAAGTTCCGTGCACGTGCATGCTAATTCGGCCCGCCGCCACCGCCACATTTCGTCCTCTCTCGCTCCCTGAATCGCCCGTCCAGATAAATGTTTTTACGACGACCAAGGAGGGCGATCGCGTACATCGTTTCCGTCGCGATACATTTTTTACCGGCGCCAACACGCCACCGGTAATGCGAATGTGTACGGCGATGGTTTATGAAGCGATAGCCGCTCTAAAGTGGATCTTTTAGCCGCGAACGTTACTCCGCCGAACAAACGGCCGGGCGAAATATTTCCTTCTTCAGGATGGGCGTCGCCTGCACCTCGCTTTTTCCCGCTTTTTTTCCAGTGCGAGATATTCGCTATAGCAATCACTCCGTTCGCTGTTCTTTACGAGAACCTTGCTGTAAGCACAGCACGAGCAACGTAACTCGATCACAGATAAAAAACGTTTGTTTCGATAGGTTATCGTTATGACCAGTAGACTGCGGATTTCATGCATTTACAACCAAAATGAGTAAATGAAATTTAAAACTCTGACAGGATCAACCAGTTAACTGTGGAGTTTAATTTGAAAAATCACTCACGGGGCGGAATTAAAATCAAGCAATGAGGAATACATACGTCGAACGCAGGCCAAATGCCGCTATTATATATTTTAAGAAAACAGTAAAACAAAATGAGAAAGAATTGTGTTTTTATGCGAGAAGAAATTAACAATTCATTAACGTTAACCGCACCGCAATAGAGTTTCGGATTAACGTGTATACGCGTCGAACGCGCTTAACCCCTTGCAATACCCCGGAACTCTGAAAAAGCCGTGCCAAACTTCGCCGACATTTGAACTTGGCGTAATTTGAAACACTCAAGTGACGTAATTTGGAACATGACACTCGAGATAATCATACTTGGCCCGAGATTAAGACCACGAGTTCGACACGTGATATTCATGTTTGGCATGGAAGTTCAAAACGAGTCTGACTCGTGATATTCAAGTTTGGCACAAAATTTTCATCACGAGTCAAACTCGGGAAAGTAGTGCAAAGGGTTAACCGGTTAAGGAAGTTTAAGAATACCGATGTACTATTTTTATCTTCAAGTTAATATAAAATAATGAACTTAATGTTATTTAATAATTTTAAAAGTTATGATATTTCATTTGATTCCTGCAATCGGTACTAACAATTTTTATTTTGCATGAAGATCTAGCAATGAGTCTTCTATTAACTCTTTGAGGCACACGCTTTTAAAGAAAATAAAAACCTTAGTTGCATAAAATTTTGCGAATTTACTGCGTGAAACTATACGCCAACCTTACTCACAGCAGCACACACAACCTACTGATGCGTTTTGATTTGCATAAATTTTTTTTCCACTTCTTTACGCATTTACCATTGGTACATAGCATTGCCAACTGAATGAAAAACTTTAAGTAAAATATTAAACTGTATGACTATGAGTAACTTCAACTTCTCGAAGTGGGTTAAAATATATTCCACCACAGAAGAAAAGCTAAGCAAAAGGTGGGATAGTTTTTAACCCACCTGGCCCCAAAAAGAGTTAAAAGATTTTACTACATTATCGAAAAAGACGCATTTTTCGTTACCAGTAAATTATTTAAAAAATCGAAGATTGCAAAACAATCGAACAGATTCACGCTACAAATTAAAGCAATTATTTGTAGATCCCCGAGTTTGTTAGCTCACCAAACACGTTTCTGATCCGTTTCGAAACGTTCGTGCAACTATACATATGTTGCTCGGGAGATGATCGAGTAAGTCAATCCCGAAGGTTGTCCATTACTTCTTCATCTCGGCGATCAAAGATTGCCGGCGATTTACGAACGGGAATCTCGCGATTCGATTTTCATCAGACCCACCCCCGCGTAAGGTCTCCGTGCAATGAACGACGCCCGATTCTTCAGCAACCGAAACTAATCTTCACAGCACGGTGGACGGTACTTCACTGTCAGCGGCCGTGACAATACAATACCGGATCGACGTTTCTTTCTCTCCCGATGCCTTCCCCTTCATCTGTCAACATCAGATCGTCGACTTTTTTCAACGATTCGTCTTCGGCGGCTGTCGCTTCTTTGGACGATGATACAGGGACTCGGTATCGCCAATTTCTACAGGCGCCATTGTGTTTCACTCCATTCTCGCTCTTGGAACACAGCTAATTAACACGTTCACGGACAGTAAAAATTTCAGTGAGCTGCAAAAATAGACAGGCAATTTTTCTTGAAACTAGTTGTACTATCCGAAATCTGATTAGACATAGACAATAATAATAAGTTAACTGTCATTAGTAATGACAGTTGGTCATTACTTTGAAATGTATATTAATTACAAAAACTTAAGGTTGTATAAAATTAAATGAATAAAAATTGGCTTCAAAATTTGAATGCTATAGCATTAACGTCCGCGAATGTGTTAAAACGTCGCTGGAAAGAATCTCTGAGAAATACGTGAACCGTTAAATGAAGTTTTACCCTTATCATTGCATTTCATATCTAAAACCCTTTGTTAAATTTTTGCCTTGTGAAATTATGCTCAATATTATTTTTAATGGTCGGGATCCTTTGAGAATTTTATTTACAATATGCTTTTGGTAATTAACCTACGGAACCTTTGTGTGGATTTTAATATGTGGTCTGCGGATCTTTGTGTGAAATAAAAAATTTTCTCGACGATTGTAAGAGACAGGAGCCAAATAGAAATTTCTTCCTTTTTAAAATTATTTTCTTAAGCTGAAACTAATACACTGATACCCTTGAATTCTTTTTGTATGTCCACAGTTTTAAATTGTACGTACTCAGTTTTGTCACAAACGCATAAAATCCTCAGTCTAATATTATATATTCTACTGAATATATCTATGTCATTTCCTATGAAAGTATCCTGGCAATTTCAATATATGTGAAATAAATAAAGTTGTACTCCCATGAACGAGTCCCAATCGTCACCAATAAGTGCAGAAAAAAATCTGGGAACAAATGCAACGGTGCTATGAATTTCCATGAAGAAATACTGAAATTTCTCGACAAATGAGAAACACTCAATTATAAAAATTTCTCGAGAAGGACCACTAGTCCCGATCGTGGTCGATGAATTTCGACGATTCGCAGGAGGAGCCGTCCGCTTCCGGTCGCAAGAAACGTTATGTTGCATCGTGGCCAGTCCAGCGACGGGCCGGCATAATTTCTCGTTTGTATTCGAGGGATTAAGCCGTCCGTGCTATCGCGGGGTCTTGCTTACGGTCGCGCTGCCATGCAAATCTGGCCGAGACGAAAAAATACGATAGCGCGGGGGCTACCTCGGCGCACACCGACTGCCACGAGAGATAACAATCGAGAGAGAGAGAGAGAGACTTCCGCGGGACGCGGTGCTTCATTGAAGAAACGCGCTTAGTCACGAGCGGTGCACTACGGTGCACCACGGTGCAGCGCGGTGTGGCAGCGTGTGCTGCGTTATCGCGCACGACGCGCCGAAGCTCGATAGCTTCGCCGGCCGTTTCTTTCGGTCCTTACAGTGTTGCACGCTGTGATCGAGCTTATCCGCGATACCGGGCGAGTTTGACGCACTCGCGATCCGAGGTGTGCCATACTTCCTATTCACTTGCAGATTGCATTGACAATACCGGATGTTAGCTGTGTATCACTTCCTTGGCGCGCTTCGCCGTTCAAAAGAAAACATTTTTCTGTGCCGTCTGAATATATTAGTGTGTTTGCAGACACCGTTGAAATATTGTCATTGTTAGTTTATTGTGTTGTGTTGCAAATACTAGCTTCTAGGATTCGATTATATGTATAGTGTGAAAAGAGACACCTTTCTGAAGTGTCCATTCCATTTCACTCGGTCTCGATACGACTCGTCGTCGTCATCGGCCAATAGAACAGCGCGCGCGATCTAGCCATCATCTGGCGGACGAACAGTACGATTGTCGCGCCATCTAGCCATCATCCGGTGAACGAATCGTGCAATCGCAGCGCGATCTGGCAAACATCTAGGGGGCGAACAGTACAATCGTCGCGCGACATCCAACACGTCAGCAAGAGAAAATCAAGGACGACGCGGGCCAGGTATGCAGATAAAAACTGGATGTAGCCGTGGTCGCAGAAAAGAATGCCGATGCGACGGCTGGTCGCCGAAATCCCATTCACCGTTGGTGGTACAAAGCGATTTCCCTAAATCGCATTTGTACGCGGTGTCCAGTCGTGCGTCGGTCATCAGTCGGATTCCCGAGGACAGTCGCGGACAAAAGAAGCTTTCGTCGTTCAGGAAGAGAAAGAGGAAGCAGAAGAAAGGGGGACAGATGAAACAGATTAGAGAGAGAGAGAGAGAAAGATAGGGGGAAAAAGAAAGACAAGAGGAATAGGTGAGGCGGGGGAAAAGAGAGTAAGGGTGAGGGAGAGACAGGAAGGGAGAGAGTGAGAGGGGGGGTTCTAAACGAAAGCGATGGTCGCTGGTCGCGCGTGCGAGTCTTGTGTTGTCCCGATGGGCAACGAGGTGGCCCGGCCGGCAGACGGTCTTCAAGGTGGAGTGCACCGAAGGGGTCTGGGGGATCGGGTCGCGTCCTATCAGCTAACAAGATCAAGGGGCCCGATCCGGAGTCCTCGAGGCCTCGATACACAAGGCGCGACGTGTCTGCGTTCGAGGCAACAAGAGCGTTATCGAGCACCCTCCCCCGTGTCCGCGACCTCTTATGGAAACGCGCCCATGCGTCCCATCGTCCTACACGTAGCGGGGGTGGCGTGCCTTCTTCCCCCTTGTTCCTTTTCCCCCCCGTTCCTTCTTCCTCGCCGTCGAAACGACGACGGAGACGATGCAGACGACGATGGAGACGACGACGCTCCGGATTCGAGCGGGATCCGATAGCACACCGGCAACGATATCGATACCGGGGCCGGCAACAAAGCCAACGATTTATGGCGGCGATTTATTGCCGTATTTATAGCGACACCTTGGCCCTGCGCCTCCATTGCACGCGGCCGAAACGCTGTTCAAGTTCGCGAACGGCGCATTCGGTTGCACCGCGATAAGCAACGCGATTTTTGGTAGACCGGTGCATGGTCGAGGTGCCCACGTACGGAGGCAAACGGATCTTTTCTTATTTTTTTTTTATTCTTCACCTCTTTCTGATTCGATGGCTTCTTTCGAGACACCGAAGGCGAGGCACCGGGTCTGATAGACTGGTGATTCATTGGATGTCGCGGCACCTGATGGAAAGATCTTTTGGAAGTTGCATTGTAGCTAGGTTCGATGTCTTGGTGTTTTCAGTATGTGCATAGTTTGGGGGTTATTGTGTGTAATAATTTTCAAATGCAGCGATACTGCACTAGTGTCTAAAAATATTAGTATCGAACTTTTAGCAATGCATTCGCGACGCTTTTCTGATTAAAATGATACCAGCCACGACAAAGTTTCGATCACGTTTACTGACTTAATTCGCGATATTATCCGATATTATCCGAACGAATGAGAGAAACATCAGTGTTCGGATAATACAGCAACTGCAATGTACAGCAATGCAATGTGAAAGTACAATCACAACGAATGATTTTCCGATATTTTCCTCAGACACTGCAACTAAATATATCTGCATGAAAAGTAGTTAATAAAAACGTAGTGAAACTCTGAATAACTACGCGTCTCGTGAAAGCGATTTTCTTTTTTAATGGCCAATACGTTGACCGCGGATGAAAAGTGTCCATAAAAACCCTATAAAATCGAAGCAATGCATTTAATCACTGGACACCGGACAGTCTAGATTTACGTTATGGATCCCGGCAAGAAAGTTCATTCAAAGTATCGCTATAAAATTGTTCAGTCTGCAAAAGAATTTCACCGCATAGGTATACAAGCAACACGTCTATTTCTGTGATCCTTGTAAAACGTGAAAAGTGTTCCGTTTGTTCGATGTCGCTACCAGAAATCGGATATTTCATACGGAAGAACCTGATCATTTTGGAGCACGTTATCGATCACTTTGATTAAGCCAAGAAATCATGGAGTTCCTTTTGGTCGGGAGGCACGCCGCGTAATTTAATATTCGGCTAACCGGTAATCCTAGCGGTCGCGTAATCCCGGCTCGGCAATTAGGCTCTCTTTTTCCAGGGTCCGGCATCGAGAGCCATCTCCCTTCGTAACAATTTTTCTGCCTTGAAGGCCCTGGAAAACAGAATGTAGGGAAACGCTGGCTCGGAACGCGGAAGAAGAGAAGCGGCCGATTGAATGCGGATTCATTCACCAGGGCGAGTGGTAAAGTGTATTGATTGCGAACGAAGATAAATACGCGGATGCGGACTTAACGATGAATCGTCGGCTTTTTCCCCCCCCCCCCCCTCTCTCTCTCTTTCTATCGTTCGTTCGTTCCTTTTCGACGGCGCACCGCGTCGCCAAAGGAGCACGATTTATCGTTCCGTATTCAAGGGATTAAGCCGTCGCCGGCGAGATTCCACGTCTCCATGCAAATCTATCCCAGGACGCGAAAGAATACGATAGCGCAACCGGTGAATGCATCGAACGATAATGCGGGATTCATTCAGCAAACTCTCGCGACGATGCGATCCTAGGAACAGCGTGCCCTTTGAATACCGAATTAAATGCCGTAAATATGATAAATAGACCTATGTTTGGTTCATGCCTCCGAGAAATCGCTCCGCCGTGCCTGCGCACGAAGTATAGTTTCCGCGACGCTTCTGAAGGCTCATTGTTCCGCTCGAGACCGATTTCTTTAGGGAAAGGCAATAGCCGGACCTAAACCATTCAATACCCGACCGAATAAAGAATCCCCGTTTTCCACATGTAATCACAATTAAAAATTCTGAGAAAAATCTGACACATTTCGGCCACTGATCCACACATTAGGGAAGTTTTTCCGATTTTTCCGGTGCAAACTCTGGTTGTGAAAAATGAAAAACACGAAAAAAATCGAAATAATATAGAAGTTCAAAACAGACACCTGCAAAATTAATTCGGTGATAAGAAATCGTTATAAGCATTGTACTCGATTTTTTCAAATTTTCTGGCCTAGTGCGCCGAAATTAGAAAAATTTAAAAACATAAAATAAATTTGTATCAATGACACTGGGTCCTCTATTTCGAATTTTGCATTACGGATTCGTTAATTTAAAATCAGGAACCTCGGGAAGAGCACCAGTTTTTATGAAAGTCGGCCAAAGTTATGTGCTTTGACCAGCTTTTCACGAAACGGCACAGCGTGCTGTGTCTCCGGTGCTCGGCTAATTTCTGCGCCGCGTACTTTGTCATGTTAATTAGCCGTTTTAATGCCTTGTCCGCAGAGGCATTGGCGGACAACTAGTCGCCGGAATTCCGACCGGTCCCGGACGATATTCTTGGACTCGCGCGACAACGCGTGCACTTGTTGTTCTCGTTATGGTCCCAGCGAAGCAAGGGTGGTATTGGGAAGTCATCTTGACGAATTAATTACCGCGCCGGGGGGGGGGTCCGTTCGTCGCAATTAGACGGCAGGTGGACTCAGGTTGATTCTAGAACTTGTGCCTCGTCTGATGTGCGTACGTTTGCTAGCATAGACGACGACGACGACGATGCTCTGGTATTTAGCATTCCACTTCACCATCGCGTCGCGCGAAACTGCTGGGTAACTGTGCGTTTGCGGCGGTTTAGATTATTTGTCCTGTTGCACCTAGTGTTCCTTAAATATTAATTACTCGGAGGACTCACGCGATAACTTTGGAACATCCCTCTTTGAGTTGTTGACGCTCGCTGGCATGAGGCGGTTGTAATTAGACCGAGGATCTTTAAGCGTCCGTGATGTTTGAACGTTTATTATGCGCGAGAACAGCTTAGCAGACGGTGATGACATATTTCATCTCTGTATAAACGGTCTTTTAATTCAAGCAATATTTTCCTTGTTAACCCTCCTACGCTTCCTAAGAGAGACTAGAATAATAATTTACTCATTTTTATTCTACACTTTGAATCAACAGATTATGTTTTATTTATGACATCACATTTTAAAGAAATTCCTCTGATAATACAGACAGAAAGGGATCAATCGTTTCACAGTATATAAAAATAGTAAACGGGTGAATTTTCACTCTGAGCAACGTATGGAACATAGTTTGTCGATTTAAAGTGTAAAGCAAATTCAATTTACGCAGCATAAAAATTGTCTACATCAATTGCAAGGAACAGGAGCCAAACAAAATTGTCCTTCTTTCTTTAATAATTTCTAGAAGACGAAGACAGTACATCGATGTTGTCAAATACTTTTGATATCTTCACTGCCTTAAATTTTACCTACTCATTTCTGCCATGAATGCTACAAATCCGCAGGTTTTTTATCATAGTATTCTAGCAACTGATGCAGACAATTTTCATTTTTCATAAATTCAATGTGTAATTAACCCATTTGCATCATTAGCGTATATAAACGCACAATTTTCCTGGTCACTATCACCGGAGCGTATATATACGCTCAATTTATTTTTCCTTAAAATGCTAGAATATGAAGTTCTTTTACTTGTAGTCATTTTTGCACTTAAATATAATAATAAAAAAAGTTTGGTGGTAAAAGTTTGGCCCTCTTTTCATATTTCCTTATGATGCAAACGGGTTAACAGAGATGTTATTTTTGTGCAATTTTTGGCTCGTCGCGCAACGAAGGACAGCGGCGCGGCGTGCGTGGCGCAGGGAAGCGCATCGACGAAGAAAAGGACGCGCTTCAGCCCCGGAAGAGGCTCCTCTCGCTGAAGGCTGTCCCCGCGTGCACGTGTACACATTCGAGCGCGGTTAGTTGCGGCACGGATTAACGGTTACGGCCCCGCGCAGACTGCCAGCCAGTTTAAATGCATTTGTATTTGCATTTACATCGGCCCGGCAAGCGACTAACACGGCCGAGCGACCAAATTGCCACTGCGCAGCTCGCGCGTTGCGCTGGATTCCTCGGAAATAACGTCGTAAATAAACGCGGACGTCCGCCGAGAGAGCCACCCCCTCGCTCGCACGCCTTTTTTCGGCCCTTCGCCTTCGCCGAGAACCCTTCTCCGGAACTCGCAATCCGTGAAACACGCCTACGAAGCCCGGGAACCCGTTTCGCGAATGATTGATCGGCCCGGACTGCGATCCTGCGAGTCCTGGGGTCTAGGATCTCGAAAAGAGGATTTTGGAAACGGTGTCTACGGTTCAGACTTTTCCTGGTCTTCTGATGTTGCTGGAAGGTGTAGGTCAGGTGTGTGCAGAGATTTTTCTATGGGGCGGAAAACGTGGTCCATGAGTGTTCAGCCTTTAACCTAGTACTCTGATGTTCTCGAAGGGTCTAGGGATTTCCCTATGAAACGATTCTTTAGTTAGAGCTGCAAGAGATGAGGCTACAGGAAAGGGAATTCCTCAGCAGCACTTGCTTCTAGTAGCTGCATAAAACAGTGTCTAGATCTTCCAAGAGCCTAAGCACAGTACTATTCTCAAACCCCAAGCGCTGCCAGCTAACGCCCCGGTCTTTCCTGCAGTTTTCGTTCATCGCTCCCACTCAGTTTTGTTTCCGCAGGAATCCGCGCTGATTTTGCTGCCTCCATCGGGTCGGCTCCGTTTGTTGACTAATGCGTACCAACGAACGGTCTCCTCGAGGTCCGTCAATCGTGCTGTGCAATCAGTCGGGCCGAGTAAACAAAGCACAGTAACTGATTAAACAAGTTTCGATGTTTCTCAGTCTGCGCGGCGGTCTTGGTCGAGGGTTGACTTTGAATAGCGAACGTCTATAAAGGGTTTCCCCGGGTGTTGTCGCGTATGAAAGACATCCTGACTCTCCGGAGAGTTGTCTCTCTCTCTCTCTCTCTCTCTCTCTCTCTCTCTCTCTCTCTCTCTCGCTTCAGAATAATCACAAGTACACCATCGAATTCATATGAAACCGAGACAGTGTTTGCGGAGCAGTCTCGGATCGATCTGCGATCGGCGACCGGTGCCATTGTGCCGGATCGCGCGGCGATAGAATTTTAATGGTACAAAAAGGTGCTCGGTTCCCGGCCGGTTATTCAACTCCCAATTAGCCTCGCCGATGTCGTCGAAAGGCTCCTGTGTACTTTATAACGTCGAACAATCTATTTGCCGCGTGCTGCGCGCATTGATTACCAGCCGGCGAGCCGTTCTCGCTTTCTTCATAAATTTACGATCGTCCCGACCGCCGAACGCATCTCCCGCTTGAATTATCACGGACATTTCAATTATCATTCCAACGTTAAAACGCTCCGGCAAACCGGTCGGTCGCAGGAGCCTTCCGAAACAGATGGAGGACAAACAAGATCGCGGTCCCGCTTCGAAATCCGCGGCCGTTACAATGATTCACTCGCCGCTCCGGAGGAATGATCGCCGATTTCACCGATTTCTCCGTTAACACGGGAATCCAATTAACGGGGCCGAGAGGCCGGGACCACGGGCGATCATTAAGACTCCCCTTCTCTATAAAAGACCACGTTTCACCTTGCAGGAGCTCGAGCGACTTCGGGGCTAACAAGACGGGGATAAGGAGAATCTGGCAGCCGTCAGAAACGCACGGTCACCTAGTCGCTCGGCGAAACTCTATTTCGACGCCGAAAAGAAACTTTTCTACCCTCCGCCCCCCCCCCCCCCCCCCCCCAACCCCCCCACCCCCCCCCCCCCCCCCCCCCCGCCCCACGTAACAGCCCAAGAACCACCCTCCAACCACCCCTCCCGTTCCGAAAGAGCTTCCCTCACCGAGAATCCGACGTGTCTGCCGACGACAGGATAAAGAGCCGCTTCTACACGCACTTACGTCACGTCCTTCGATTCCCCTCACCCCCCCTGAAACGTCCACCAACCTCTCTCTATCGTCGCAGTCGTTCCCTCTTCTGCCTGCTCCCCGGGCATCCGGTGCACAAGACCTTAAGTCTTATCAAAAGGTCGCGCGGAGATAAGGCACGTCGGACGCGGTGCGCGCCCAGCAGCATAAATTGTTTCGAGGGCACTCGCCGATCTCGCGGCCGATTCCCGAACGAAACGAACGACCCGGCGAGACGGGTACAGGCGGGTACAGGCGGGTTACGTGCGCCATACTCTTGCTTGAGGGCGGGCTGCCCTTCGAGATCACCCGGGCTGCCCGAGACGATTGTCTTTGTACGAAAACGTGCGAAGCCGATGGCTAGACTACCGTTCTTCATGCAAAAATCGTCCGTGTCAATTGTGAGAAATAAAAGTTAAATGTGTTTCCCCTTTTCATCCCATTGAACGGTTGGTGTTTGAACGGTGTCCCTAAAATCCATGTGATGACGTTTTATTTTTGTACTCAATGGAAGTTCGAATTTGATTAATGGGTTTGTTTAGAAATTTTTTAACAAATTCTTGCAGATACTTCTTATAGACCCATTAGTATTTCTGGTATTTCCTGTAACAGCTGTTCATGTGATTTAATCGTTAGAAACTAAGCAGTTGTATGACAATGTTGATACTATGGGACAAAATAGACCCGAGCACCGTTGTCGGAGGGTTAATTTTTCTTATAAATTTATAAAATCCATATGTTTTCTGTTAATTGTGTGTCATTTTACTGGGTGGTGTTTCCCAGGTTCTCAAAGGGATGCAATTTGTATTGGCGACGTATTCGCAATATTTTTTAACCAACCCCCCGATTTCGCACATTCTCCAGCGATTCTGAACAAATAAGATGTTTGACATTTGGTTTTTAACATTCTAAATAAATATCTACGACTCTATTAATATTCAAGAATGTTCGATGAAGTCTATAAAATGTTCACAGGGTCAGAACCCTCCCCTAAATAAAACGAAGCATCATCTCCGCGTTTGTATCATCTGTCACTGTTTTTATTTCCCGCATACTTCCACTGTTCCCGGATATGTCGAAATTTAAATTAAATTTATGCCGTCGAACATTCCGTCATAAATATAAATTTTGTAGCTTCAAAACACGAGATGTATGGCATCGAACTGATCAAACTAAATGGGGCGTATCTATTTTTTATAAAATATTACTGTTCTTTATGTGCGTCCAGAGTGCTAATATTTATGAGATGAAACGTAGATACGAAACAAATATGGAATACAATTTTTGAATATGATCTATATAGTCTTCTGTTCATTTACAACTCAACCTCGCGGTGGTATAATTATATCGTGGATTTTTATGCAAAATGTTTAAAATTTTTTTGAAAATCATATAACAATATTCCTAAAGCCTTTCAATCATTGTCACAAATGCATAAAGTCTAGTTATAATTACTATAAAAACGATTATGCTTTTGCGAAAAATTGCTAAATAAATTTATTTAATCGTATATTATACAGAATCTAATTGCAATCTTGTTATTATTGTAAGATAATATAAGCACAACACGTCTAGTGCTCGCTAATCCTAGTGTTAATCAAGTCAATAGTTAATAGTGTATATCCAGTACCCAATGATGCTACTATCAACAAACCAAACCAAATTTCCCCTACCAACATCCATGAAACAATCTTTCCTTTCCTCCGCATCAGTGTCCCACCACTATCCGTTCAGCATAACATAACTGTCCATTCCCCCGACCAAAAAATAATTGCTCCACTCGAGCATGAGTTGATCTATGAACCCCCATTCCCCCACACATCTTCCCTCTTACCAAATACAATCTCTGCCGAATTTATCGGCGCTCTTTCGGCCCACCCAGTATACGAGCTCATATATCGCGTCGTCCGGATGCGACGGTTCCTCCGTTGCCGTTCTCGCCACCGCGCACCGTCGCGAAACAAATGTCTCCTTTTCTTCCCGTTTCTCTACCGTCGCATTCTCATCTTTGTCCTATCCCCCACCAACCCCGTTTCCCCTTTCGCGTATACATACACGGGGGCGGAGTCGCCTAAAGATCAATCTACACTTACCTAAAGGTCAATTTTATGCTCCATGTCTACGCTGCTCCAGCGACAAACCGTCAGTTCACGTTAAAAACTACCAAATTTAAAACGAAATGAATAATAAATGAACCGTATGTAAAATTAATAATAAGAAACTTAAACAAATTATAATAGTAGTAATCCCAGTAATAGTTGTGATCTCCATTCACGTTCTTCCAAACAATCTCGATCTATCCTTACGTTCTTATTACTTTTCAAATAGGTATGAAAAATATAAAAATTTTATTTTATTTTAAATCATTTTATTTTGTTTTTTTTTAATTTTTAAGTATTAAAAATATTAATATTATATAAACACTAAACCTACCGAGCCTTAAAAGTGACTAATACATGTTGACTTATAAAAATGGCGAGATTGAATTTATTTGGACTTTGTGCGATTCGTATTATAATACATGCTCTCCTATATATATTTATTTCATCATTTCCGGCGAAAGCATTTTTACAATTTCAGTAATCGTACAATAAAAGGTCTGGAACGGTCATTTTGACCGGCGGTGGTAGGTTTAGTGTTAAATTCTAATATACAGTTTTGCCAATGGAAATTATCGTACATATACATGTGTAGTGAGACATGCTCCGTCTTGTGTTTGACCTTGACAGGGCACACGCGTTCCTTTCCGAGAAAGAAAAGCCGTGCTGTGACGTCGCATGCAGCCGCCGTCGAAATGTTTGTCCTTGTTCGTTCGAGTGTACAGAGAAGGTTGATGATTTCGGGAGAGGGTGTACAGAATTTCAGGTGCTGAATCGAAAGAGGGACGCCGTTTCGCATGAAGATTTTTTATTCGGACTGATGTCGAATACCAGAGTCATTCGTTATGCGAACCTGTTTTTGTGCGGCAGATAGGAACCGCATAAAAGAAATCGCGCAGAAAAAAATATTCAGAAACTTCATAAATAGCTATAACAAATAATTTTTTACAACATCAATACAAAAAATCGCACAAAAAAGAAATCGCATAGAAAAGGACCACACAAAAACAGGTTTAACTGTATTATTATTATTTGGTCGAAACATGTGTTCGTATAATTACTAGACTGCGGATTTCACGCATTTGGAACAAAATTGAGTAGATCGAATTTAAAATAGAGAAAAGATTGAGCCATTTCATAGTCATACAATTTTCTCTTTCTTTATTTCTTCAATCATTTTAACAGGTTCAAGATGACGCATCGGACACTCGTACACCCTGTCAGAGATATCGACGCAAAACTTTCGAGCAAAGCGTTCATATTCTTCATTTAATAGTTCTCGGTACGAGGCGGGGGTGCACGGAACACTTTATGAACCACTATGTCACAAAATTTGCATATACTGCCTCCGCTGCAGGTAAATGGCCGAACTTCTGCATCCTGGCTTATTCACTTCATTTCACAGTGGAATAATACATTAGAATTCTTGCACTTGAAAGACGTATATCTAATAGTATACAACTATAAAAGTACGTTCCTCTGCGCATGTCACGCCATTATTTCTGAAGAACGTATGAGAGTTAACCATAAATTCCAGAAGTGAATAATTAGTAGACTGCAAATTTTATGCATTCGTAACCCAAGCGAGGTGAAATTAAAGGTCGTAAGAAGATAATTAGTATATTATTTTCCTCTATTCCCGAAATTATTAAAAAAACAATGAGCATCCAATTTGGCTTCTATGACTAGCAACTAATAAAGGCAGTGATACTTCTATTTTCTAAGGTCCACAGTCTAGCGATTAAATATCGAATTCCTACAAACAACCGTCTCAAAGAATGCCGACTAAGCCCCAAAGTCATACGAAAGCAGCAACGATCGGTGCAGGCTTTCACCCCGTGCAATAAACAAAAAGTATTCGATATTAGAGGTGGATATTGAATGCTCGAAGACAGGAAATCGTTGGAACAGGGCTTTAAGGGCTACGAGGGGCAGAGGGAGACGTCCCTCCATACGCGAAACCGGAGCGAAACGCATTTATCTTCGTTTCAGGTGAATCGAGTGCGAATAACCGAACACCGATAACCCTCGTGCACCTGGGACGTCGATCGACTTATTTCCGACAAATCGGCAGGAATGACGTCGAGATTTCGATTGATCGAATGGGAACGCTCGACCTGCTGTCGAAATCTTCCCGAGGGAATCCGGTTTTCCCTTCGAGTTTTGCCCCTCGAGCCGCGAAACTGCCGACAGTCGTCGCCGCCTCTTCCAGAATCCGACGAAGGTCCTGCAGGTGCAGGATCGTGCGATTCTGTCGTCGAAACGTGTTGTCTCCTGTGTGCCGTTCGTCGATCCGGCGAATTTTTTACTCGAAACTCCTTGCGAAACTGATTTACCGCGTCCGGAAGCGATACCAAAGATGAAATGCAAGCGAGCGCATCGACAACCGTATAAAAAGATCGAATTGCTAAAATATTTGCTAAGGGTCGCTTCGTAGGAATAACGAGATCGAATTGATTTAAATAAACCCCATTACAATTGAAATTATAAAAGATTTGAAGAATTGTAAAAGATTTTTATGCTTCAGTGGTGGGGATGAAAGTACAGTTACCACGATAATGCTGTATAGGGCCTATTATCTATATTTTGCTCTTCACAATTGACTCAGAAAATTTGTACTTTGTCTACACATTACTATAATATTCTCCTCGTAGATCGTCACCAATTACACTGCAGAGAATTTCACAGCGAAGAGGGAATTAAAAATGATTTATTAGGGGGACCCATAAGTAATCAATTATTTTGAAATCTAAAACAAACTTTGTAGTAAATTCAAATTTTTATTTCTTAATTTACTGTATAATCTCAAGAGTGTGCCCTCTTTCCTGCAAAGTTAAAATCCCCCTCTTATACGCCTTCTGTATTTGGCGTTGTTTAGTAGGCCAGTTATGATTATGTGGTGCTTTACGTTGTGTTTGCAGGCGGCTCGATAATTGTTAGTTTTTAGTAACTCCGGATACTCGCCCAGGAATTTCTTTATCCTAGATTCCGGCAAGACTAAACTGATGTTTGGATCCATGTCGATTTGTTTACTCCGGGTGCTCTGTCTCACCTTAGTTTCTTCGTCAATTAATTGTTTGTATTTAATATCGATTAGTAATCGGAAATGTGAAAGAAAATCGGTGCCTATGATCGACGAGGAGGTATCGGCTATGGTAAAAATCAGCTGGAGTTCCTTCTTAACCCGAGTACCCGTATTCATTGCCTATATGCCTTTCCCATTTCGTGTAGGCGCTTTTGTATAGTTGACCTTGTGGACCCAAGGCTTCTCGATAATTCTTGTATACATAATTTTGGATCAGTTTCCACTAGAAATTTTAGGGTGTCATTATCAAATTCAACTGGTCGTCCACTTCAAGGCCTGCCAGAGAGATCATAATCACCAGCAGCAAAGCTTCTGAACCAACGTTGACACTTGTTGACCTTCAATAAATCTCCATAAACATCGCAAATTTTCTTTGTTGTTGCCGTTGCATTAAATCGCGCATGAAAATGAAAAAGTATGCAATGACGAATATGATCCTCGGAAGGTACGGACGCCGCCTTTTTATTAGAGGGCTGTAAAAAAATTATACTTTTTAGAATATTTTGAAGACAGGCTGCTTTACCGCAAACTGTAAAAGAATTTTCTCTTCAACGATCGGTACGGCAAATAATTGATTACTCATGGTTACCTGTAATAATTGCATAGATGCGGCGAACGTATCGGAGGAGAAGCAAAGTATAAAATGGCTGACCGTGTGGGAGGTAAAATAATTAGTTAAAAAGCGACTGGAAAGTGGAATTATCGATCAGGTAGGCGGAGCGGAAGGAATAAAGGTAGCCCGAGGGAAACAATTTCGCCGGTGGATTTGGTTCGAAGTTTGTGGCGCGGAGAGCGAGAGCCGGACTTTTTCCTAGTTGTTTCTGGTTCTGCACGGTCGACACAGGTCAGAAACTCGGCCGTAATGCCACGGCTCTGCTCGCCCATCTATTGTAACAGCCGGCCGTCACGAATCCGTCGTTTCGGAGGGCCTTCATCCGTGTAAAAGCCTCGCCGATTCGCCGCTAATTATGAGTAACGACAGCCTTTAACGCGCCCCGGCACGCCAACCCTTTTCCGCGCAGACACCCCCGTCCGTTCCACGCCACCCGACCGCCCTATTATTTTTTTCGCTAGAGTTTCTCCGACTGCCCCGGAGCTTATTTTAAACGCAAGTTGTTAGCGGCCTTTTGTTAGCGGCCACGCTGACAACGGAATCGTTAGGCTATGTGTCACGCGCGACGCGGGAGCTTGATTCTTTCCTCTTAATTAGGGAATCCGCGTCTTCCTCAAACTTTGCCACCCTACACACTTTTTTCGGGCAGATGCTCGCAAAATGGTGGGTCAGTCTACATAAAATAATGAGAGATTTAGAGGATTTTGTAATATGATTGTTAACCTCTCGGGCTGGTAATTATTACTAAACAGTGTACAGCGATAAGTTTTTTTTTTAAGAAAAGACGGAAAGATCAAAGCATATGAAGGAATAAAAAAATTGAAAATTCTGAGAAAATGTATTTTCGACGTGTGCGGCAGGTCATTACAACGCGAAGGGTTCAAGAAATGTAGGAGTAGAGAATTGTTAAGTTCAATCAGGAATAAATTAGAGAAAAATGAAGGGCTGCGGAGGATTTAAAAAAAAAATGTTCAGAGGTACGCCGTGTTCATCTTACTGAAACGATCGAAGGAAGAAAGGAATATCAATTTGGTCCCCGTTTCTGGCACTCGTCGCGCAAGATTTTTTTCCCATGAAAATCCTGCGTCTGGCGATCAGTGAAAAAATTCCGCGTCGCATCCGTCGATCGCAGGGCCACGGCGCAGCGTGTTTCCTCGTGTTTTCGCGTGTGTCGCTCGTTCTCCGCAGCAATCGAGGTTCGCAGGGGGAAAAAAAAGGAGGAGCGAAACGTCGTGTCGATTCGCGTCGAACACGGCAGGGAAGCGTATTCAAAGAATATTCGATGCGACGTTGGAACTCATCGGACAAGTCCCGCTGTCGTTCCTCTCTCGTCCCCGCAATTTGTGTGCTTTATCGGCGGTGTTTTCCACCCCCCGGGAGGGGTGGAAAAACCCGGCGGGACATTATATTCTCGAAGGGCTCTTTCCCTGCGCATCTCTGTCGCGCGGTACGCCGTATAATTTATGCACCCCGGCGGCCGAGGCCACGTTCATAAAGCCCAAATATTTTCAAACAAGAGCAAAAGAGCAGAAAGCGACTTCGGCGTCGAACGCGCGCGCGGAGGTGGATACCGCATTACCGGCTGAATCAGTTCCACAGACGACAAAGGACTCTAAGCACGACTTCTTTCGCAGCTTCTGTACCTACTCAGTCGACGACGATCCTTGATGCACAATACTCCTGCGAGGACGAAGATTCGACGAGGAAAATCAATTTTCTGCCGGCAATCTTTCTACGGAGTGGCCTTTGATACGGAGTAAACAGATGGAAAAATCGCCGAATGGAATTGTTTTGCTTGTTGCTGTTTGGAGATGTCAAATGGGGATTGTTGGGAAGAGGTACAGGGTCGTGGGAGCACAATAACGTTTGAGAATTGCTTACGAGTTAAGGTCAATTATGGTGTGCTAGAGAAAAAATATTTTATAGTTTCGAAATAATATAAATGATTTCATATGTGGGTGACATGGCAGTCAACTTATTAAAATAGTTGTAGATCCTCTTTCGAGACTTGAAGAATATCAGCTTGATAAAAGGGTTCTCTCTATAATGGAGATTGTTGCTTCCGAACTGAATATTTCGTTTCCCATACATCTGCATGCGTTGTTGAAAGCAACGAAGTATGTTACACTGTACATTTAGATGATGCACCATGTATACACAGCTCCTTAAGTCACTTTACAATGCACGTAACTATGTAGGGGTACGAAAAGTACCATTCGCCGAATGCAAGTACTGCAGTACAGCGAAAGGACACAGACAGTAAAACACAGCGAGGAAATAGACATGAGTCATACGACCCGCTTTATGTCCCAGATCATGTCATTCTTATTTTTTACTGTCATCTTTATTCTACGCACTTCGAGACTATAGTACGTGGCTCTCTTTATGCCTCGAATTACGTCACGCTTAGTCGTCACTGCCGTCTTTATTGTGTATACTTCGAGGGTGATCATGCAACAAATGTGCTGACAACAAACATGTTAAGCAAACCAGCATGACATCCAACGATTATAAACGCGTTAGATCAAATGAAGTTAAAGAATCAAGAAATTAATACAGGTAACATCATAAATTACAAATGACATTCTAAATATGTTCTTCTTCAAAGTATACAGCTAAATCAAAGGAAGGAAAAAGTGTGTCGAAGAGCAATGTTTTCCCAATAGTTTATTGTATAAAAAAAATTAAGTTTAATTTAAAACAGTGAAGATGTTAATAGAATTTAGAAGTACTGTTATATTATTTTCAACCGATTAAATATATTAAGAAAGTGAACTTTCATTACAACTTCTTGCAATTCGGGTAGAAAATTTTTAGTTTGCATAAAGATCCGCAGTCTATTCATCAGGGTTAAGAAATGCACTGTTACCGATGCGTGTCTCGAAATGTTTATCGTACACGGGATCATGTCATCGTTATTTCACTATTTACATCAAGTGCCCTAGTTTTATGAATTTTTCATCACGCCAAGGACATAGAAGGTTGTTGGATTCGTCTTAACCTCGGCTATCATATAGCGATAATAAAAATATAGCATTCCGTTTAAGAAAACTTCGATGACCTTGAAATATCAAAAAATATAATCTATCACAAAAACAAGCGATATATTATAGATGCTCGAGTTAGGTGAACACCCTGTACATCAGATTTCGCATCAGTATCTACTAGCGGCTCTCAATCGATCGACTGAATAATTAAAACTGGGATTCAGGAAAGGAAACATTCCTTTCATCTGCCAGCGATATCGATCTCGTCAAACGAGATCTTACATCAACTATTCGCAACAACGATCAACGTAAGAGGCACGGCGAACTTATCGAAACGACGAGGCGCCGTAATTGATCTTTAAACGTTCCCGCGGCGCCGTGAGAGCGACGAGCGTTGTTCCGGCCACAAAAAATCGGTGAAATATTCGCGGGGAAATATCTATAATCGGCCGAAAGGCATTCAGCGGTGGACAGATTTTATTAATCGACGAAGTTGCCCCCGAGTTAAAAAGTCGGCGGCGCTATTAATCCCGGCCTTGTCCTCGTTCTCCCATTTTTACGATGCAACAGTTCTCGACGATGTCGCTTCTTCCAACCGAGTGGAAAACTTTTTCCGCGCGAAAGACAAAACGAGTAGAAAAGAGAGACAGAAAGAGAGAGAGAGAGAGAGAGAGAGAGAGAGAGAAAGGAAGAGAGAGGGGGAACGCACTGTAGAACAGAGAGAAAGAGCACGCGCCCTAAATCAGGCTAGTCCGCGCGTACTCGCGCCCGGCCAGTCAGTTTGCAGAAAATCCGCCATTGTTTTCACTTTAGCCGGCCGTTTTAAGCGTGGCCCGCGTAATAAATATTCGCACTCTCCCGCAGGATTACGCCCGGCAGGAATAATATTCCTCTTTGTGCATGTCCGCTCCTTTGTTACGGCCTTTCGCGGATGTCGACGGCGGTTGACGTCGTTGTCGAGGTAACGAAGCGCCTTTAGAAATCGTCCTCTTTGTTTCCCGGATAACCTTTGGCGAAATTTCAACCCCCCCCCCTCCCCCACCACTTCTCTCTCTCTCTCTCTCTCTCTCTCATTCTCTTTCCTCGCAGCACCGAAAATGCGCTGATAACACGTTGAATTATTACATTAAGCAGCGGCTGCTGTATTACACCGCGCCGCAAACCGACAACTTTACACGCAGTTTTCCCGTAAGTCTATGCCGGAATCGCAACGCAACTTTCCCTTTGTCCCGGCTGTTAACAAAGTGGCATGATTTTTGGCGGCTCGAGCACTCTGAATTTATCGCGCTGGGAAAGGCGAGCTGCAACCCCTGAGATACACAAACCCTTTCGACTTGCGGGAAATGAACATAAACCACTATAAAAATGACCTTTTTATTCAATTCTCATTGAAGGGCCCGGGATAGTCACGTGACTTTTTAATGAATAATTTCCATTCACAGCCTTCAGACACAGACTGCAGATCCGTCTTCGTCTTGATCCAACGAATAAAAAATCCAATGGCATAAAAATGCTTGGGTTCCGCGGCATGCACATCATCCATTTTTGGCCTACTTCTAACGCTTATATTACCAAATATCTGCATAATCTCATCAACCGATGACCAGCGCGCGCTGGATTGAACCTTCCTTTTCACCAGCGACAAAATATTCTTATATAAGGACGAAAACTAGAGGCACGAAAAACCATTTTCTGACGGTAATGTAGTTACTCTACCTTATCGCGAATCTACGAAGACCGCGCCCTTAATTAAAATGGAATCATCCAACTTTTATAAAGCAGTACACGCTTTTAATTCTCGGTAGATTTAGCGTTAATTTTATTTATCGAGACATGTCTTCAATCTCTGATCGATTCCTTCTGTAATATTTTTATATTTTTCTGTCCCAATTTTCCCCTGCGCCTTCAAGAAAATTTCATAAACAGTTTAAGCACATAATCGAAGTTCTGCGTTAGATCGGGAAACTTCGATTTTCCTTCTCGAAAAAGCGTCTTCAGCCTGTAAATTTCACATATCGAAGTATTCAGCTTCAGAGAACGATTTTTCTCTCGGATTCGAAGAAAATTCTTAATACGAGGCATCAGCGAAATTCTGCGGCAGGATTTAGCGTCACTCCGGGGGGTCGAAATGACTTCCGTCGGGTATTAATCCGGGATCGAACTGGAGACTGCGGCCGGGGTATGTCTCGCGGAGAAAAAGGGGCGGGACGTATTTAAAAGCGAGTAAAAGACGGCCGAAGCTAAGGGATATCAGGACGAAATTGAAAGGTAAAAGTGGGAGGAGAGAAAAGCAAGGAGGGGGCGAGACGAGATATTCGTCGTCGCTCGGCGTATCGGCAACAGCTCCCTCGTTAAATAAGGGATTCCCATAATGAAATTGCAACTCGCGTAATAACTTTTCCGTGTCGTTGTTATCATTTTACGTCGGCGGACGTTGCCCCGCCCTCCGTCTCCCTTTCTCTCTCCGGCCGGAGAGAACGGCGATGTAAATGAATGCAAATTGATCGTTCCGGATCTAGTCGTTTCTCTTTCTTGAAAATTTTCTTTCGGGATCACAAAGCCGTCCGCCACGGGCCCCTGAAGCCGCGCCGCGCCGCGCCGGTCGCAAACGGGCTTTCTGCACCGTGGAAATCCGCCCGCAAATAAACGAGTCACGCCCAGCCATTTGTAAGAAGAGCGGGGGCCGTGTAACACCGCGCGCGCGGCAACGGCGGCGGTGGTTGCAGTATTCATTAAAAGCCACCGGGGAACAAATGAAGACGGTAAATTGGACGGCCGCGGATGAAAGGGGAAAAAAGCCGGAAAACACGCTCTTTCTCGATACTTAATTCACCGGAATACGCTATTCTCCGCTTAATGCCGCGTCCGATTCAGTATCGTGTCTCTTTATGATCCAGCCTCCATTCAATGAACGCCACGCGCTGCTTCTGACTACCGGCGCCCACGGGAGTTTCGATGCGAAAAACAATGCACCGAAAATTTCGCAGAAATCTAGCGTGTTTCCGCAGGTAACCCGCGTCGTAAACATCGTACATTGCGGAGCCACGGTGACTACGTGCACTTCACTTCGGGGACACGAGGGTATCGTTTTTCAGGTCCGTTCCACTTGACGGACAATGTTTACATCGACGCTACTTCACCGACATTCTGTTTTCATTGACATTGTAATTCCACCGACCTTCTGACGTCACCAACATTAGTTTTCGTGGACATTCTGTTTTCACTGACCTTAGTCTTCACCAACACTCTATTGTCATCGACATTTCGATATTTCACTCACTGCCAAAATAATATTACAGTATGCGAAATTAAGTAGAATGTCTAGGTGCCGTTTGCGAAAGAAACGCGAATCGAATATCTATTCCCTAAATTTTGCGAACTACAATATTATTTTGGCAGAAAACTAATGCCGGTAACATCACAATGTCAATGTCATTGTCCGTCAGTAGGAAATTACGGACGCCAGAGAAGTCCGAATCACTGTAATAAATACTATAATAAATAATAGCGTCTAATAGGACGCGTATTCGATGCATTTTCGAATGAAGCTTCGAAGGAAAAATTTGTATTCTATATTTTTTTCTTATTTGTTCATGAGAATTAGCCTCGTGGCCGCTTGTCCACGTTATTCGCAGCCTGTACAAAATAAGTCGTACGATTCGGAGATATGAATTTTGTCGAGCGTTTCTGGCCTACTGTGATTCGAAGATCGGAATTTTATTCGGTTTCCATTGCGGCGCGCGGCCAGGGAAAAAGAACGGGGATGAGTCCGGGATAGACAAGGGTTGGCGTGGGCGGGTTCGTTAGCCGATGTAATTTCAAACTTGCTGACTGGCCGCGAGTATGAATGGATCCGGCCGGGCAGGAAAACGGGGGTGGGAAAATCGGCTCGCGAAAAAACCCTCGGTGGTTATTGCCGTCCCGCGGCGAAGCTTCTCTCCTGTCTATAGCAACGACGGATCAGCGCCACGATTGACCGCGCAACATTTTTCTTCGGGGCTGCGCGCGGAAAACTCGACCGGCCACCCTCGAAAGGAAAACCGAACGAACGAACGAACGCTAGGCTCGCCCTTTGAAGAGTCCTCCCCCCTCTCCTCTCCGGGCCGTTCCGTTCGAAAAGTTTCCCTCCTACGATCAATGGCCCGAACAGATTTTCGCCGACTCGTTGGAAACGTTGATGTAACGCGATTTGGATGAAAGACGATCAGCGTCTTTCGGAGGAACTTCCGAGACCGAGGAGTTTCGGAGGAGCGGTCCGCTCGATCGAGACTCTCCCCGGAATATCGGATAAGAGTCTCGGCCCTGCCCGGGACAATTAAATCCGCGTAATTGGATTTTAAGAGCACCGCGAATCGAATCGAGCCGTCGCGTGCTCTCTGATCAAGGAAACTAACAATAAGTGTCAACCGTAAATTCGAGACTGAACGATGCTAAGAACCACGAAAGGATTCTCGAGAATTTTCGGAATTCCCGAGAGCATTCGAGAATCCCGATATATTCGAGAACCCTAATGTGCACCCTAATGAGAATCCCGAATATTCTCGGCAACAATCCTGGCAATTGTCGAAATACATTCGAGAACCAGAATATTCTCAGGTATCTCTATGGTTCTCGGAAATTCCGAAATTTTCGAAAACCCGTCCTGATCCCGAATAAAATTTTTGACCCGACCCAACCCGAGATTTTCGGGTTCTCATATACCTCTACTGAAAGCGCATCCGATCCAATGATCAAACCTTCTGGAATCAATTTTTTAAATATTCCTCAGTGCGCGACGTACCGATCTCAGGTCGGAGGGGTTAAAATCGCGAAAATATATTTTGACAAAAAATTAATTTTTTAAGATTGACCACGAATTGTGTCACCCACACCGCATTGAATAAGATAATGTACAAACGCCAACAATAAAGCAAAGCATAAATCTCGAATTCAATTCTTCGTTCTGCACACACTAAAAAAAGTAATTCTAGATCTGGTTTAAGATTCATCGGGAGGGGACTGTAGTAAATCCTTTTCCCAGTCAATTTAACACTCCATTTCTCGCGAGACTGTCGCGGACGGAGTTCGGCCCGGAAGAAGGAATCACTTAGTTTTTTCGGGGCAGGTCGATAAGTCACCAAGATGGTCGAGAATTGCGGCGCGTTCGGGGTTTACGATCGGCCATAAAGCGTCGCGAGCTCGCATTTAAGCCGCGGTCGCGATCGCGATCGCCGTCGAGATTAGGCTAGATCCTTGCCCACAGAGCCGGTCGATCGATATCCTGAGGCCAAAGAGGGGAGGGTTCGGCGGTGCGGAGGGGAGAGAGAAGCGGAGAGTGAACACACGAGACGGGATCGCCCGTGTTACACACCAGTGAGACAACCACCTTCGCATTTAGAATCGCGGGACCGTTGTAGGCGTGGGCGACAAACAGTCCGGCTCTCTCGGAAACCACACGGAACACCCAATATGCGGTAAATTGTCTCTGACAACTAGTTCTCCAACACCTGCCAACGTCGTGCGATAATTAAATTTGCCGGCCGAATTAATTCCAATGTTAGCCGTGTAGCTTCTGGGACGGCCGACTTCGCTGATTATCGCGGATCAACCGTCGTCGTCGTTCTACCGAGAGCGCCCACACCACCGCAGACACAACTGCCTTGGACTTTCGTACGTACACAAGCTCGGCACTGATTTATGATAGAACGGATCCGAAAAGTGTATCGACTCGAGCGTAACATGGCGCGAACGAAATTTATGATGGCCAAAGAGCGCGCGCGCGATCTCTGCGGATCTTGCGGAACGCCACTCTATGATTTAACGTCGAGAAGTCTTTAGAGAAGCTTTTCCGCTTCGATAGAACGGATAACGTGAATGGCAGGCCGCCGCGAACGCCGCTGAATACCGTGCCGATCTTTAATAACAACACTTTCGGTCGGGTTTTATCGGCAATAGTGCCGTGTTTATTCGAGTTCAGCTGTCGCTAATTCCGTCGTCATTCGATTAAAGTGCGCTCTTCGGGTTGGAAATTGAAGAGGTTCGACCGTTTGATTATGTGCTCTTTCTCGATTGGAAAATACAGGGTGTCCCACATAACAGTTTTCACGATTTTTCAAGTACTTGCGATAATCTGATAAACAAATATTTTGAACAAAACTTTGAAAAATATTACTTTGTAGTGTTGTCAAGGTCACCTTCATTTTTTTAATCGGCACTTTGTATTTTTGACTTAACAGTACTGTAACCTGTATCGAGATGCATTCAATGAAATGAAAATTTCAAAAAAGAATTTCTCCTTGAATGAGTGATAATAACTCTAGCTTGGCCATTACGATCCTCTGATTTGTCACCACTTGATTCTTTTTTTTTATGGGGTCATTTACAGTCGATAGTTTTTGCTGTTTCAAAGATTTCGCTACGACTGTACCGTAAGAGCATCCAATGCAAACTTACTACGTAGAACGGAATTGTGTCTACAACATGGATGCAATTCCGACCAATCGCAAGTTTTCCAAAATTGTGTTCACATCATGCAATAAACTAATTGTTCTAACTTTTCCAACAACTCCAAGTTGTATGGTCCAATATTTAAAAAGTTATCGTCTTTTTAAGAGTGTCCGAATACTAATAAGCGTCACTGTATATCTTTAACATTTAAATGTTTACCGAGCCGTTGTATTGTGCAAGTTGTAAAATAACAAAAGCGATCAGTAATCATGTTTTACATAGTACACAGCTAAAGAGATCAATTGAGAGGTGCAGCAGGGATGCTAGTTTAAGGGTCAGATTATACTAGGTAGGTCAAACGCCGAGGGTCTCTAAACGCTAGATGAAGAACAGAAATCAACCAAAAATCACCAAATCACCAACTTCTGCCGACAGAATTTGTTTGCCCTGTTTTTGTATCGAGCGTTTATACACCTTCAGCGTCTGACCTGCCTAGTATGATCTAGTATCTAGTATCTATCTAGTATCTGAACAGAAATAACTTTTGCGTTACAAATTTTTTAAATTTCAGACATAAATATAAAAAACAGAAAAAGGAAACATGTCTCTACTTTACCTAGATTACGATATATATTAAAGGAAAACATAACGACAATCATCTACTAAGACTTATTAAACAAACATTAATATTATATGTAAGTAAAATGAAATACATTATCTAATAAAAGAAAACAAGTCCGAATTCATCGAGCCGAACCATTTTGCGCTAAGTCATCACTGAGTTGTTGAAGTTTCTACAACCGAATTAGCTTTCAGAATTCTGTTTCAGTTTATGGTTGTGATGAATGTTTCATGGCTTCGGCAAATATGATCCGTACCACTTCAAACTTCGTATGCAGAACTTCCTGTATCCTACAGTGGTTACGACTTTACTTTCACAATTTGAGTCTAACATATTTTATCCTGTTCAAAGTCCAAATAGTAAGCGTTGACTTTCATGTAGCACAGAACATCGTATAAAATTTTTTTAAGAAATAATAAACAATACATACAATCCTGAATTGGATTCAACCCTTAACGGACCAATGCTGCGATATAAGCGCATAATTGTATACAACTTGATGTAACAGTGATAAAAGGATGAAAACAAAATTGAATTTTCTAGTTTTTTGTATGTATCTTTGCACCGATAAATAATAAGCTTCTATAACCAAGAGTTTCCTGGAAAAAAATGTTAAAATATTAATCGACTTTCCTGTTTTACACTAGAACACCGCTCGTATAATAAACAGCAATATTTAGTGGCGCCTTAGAGCCGTCATTTGAGTGTTGACCCTTAACGGGCCAATGCTGCCATATAAGCGGCATGGCACGTTTTCTTACTGGGTCCAAAGAACGAATAAAATATAAATATTTTCTTTTCTGTTCCTGATATAAAAATGTTGAGTCCACAGTTTCTCTTCGTATGAAAAATAGCTTGGACCTGATACTTCCGGGCCGTTAAGGGTTGATCATTTCAATCGGATGTATTTTTACGTACTTCGGAGCTCTTCATTTTAGTTGAAGCATTCAGGCAGATGTCGCCAGAAATTAGCCATCACGCTACAAAGCAGTTCCCGAACAATTCGACGGCGACAAATGCGTCCGTCTCGTCGCCGCAGCTGGACACGCATTCCTCGCATGTCGTCGCGCACTTTTTCCCTTTGTTCACGGGTTCAGCCTGCGAAATAATTCGAATGTTTCGGGGAACAATTAAACCGGGTTAAAACAGTTCGCGGTCCTCGGGTAACCACGGGTCCCGCTTAATTGCCGAGAGCGCGCGCGCGCTCGTCTTCTTTCCTTCTTCATTTTTTCTTCCTCTCCCTCTTTTCTTTTCAGCACGGACGTGCTGCTGCCAGGCCGTAGAGGAGCATTCTTTGAAGACTGTTGGCCACAGAATTCGGCTCGTTTTATTTGAAGCGTGCCTCTCGCTCTCTTCGGGGTCCTCTTACGCTCGTTCACCGGCTGCCAGCTCATGCCGCAGACACGGTTATGTCTCGGAGATATTTTAATTGTCCGGCCGGCTCAAAGCGATGCGGGAATTCTTCGTGAACCGCGTGAAATATGGAGGAACTTGACGACTCGCTAATAACCTTCCTGGCAGGTCGCTCGAGTCAAATTTAAAGTTCGCCGACCTTAATTCCTCGAGTGCCCCGCTCGGCCGAGTTTTTTCGCGTGCGAGCCGGAGCATACACGACCGGCGTCGTAAACGGAGCGTTCGCTTGTCGGCGCCGTGTGCAAAATATTAACATACCTAGCCTGACAAAATTTCGGCGCACCTTTCTCCCCAACGACAATTCCCCCGGGGACCTCGTTTTTATTTCCCTCCGTCGAAATGTCAAGGTTCTTCCTTTTTTTTTATGTCCGACTTTTTCCACGCTCGAGATCTTTCCCGTGACAAATTACACTGTTCGAACCGTTTCGCACGGTTCCAAAATTGCGAAATTAATTCGAGGTGCAGGTGGTCGCTGAAGTTTTACATACGTGCTGCGCAATTTCAAATATTTGATACAGAGATCCAGATCTCTGAGCATTTCATGAGCATTTCTATATGAACATTTCATTCAATTAACCCTTTGCACTATATCATCGAGTCAGACTCGTCGTGAAAATTTCGGACAGATCTAATTAAACGTGCATGTTATTAATTTTCGTTAAACCGGAACACAATTCCATTTTTCAGAGAAAATAGAGACGATAGATATAAATTTCCTCTTTCTTCTAGAAGTAATCCCTGTAACCGTAAAGAAGACGCAGTACAAGGGGTTAACGTGTGAAACGGAACAGAGTCCCGAAAAGTAATTTCTAAAAAATGTAAGTAGACCAGCACCACGGAAATATGAAATATTGTTGTAGTCGACAATATAGACAAGAACGTTACCAAACAATTCGCGAGTACATCTCCAGAGGCCTCTCATTTTTCCATGAAGCGTGAATGCCCATACTTTAGACTCAATACGTCCATTCGTCTTTGTTGGTCCGAAAACGACGTCGGAAAAAGGAACAATGAGCTGTTGGACCGGTCGGAAAAGAGGAGATAAATCATTGGTTCGCGTGGCGAAAAAGGACAAAGAGGAATCGTGCCGGAATGAGAAATGAGAATAAATATGGACCCCAGAAACCGCAGGACCCCATAATGTGGACGGATCGCGATAACGCGAACTTCATTTCGGTCCGCGGAATGAGAGTGACGGAACGGTGTGTGGCCGAGTAATTCGGGGAGCCCGAAGTTAGGGTTGGAAACGTCACGGCGACGGGGATTCTATTTCACGATAGTCACGCTTTGATTTCCGGGGCTCAGGTGTCTCCCCGAAGAAAGAGGGTGCACCCAGCCCCGGAAATTTATAGAGCGGACCGAAATGGTGACGGGGACGCTCCGCGCCATTGAAACTTATTATTAACACGCTCTTCCATTGCTCGCGAACTTTCCAAGTGCTTCCAGATTAAATTCCGTCATCCCTGCGTGAACAACTTCTTCGAAAAGATTGAAAAAGTGATTCCTGATCTGAGCAAATTCACGACGAGATAAGTCGAGCGACCGCGCTGAATAACAATGAGGAAGGATTTTAGTATCCAGCGGGAAACCTGTAATAAATACAGTAGATTCAAAAAAAGAAGTATTCGAACACTAAATTACGAAATCCGAAGAAATCCTCGATGTTTGCTCTGTAATTATTTCCTTAAAAACAATAGTAAACCGGTAAACCTAAAACCATCTGCTCAAAGCATCTACTTTTACTAGCCGCCATTCGTTTTCGTCTAAGACCTTTAGAAAAATTGGAGATTTCCCTAAAAACAAGAAAATGGGTTTTCAGTTTCCCATCTGCTACATGTACAACAATTCCATCGAAAAAATTTAAAAAGTGATTCCCGATCTGAGCGAATTCTCGCAGAGATAAATCGGGCGACCGCGCTGAATAACAATGAGATTTTCGACTCGAATAGGGAACGTGTAATCAATATTTTACAACGAAAGGTACGATCGGCAACGTTGAACAGTTTAGCCGGAATTAATCGGGCTAATCGGTGGAAATTGTCGGAGCGGCTTAATCACTTTTAGCGCGCTCTCGCGAAGACGTTCAGTGCCTCGTAATCCCGGCGGGCAGAGTTGAGGAGCGCGGTCACGTGCCTCGTGTAAAAGTCACGATTTGTCAGTGAAAAATAATTTCAGACCACCTCCAGCCATTTGTTCGCGCCGCTGGCTTAGAGGACTTACCTTAATATCGCGACTATCAGCCACTTCGTATGCTCGCCGCCTCGCGGACCACTCTGTCCCTTCCTCTTCCTTCGTCCTTGCTTCGTCCTTCCTTATCTCGGCCCCTCTCGAAGAAGTACCAACCCGCCGTTATCCCGCGTTCACCGTGCACCGATCGATCCAGGACATGCTCGGAGACTCTTGTCCTTGGAATAGCAATGAAACGACTATGGTCGCCGTTATCTCCATCGACTGCGCTCGCTAGATCATTTTCAATCGGACCGCGAAAATTAGTTGCGAAAGCAATAGAAAAACGTGCAATAGACAGGGCAGATAAGGTAATTCGGAATAAGAAGAAATGGAAAGAAAGAAGGAATTAGTGTGCTGTGAGAATGCTTTGACCAAGTTGGATTTATTGTAAAACCAAGCCCGATTCCCGGCCACCTGGCTGAATAAATAAAAATTATTATTACGTGTCCAATAGACAGGGTAGATAAGGTAATTCGAAACAGAAGAAATGCAGAGAAAAAAGGAATTAGTGTGCTGTGAGAATGCTTGGGCCAAGTTGGATCTATTGTAAAACCATGCTCGATTCACGGCCATAAGGATGAATAAATAAAAATTATTATTACGTCAGTAATTTTAAATAATCGCCGCACGAGAATTCGGTTCCGGAGCAGAGTGCAGTCGATTTCACAGACAATGATTGAGATCAAAGTAGCGATTCCGTTTTCGCGGAGGGCTTTTTGCCGAATAGCGTGGCAGACAGTCTCCGCGGCGATAACGGTCTCGATCGAGGCAGGCAATACAACGAAAATCAGAGCGGAGAGCCATAAGGCGGATTTCCGGAGGAGCGTTTTGTGCCTTGTGCGGAGCAATGTAGATCGCAGCAATCGATACGGGAAGACAGCCTCTCCCCGGCCCTACGGAGGGATTAATAAATAATGGAGCGCCGAAGTCGGCTCGATCGAGTTTCAGACGTTGCATCAAAGCGTACGCATCCTTTAATAAAGGATACGCTCGCCCGGGCAGACAGATCGGTAAATAATACAGGACGCTTTCTCTTTCGAGCGGGGACCATCGGGGCCGGCCGGGGGTGTGGGTGGTGCGATTCGAAGGGAGAGTAAAGATGATGCAGTAAACTCTACAGTTATTGGCACTCTAAGCGCAGGTGTTCCGAATGATTTCTCCGGGGACCTCCCCCCACCTCCCCTCTCAGACACAGTCCGTGAAAGCAACTCCTTGATTCTGACGCGGCGGAGACCCGCGACGAGGCATGGGAAATCAGACAAAGAAGGATTAACGGGTGCCCCCACCCCACCCCTCGCCATTGAAATTGCCCGATGATTAAAACTACCGGATTCTCGCCGGAGAACTTTCGAATCGGGACGGAACTTTCCACAGATTTCGGGGATTTGGAACAGATTCTTCGTTCCGCCTATCCCCTTGGAAAAACTTGCCGAATTAAACTGAATTTTTCGGATGGAAGAACTCGGATCAGAACAGTTACTCTAGTCCTCATCTTCTCCGAGGGGTTTGCTAGGCTGTCTTTGGACGTCCAAGTTTGAAGTTCCCGGGGATTAGTTACCCTTTCGCGGGGAAATAATGGAGAGTGTTTTTGAGGAGACTGGTTTCGCTAAACCTACCATGGTCAAATGTCCGGTTATTTTACAATTACTGAGAGTATAGAGGTGTTCCCGTGGGAAATTGTTCGAAGCTACGAAGATAAAATCGCGGAGGCCGCTGTGCATTTAGCGAGAGCCAAAAAATGGGCTCGCAAACCCCGCGGCAGGAAGATAGCTAAGTGGAGATTGCGCGGATTGGTATTGAATGAAATTGAAATCGAGTGGGAGGCAATTACGGAGACAACGACGGCCACGTTTACGCACACGCGGTTCGCCACGCGTTCGCGTAATTTATACGCAACACCGCGGCGCGGCGCGCATACGAATAATCCCCGCGCGCGCGCCCGCTCGCGGCGGCCCTCTAATTATTTTTTTCGCATGCGGAGAGAGCACCGGGCGACGTCGCTCGGCCAATCTTCGATCTAAGATTTTATGAAGACACGTTCCGCGGCCGCTCGCATGCTGTGAATTTATGATCGTGGCCTTGTCTAGAACGGTGGACAAGCCGCGCCGCGCGGCCACAGCCACGAGGCAAGCCACGAGGCAAAACCAGAGTGAGACCGGTACACGCTATTCCTTTGGAAGTTCGTGTTTCCACCTACGTGTTTCCTTTCTCCTCCGCCACCCGCCATGCCCTTGGAGGCCATGAGAAAACGAATCGTCCGAAATGACATCGTCCACGTTGCCATCATGTCGCCGGGCCCCGGTCCCTACCTACGCGCACCAGTCGCCCAGGATCCCCCCTCCCCGATTATGCCACCTATCCGATTATGTTAACGGCCACGCGCGAATTCGCCAGGTAATGCCACAAGCGAATTATGTTGTCCGAGTGTCATGCGACCGCCACCGAAAACTGTTCGGAAATTGGAACAATGGCAGTAGTGACTAAAGAAGGTAAAGGGTGTCCCAAAATGATCTGACATTTCAATTTATTAATAAAACTTTTTTTTTTAGTTTGAATGTTTTTATTTTAATATAACGTAGAAACATGGAGGTTATGTGTGGAACACAATATCTGATAAATGGCCGCCACGTCCCTGTTTGCAAACGTACTTTTTTGACGAAATTTTCGATAACAGTTTGGCATAATTGCGGACTAATTTCAGTAATGCTGCATCCAATTGCTTCCTTGACCTCCGGAATGGTCTGTGGATTATTGGCATACACTTTTCCTTTCAGAAAGCCCCAAAGAAAAATGTCCAATAGCGTCAAATCGCACGATCTTGGTGGCCAATTCACATCGCGGCGGCGCGAGATAACACGATCACGATACTTCGTCTGCAGTAACTGCATTGTTCCGAACGCAGTGTGGCATCTTGTTGGAAGACTATATCTTCCAAGTCCGTGCAGTTCGATTGATTTCATAAAAAGTTGGTTATCTAGTCACGATAACGAACACCAGTGACGGTAACCGCATTTCCAGCAGCATTCTCAAAAAAGTACGGCCCAATCACTCGTCCAACCCAAAATCCGCACAAAACAGTGACTCGTGGTGAATGCATGGGAAGCTGTTGAATCACTTGTGGATTTTCGGTCCCCCAAATTCATCACTCATCGCTAAAAATGATTTTGCGAAATGGTGCGTTATGATGACCAAAATCCCTGCGGACTTTTCGAACCGCATCTGCAAAGTTTTCACCATTTTTTAGTAAATTTTCACAATTTCTATGCGTTGCTCGATCGTGTAATTCTCCATGTCTAAGACTCAATACTTCCTGATGCCAGTTGCCAAAATTTAGTACTCTACGTTCACCACAATAAAGTGGCGCGCAATTTAAAATGTCAGGTGATTTTGTGACACCCTTTACAGTTGAATCTCGCTCGTGGCACGAGGACAATGTGAGCAAAGACCAAGGCTGTAAGACGAAAGAGGTGATCAATCATAGTGATTCCTAGCGTCGATCTTGTTTTCTTTCTACGTGCACAGCGGCAGAATCTGGAACGCGGAGGTCGCTAGTAGGCAACGAACGAGCATTCCTTGGAATAAACGAGGTTGCAACTACTGAACTTCTACTGCGGTTTTTGTTGAGCTCATAAATTGAGTGAGATTTGTGATATTATTAGACTGCGGATCTTTATGCAAAATAAAAATTATCTCCTGCGAGCGACATGAGCTAAGTACATTTTCTTTTCCTACTAATTTTAATACCACGAAGGCAATGCCTTGATATCATTTTCACCCCTCCTCCTATTCATTATCTTCCGATTGCACGGACCACAACAAACAAGAAGGTCGGTCACGCGTCGAGCCATTTAGCTGTTATCCTTGTATGTATACATGTCGCGAGCCACGAGACTTACTCGTGTTGTTTACGTTTGGTCCGAACGAGGTACCAGGAGTCAGACTCGTGCTTACTCTTTGCGACTGAAAATTCTTACCACGAGTCTCACTCGTTGCTATAGGACAAGCGTTTAATTTTACTATTTTAATTTTCACCTAATCGTAAAATAACCACAAAAGAAGTTTCACTCGTAAATGATCAATACAGAAATTTTTAAAATTGTGATTAAAATAAATTAAGAGACCGGGGAATGTCTTAGGTCTGCAAATAAATGATAGAATTTACCCGGAGAGGTTCGCGTGGGATCAGCAATGGTACATATGGAATTCGATTTGCGTTTTAATGGCCAGCCGCAGAGTTGAAAGTGTCGCGGACAGTTTTTCGGCGGAAGCTAACGAGCGCGACCAGGATTATAATAGCCGGGATGAATCGCGGGACGAATTTTTCGGCGGGGCGAGATGTAAAAATGTAAATCGCAAAAATTCGAATGTAAATCCGCGGGAACAGGTAGCGAGACTTAAGCCCACGAGGGATTACGATAATTTATTCGCGCTGCCGTAGGGTTACTTTGTCCCTTTGGAGCGAGATAAATTCGTGTCCCTTTCGGTCCTCACTTTAAAGTAACATCCACACCGATTAAATCCTCCCAGGACGCCGAAAAAATTGAAAATATACTCGGTCGACTTCCATTCAATGAAAACACACCTCTTTTTCCTTCATTCTTCCCCTCGAGGAAAAATTAGAGGCAAAAGACAAAAATTGTTGCTTAACACTAAACCTACCGACATTTCATGTATACCTAATCCTACTGTGAGCGGTCAAATGACCGCTTCCAAAAAAGAAATATGTATATTAATATAGAAATACATGCTATGAAATTTTTTCGGAAAGTAAACAATAAAGAAAGTTGTGAATATTGAAAAATGAGTTGTATGTATATTATAGGAAAAGTCAATGAGTTACATGGCGATACAGTAATGTTGTATACAAGAAATTCTAAACGAAATTTCAAAAACGGTCATTTGACCGCGCGCTGGTAGGTTTAGTGTTAAAAGAACCTTTATACTGTATTATGCATTTTTGTTTTTGCACAAAATGGTAGAACGAATCCCAACACGGTAAGGATCCTTTCCCCAAATGAAAGTTTTGTGTTCACGAGTTCGCATACAAATTTCTCGGGACACCAACAACAATTCAGGATCACGTTCTAACAATGGTCAGATGCCAAGTAATAGCATGATATTAGAAACGTAATTTTCCAGTGGCGCAACGTCGGCCAACTGGGCGGAATTTATGCGTTGCGCCAGATTTATAAGATAATTCCGACGCATAGCCGTCGCATTTGGCCGGATAATCCGTCCAGGTGGACTCCTTTCCCGGGACAACTGGCGCATTCGTCTCTTTCCAGATAAAGCGCGTATATTATCAAGCGTGCAAGAAGGAAACCTCGCGGAAACAATTTCGCCGCGAGTGAAAAATACCGCGAGGCACGCGCTCACCGTTCCCCAGGTGAGACTGCGAACGCTGGGCGGAGATGATCAATCGACGCCACAGGAGAGGGTGGAAAGGGGATTGCAGAACATATCCACTGGGAGACACCTGAACGGGACGAAATATACGAGCGCACTTTCGCCGGTTGGAAACACGACTTTATGCCCCGGGAACGATGGAAATTAAGGCCGGCTGTCTTGCGAAACGTGTACGAAATAACAAAAAATTAAAAATGTTGTTCAATTTACTCTTTCGTTCAATTAACTGTTACACTGTCTGGCTAGATTGTATGTCTAGTACTCCGACTAGATTGTCGATTTTGTAGCAAAAAAGTCTAGTAACGTTATAGAACATGGGAGAATTTAACGCTAACTAGACGCTTCCATTGGAAATGATTAAATAAATTTCTACATTCCATCGCACATTTTTATAAAACAGCGAGAAAAAGACATTCAGTCTCATAATTTCTATAAAATAAAATATATGCAGTAATTGTTTAGCAGCAGTTGTTTATTGCACGGAATCCTCGTTCGTTGCCTACTAGCTCTCCCACCACGTGCTCAAGGTTCTGGAACTGGTGGCGGCGACTGCATCACTATGATTGACCTCGATTTGTGCATACGATTGCGATACCATTTCGTGCAACGAGCGAGGTTCTACTGTATTATCTGTATAAATTAGGCTACACAGAAATGTCTTCTTCCATATAATAGTTTTAAGGGGTTAAAAGACATTGATGACCTCCGAAGAAAAAACTATATAAAAATTCCTTCCTCTGTATAATTTTAATTCTAAGCAAAACATTCGTCTGTGTATAACAATTTCAAAAGATGGAAACAATGACCCAAGAAACAACTACCCAATATTCTCATAAATACATGAACTCCGTTACTAATTACTAGACTGCGGATTTGATGCATTTATGACAAAAATGGGTAAGCACAATTTAAAGCAGTGGACATATTAAAAAGATTTAAGGGCACCGGCGTATTGGTTTCAGCTTACTACAATAATTAAAAGAAGTAAGAAATTATTATTTCGCTCCTGTGTCTTGCAATCAATGCAAAAATTTCTTATTCTGCATAAAGATCCGCAGTCTACTAATTACTTATTCAGTTAAGGTTCTCTCGTGGAAGCAACAGAAGCTAGTGAATCCACAATCCTTATCGCATCGTCGTACCAATATTTCTTCGTCTAGAGCAGGAGAAAGGTCGACGGCGGCGGCGGCGGCGAGGCAGGAGAAAACGGAAAAAGAACGAGTAAGTTTTTCCATCGACAAGACGGCACGAACAAAGAGACGCGTCTGACAAACGACAACAAGATCAACGAAATCCCATGCAGCATGAGAACGCACTTTACGAATCAAAATCGCCTCCGTGACTGACCGCGGTGTCCCCATTCATCAGGCTTCCCGAAGTTCGGCCGTTCCCTGTCTCCCTCTCTCTCTCTCTCTGTCTCTGTCTCTCTCCGGTTCTCCTTCTTCGCATACTGATTAATGATCGCGGCCGAGATCGAGACGATCTTCCTGTGTTCGAACGGTTCCCTCATCGAACAGTGTAACGGCCGTTAATTCGCGAGATCGAGTCGACGTCTGTCTGCCGGCAGCTCTTCCTCTTTACTTCCCCGCATCTCTGTCGTCGCCTTTCTTTTCGTTCGGGGAACCACGCAGCTTCTTTCAATCAACGTCGATTAATCTCGATTTGGGCCTGTCTATCGTCCCTTCGTTCCCCGATCTCATCTCTCTTACTCTTTCTCTCTCTCTCTCTCTCTCTCTCTCTCCCGATCTTTTTCTCTCGCTGTCTCTTGATTTCTTTTTTCCCCTGTTCCGAATTTTTTCGTTCCTTTTCCCCTCGGGGGCGCGCGTGTACGTCGGACTTTCTTGGCTGCCCGGGGGCTGAGAGCGCATAATTATTCATCAGGGTCTTTGCCTAATTCTCGCTCGTTAATCACCGTCTTCGGGAGACGCGGCGGATCCGATCCCTCGGTCAATGACTCGTACGAGATCGACGCTTTAAGCTCCTTTATTGAATCGTCGAGCGTGTATCGGCGATATCGTTCCATCACCGGCCACCGCAGGTGTCGCTTTATTTCCCACCGCCTCCACCTGTCCGCTGATGCACGCACCATACCACGAGCTTAACCCCTGGCGCCAGTGGATCGTCCGCAATTCAATTATCTTCGTCTGAATTCGAAATTGTCTGCCCCTCTCGCGCGCGGAAAATGACACACTTTCCCATCAGTTTTCGTTCCACCCTGAACAACCGATCCTATAGAAAAATAACACCGATAGTTCCGATCGGTAGATTCGATCCTAAACGCAGTAATGTGACGATATACGTGAAAAAGACGGGCAAAACTATATCCCCATTTTCTTGTTTATAATTATTAGACTGCGGATCTTTATGCATTTATGGCGTATGAAAATTTTCAAAAAAAATGCTACAATATAAAATTCGATAGGATTCAGCACGATTTTTATCAGTTTTGGATCTACGAAGGCTGTTCCCATGAAAAATAGAATTTCATTTCATTACATATCCTGAAAATTTGTCTGCGAAAATTGGAAATTGCATAAACATCCGCAGTCTAATCATTATTTGTGAAACTTTTCTGATTAACATGAGCCTAAACACGATACCATTTGGATCATATTTACTTGTGCAATTCTCGATATAGTGGAACCTCGATTATCCGAACCGGTACTAGCTGAATCCTATTTTACTAAAATTATGTACAGTTCAATATAAAACGATTCATACTACCAATCAAGAAAGATTTAATCAAGCACTGCAGGCGGGTAACTGTTCTATTATCCGCATGCTCATATTCCACTGATTAGTTTGGATAATCGAGATTCTACAATACCGTGAATTAAACGAGTGAATAAGATCCAAACTATATCATGTTTGCTATCATTTCAATCAGAAAAACGTCACGAATATGTTGGTAAAAGTTCCATAAATAAATCGTTAGAAACAAATAACTCATTATCAATATCTTCTATAGACCTTACATTACATTAGACCTTACATTTTCTACAGTGGATGCTAGCAATAAAAGATCAAGAAACAGTATCTGTATACAATATAACTGACTTTCCGATCCCTAACTTTTCGCATGCATTCCAACTAATGTATATTAAAGGAAAATAAATATGTGGTGATTTTCAAACGATCGATATATTGTAGGAATTGGAAGGTTTTGGTGGAAATCAAGTTCGTGTATAAGATAACGCAAAAGAAAATATATTTCATTACTCCACTCGGTATCACGCTGTTCTCCACCGTAAAGTTCGATCCAGGGTTTCGTTGCCAGTCTTTTTTTCCTTCTCCCCCACGATCTACACCTGAGTAATAAATGTAACAGTTTTTTCCGCGAAAGTCTAGGACACAATTCTGCAGACCATCGCCGCTTGCCTGCAAACCATTTGTGTCCCACATGTTCATATTCTTAACACTAAATCAACCAAAAATTAACAGTATCCGGTAAATACTGCCTTATAAAAATGGCAACCCTAAATTTATTGAGATTGTCCGTAATTTTCTATATAATAAATGCCTGGACAAGGAAATTTATTCCACTATTTTCCATAAATGAATTTTTATAATTTCAATAATTGTAAAATATAAAACCGGTCATTTGACCGTGGTAGGTTTAGTGTTAAATTCGAACCCCACAATATTCCTCAATTTTTTTTCAATGAGCGTATATCGAGACACTACTGTATCCAGGATTTCGTGTCCAATTAATTCAATCCTCCGATTGTTTTGTTGGAAGTGTGTTACTCGAGTGATTTTCTAGTTTTCGGTGTGCGAGAGACAGAGAGAGGGAGGGAAAGAGAGAGTTATCAAGAGATTCGTTCTCGCGATTAGTTGGATCATCGGCGCAATGGAAGTCTATTACACGGATGGCTATTAATTGAATCCTGCCCAAGGTCCGTGTTATGTAACCGATATGCAAATAGATTGTCCATTTCGCAGTGTGTCGCGCACGGAATTAATTCCGGGGATTGTTTAACGAACAGACTATAGCGGCCGGGAAACCGAAAAAAAGAGAGGGCGGGGGTGGCAGAAATGAACGAGCAGGTGCAAACAGAAAGTGTTCAACTTAATTGCCGCGGGAATCGATATACGCTTTATTGAAAAATTTGTCGGACTAGAAAGAAACAGCCTCAAACATTCATTACCGATGCTGCGCACATAAATCGTCAACTCTTATGTCAATAACCGGGGGTACCTTAAACATGTTTGCACGTTGTCGTAAAAAAAAGTTAAAAGTTGACAAAGTTGTTGTAGATTTCTACTTTCTTGAATAATTATAAATCAATTTACATGTGAGGCATGAAAATATGAACTGATACTGTGAAAGTCCGACGACCACACCTGGACCTATTTTAAATAAATAATTTTTATACTTGCATCCAGCACGTCGTATTTGTTTCTACATGGTTTTTCAACATCGTTCGATTTTTATGGAAGTGTATAATTGTATTATACTCGTAAAATATTGCCTATATTTTTTCCAGTGGCTAAATATCGAAAATGAGAACTTTATAACGGTTAAAAAAAAAATTAACATAGATTTTAAATAAATTCGTATAAAATCTTCATCACAAATCTATATCGATATTATAAGGATTAATGTAACCATATGGTTCTTTTCAAAGTCTAAAAATTAATTTACGTTTCAATTATCCGCGTTTACCACTTCTAACAATTTTCGTCCATCTATCAACTGCCACGAAAGCAGCAAGCAAATCTGCGGACAATGGTTCCGTCGATCGCGCAACGCCGCTTAAGGGTCAGATTACACTAGGCAGGTCATAGACGCCAAATACAAAAACAGGGTAAACAAATCCTGTCGGCGGAATTTGGTTACCCTGTTTTTGTGTCTAGCGTTTATAGACCCTCGAGGGCTGACTCGCCCAGTGTAAACTGACTCCAAATCAGCCTAAGTGAATCATACGTAAATGAGATCGTTCTCAAGCCGATCTCCGCCAGGCAGCACGTAATAAAAATAAAGACGTAGAGGTACTGCGAGGGAAACGTTAACGAAATGAGCGGATATCTTCCTCGAAGGCGACGGGCGACACCAGATTCTCATCTACAAGCGACGAACTCCGTTTATTGGCCACATCTGACCGTGCTACCGAATCGTTCCAACGCGAAAGCTCGTCCTTACCAGAAGAGATTCCTATCGCGGTACGAAACCGGATCGAAATCGCCCGGGGACGGAGATACCGCGTTCGAATATGGGTATAAAAACACGGAGACCACTATTTTCGCGGGTGACCGGTCGATAATTTCTTGGCAGCGGACGAACGCCGCGAGAATTTTATCTTCATTCGATCGTCGGCGTGATCTCCGCGCTGGGATGCGTGACTCGATTGCTTAATTACTCATTAATTATGCAAATCGACCGATTACCTTGTTTGTGGGGTACCGGGCAGACTCGTGCTTCGATCGTTCTGCTCTCTTAGCGGAAGGGAAAAATAGGAGAGCTGGGAAAAGCGAAGAGGTTCTTGAAGAGTTTCTTGATCGTTGCTTATAAACGATGCGTTGTTCAGAAAATTGCGACATTTGTATAGCATTAGATTATCCCAAAAGACAATTGCACAATAAAAATTTCCTGCTTCAATTGGAAGAAGCACTTCGTGTATACCTGCACTTTATTCATACAATATTTTTATAGAATCACCTCTCTACGTCTAATGTTAACAAAATTCATTTTTGACATTACTTACTACATGAACTTCCAAAGCTCAATGTATGTACTGTTAGAAAAATTCGTATCATATATAAAGAAAACAATTCTCCAATTTTTTACCATTCTAAGACACCAAGATTGGATTGGCCAACGAAGTTCCAATTGAGACAGAAACTTTGAAATCGAAAAATTTATTTTAACCAGTACTGTTCTTCAGCAGAAGGACCTATCCCAGTCATTTAATAAAACGGCTCTAATAAAAACTGACAGGATCTAAGCACTCATCTGATAAACTGAAACCCCTCGAATCCCGAAAAATCCAACGAAACGATCCATCAAGGCCTCACCAGCACGAGACGATGATACCTCGAAGATCCCAAGGTCCGGGGAAGTCACCAGCCCATAATTCCCCTCGATCGAAGAAGAGAAGAAGGAGAAGAAGAAGAAGGAACTGGCCCGAAATGGGTCGCTATCGATCAGCAGGTGGTGGGGGTTGCATCGTCCCCCGAAATTCGCTTTTCCACTTTTATTCGACGGCGTCCGTTAAGCCGTCAGCCGGAAATGTATTTGGCCGGGAGGACCGCGCCGGGTAATTGACGTCGTTCGATCCCGGTACCCTCGATGGATCGTCGAATTTCCAGCTTTCATCCCCCGTGCCCCTAATTACCCCCGTCCGTCGCGCCGGTTCTCGCCCGTAAAAACCGTCCACTCGTTAGTTTTCATTCGCCGGGCTCCTCCCCCGCCTCTCGGACTAATTAATTCCGGAGAGAGTCGGTTTAAGCCGTGAAAAGGTGACGCGACCGTGGGTGTACTTCTCTTCTGAAGGGGCACGGAGGACGTTTGGGGGACGGGGGGTCCAAAGAGATTCTCGCTGTCCGGGAAAGAGAGAGAGAGATAGAGATAGAGGATGGAGCGCTTTTAGGCGCTCTCCAATTAGACACGGATACGTAAGCGTCCCCCGCGGTAAATTAACTCCGCGAGGCTCGGTGTCATGCGTGAGATTGATCGTCGCGGTTCTCGGAGCGAGACAACGTCTGGGGGAATGGTTTTCTTGACGGAGATACAGCCGCGTGAAATACAGAACGACGCTTTGTGCGACGGACAGCAGAGAAATTGTGCCCGTCCGCGTCGTCCTGGTTCCGAGGGGACTCGGGGAGAAAAAATGTTTGCAGCAGGGCGACCGATGTATGTCGGGGATGGAGAACTATCACGGTCAACGCCGCAAGAAACGCTGACGGTTCCGTGACGGGAATCGGGTCCCCGTTTCGGGGATAATAACAGGAAACTGCGGCGCGAGACACGCAACGTTTAGAAAATCACGAGACGAAGTGGTGGCATTGTCGGGGAAAAAGGATTTTATATTAAGAGAATAACGAACGAACAGCTGAGTATGAAAATTAAATGTGTTGTGTTTGGTAATAATTTCTTTAAAAATTATTAAATCTAAAAATTGATTGTCCATTGCGGAAACGTTTAAGATGAGACTGAAGTTTCCTTAAAAATTCGACGATGCTGAAATCCTGCAAGGCGGTTACTAAATTCTAATAAACCGAGGCGGCGAATGAAGCTGATAATCTCCGAAATCGCGAATACCAGGATCGTAAAGCCCGGAGCAGGGAGTACCGATTCCCGTAATCAGATATCGGTCGTTGTTCCTCATCCTGTCGATCCACGGGAGAACGGGTCTCGATCTTGGTCGGCGTGCTTAAACGTCGACTTTCTGTAAAAGGTAGGCTTCCATATTTCTCATCGGGGACGGCGGGCAAAGAGAATGGACACATCCGGGCCGCGTTTCACGGCTCAATAATTCGGATATTCGGGATTGTTCTAACATAAATTCCGGTTCGATTCGTCCGGCCGTGACATCGGCGATCGTGCTCGTTCTCCTCGGGGCCCGGATTTCTTTACGGAGACTCCCCACCGAAGAAGACGTTGCAAATTGCCGTCCGCGAACGGAACGACGCTATATAACCATAAGCCGAGGGCCGAGGACAATGGCGGCGGGAATTCCATTTCTTCCTTTCCCGATCCAGCCGCGTTTTTTCCGACAACAACGAAGAGGAAAAAAGCAACACAAACGTAGAAAAGGGCTGCGTCATGTTTGGCCGCGAAAAGAGACTCCATGGGAAGAGAGGCCGGAGAGTCCTGCGGACCCTGATTACACCATAAATCGAATCTCGGCCGACCGCGCGGAACCTCGGATTAAATGAAATTCCTATGGCATCTCGTATATCTTTCGCCCCGCGACCCGGTGCCTCCGGTAACGAGTATTACGCCGATGTTACGTTTTCCATTTCGAACCGTTGCTTCTTGATCCACTGCGGCCCACCCTGCTGCGCGAACTGCTTCCACGGATCCGAGGGTTGCATTCTGCCCTCCCACTATCCCGCAGTTGCTCCGGAATAATTAATTTCCACCTGTAATTGTTGTTTTGTTTAGCCTTGAGCGCGGTTTCAAGCGAGGCTCAGAAATACGACAGGCCGGCTGATTTGATTTTGATTTCTGCGCGAGCGCTTTTGTCAACTATAACCCACCTCCTTCGTGAAATATTCTAGGATTTTTAATTACTGCCTGGATATAATCAATTTGACCAGCTTCAAGTACGTCTCAAGATTGTCGAACGATTTTGTGGGAGGTGCGCTGTGCAAAGTACACTGTCCGAAATGTGTAAAGTGCATTGTATTAAATCCATTGAGTGATGTGCATTGTATTAAGAACATTGAGCGAAGTACATTGTATTAAGTACTTTGAGTTAAGCACATTCTGTTAAGTACATTGTATTAAGTCCATTGAGTGTCGTGCATTGAGTGAAGTACACTGTATTGAGTACATTGAGTGGAGTACATAATATTAAGCACATTGAGTGAAGTGCATTATATTAAGTACATTCAGTGAAGTATATTGTAATAAGTATTTTGAGTGAAACACATTGTATTAAGTACTTTGAGTGAAGTACCTTGTGTTAAGCACATTGTATTAAGTACATTGACTGTCGTACACTGTGTGGAAGTCATTGGAAACAGAATCGAAAAGGAATTCGGTACACGATGGTTTAAAATGGATCTTTATTAAAAATGACATGCGTGATCCGGACACGCACACGTCCGATGGAAGATAGCGGTAGATCTATTCCAGATATTCTAGACGTTATTAGATAAAGGAGCGACATACCAGGGAGAAGAAGAAACGGAATCTGATAAAAGACAAGAGAATGAATGACGCGCATACGCCGTGAACTTGGAGCGTGGGCGGCAGCCCGAAAGATCGACAAGATCGATAAGTTCGTCCGGGCTCGGTGATCGCTCGCGGTTCAATCCACGGGACGCGATTCGATCGGAATCTCCAGTGAACATGAAACGACGATTGAACACATACACACACACACACACACACTGGGTCTCACAGAAATTTCACGGAAATTCAGACACCCACTGTCGTCCATTCCTTGAATCCCTGACGGCCGATCCGACGGGGGAAAATGAATTGTAGAATCGCAGCTGCGATAAGATTACTTTTTTCATGGAATATTCCTGTTTCGGGAATTCTTTGTATTGGTTTTATTACCTTAATTTTATGAAGGTCTGCTTCTATACACAAAAATTATCTTTTCTTTCCTTCCTTCTTTCATGCCCAAATTTCTATACAAGCGGGACGCGAACGCGTACCAGTGGCTATTAGTTTTTGTTATGAGGACGACCGACAAGGTCGGTAAATACGTGACAAATTCTACGTCTTCGACACTCACTCTCGGTGTGACATTCCTCAAGTATATACGTACCTTCCTCGTGCATAATAATTAGACTGCGGATTTTATGGCTTTATGACAAGAATGGGTAGGCGTATTTGGAAATAGTAAAAACATTAGAAAAATTTTTAAATGCTGTTACATTACTTTCAACCTATTAAATATATTAAAACAGAAAATAAATTTCTATTTCACTCCAGTCTGTTGCAATTCAGGCAGAAAATTTTTATTTTACATAAAGATCCGCAATCTAGTAATAGTATATATTAAAGTGAATGAAATGAAATTATTATTTGTGAATTTACTTCTGCTGCCCTGAAACCAATACTTTATTAACCTCGAGGGACCGGTCGCTGAAAAACATCGTCCCAGTGAAGCAGTGCAACTTTAAAGGAAATAATACTTAACAACCAGAGGTCAGAGTAAAATTTTAAAGTCAAACCTGTTTTTGTGCAGTCCTTTTCTATGCGATATTTTTTTGTGCGATTTTTTTATGCGGTCCCTATCTACCGCATAAAAACAAGATTGACTGTAGTAACAATTTTCAAAAATCAGTGTCTTACCCACTAAAACTTCGTCCACTAAAACGGAAGAAAAACGGTTTCCCGATTAACCGACAATGTTTACATCGAGACTACTTCACCGCTATATGTATGTTTTCACCGATATTCTGTTTTCATTGACATGGTGATTTCACCGACGTCGGTTTTCATTGACATTCTGATGTCACGGACATTAGTTTCCACGGACATTTGTTTTCACTGACATTCTGATTTCGCTGACATTAATCTTCACCGACACTTTATTGTCACCGACATTTCGATTTTGACTCACCTGCTAAAATATTGGGTTGTCCGAAAAGTTCGTGCCGTTTTTCTGTAGGTGGCATTAGGATAGGTCTGAATATGTCAGAATGATTGAAAACAAATGGTATGTATACATAGTCTAAAAAGTGATATTTCAGGCATTTTTAGAAAAAAGTTTGATTAGGATACATTCATTTTTGTTAGTTTTATACGCTCTTAAATATGGAAGGAAGCAGAGTGCATTATAGACATTTGATTCTTTTTTATTCCAAAAGCTGTTGAAGCTTGCTTGGGATGTGCTACCCTATTAACCAGACATTACACCCTCAAATTTTCATCTCTTTAGGTCAATACAAAATTCCCATAATGGCAAAAACTGTAACTTTTTGGACGATATAAAAAAGTTTTGGACGACATATTCAAAAGTTTTTCACCAAAAAACGCAAGTTTCATGAAAGATGGAGAAAGATTGTGGAACAAAATGGCAATTATAATAATTCAATAAATGTATATCGACACGAACTTTTGGGACAACCTAATAATGTCGCAGTCCACGAGTCATTTACGAAAGCAACGCGAATCGAATCGGCGAAAAGCAAAGTGTCGACGAATGTCAGTGAAATCAGAACATCAACAAAAACAGAATGTCCATAAAAACTAACGTCGGTGACATGAAATCGATGTCGGTGAAATCACAATGTCAATGAAAACAGAATCTCGGTGACAACATACAGCGGTGAAATAGTGTCGATGTAAACATTGTCAGTTAAGTGGAACGGACCCAGAAAAACGGTATGCGGACTGAGGAGGATCGCCAGTAATAAGGATATTAACCTAACCCGGACTGTGTTAAGGGGGTCGGCAGACATTTGGCCTTGACTGTCACGCTATGTTACGTTGTGCCTTTCTTTCTAGACATGTTACATCTTGAATAAGTAAGTAATCAATTAAAAATTCATACCAACGTGTTTGTACATGTCTTTGCTACGTCTGCCCAGAGCCTTTTTTTCGATACGAATACGAAATCTCACGAAATTAAGAGAATCTCTCTGCGGCAGCCATCTTGTGGCGTCATACTTGCCTCAGAAAATGAGATTTCTGCCGAATATTACAAATTACTCGACGATGAGGTATACATTCGCAATTTGGGCTCTAGACAGACCTAGATTGGACTTTTAGGAAACACAAGTGACCACTTTTAAACTGCTCATTGCAATATTGAAGCGTCAATTTGTCAAGATTTTGACCCTTGCAAGTTCATATACGTATATTGCAGAGAGATTCTATTAATTGCGAGAGATTTAGTGTTCGTATAGAAAAAAAGACTCTGGACAGACGTAGCAAAGATATGTACAAACACAGTGGTATGCATTTTTAATTGATTACTTACTTATTTAAGACGTAAAATGTGTAGAAAAAAAGCTGCCAGCCCCCTTAAGAGTAAAAAATACTGCTTCAAAAAGAAGGTATGGTAAGCAATAAGCTGCAATTCAAAATAAAATTCGCGACGCTATATAGCATATTAAAGAGAGTAGAAAATTTTGTAGCACGGTGTTTTTGCCCGCAGAAAGTCGACGCAGTAAAAAGGAAACAAAATGGTATCCGGAGCGAAAAATCACCGGTAATGAGGACATTACAGTGGAACCATGCGGTCGACGATGTTTTTGCGAACCGCGGGGAAGGATCCTCGTGATCCGTGGCCGGAGCCGAAATAATTCCGCTTAAGAGAAAGCGAGCAACCTCCGGTCACGCGAAACCTCCATCGGAGCGTCGTAAAACATTCAGGCGGAGGCGTGTAATCCCCGTGGCCGCGTGGAAGCTTAACGTGCCTTTCTTGTCGGGTCGCAAAGACGACACTGTACCCGGCCTGGTAGCCGGGTAGCCGAGGCGAGTTTTCAAACGGAACGGGAAAGGAACGGAACTCGAGACGAAACGAGACGAAACGAGACGGGACGGGACGGGACGGGATGGGTGTAGCCTCGCCACGGAAGTATCTGGCTTTGGAAAGTTTTTAACGAGCTTTCTCGCTGGTCTTTTCCACGAGACCGGAGCGGTGTTTACTTTGCCGAAGTCCACGCTGGCGACGCTGGTACCCGTAGATGGGAAATCTTGCGGCGCACCGTCGTTTGTTATTTGTCTTCGTCCGCTTCCGCCAGCGAAAAACCGTGACGTCGAAACTGAAACGTTCTACTCCGCCTCCCTTCCGACGCGACGATTGCTCGTGTTTGACACCCCCGACGAACGCTGCCCGCCTCTCCTGAAACGATGTTAATTAAATCGCGAAATTGAATTCTACAGGGAATTAGTGTCAATTAAAATCGAATCGCCTTTGACGCCACGCGGCATTATCATTCTTACCGTTCAATTATCGGCGAGCTCGTTAACGTCGCTAGAAAGTTTCGCATGCAAATCGGTTCCTGTTTCGAAGCTAATGCTTGCCATTCTATGCTATTGCTGAGAATAATTGCTATTTATCTTTCAATTAGGCCGCTTAAAATCGTTGTTTCCTATCCGATGTTGGGGTATGCAGTTCGGAACGGTTTGAGAAATAATATTAAAAATATTGTAGTTACGATAGTGACGATCTCATGACACTTTTTTCTGAAATTCCCTTTAAAATGTTATAACTAAAAATTTCCGAAAAGTACCACCCTGAAAATTTCTATTTACATTGTGGGATGCCAATGCAATTGTTCCGGGACCACAAATAAATTTTATGAGTAATAGTTTTTACAATAGCTCTTGCAGTTGCAAGTTCAAAAAAGAACAAAGAATGGCGGATTGAATTTTCAGACAGCATCCCACCAATCTACACAGGTAGTAACAATTAAATATACCAGGAAAAATATAGATTGCAAGCAAAAAGTATTTTACAAATGAACCTGCAAGTACAAAAGTTTCAACCAAAGAGTATGCATCGTCAACCACTTGTCTTTTCACTTTCATACAAAGTTCCTCTTCATCATTGATCCAAAAAAGATGAATTAAGAGAAGAAGGGACGGATGTAGATTAAATTTTCGCCCAACATTTGGTAGAATAATTTCCCAAATATGCTAGTCGAAATGAGCATCGCGATAGTGGTTGAAGCAGGGAGTGTTGGAGCACAGCGTGTTGAAGTAAAGCGCATGGAAGTAAGTTCCACTCGAAAATTAGCTGCGAGATGACCCCATAAATCCCGCAGATCTAGCCGCGACGATTGTAGCTGATTAAGTGGTCGGAGTTCTTAATGGAGGAGGATTTCTTTCCAACTTCTTAATTGGTCCGCGTAGCTCGCGCACCATCCTCCAGGACGTGTGTATATGTCTGGGCGGAGTACAAATTCGTTTCGAGTAGTAAACTGCTGGCTGGCAAAAGCACGCCGAAAACTTTGCTCGTTATAAGAGCTTGACCGGATGTGGGAAGATTGGGAGGATGGTGGACTCCTTTGACGGTTCGATCAGAATGGCACAGAAACGGTACTCTGTATTATTGTGCGCATTACTCGTGACGTTCTCAATTAACACTTTGACTGATACAGAGCTCGTTAAAATCACACGAAGCTAGAACAACTATGCATTTGATCAAAAAGTAGATGAAATACCAGACAGGAAAAATATTTAAATATCTAAATATCGACTGCAGGCCTTGAAGATCACCATTGTACCGCAAAATGGTAAAATCTTCGGACTCCTGCAAGATCTAGGCGTATGCCGGAGTCATTTCTGATCCACGCCGATATTTCACTCGTTCATCTGTTCCGTCGCAAGGAACGATCAAATGGTGCTTGCCTTCAGCAACTTTTGGATGTTCTGTATACGATAAAGCCAACATCCACACAAAATGAAAGAAATTTTTCTACGGCTACAGATTTTGTTCCAAGAAAAAGAAGTAGATTGTCTGATTCTACATTAGACGCATTATGCTTCTTGAGAAGTAATTTCAAAACAAAAGCGTAATGTTTCGCTTTATAAAAGTTTGGTAAAGGTTTCCCAATATTTTTTTATTTTATCAAAAATTCTCGAGAACTCTCGAGAATTATCGAGAAATATAGTCTCATTTCTCATTTCTCGATAAATAAAAAATGCTGAGAAGTCAAGAACACTATCCTGTATGCGTGTATAACTATAAATCAGTTCGCTAACTTCCCCCGCGAAGTCCGCGACCGGGAATCCGCAAGTCTAAAGCGAGGTTCGATGGTCCACGGTCCATTTATTATAAATTGCTCGATATCTCGCTGCATTCGAACCTTCAAAGCCACCGACACGTGTAACCCTTACCCAGGGTCGAACTTCGCAGGCGAGCAGAAATCAGAGCACGGGTCGTGAGTCAGTGTGTGGGAAACGGAGCAAAAATAATGGGGATGCGATCGGTAGGTGGCATTTCGTGACTGCAATCCGGATGATCTTCCGGGGGCTGTCGGGACGATTTCTTTGAGGGATAAACCCGTCGACGACGGAGGAATTAGGAAAGCGAGAGGGGTGCGGTCGTGTGCGTAAGTGCAACCGAAGGATGCTCTCTAGACTTCCAGGCTCTCGAACAATCGTTTTGCAGGCTCGAACAATCGTTTTGCACCCTCGCCAGGCGTCGTCGCTGCGTTTCGCCTGGATGCCGCGCGAAACGGAAAATGTATCTCGCTTGACAAAGCTCAAACAAAGGGTGGAACGGTCGCGTGAGGGTCGCCCTTGCCACCCCCTCATTCCTAAATCTCTCTCTCTCTCTCCTTCTCTCTCTCTCTCTTTCTCTGTTGATTCCTCCGTCCTTCAGTTTCCGCTCTCTCGCGTGACATTAGCACGACAAATAGTCGTTCCTCGAACTGTCAAAGGATTAACGTCGTAGCTCCATCTTCCGCGCTTGGACCCACCCCAAGGAATCAGGCCTCGTGATTTGATTCCGCTCGAAGTAATGACCCGCCTACATACAACGCTATTTGTTATTTGCATAATGCTAACAAGGGGACACTGTTAGAGTTACACAGGCCCTTTACGACGACAAAATGTTTGGAATTTTATAATTACTATGCAACGACGGAAAACGAAGAAATTCGAAGACGCGCAAACCCTGCTTTGGTCCTCAGATCGCACATGCAAGTTTAGATGACAGCGGGTTAATATTTTTTAAACTAGCGACTTTTTCTGAAAGGTTTCTTTCCTATTCAATTTTTCCATTACGAAAACAAACTTAGGACAAATTTTACTTGCCCATATCTTGCAATTTCAAAGGGAACTAAGAAAATATGTATTCAACCTTGAGGGATTAGAATTTAATTTTGAGGGATGTTATCACCCCTTTAACGTGGACGATGGGTGATAGAAAAATGTAAATTGAAAATGGCACACCAGTATCCACAAAACTGTTTTGAATAAAGTTCCCTCCAAGATCAATCAATGTGATTTTCATATATTATTTTGATACGAGTGGAAAAATCAACATAAGGACGGTAGTACATATAATGTGATAACTGGTAACATTAACGTTATGTTTGGCGAAAATATTGCAAATGTCGCTAATATTACACTATCTGTCTGATGACGGAAGAAAGTAAAAAATGAAAACGACAATCTTCTAAATAAAGAATTCAAATTCTGCCGTGATTTGCTCGAGAAGCTCGTAATTCGTTGGCAAAATAGATTGATAACAATGGTACTACAACTTCCGTTTCTCGTGAAGGTCTACTAACAAAAGAAAGGCTCTTAATTTCAGAAAAGAAACCGAGATCCACGCGAAGACAAAGGGGAACATTCCGAGAGCAGAAATCACAGCATCCGAGGATCAATTTCCTCGCTTCCGTTCGCGTCCGGAATAATTAATTCCGTGAACGGGACGAAATTCCGAAGACAAAAGCGCTCGTCGGGGTTTCCAATCAGCTTTGTTAATCAAGCCGCGTGGACGTCGAAAAACGAGTGCTGGACGTAGTCTCATCGATGTATCGGGCATTCCTTCGTGATTTAATTAGCATTGGGGGGTGGAGGCGACGGGAGGGTGCCGTGCTAATCTGGTAGCGTAGAAAGCAAAAGAGGGTGTTCCGCTGTCTGCGGGCCGATGGTGTGTCGTTAACACCGCGAATCATGGGGCGTCCACGGTTTCGCGCACCTGCGTGTCTCGATCGGTGTGCAGGTGTAATCCGTGCCGCTCAATCGCAGCGCGCGCGACTATGGCGAGAATCGGTTGTAGCGGGAATCGGTATTAGCACTCCCCGATTATGTAAAGCCCGAGCGATTATGGAGATCGAATTAAGCTCGTGGCGTGCGTTCGAGCACTCAACGAGCTTGACGCGTGAAGAGTGGGCCGGTCGAGAAAGGAAAGGGGGTGTGGGTTCGTGGGTAGGATAGGGGTTGAAGGTTTGGGGAGGGGCGGGTGGTAAAGCGTGGGAGTGTACTTGCGGCGGTGGTAGCAGCGCGACGCGGACCCTGGCCGAGGGGTAGCAATTCCCGTAAATTAAAGGACAATCGAGCCGAGGTCACCTACCGGCCGTCCTCTACCGGCGCCAGTGTCGGCGCATCCTCTCTCTGTCCATTGTTGCTAGCTGTGCTTGAAACGGTACGACCAGACAATGCGCAGCTAGCCTCACCCTCGTATTTCACGTAACTGCCAAACGCTCGTGGCTTTCGACGCGAAAGGGACGCGGAAACGCGCGTCGGAGACGGACGCGCGTTCGCGGGAACGTCGATGAGGAAAGACACAGGATCGCTGATGATCCACGAAGAACACCGTGAACGCGATTCGATTTCGAAACGGGCACGGCGATTTTAAATTAATCCCTAACGGTCCGGAAGTATTTCAAGTTTACTTCCCACCAGGTCCAAGCTATTTTTCATACGAGGAGAAACTGTGGACTCAACATTTTTATATCATGTATAGAAATAAAAGTATTTATATTTTATTTTTCTTTATTTTTGCCGCCATATACGTGGCATTGGACCCAGTAAATAAAAGTGCCATGCCGCTTATATGGCGGCATTGGTCCGTTAATAAAAATTGTTATTTACAATACAAGGGGGGTTCTCATGTAAAGCACCTTGATTACAGAAGTTTATTATTTATTGGTGCAAAGATATTTTAAAAAAACAAGAAAAATGAATTTTGTATTCATCTTTTTATCACTATTACATCAAGTTGCATATAATTCCTGTTATTTTCTTATTACAACCATTATCGGTGTGCAGTGTAGCACTTACATCAATCATTAGATCCTAAAGGGTAAAAAGGTTTTTTAAAGTTTAAATAAATAAACTTTTCTAACTTCTAAACAAATTCCAAGACGTATGGACCAATATTAAAACAGTTATCATTTCTAAAAGAGTGTCAGAATATACACTGTATGAGGAACAAAATGATTCTTCTCACTAATTCCAGAGTTCAAGGTTATCTAAACCAGCTTTCTATGAAGCCGTGGAAGCAGAGTCGCCAGATTAAGACTTGTCTCCCACTCTACCCTTCCCCTTCTACAATACTATTCGGTTACGCTAGACGTTTAGTTTCTCTCGTGCATGTGTCATAATGCCACGTGACTAATTCGGTACTGACAGAGAGAGGGTAACTTTTTCGCCTCGATTCGAGTCAATTCTCGATCTGGCGGCTCTGCGCGGGATATCTACTATTCTCGTGCAAATAAACATAGAGGATCGATTTGTTTAGATGACAGTTTCTTTGAACCTAGAACGCCGATTCGTTGCAGCGGACGATACACGATCGGTCGAAAATTGAATCGCGTAAGACGCGTCGTGCTCTTTTAAAATAGTGCCGGGCAGGAAAGTAAGCGAGTTCGGAAATCCGTCGCGGAAACTTGTCGAAGTTTACCCGGCCAATCGGCACCGGGGTGGGCGGGATAGATCCTTTCGCGACTTATCGAAGCCGAAGATCAAAGCGCGGGCGCCGGTAACTCGAGGCAAACCGTCGTGATTCCCGAGGTAAACCAAGAAGATCCAGTCTAACTTGAGAGAGAACCGACTGGCAGAGCTGTGTAAACGCAAGACCCAGCAGGTGGCAGGTGGTGGCGTTAAGCCGGTTCCAGAACTTGTCGATTTACCCACGGTGTAATGAGCTTAAAACACGACTCGCTGCACGCTGCTCCCCGCTAACCCCCCGCAAACCCTTCCGTTCTACCATCCCGAATCGTGTTCGACGGTGTTCGCCGTCGACCGTCAACCCCACCCCCTCTGTCTTCCATCGTCGACGTTCACGCGAACGCGTATCCGTCTCCTCGCGTTTCCGCTTCTCTTTCGTGTCGGAAGCCACGAGGCGTTTGGCAGTTACATGAAATACGAGGTACAGGGCCGCTGAACAACCGTTGTCCGGTCGCATCGCCGATAATTTCGTCCCCTGTCCCGTTCTCGACATATTACATCCAGAATCTTTTAATTCTCTTGTCCAATGTCTCGAATGTATGAGCTTACTAATCAAGAAAGTTCGTACCGATTCCTACATGTTTTCGTTATTCGACAGCGAATCTTTATGCGGAATAAAAATCGATTCTACATAGAGTGTGTACCGCAAGCTCTGTCCACTTGAAAATCTTGATTGTTTCAAACTGTACGAGAAAATGTTACGTACAGAAATTGTAGGGTTTAAGAAACTACATAATATGGTGTAAATGATGTTCTTGCAAGTGGAGGCATAGAGAAGATATAGATGTCACCTTTGTTTTTTGAAATGGAATGTCCAATTTTTTATTCTCGATTTCAATAGATTGGCGTATACTGATTAAAAAGTACTCAAGTGTATTTGTCCTAAAACTTACCGTTTCTGAGATATTTTTTGTTCCCGTTGCTCACGGGATATACCCGGCGGTAGTGGGAATAATTCCGCGACGTTTATCATCTAGGCCTCGGCGACATATACAGAGAAATCACTGTATATAGAAGCATATGATTCTAAAAGTAGAGAATAATTTTCATTCGTTTGCCCTTCATGGTCCCCGTCCCAAGGATTATTAATCGAGCCGATAATTCGTGGGGTCGATCCCGGAGAAGAATAATTTCGATTGGCAATTCATGATCGTGATTACCCGTCAGCAGTTGATTAGACACGGCCGGCCGCGTGACTCATGCGCAAATTGTTTTGACCACTGTCGTGTTATTCTTTCGTCGCACAAAAGCATACGAAATTGACGCGGTCCCCCCCTAAGTCGTAATCCCTCGGCTTCAGGACTTCATCGAACCCAATAAAGTCTCGTGCCCTACCACAATTCCGAATCTCTTCGTGCCTCGGATTAATACGAACGCGATGGGGAGAGAACGACGCACCGACCAATCGGAAATGTTTTCATTCTCGTGGTAACTGACACTAAAATCGATCAAACATCCTGCAAATATTTTATTACACTCCTATGCTCATTTTTCAGTCCTCTGGTCTCGTGCCCGTAGCATCTTCTTCATCGGGCGACGAACATTTTGTTCTAAACCTTGCCCTTTTTCGTGATACGCCTTTTTTTACGGCTACAATCATTTATCTTCCATTTTCTGTTTTTAGAAACTTTGTTGATGCCCTTTGCGGACGAAGACTGTACATATTAAGAATTCAATCGCTAAGTAAGAAAAATTCTAAAAAAGAAAGAAGAGATTTTTCCTAAATTCTAAATTCATACAGTTCCCTCTGTCTAATGAAGATAATTCGAATTAACCATTCACGGTCCGGAAGTATTTGAAGTTTACTTTCCACCAGGTCCAAGCTATTTTTCATACGAAGAGAAACTGTGAATTCAAAATTTTTATATCAGTGTAGAAAGGAAAATATTTATATTTTATTTTCTATATGTTTATATCTTTTTTTCTAATGTTTGCCGCCATATACCCGGCATTGGACCTAGTATAAACGAAAAATGTATGGTGTCTTCTTCTTGTCAGTATGTGTCACATTAATTCTGCAGTAAATTCGTAGTTTTTTTCAAATCCATTCGGCACCAAAGAAAATCTAAAGATCCTCAACTTAATATGCACTACAAGGAACGTCACCGCGACTTCCGGTCGGCGTCCGCTGTCGAAAGACGCCGGCGCGATCTGAATTACATTCTCGTGTCCTATTAAAGTCCGTCGAATGGTTCCGCGGGGGCAATTAAGGCCGTGACGCGGGGGCTCGGGCCGTCAAATAAATCAGGGATCAATAAATTAGCGGACGGGTGAAGCGCGTGGCTGACTTTATCTTCGCGGTGGCATCGGTGTTCGGCGGCGGCAGCTGGCCGGCCCGTGGCCAGGGGGAAAGGAAAACGGAAGCTGGCCCCAATAAAACACTTGCCACCCGACGCTCTTACGTTTACGTCTGCGTTCGCGTTCACGTTCGCGTTTCGTTTCCTCGGGGGCCCTCCGGTGTGCGCTAATCTGCATTTTAAATGCCCGTGGCACCCCTGCCCGCCGCGGCAACCGATAACACAGCTGAAACTCCACCGGCGCTCTCCACTGGTTTACCCCGGACCTTCTTCAACCCCTTTCGCGATGGGGGCTGGCCAGGGTAGCTACGAGGCAGGGGTAGCGGCCGCCGGATGCGCCACCGGATACTTGCCGAGTACGTTTTCGCGCCCGCCGCCCGGAGATAAAAGTACCTACGGCCGCCCAGGACAGGAGGCATCGCGCCCACTGCTACGTCGAGAGCCTGTCCGTGCCAGACCTCCGTGAACCTGACGCCATTGTTCGCCTCCTCTTTTTTGAGATTTCGCCATCCTGGAGATATTAATATCCGGCAAGGCCGGACCCGGCCGAGCGTTATTTTTGTTGGCCGCCTCGTATTTTCGCGACGTATCGCTCCGCCGCATTATCACTCCTCATCCTTCTACTCGTCCTCCTCCTCATCCCCCTCTCCTACTCGTCTGTTTCCTTCGAACTGTGAACCCAATATTTCTCCACCTATTGTGCACCTCCTAAGAAAAAGAATTCTCGACGGCTACGAAATAGACGTCACTGGAAAATCGTTATTAGGGGTGGCAAAGTGTTGCACCACCTGCATTTGTTCACGGAATCCTCGTCCATTTTCTTCGAACTGTGGATGCAGTATTTCTCTGCCTACTACACAGACACTGAGAAAAATAATTCTATATTACTACATGGTTAGATGTTAGGAATTAAATTGCAATTGTTCAGAGAATCTTCAGATGTCCTTTCAGACCCAAATTAATTGTACACTTGTTTGTACATTCAAGGTATTCGACAGTGATTTCAATCTTAGACTGCGGACCTTTCCAGGAATTCCAACCTCTATGAATCGTTTTATAAAAACCAGGATGAGGATAAGTTCAATTTAGCTGTTAGAAAATGTCTCATGGTAATGTTTATTACTATACATGTTTTCTAGTGTTTTAAAAACGTCTAAATACTTTAAATCCATATAGATCTGCAGTCCGATGGTTATATAACCAGCCAATCTGTACGTATTAATGAAAGTCTTTCCAGAAGGAGTGTTTCGCTCGGGGTTTCTTTCTTCATAAAGTAATCGAAATTGCACTGCAGTTTGTCTACATTAACAGTAAATCGTGATCATATCAGACTTCTCAGTCATTGAATAAGACATAGCGGAATCCCGTTTGGAAACATACTGATAGTAAATAAGAATGTTGAATAACAATAACATTGAAGAACCTTAGTATGTTTACTTTAACTACGTCCATAGTATGTTTACTATTTACTACAAGTCTCAACCGTGATAAACGTATTCTGCTTTCATATTCTAAATCTAATATGTTTTCTCTGTCTGTGACCTTGAATGACCTTGGAATAATTAGTGTCACTGAATTCCTAATGAGAGGGACTATCATTGTAGGTGTTTAAAAAAGGGTGGTTCCATTTTAAAAAAGTCAAGGTGACCTTGACATCTCTAAAAAAAATGACATAAAAACAAAATTTTTTTGGCATCGTGTCAGCCCCATTGTACCATTCAACTTTGTCCTTACCATATTTTACGTATCTTTAGATACAACAAAGATATTTGAGGTGCAAACGTTAGGTGACTCACCCTGTATAAGAAACCCGAATATTTAGTAAGTACGCAGCGGACTCTTCCTACGCAAGCAACTATTCCTATTAATCAACGGAAGACGTCGCGGAACCCAGTAGACAACACCCTCTATCTCACCCTTCTGAGAACCATTCGCGTCCCTTTGATTCGGGGGCCGTTACATCAGCCACGGGTACGCGGGATTTCCTTCCGGGCCGTGTAACTCGTGTTCGATCGTCATAAAGAAATCCCGGTTCGTCAGCTTTCAATCTGTCGGGACGCGTCGGGTTGCAAGGGCCGATCGAGGCGGCAAGTGGAGTCGGCGGTGGATCGACGGAAGTAAGATGTCGCGTGGATCCTCCGGCGACGTAAATCACCGTACAATCGGTCGGCCGGGGGCCGAAGAAATGCTCGATTTTACGGTCGCGTCGAACTGAATGGGACAAGAGTTACGGAGACGACGCGACGCGTCGAATGTAGCCGGGAAGTGGAAAGGAGAACGAAAGAGAAAGATGTAGAAAGGATGAGGGGGCGTGCTACAGAGCCGACGAAAGGGAAAGATGACTCACGTCCCTGCAGCACAGGGGCTCGTCTGCTAAATGGCCAGAGATCATGGTCGCTCACGGTGAAAAAATTTCACCCCCATATCGCGGTAGCTCCGTGCGTGTGCATTTGCGAGAGATCTCGGTGGAAACGGGGGGTGGACACGGGGAAAAGGACACAACCGTGTTCCGGCTTTGTTATGCTCCTCTGTGCGACCGGCCGTTCCCCGGGCACGCTCAAAGGGCCAGGGCAGACGACGACGCGACGGCCATGCCACCCGGCAGCGTCGAAAATACTGGCCTCGGCTTTTCCCTTGTTTCACGCGAAATTAAATACCCCCCGTGTGATTCTATTGTATCTTCTTTCGCGCGCCACGCCGCCGCTGAATTATTGTTGCAACCCTTGAGCCGCGGATGAAACCGGAGACGGATAACACCGCCGGATACGGTATTTGCGCGCCGACACTCCTTCCACTTGGTTCCTGCTCCGCTTTAATGCTTTCGGTACGTTTTTCTAACTGATGGGCCGTTTCTGCAATTTTGGCTTGTTGTTCCTTGGACATTCGTGTACATGCTGTGAGCTAATAACTAGACCACGGATCTGTGTACAAAATAAAAATTATCTAAACCCTCTTTAAACCCTTGCCGTACGATTTTCTTTACACCTAGAATGATTAAAACGTTGCTGCCATTTGTGATTTCCTAGAAGAAAAAGAAAATTTTCTTTCTATTCCTATATCCTTTACTAACCCTTAACGGTCCCGAAATATTTCAAGTTTACGTCCCACCAGGTCCAATGTAGCGAACTAATTTTTCTAACTCGTCAAAAAAATTCAAGTAGTATAGTCCAATATTGACAAACTTATGCGATTTTGAAGGGCGTCCGAATATTAGTAGGAGTCACTGTATACATAATAGAACAATTTCCCAGGTACAATTCTAGATTAACACTAAACCTACCGAACATTAACACTAAACTTCCTGTATACCTATTCCTACCGTGCACAGTCAAAATGACCGGTCCTTAAGAAAAGTTATTGTTAATACATTAATCGTAGATAATAGTCAATTTGTCGCTGAATGAATCAGTAGATGAACAGCTTCCATAAAGTGGCGATAGAAATTTATTTTCATATGATTTCAATTATACAAAAAATACCGCGATTCTCTCTCCTTGATTTATAAAATTGTACTGTGTTGTCCACCTTTGCGGTTTGGATGTATTTTCCGGGGTTAGGGATAGCGTCCCGTTCAATAAGGCGGCTCATTTATTTTTAGTTGGCATTTCACATTGAGAATAGCATTTCTTTTATACTGATTGTTTAGGTTTAGAAGAGTAAATACCATATTATCTGGTGCGGTCAAATTGACCGCAGGACAATCCACAGGAAATAATTACTGAAAACTACATTGTATACATACTCTAAGAAAAGTCGTAAAGATAAATAGCGATGTGATCATGTTGTATGTACGAAATTGTACGCAGAAGTTTGAAAAGGTCAATTTGACCGGCTGTGGTAGGTTTAGTGTTAACACTAGAACTACCGGACCCGTCAAAATGACTGGTTCCTAATTTTTTCTTTCACAATTACTGCAAATTGTAAAAATGTTTTCATCGGAAATTTTTTAATGAACCTCTTCATTGAAGCACATATTACAATAAAAGTTGTATGAAGTCTGCATGGGCACAGTCTTGTCAGTGTTAGAAAGCGATATACTTCAGTCGCATTTATTTCTCGGTAGTTCTAGTGTTAAATTATTATCGTTGGTTCGGATAATCGAGGATCCACTAAATCCTCAATTAGACAAGCGAGCGTATTCCGAATTGTGTCGTGTTTGGTCTCATTTTGATCAGAGGAAGAGGACAAATACGTTGGTAGGAGTTTCATAAGGAAATGATTGGAGCGAGAAAAGTTCTGTCACTGGATTGCAAACCTAAATGGAGGCATTATTGCATCAATAAAATTCACCGCGGTAAATTCACCTATCCCGGACTCGCAACAAAGTGGACACGGACGTGGTAGGTAAACAGAAGCCTCGTGCTCCAGCGTTATTTCTTATTCAGTCCAATATTCCGGGCTCGGAATCAAATCGCGTGGGCTCTTCCGGGCGGATTGTTGCGCGCGGCACGTAACACGGTGCAAACACGATTCCAGGGTTCATTTCGGGGACGTTAATGCCCTGGCGTGACGGTCCACTTGTCACTGAGTAAATTCGCCGTCAACCGACGACGTCAGGCTGCACATCCCCTTGTTTTCGTGACGGCGACTGTTGGGAACTCGGCAGACGTTCACTCAAGAATGCAGGCGAGACGAAACGAGACGAAACGAGACGCGGGTCACGCTCTCGCGAGCAGCAACGTTGCAGAGAGCACGGTGCAGCGGCACGGTGCAACGGCACGGTGTGCGGAGGCGATTGTCTCGTCGAAAAGCGAATAGAGAAGTCAAAGGGCACGGGGTAGGACTACATTTATCGCCGGATGGGGGGGCCGCGCCTTCCCCGTGCCCGGATTTCAGCCCGTTCTCATGCGAGCACAATGGGGTTTTCACGAAAAAAAATAGAAACGCCCGGACGACGACGAGGTCCTTTGTTCTTCCGGGGCGCTTTTGAAGCCGGTCCCGACCCTGCAACTTCCTCCGCTTTGTTCGCGGACGATGTCTTCCCGAAGAAACAAATAATTCCCGGGTACGGGCGGAGTCATCAAATTAAAAAATTCCGAATCCGGCATCCGCGCCGTGAACTTCGTGAGTTCTCACCATGGAAATTTTCCAATCTCTTAATCGGTTCCTCGATGTTTGCAGGACACCGTCTACCGACCCTGTCTGAGACAATGAGCGTCGCAATGAATTACTTCAGGAAACGCGAGATTGTTTCTCGACGGTTCTCGCAAAGTCGCGCTCGGACGGTGTCGAGGTATAGAACCTTCGGTGGAATCGATTTTTTGTTGCGTTTTCTTTAAGCCGTCACCGTTGGAAGCTTGTCGGGAACGGGAGTTATCTCGAGTCGTGAGAACGAGGATGTTGTAAATGGTTTCAACCAGAATGTTTGAGCACGAGTGTCGCCGGACTAATGGCGTTATCGATCTAACTCCCATACTTTGCAGGCAAATAATTCAAGTATTTAACTCCACCAATTCTTTTGGAAGGAAAACAAAATTCGCTGAAAGTTCCTGGGATAATTTTTTTGGGGCATACTAATTTTCGAATTGCTAACACGTGAAACAATTATATTAATGGGAACATCAATGGTGCCCCTGTACCTTCGTAAGTGAAATCTTTTCTTGCTATAGTGTAAGTACAGCACTAACTCTATCGACTTTTTAATTTCGGTGAGAAGGACAGAGACGGATGAAAACCCTCTGTGTACACGGCCGTCGCCGGGTTTCCTGATGTCGCATGGAATTTCGCGCGTGTCCCACAGCCGAAATTTATTAACACCCCACAGGATCCATCGTCGATGGGGGTCGCGACAAAGTAACGTGACGGCGTTTCCACTGGCGGAGGCGTCATCAGATAGAGATACGTCGGGGCTCCGCGTCGAGGCTCTGTCTATCTGTCGCAGACAGACAATGCGAGATCCGACGACAGACGTGGCCGAACCGCGCCCCTTTCATGTACCGCTGATTGATACCCTTGGTCCTGTCCGATGTGGGGTTGCGACGGTAATGTTGGCCTCGTCGATGGCGCCGTCGCGTTATCACCGCTGCCGGAGATGCGTCGATTAACAGAGAAGCTAATATCGAGCCGAACCTGCGAGAATTGTTTACAAGGAGCTTACACGGTACGCGAAACCCGACTTGTTCCGCTAGCGTTAATTAATCCCACAATTTTTTCGTATGTCACAAAGTCAACCCTTCCATACGTCAACTGTGGATTTTTATGCACACGATACAGGAGTCAAAGCGAAAGTTCCTTTTGTCCTTAATGATTTCAATAAGTTGAAAATTACATATCGACATCCCCTAATCCTCCAGTTTCAAATTTCTCCTCGTCACTGTACTCACAATCCTCTTCGAACACAATGTTCTAAGAACACAGTTATGATGTACAGTAATGCCTCGCTATATGTGTAACCATCGGGACCGATATGTCACTTATATCGCGTACATTATGCATTTCTTGATTTCGTGACGCTACCATCGGACGTCGAAAGCGATAGCGTGGAAACGAAACATCGACAACCAGTAAAAAATCAGTGGTAAAACATTTTTTTTGTTGATTATTTTTTTATGAAACCTGGACTAGAATATTCGTGACGTTTCTCTGGTTCAAATGAATCCAAACACGACACGATTTGGATCACAATTACTCGTTTAATGCACGGTACTATAGAACCTCGATTATCCGAACTCAATCAGTGCAGCATGCATTAGTTGATAATGAAACAGCTCCCTAGAAACACTCCCTGGTGTTAGATTAATTCTTTACTGATATGTACAATGAATCTGTTCGAATTCTAGTATCATCGATTCGGATAATCGAGGTTCTGCTGTATCGTAAACACGAATCGAATCGTGTCGTGTATTTTAAGCAGAAAAGTCTGACGAATAATGGTACAAATTTCATCAAGAACTAATCGAGACGAAAGAAGTCCTGTCATTAAATTAGTATTATGTCAGTTCTGGAGCCCTGTGCCCCTCAAGGGCTATAGCCGGAGGATAATTTTGCCACAAATGTCATGTATATCTCTTTCACATATATCAAGGTAATACTGTATTTCGGTCCCTGTTCCAAACAAAGCTTTGATCACCAGCAGTTCCTACGCGAATAAGCGACGCGCTTAAACTGCAACGTACAGCTTTGACGTCTCGGTACAATGGCTTTCGAAATAAATGTCGGTCTGGACAGAAATTTGTCAGAGTGTCTTCAAGAGTTCTTTTCTTTCGAGTCCGATGCAGAGCATCAACCAGGCCGCAGATGTTCCGCAGCCTGGGGAGGTTAAACCAGTTTTCTTTGGTCATTTTGAGGGGCCGCGGGTAAGCGATTTTTCCAACCGCGAGAGGACCGAGAGGAATCCTTTCGAAAGCGGTTTGCCGCCGCGCCGGATAAAGCACAGGGACGCGGGTTCAAGTATGAAATTCTTGCCAACGAGCCGGTACACCGTGTCTTTATACCAGTAATCGGAGAAGCCCCGGCATTCTTCTGGTGCGCGCGTCGCGTGCCACGTCGGATCACCAACGATTCTAGCCGGGCAAACTGTAACGTCGACGTCTATGTATCGTCGTCGACGACATCGGCCGACGAACAAGACCGGGACCCGCTAATTTCCTCGCGGAATCGTCACACCCGGCTTGTCACCGCGTCCGGGAAGCAATTCCGTAGATTCTTGCCCCCGTGGAATGCCGCCTTTGATCGTCGCTCGCGAACATCACTCTAACAAGAACCGACGCATAACTCACCACGGGTCCCTGGATCCGCGGATTCTCCCGTTATAGCACTCGCCGACGACCCGCGTCACCGTAATCGCAACAAGAAGCTGCCCGAAAGTCAAAATTTTTAACGACAATGCTCTCAAATTACCAAGTTTCCAAACTCTAATGAAACATCGGCTGGACGTAGACCTTGCAAAAATATTAGATGAAGTGTGAAACAACGCAAATAGAAGAAACCCATACAAGTGTACGAACTTGCAAGGGTTCACGGGGCGTCAAACTGGCGATTCAATATCACAATGAGTAATTCAGAAGTGGTCAATTTGGTTTCCTAAAAGTGCAATCTAGGACTGTGCGGTCTCCAAAATGCCTATTTTTACGTTATCGTGGAGTAATTTGTAATATTCGCCGACATACTGCCTGTCTCGAGGCGTTCGAAGCAAGCGTGACGTCAGAAGATGGCCGCCGCTGACAGATTTTCTTAATATCGAGAGATTTAGCATTCGTATCGAAAAAATAAGACCGTACAGTCTTAGCCAGGGCATGTACAATGACGGTGCTGTGTATTTTTAGTTGATTACTTACTTATTTAAACACGAAAAACGAGTCCTCCTTGAACAGCATCTCGCGGTTCCGACATTTTTCATTACTAGCGCTGCTGTCGCTTTCCGAGCAAAAACTGCACGACACGATAGAGTATGGCCGATAACGCAGGTCGATAATACAGGACAATACGGAATATAAGTTTACCTATGTACCATACAGACTACGATTGAATTAACATATTTCATATTTATTGTGCCTTAAAAGAAGTCTATGGTTGGGAAAAAGTCGGTTGTCCAATGCAAACGTTGTCTATCTTACATGGAAACAGTAAATTTATTGAAGAAAATTATAACCGCACCATCTATCGGTCGAAAACCTGAATAATTAGCTTTGTCTATTGACGTGACGATCAACTCCGTCAAGGTCAAACGCAAAGTCGATTTTGATATTCTGGATCAAATAGACTCAGATTCAGCCCTTGGTGGATTTTACGCATACATAAAAAATGAGTAGGTCAAATGCAAAACAGTAAAAACATTTGAAGAATTGAAATTGTTCCGCTATTTTCAGCTTATTTAATCTAGACAATTTTGATTTTAATTTTACTATTGCAGGAAGTACGTTCTCGCAGGATGTTTCACGAAGATCTGAAGATGCCAGTTTAGGATCGTTCCTTCCCAGATCTATAGCACTTTCCTTCTCTAATTCGCTTTGCGTTTTGGCAAACGAGCGGCTCATTTGTCGAAAGTTCCACGAGAGCCGCGGTGAATTGTCTCGCCTTTGCGTCGTGACGGCCGTGGATCGCCGTGAAACTGCGAGATGCATCGCTGTTACACGCTCGGATGCGGTTGTCGACGATTGACGCGGGTCATTTTGCGGTCCGGGAACAATGGAGCCTGCCAGTGAATCTTGTTGACGCGAGCACGAGATGTCATCCCGTGATTGCCGGCCCACCGAGAGCGAGTACGGGCCTCATCCTCTTGGAATTCGCGACTTGGCGGAAGGTGGACCGTACGGGGGTGTGATATTATCGAAGTCTGCACCGGCAATTGTCTCCGGTGATGGTAGCGCGGACAATGATCCGCCGAGCAGTGCAATGAACATTCCGGTACCCTAAATATAGCCTTTGTCAGCATAGAAACCGGGGTAAATTCTTGAATTTGCGAAAAAATTGGACGCACCTCTTCGGAGAAGCTCAATCGCTGAGAAATTGTAACAAAATTTGCGACGGTACTCTTTTAATTTTCATTTATTTTCAATGGAATCTTTGCCAACGTATTTGTGACATTTTCCTGGGTAAATGAGGCCAAACACGATACAATTTCAATCACATTTGTTTGCTCTATTACACAAATGGTAACTCAATTTAAAGCAATCCTGATACTACACAAATAAGTAAAGACTCCATTTATCACTGTAACTGGGTATTCATCCCATCAGTTCGGATAATAGAGGTTCTACAATATCGAGTATTAAACGAGTAAATATGATCCAAATCGTGTTGTGTTTGGTGTCTTTTTACTCGGCAAAGTGTAACGAAGTCGTTGGTGAACGTATCACAAAAAAATAATTAAGAACAAATGGGTTTCATGACACTTTATAGTATCAAATAAAGAATTCCTCATGCAACCACGGAGTGTAATATTCCAAGGGTTATATCTCAATAATCTTATCAGCGGGCTATGCCACTTCTCATTTTCATATTTAAGTTTATACACTACTTATATTTATTCATTGAATGCGTCAATATTTTTAATGTTCACGTTCGGAATTAAGAAATGTTGTGCTCGTCGAATGTAGGAATTGTGAACGTTCAAGCGAAAAGCGTCTACATCGACGGTGCAGCAAAAACAGGAGCGAATCTACGCGAAGAAGGGCCCCGGGGGTAGAATGAAATTAGATTGCGACGCGCGCCGACGAGAGTTTCTCAACGTAAACAGTTTACGCGTCTCTCGGCGGTCTTACGAATGAAATCAATGATCCCGTCCCACGGCGAGGCGTAAAAAAGTAGTTGGACGACGGTGTTTTAATTCCATTATCGCTCTTAATTATCGGGGATCTCACGTTAAACAATCTTAATCGTCTTAGCAGGCGGAAGCTGGGCGTGAACCAGAGGGTGGAAAACTTTCATTTTACTTCTCGGCCGCGTTCATCGCGTAAACCAACCAACTTTTATGACCTGTTCTACTCGATTCCTCTATCGTTTTAATTAATCGTCGAGTCGTATTCCAGCCTCGCGAACGAGCGAACACTTTAATATCTCTTTTCCTTGCTATTTTTACGCTGATGGCAAATAATCTCCCAGAATAAACGGACGACTCTGCGAAAACATTCGCGACAGTGGACTCGACGGATGAGGAAACACTGATTAAGGCGAATTCAGTCTTCTTCTTCTTCTTAATCTAGAATATAAAAGACGAAAACCGGAGGATTTATACTGGGTTTTTTGTTTTCTATTTAGGAAATCTGATAAGAGATTTATTACAACATTAGGTACAAAGAAAATCGCAGTATCAGAGCGAGACACACACACACGTAAACTAATGGTGTACAGCATTTTTCCTTTTTTTTTTAAACGGGCAGGTTACAATGTTTTAAGAATGTATATGGACGCAGGCTTTGACCTTAGGGCTAGACAAAAACATAGAACCGTCCAGTGGCACTTCCTTGAAAAACGTGATTCTCGAGATCATTCCAAGAAACTTTTTCCTTTGCGAAAATGTCCTCCGCAGCTTTGTTAAGGAGTTATTAACGAAAAACACGGGCCAATCAGTGCGCGGCTACTGCGGACCTATTCCGGCTCGGCCAATGCCAACGCCGCGCTCAGCGGGGCTTGTGTTCTGATTGGTCCGTGTTTTTCGTTAATAACTCCGTAATAAAGCCGCAGAGAACATTTTCGCAATGAAAAAAGTTATTTCAAATCACCTCAGGAATCACCCCGAAGGGGGTACAAGATTTTTGGGGCACACTTCAACTTTTATTTAGTCAATCATTTAATGCGATGTTGCTGTTCAAGACAGCCTATTAGAGAAACTGATACTACTTTGTTCGGTAGACGCTTTGGATGTTAATTTTGGATGAAACACAGATGAAAACAATATTTATAGCTTTCGTTGTAGATGAGGCAAGTGGAGGCTAAATTCATCGCGTCCGAATTGCGCGAGGCCTCTATTTTTGCGCCGCGGGGAACACTCTTCCAGAATAAACGAGCGATTCGACATCCGCGAAAACATTTGCGACAGCGGGCCCGACGGATGACAAGACACTGATTGCGTTACTGTCGTGTCATCCCAGAAACTGCGGACTCCGCGGACCGGGCTAATCGTTTCCATTGATTGCGTTACGGGGCTGGCGTTCATTTATTCACGATCCAAAAAATCGAGCATGTCCCGCGGAATGGGTGTCACGCCAATTATCTGTCGCGGGTCTCCCGGTATCTTCCCGTGTCCACATCAAATTAGTCATTTACCCGTGGTGGCTGTTAAACAATGCATGGCGGCGCTTGCCAACGGCGAAGGTGTACATTCGGATGAACTACCTGGAACCTGGTCGGAACCGTCGCGTCGGTTTATCCGTCGGTAAGAAGCGCATAAATATTCAACTCCCGCGGGGAGAGAAAGACATTATAACTCCGACGGCTCTCGGTTTTCGCTTTTTTCTACCGGCGCGGCGGCCCCGGGAAAACCAAGAGTAATTACGAAAGTAACTGAGAGACGTTAAATACCCTCCGAGGATGTTTTCGCGCCGGCGAAACGAGACGCTTCGAGTCGCAATTAAAGTATTTATTGCCGCGGGACGCGAAAACGATCGACGGATCGCGTGAAAAACCGACGAGAATTATTTTTACGCCGATTACAACGAGCGCGAATCGGAAAATCGTGGAAAAGTTTGTTTCGACGCGGCAAGACTCGGATAATTTAATTATCGAGCTGTACAATTTTTGAAGTAGAACGTGCCTTTTAACCTGGATGGATAATAGCCAATCAGTGCTATTTTTACAATTACTAGACTGCGGATTTTAATGCTGAATAAAAATTGTTTGCGTTTATTTCGCGACACAGGACACGCAATAATGCAAAAATATTTTTAAATTCTTTAAATGCCTTCACCGTTTTGCATTTAATCTACTAATTTTTCACATAAATGCATAAAATCGCTAGTCTTTTATTTATAGATAGACCCTTAACGAAGGCAAATATAGAAGGACGTTTAAGTGAAAAGTTTTTAATGAGACACCGCAAATTCTCCGCAATTCTAATTTCATTTCTCTCAATTCGGATATCTTGCTTCAGAATATTTGCAAGTAATACAATAAAGGAAGTAAAAATAAGTAAATAAAACTATAAAGGACGTGCTGGAAATGAAAGAAAGCCTAAAGAATTCCAAAAAACCAGGGGAAACTGTTCTCCAAAATGGCGGCACGCCACGCGCACCATTGAAAAACCTGCACCAAACAAAAAATTCTTTCCGTCGAAGCAAACTGTAAAATTCCGGATCAGAATCGCTCAATAAACAGAAGACGGTCGACACTGTAAACTCTCCCGGAGCTAAGAAAGACAGCCAGCGAGAACGAGCGACGTTAAGAGCTGAGATTTGCACGCTTGATCCGCGGATTTAAAATTAACACGCTACGGTAATGGAGTCTGACTTAAGGGGAAAACGGAGGGCGTGTAGTCAGACTCGGAAATCAATTAATCCGTCGTTCATTTTATTTCAGGAATCGCTTTAAACGGATCGTCGAAATTCCGGAAACGGGGGAGGGGGGGAAGGGGACTGTTCGCGAACAATAGTTTTAAATCACAGCTGCCTTTTCTCTTTCCGAGGAAGGACGTGATATTTCGTTTCCTCGCGAGAAGCTTTTTCGTCCCCGTGAAAAGCCAATAAAAGGAATTGCGACCAATACGTTCTTGACAGGCTGCTCCCCCCTCCTCCTCCCGACCGCCCTCTAACCCCGGGGCGTCGGATGGCGAATCTGTATATAGAATTTCAAGAAAATACGAGTGTCCGACGTTTTCTGAATGAAAGGTATAAATAACAGCCGCGCGAGGGAACGTAACTCGCGACTAACCGAGTTCCCATTCAAAGTCATCGATCAACGTCAACGGCAAGTAACTTCGGAACGGGGAACGATCCTTTTGCATGGCCCTTAGCGTTTCGTAGACATTCTACGGGTAATATATCGGCCTATTTATGCCCATAATGCTGCTCGTATCGCCGGAACCGATTCGCAAGATTGAGATTTCAGCGAACGCGTTTTCGCTGACCGCGAGAAACAATTTATCTGTCGCTGGAAAAGCGTGATACAATGTTCCAATGATATATTCGCTTCGGTCAATTCCAACTGGTCAGATTAAAACACAATGACCTATTCTCGGTGTCTATACAGACAACGATCTAGCTTCTTGCACGGCATTGATCGTACGTCTGAAATTACTTGTCGATTTCCAGTAACATTGTCTATCTCCCGACGTAAATTCGATATTTTCAGAGAAAATAATGAAATCGTTCTATTATCTTGTTATCAGATTATCCTATTTATTCATGCCGCTAACCTAGGATCTTTCACAACTGCAGCAAAATTTGTTGCATACAGGGTATCCCAGGGTATTACTCATCGTAATCGAATGAAACGGTCGTTCAGCGTTTTTGCAGACAGCCTCGAATAATTCACGCAGAAAATTTATGAAAGCCGCCGTCGACGCGGCATCACAATCGAAATTCTCGATATTTCGCGGCCCGTGCCACGAGCTTTTGCGGATCGTTGAATTCTCCGCTCGCTTCGAAGTATTACAAAAATCTTCCTCGACTATCTGTTGTACGAGGGGGTTTGGAAAGTCCGGCGTGCTCGATGACCGTCGGCAGCGAGTAATAACGCATTAATTTTCCCCGGGAAGCTGTCCAACGGGGACATTATTAATTTCGAGCGAGCGCATTATCAATCGATCGGCTAGTAAACTTGTAAAATATTTAATAAACAGGCAGCAAGAACGTAATATTGCTATAAAAAGTAACGGCGCGAGGAAGTGATCCCTGTGGCGGTCGAAAGTATGCAGTTTTTCTAATTTTCGTTATATAACTACTGCAAGCAAAGCAAAAATTCATTGAGGAATTCCAAGATAATTTAAAGAAGATTGAAACAAGTAATTCATGGATCTCGTAGGGCCAGTCTGTGCATTGGAAGACTAACACTAGTACTGAGATCTGCCTTATCTACCTTCTTTATTTGACAATTTATGAGATAAAAATTTCTACAATTTCTGTCTTTTTTTTTTATAAAGGTACATGAAATAGCTGCTTGTTACATTCTGCAAATTATGTTATAAATGAATGCAAGGTGGTAAACAGTGTTTGTACTTATCCACGGGCTCCGCGAACCAGCGAAGCTTCTTTTTGGTGCATCGACAGCCTGACTGCAGGGCTTCCTTTTCCACTTTCTCCAACGCTGCTATTACTTTGGGTTTCGATAGACTGACGTTGAACGATTTCTTCAACACCGATGATGACACGTAAGGATGAAGCTGTGGACATCATTGAAACGCCATTTTAATTACCTACATTTTAAACCTTCGAATTTTTTGACGCTGAGAGTTTTTAATTTCAATTTCAATTTCTCATAATAGTCGCTATAAGGGTGTTCAACTACAGTTGGTTTGAAAATTTAAGGGTTGGTTCTCCACGACAATACAAAACGAAAATGAAGAATAAAAAAATTCGATTTCGCCTTCATTTTTCAGTTATCAACAATTTAAAATTCGCCTAAAATGCGGCAACCCTACCAACAGAGATGTAAGTTGTGTACATCACAAAGGCGCGCGACAGTCGCGTAAACAAATATGCGCATTTTTGTGAATACTTGCACTCACGAGAATTTCATTCAATATTTATGGACACACTGGATATATGCAAACCATTTTATAGTAATAACGAATAAATTAGTTATGTGAGCCTGATTGTAAATTTTTTTATTCTTCATTTTCATCTTATATTGTCTTGGAGATCCACCCCCTAAATTTTCTCCCATCTGTTCAATTTTTTCACATTCATCAATTCATCAATTTGGTCACATTACTGGTGTTCCAGGAAAGAAACATTAAAAATAAAAATCTGACAAAAAATTATCCTTTTGCAATTGTGCGATGAGTATTTTCCGCGTTACCAAAAAAAAAGGAGATCTTTAGGTGGTCTTCTTCAGCTGGGACACCCAGTATATCAAAACAAGCGGTTTCAGTACAACTTCATAATTCGTATTAGCATTGATTTAAGTAATTTCGTAATAGGGTAAGCATTAATATCCATTTTCAAGTAAAAATCCGCAACGTTCCAGGTTCGTTTGGAACGCGGAAGCACCGAGGATCGAGTAAATAATTTTCCGTGCAGTTTCGCCATAATATGAAGAGAAAAACAGCGCGCGTTCGCGATGGCCCTTTCAAGCGGGCCAACAGAGGGGCGGAACACGGTGGGAAATTTGAAAAATTCGTTCCGGAGATGGTCCCTGCGTGAAAGACGCTTCTGGACGGAAAAAAGTGGCCCGGGCTACAATTCGGACTATTTATGAAGCCACTTTGGATCCGCATGGAACCACGTCGGACAGAGTAATACAGAGTAACCATCTCGCAAACGCCAGCTCGCTGCCTCATACATCACCATCTGAAGTATCCGGTATTATTCCCGCGCGCGCACCGAGCACGCAATATCCTGGCCCATGACAACAAAGTAAATACCGTATACGTGAACGGACAGAGCAGAATAGAAATTTCGACGTGAAAATACTGTGTATTCCGGGAGAGGAGGCGGCGACCGGTGGAAAGTGTTCGATTTTCCCGCGCCAGGGTAACCGAGTGCCGAAACCGTTCCGCGAAATAACGGCTCGTCAACGAATCCATTTCCGTTTCTCACGGTACGTTAATTCGAGCGTCGTGACCGGATATTTAACAACTAGGGACTCTTACACAGTAGTGGGCAGGACCCGGCACCTGCTTCTTCGTCAGATCCTTCGGGGGTAGCCTCATCACGCCGCCGATGACGTTTTTCGCGATGTCGCCGGCCAACTCGTACGAGGTTCCATCTGCAATATAGTCTCTTTTTATTCCCTCGCATTACGATATATTAGGGGGGCCCGTAAGTAATCAATTATTTGGAAATCTAAAACAAACTTTATAGTAAATTCATAAGTTTTTAAATAAAGGACAGTTTGCCATCTTTCCTGCAAATTTTCAATCCTCTTCTTATAGAAATCCAGGGTTCGTGAAGCAAAATATGACTCAAGGTGCCTCCTTACATCTTCTACAGTAGTAAATGTTTTATTTCTTAAATAATGCTCCAGAGATCTGAAAAGGTGATAGTCGGAGGGAGAAATATCCGGTGAGTACGGGGGTGTGGTAAAACTTCCCATTGCAATTCTTTGATTTTTTCCTGATTGAGTTTCGCTGTATGGGACCGGGCATTGTCAATTTGCAGTATTACACCTTTTCTGTGGACTAAAAATGCAACCGGTGTAATTGCTGACAATACAAATCAGCAGTAAATGTTTCTCCAGGTTTCAACAACTCGAAGTGAATTATGCCACGACAATTCCACCAAATGCACAGTAACACCTTTCTAAATGATAAGCTAGGTTTAGGGATTGATATTGCGGTTTGATTTGCAGAAAGCCATTGCTTGGAACGCTTTATGTTATCATAAAGAATCCATTTTTTCCGGTAACGATTCTGCTAAGAAATGGATCTCTACGAAATCTGGATAGAAATGAAGTGCAAATTGATCGACGAATATTCTTGTTGGTCTCAGATAATTAATGCGGTACACATAATCTTTGCCTATATGCCTTTCCCATGTCGTGTAGGTGCTTTTGTATAGTTGATCATGTGGACCCAAGGCATCTCGATAATTCTTGTATACTTAATTTTATACAGCTTCCACTAGATTTTATGGTGTCTTTATCAAATTCAACTGGTCGTCCACTTCGAGGCCTGTCAGAGAGATCATAATCACCAGCAGCAAACCTTCTGAACCGACGTTGGCACTTGTTGACCTTCAATACATCTCCATAAACATCGCAAATTTTCTTCGTTGTTACCGTTGTATGCAATGATGAATATGATCCTCGAAAGGTACGGGCGCCGCCATTTTATTACAGGGTTGTAAAAAAAAATTATACATTTTAGAATATTTTGAACACAGGCTGCTTTACCAAAAACTCTAAAAGAATCTTCTTCAACGATCTGTACAGAACTAAAGGCAAAGCAAATTCTTTACAAATAATTGATTACTTAGGGGTACCCCTAATATTACCAAATATCTGCATAATTTCGTCAATTCGTGACCAGCGCGCGCTAGACTGAACCTTCCTCTTTCGACTGGGCCCTTTCCCCGCGAATAATATTCTCATATAAGGACGAAAATTTGAGGCAGGTAAAACCATTTTTCACCTATTTTGTCGGTAATGTAGTCACTCTATCTTATCGCGAATCTACGGAGACTTGGCTCTTAAGACAATGTGCCAAAGATACACATACCAGGTCTCGTAATGTCCTCTTCCCTCGGCAGATTCGGAAATCGTCGATCGATCGAGCCAAACGGTGCACGCAGTCCTCTGCTGTAATCGCATTTATTCCGATTCGCCTTGAAAGCCTTCAAGACATCGTAAGCGCCAGGATCGGGCACCACCTACAAATACATCCGCCAAAGTATCTCAAGACTCCTACTCGAGCAAGTCAAGTTATTAACGTTAAATTATCCTCTAGGAGGGGAGAGTAACAATAATAACGTTATCCACCGTTGAATCGTTAGCCCGTCCAATTAAGTATTCCTCTATTGTATACATGCCGGAAGAGCACGGCACGATCCATTAGCCGTCTGCGATTTTAAAGCTATTTGCGTAAGAAAGCGTTCGTTCCGCTATCTCTTCCGATCCGTGCTGCTCTCGCTGTATAATCGATTACGCTCGAATCGCATAAATCCATTTTAGCCGCTTTACCGGGCTCGTCAATTAAGCGCCGTCCTCGCGGATAATCCGATCTCTCGAGACAACCGTCTCGATCCAGAAACGAATGCGATCCAGAGTCGATACTCGCGACGACGAGTCTCCCCCGCGTTTCGTATTAGAGGGTGGTTTGGGGAGGGGGAGGGAGGAGGAAGGGATAGACACCGGGCCAGGGATTGGCTCGAATTTCCGGCTCAGCGAGCCGGAAGTGATTTCTCCTGGCTACATCGGCCACGCGCTCCTACGTGGAAATGACCTGCAGAGTATGGCAGAACGTCATTTCCGGCGCTGTCGAGTTACGACGCTTCCCTAGGTTATGTAAATACGACACCCGCACACCGAAAACCTCGACGAGTCACGCGGGCGACGTCCTTCTAGACGTCCCGGTGCACGGCCTTATCCTCCATCCGGCGAAAATAAGAATTCCAGACGACGACGCGACGCTGACTTCCTGTCCTTTATTGTCCTTTATCCGCCGCGATAAAACCTTCGCGTACGAACCGCGCGTAAAACCCAGGTGGTTGTAGAACTATGGCAGTTCCAGAACTTGGAACTGCCGGGCGAATGTCGCAGTTGAATTTGGATCGCGATTTTTGAATCAGCAGATCAACTTTCGAAAGAGCATTGGCAAGGACGATTTCCCTTCGAAAGGTCTCTTCGAAACGAAGGTGGACGAATGTCGGGGCTAGCTAAATGGGGGATTCGCACTAACCATTCCAACAAAATTGATCCAATTGTTGCATTCAAAAAATATTAACAACCACAAAGGCATACCGAATTTAAAGTGCACCAAAAGCAAACGACTACGGACTACCGCCTACGATTAGTATACGGGATAGCAGAAGGTTCCCGCTAACCGGACCAGCCACTAAATCGGAGATTCCGCCACAGGAACTTTGAGAAAAAAAAATTCACTCTCTGTTCTCGCAGGCACAAAGTGATTAAGAACTGCGAACTAAATTCACCGACCAGAACGTAGCCTCGCGCAGTTCTCTTGGCTCTGCCCGACCAAAAACCCATCCGATTCCATTCCGCTTTTCAGCGGAACCGGCGGACCAAGCTTAGAGGAACCGAAACCGTATGAAATTCCCCGAACGCGGTCCGAAAAACAGGAATTTCGACGATGGCCACTCGTCAAACGGCAAAGTTCCAGGAGCCGCTGCCGACTAAATGCCTTCCACAGAAGGATTCCGCCTTTCAGTTGGAGGAGGTAAATGTTGCACACCTCAAAGGAGACGTTGCCGAATGCTGGGCACCGTGACAGGACCGAGAACAAGATTGTTAGACACTTTTCGTGAACTAATGAGAACTGTATTCCTCTATGGTTCTGGGATGTAACCCGGGTCATACAAGACAAGGTCCCAAAGCTTTTGGCAGCGCAATACAGTAGTGCACGGTAAAATTTACACGAGGCTGCGAGGTCAGCCTTGATGGAGTCAGTTCTCGAAAGGAAAATATGTAATATGAGAACTGATGTAACAGTACTATGTCCAGATGACCCCATTTCGTTTAGTCTCGAGCATCCCCATCGAAGACATAAGGGCCCGGAATAGTCACGTGACTTTTTCAGGGTCAACAGATCGGTAACTACTGTATAATTTCCATTCGCAGCCTTCAGACACAGACTTAAGATCCGTCTTGGTCTTGATCCATCGAGTCTTAAGTTCGTGACTAAACTTGTCACATTTTTTGCTCTATATTGCCGATATCATAAATTCTGACGCCAGAAACGTGCTCCAAGTTTTTGGCTTTATTTCGCAGAGAATCAAGACAAAATGTAGCTCAATTTGTAGCTGGAGATATTTTCTAGCGCGCGTTATTCTCCAATTCATCCAGAAAACTCGTCCAATGGCATAAAAATGCTTGCATTCCACGGCATGCACATCGTTCATTTTTGACCTACTTCTATCGCTTATATTACCAAATATCTCCATGAACTCGTTAGCTCGTGACCAGCGCGTACTAGATTGAACCTTCCTCTTTCGAATGAGTCCTTTCCCAGCGAAAAATATTCTCATATAAGGACGAAAAGTTGAGACACGTAAAAACATTTTTCGCCTATTTTTGTCGGTAATGTAGTCACACTATCTTATCGCGAATCTACGAAGACCGGGCCCATAAGGTAAGATCCTGTGAGAAATCTTTCGGAAGCTAAGAATCGCGCAATCAGCCCTCAGTTTTCCTTAAAACACGTCTGCACCAACATGTTGTTCGGTGTGTCTCTCAGCTGGATCTCGAATCTAGCCTATCTGCGTGTGCACCGTCGAATCTCGTCCCTTCTCGACGGTCTCTCGATTAACGAGCAAATTGGATCCTGCAACCGCCCCGGGTACAAATGCATCGGTTCGATCCGCCGCCATTAATTTCGTCTCCTGATTACCCTGCGAGTTTCGAGGATTACCTGGCTCTTCTGCGAGTCCTTCGGGTTCCCGGACCGAAAGAATCCTCTCCGGCTACCGGGCCGACCGCAGACTTATTGTGACTACTAGCTCGGATCTCTGCTTCCGTCTGGCCCTTAGCTCGCGATCTCATTAAGGGGATTGCTCGCTCCCCGGTTAACATTTTCAATCTGACCTTTTACGCCAGCGAACCAACTGAGTCAGCTTTCGAGCAGCGTGTCCCTTTTATCGTAGGGAGCCTCGGCTTCAGGATGATTCCGAGGTAAATGATAAAGTTTAATTGCTGGTATCCTGTTTATGAACTCCCAAACGACTGCACTATGTTTAACACGTTGAATGCCCGGCGAATTTTATGCGTTTTGCACCTGTTCACAGAGCAGCACAGATTCGGAATAGTGCAGTTACGAAACAACACAGATACTGAGACGCACAGATACAGATACTGAGTAACACATACATGGAGTTCGACTACAGGTGGAAGAAAATTTAAGGGGTGGTTCTCCAAGACAATATAAGACAAAAATGAAGAATAAAAAAATTGCGATTTCGGCTGTATTTTTTGATTATTATCAATTTAAAATCAACCTAAGATGCGGCAATCCGATCAGCAGAAGTGTACGTTGGTTACGTCATAAAGGCGCGCAATAGTCACGTATCCAAAGAGGTTTTCGCTCGCATCCGATTGTTAGGCTTTGACGTCACACACTTTAGCCAATAATTTGACAACAATCCGACAGTTTACACCCGCATTCTTGCCAGGTTACTTCTTATGAGGCACACAAAGTATCTGTAGCGCGCCTCTATAACGTACGTAACGTACACCTCTGCTGATTGGGTTGCCGCATTTTAGGATTTTTAAAATGAAGCCGAAATCACAATTTGTTTACTCTTCATTTTTGTTTTATATTGTCATGGAGAACCACACCTTAAATTTTCTCCACACTGTATACAGCTATGGAAATTATAAAATTCAATGGTAGACTATTTGGTTTTGTTGCTCGGGGTGATTTATCTAAATAAATCTAACTATTGTAATTTATCAAGAGAAATCCTTGGCAGTGAATCGTGAAGTTGAATCGTGAAGCATTGACGAATCAATGTGTTACATATTTAGAAGTTTGAGGACCCTGAAAATTTTTCGCTATCACCGTAAAACAGTTTGTGAGTGGTTAAATGATGTTTTTCGTTAAAATTATTGTCATGAGGGTGGAAATTCTTATTGCTAGAGACATCTGTGTATAGTCGAAGGCAATGTTTCCGTTCTTGCAGTCGATATAGACTGCTTCATGGCACACATTATATAAGAAAAGTTTAATTACTGTCGATATTCAATTGTGTATCAACAATTTTTGAAAACCGTTCCACCTTGGTCGTTAAATAGTGCGGCGTAAAAGGACCGTTTTGCAATCTAGTGTGTACTTTTACAATATGAATTTGTGAAAGCGTGTTTTTCTATTCGTTTGCCGAAGGTATCGATTCCCAATTTTTCATAAAAGTTATTGAAACAATTAAAAATCGAGGCACAAATGATTTTAGCCGTTCCGTGCATAAAACAACGTATACAAATCGGCAAGAATCATCTGCTCCGTAAAATGTGAAAGCGCCGCTGAAATGTAGCGGCGAAACGCTCAACCTGGTAGACCAAATTACCGACAGTCAATATTCGTCTTAACAGTTTACCGACCAGTACCGGTTGAACATCTGACCACAGACGAGGTATAGGAGTAGACCAATCACCATATGAGCACAGACGAGGTATAGGAGTACGCCAGTCACTTTATTATACTGTTTCGTGTCGTACGATATGAAGTACCGATTGAAATCTTAATGAGAATCGAGTATCTTGTATACTTCGAATAATTATTCATAAAAGTTACTTTGATATGCTTTAAGACATGCTTTAAAAGTTATTCTGTATCTCGAGTACTATTAGCCATTTTTACTAAAAAGATTAGGTGGTAAGATAGCCAAGAGGGTATTCGACAGCATCATTGGTAAGAGGAATTCTTATAATCGTTAAACAAGCAGAGATAATAAATTTATTAGTTCACATTTATTCATGGTTCAAAAGTTATTCTGTACCTTGAGTTCTATCATCTATCTTTACTAACAAATTAGGTGACAAGATGGTCAAGGGAGTGCTTGTCCACATTATTGACGAAAGGAATTGTTATAAACGTTTGTTTGGAACTATATCGATGGAAGAAGGTGTGAATGGTGCGATAGGGAAGGACAGAGAATAAGCGTGGACTGTATGGTATTAAATAATATATTATGACAGGAGGTGAGGTTTATACAAACGGCGAGACGATAAGCGGTAGATCAAGCGAGTCAAGGACGACGGGCAGCGGCTTTGATATTTTGGAATATGGGAAACAATGGCCTACGCGACAAGTATGACAACAGACGTAAACAAAAGGTTTACGACTGCGTTCGTCCACCCGGGGCCTGCCTCGAACTCGACCGGCTGAGCTATTGTCAACGCCAGGACACAGTCGCACCGAGGCAGTTC
>CM052146.1:11993392-12271017 GCA_028454255.1 Halictus ligatus
TCGTTCGTCAGCGTAGAGGGCGTAAGAAAATCAGTTGTTTACATGTGAGACACGAAACCCCATATGGTGATTGGTCTACTTCTCTAACTCGTCTGTGATCTGACACACTTCTTACCAATCCTTCGACCACAAATACTTCCCTGACACCGGCTCTGTTTCTATCAGCAGATTTTATAGACTAACAAACTAATGAACTAGTAAATTAATAGGCTACCGATCGGTAAGCGTCGGGGACAAAAAGCCGATTAATAGGCTACCGGTCGGTAAGCGTCAGGGACAAAAAGCCGATTAATAGGCTACCGACGTAACGTGGTAACGTGTTAATCCTTTTTGCTAATGCATCTAAATTCATGAACTGTCGGTAACATTGGGCTCGCCACCGAAATGGTAGGGATCTTAAGTCCTTTATCTTGTATAAAAATTATCTATTATATAAAAAATGCTTTAAAAGAGAACACAAGTTATGCCTACCTTTTCCATAGTATGAAACCTGGCTGTCCTCGATTTAAATGCAGCATGGTAAATCTCGCATTTCTCAATTTTATCATTTTGAGGAACCTCCTCATAGTCGTTGGAAATAAATGTATTATCAGCATGCTTGTAATAAACCGGTTGCCTATAAGTTTGTTTAAAACGCTTCTGCGATTCGTAAGCCAAATTGCCGAAGTCCGTATGATACTCACAGGGAGCTGAAAGTATCGATTAACTAAAAAAATTTGCGAAAACCTTTTAGCATGGACTCAAAGATACATCATATGGGATTTTAGCTCTAAAGTCCTATTGTTAGTTCGACGTTACCCACAGCGCAAGATTCAAGATAATTTTTTCCAACAACAAGGACACATTACCTGGTCCAGGAGCTGCAGTGATTTTTTGAGAGCGACTAACCCGAACGCCGAACGGCGCGTCACTAATAGAAGCCAAACATTTTGATGGAATCTTCGGCTCATAAGTTCCAGGACCAGGTACGTTTAACTCCAACTTGTAGCTGAATCTCTAGAATAAAATGCCACATTTTGCTATACATATACATTTTCGTCACCAGTCCCATCCTACCTTCGCAGATTGCAGAAACGGTGCTGGTTTTTTCGAATAACGGTCGCACTTGCAATCGATCTTCTGAAACTTGTCAAACGCACCCTTCACGGTGTAGCTGTTCGGGGCTGGAAAGTTCTACGCGTACAGATTCGCTATGAACGTTTTCGATCGCGAACTACTTGGGAAAAGTTGCTTCGCAGCGAATTCGATCGCGGCTAGAAATTACTTGGCGCAGATTCCGTCTAGACACCATGTCTAGGTAACGTAGCTGCTTAGAGGCTCCTCTTTTCGCTTGTCTGATCTCCTCGTCGCGAATTTGAGCCGCGGTTTTCTTTATCTCGTGCTCGTAATCGCCTGGGCTTGGGGTCTGAGACAATCTTGGCCCGGTTCTGCCCGTCATTCTGCTCCAGAAGTTTCCTTTGTACTTGAACGTTGTGTAACATGTTTCCTGGAGATTAATAATCATTTCAATTGCACGCAGTTAAATCTACCAAACACAAGATGTACGGTTTCATTGTCTATGAAAACCGTTGATTTACGTTTTGTCTTTAAGGTGGATACAAAGTGTTACCTCGAGAGGAACATTGTAAAAGCCAGGTGGTTGGAGTTTGATTGAGGGATTTTTCCGGAGGATACCCCATTGATCGATGCCGTAGCCAGTGTAAAACTTTCCTGGTACTGATGTGGATTGGGGCAAAGGGGATCGGGGTGGGCGAGCTAGCCAAATCTGTCGTTAACATGCATTAAAACATTAGAAAGCTTCTTGATTTTTTAACTAGGATCATTACTCTTCCAGCAGGGCCTCTAATTTTACAAGGATGAGATCTTGTTCTCTCAGGCTTCAGCAAATCTTCGGACACGTCGTATATCGGGCCCGGTCCATCGTGTAAGGTACGCTTGAACCTCGCGTCAGTGAAGTCGATGCTGACGCCACCCTAATCGTTAATTTTCTAGTTAAACTTTGTTTAAAAAGTGACGATTGTACCAGATAATCGTTCAGAAACTACTTTCTGGTATGTGTTTTTGTGGCTCCTTGATGCTGTAAGCATTAGGACCCGGCCGTCTTTGCGTATCCTTTGATACTGATAGAAACTTAATTTTTTCTCCAGACAGGAAAGGATAGTTTTCAGCTGAAAGCAAGTCGTATAATTGAATGAAGTGGTTCTGAGGAGGTTAGGTGCAATTATACCAAGAAGCCTAGGAGGACAAGACGGTTCTGATAAATTGTACGTTCCTGGACCAATGTTTGCCGGCGTTTGGGTGATCAATTTTGGGAATCTCTTGGTCTTATCGTATGCCATCTTCTATTCTAAATGAAGCCAAAGAAACCGCGAACACGTGGAAATTGAACAAAAGTGAACTTCGCAAGAAAAACAGAAAAACAATGGACAACCTGATTCCCGAGTGATCGACGTGATCTTGTGCTCCCTTTTCATTCTAAATAAACCTGTCATAAAGAGCAATCTTTTCCCTTTAATTTAAGTCCTCGAACGTTCAAAAATTCTTACGGGAACACATTTTAAAATCGATCTGAAGATTCCCCATAAAATCAAATGTGAAGTTAATAAAAAATTGCGATCTCGTCTTTCCAATTTTTCAACCTGATCTCGCGTTTCTTCCTAATTGTAAGTGTCCGTATCATAAACTGCAATCTTCCCCCTTTAATTTAAACCCATGAACAATACGTTAGTAATTGTAATAAAAACAATTTTAACACAGACGAGATATAGGAGTAGACCAATCACCATACGGGGTTTCGTGTCTGACATGTAAACAACTGGTTTTCTTACGGCCTCTGCGCTGACGAACAATAAATGTTGGAACTAGATCCACAAAAATGTTCAAATCTGGTCAAATACAAATGACACTATACAACAAAATCAAACTTTTTTCTAGTTTTGCAATACCTGTTGGGTGATTCTTATACACTTTGTCATCCTAAAACCAAATCTGCAAGCAGAATTGTTCCATCACGCACAGTTTTCGAAAAATTTTTGTTTTTGTAAAAATGCCCGATTTTTATATAAAATGACGTGTTACGCAAAAACTAAACACGCGAGAAAGTTCAAATTTGAGTCAAGAGATAGAGATATAGTCAATTATATTTTTATGTACTACCTAATAGTTGTAAATGGTTGTTAAAGTTTGAAAATGTGCCGACGCGGGTACTTTGTACGCTCTATTTTTGTATTTATGTGAAAAATCCTTTATGCAGCAAGCATTTACTATACAGGAATGCATTCTACAGACATTCCTGGTACAGAAACCATTCACGAAAAGTATTTGGTTCCCGTAGTATACAAGAAAATTAAGAAAATAGTCATTGACGTTGGTATATTAGTCATTAGCGTAGTCGACGTTGATACCACTCAAGTATGTCGTTGCTTACTATGCTTAATTACATACATTTCTTTTTTTTTTACCGTCATCACCTTACGTTGCTTTTACTGCGCGCGATACACACAAGCGTATGTACCTCTATTCTGTCCGTGTGAGCTGTCTGCTCGACTGTTCGACGATGCGTTCCACCGAATTCACGTTACCAATGTTTCGAGCGTCTGAGCCGCAATCGATTCCCGGTTCGGCGAGGCGCAAATCTTGCTACAACTTTTAAACCAAAAAAGATGTCAATGCGAAATTTGCACTACAAACCTATTTTAAAGATCGGGTTTAATGGCGTGTACTGAAATATGTTCTATGTTTTTTCAATCATTTTTTTTTTGCTGATTTTTAAGACAAAGCCGGATAACATGGTCAAAAGTGCCTCCAAACCCAATTAATTTTTAGTCGTACCATGCTTAACAAAAAATTACGAAAGAATTCCAGAATATTCTACCTAATATCATACACGACTGAGATCTTTTCAAAATTTTTGGATGCAAAATCGATTTTTGCGTAGTAGACGCACTCTTACCTACTTACCGTTGCCACTCTCTTATCTATAGCCGCTGCGCTCTCTCCCTTACCTACAGCCAACGCGCTCTTACCTACCGTTGCCGCGAGACTACCAACCGTCGCCGCGCCCTTACCTATAACCGCTGCGCTCTCTCCCTTACCTACAGTCGCCGCGCTGCCTGCTTACCCACAGTCACTACGCTTACATACATCTGACGCGCTCTTACCTACGATTTGATTATTCTTGTGGATCTAGTTCCAGCATTTATCGTTCGTCAGCGTAGAGGGCGTAGGAAAACCATGTGAGACACGAGACACCATATGGTGATTAGTCTACTTCTATATTTCGTCTGTGGTGGTACACATTAAAAATAGTACTCGATTTCTGCAATAGATGGACTAAACAATCAACAACACAAATTGTATTTTTATATATTCATAATGTTTGTGATAAAAATAACTTGTCAGCTGTTCATATTATCTTGATAGTATGTAAAGTATTTTTAGGTAGTATTATATTGTATGCTTAATTAGAAATTTCTATGTAATTGGAAATATGGCGAAATCAGACATAATAAACGATTATACTAGAGAGCTTTCACAGCTAGAGAAGGAACAAAGTATAATTGATAGTGCACCGTTTCGTCGTTTAAAAATTGCCGATGCACACGTTTTAGATTCAATAGAAGGCAGAGAAATATGTAATCGTTGTTATAAGTCGCGGAAGTTCTTTTGCTATTCGTGTTGCTTGCCAGTTATCAATGAAAAATATTTTCCAAAAGTAAAGGTAGCCCTTATATTTCTGTAGCTTTTATATTTATTATACAATAAGCAGAGTAATATATGTTTATGTACATTTTAGTTACCAATTAAAATCGATATTGTTAAGCACGCCCGTGAAATTGACGGAAAAAGCACTGCAATCCATGCAGCTGTACTTGCTCCAGAAGACGTCAAAATCTTTATATACCCTGATTTTCCAGAGATAATTAATAAGGAAGAGGTATAATGATAACGAATTTACTATCATTCACATGACAGCTTCAGATTTTATAACTTGGTCTGTATAATATCATCCCTTAGACTGTCTTAATTTTTCCTAGCCAAACTGGCAAAACAATTGAATCTCTTTTTGAAGAAGAGGTTAGACATGGTGATGAAATAGCAATAAACACAAGGAAACATGCATTTCCCATAAAGAGAGCTATTTTTATTGATAGCACATGGCATCAGACAAAATCCATTTATAAAGACCAAAGATTTAGAGGTATAATAAATATTATTATTCTTGGTATGTGTAAAAACATAAAATAATATAACTCAAACAACATTAATTTGTAGATTTACAGTGTGTGATATTAAAGTCGCGAATATCACAGTTCTGGCGACATCAAAAGAAGAGTCCAAGATGGTATTTAGCTACAATTGAAGCAATTCATCAGTTTTTGGTAGAATTGCATACATGTGCATTTGGTATCATAGATGGATATGCCGATATGGAGAATTCTGTTATAAGATCAATTAAAGAAGAGTTACCTGAGACAGACCAGAGATACAGAGGTCAATATGACAATCTTTTATATTTTTTTAAGTACATGTACGAAAAAATTCATAGTATGTATGATCATGATAAGTTGTGGGCGTATAAGAGGCCATTAATATAATTCTGTGATAGGAAATTATTTTATAAAAAAAGTATTAGTGTCTTACAAATCTATTAATAAAAAAATTTTGTTAAAAATAATCCTACTGTACTTTTACCTTCATTACAATCTTTAATACTTTACTAACCAGCAATTTTCTAGTAGTATTTTTAAAATTGAAGATCAATATTTGAGAATTTCTCAATAATAAAATCAAAAAATTTTTAGAATTAATAGAATGTAAAAATTTCTCCTGAAATTATTAGAAAGAAAATATTGACGTACATTGAAATGAATATTTATATATATCGTTAAAGATATGTAAAACTTTTTTCGCGATAGTAATAATTAGTTATTCAAAATTGTCATTTACTAAAGACATACTAGATAATTCTTTGTTTGATTGTCAATTCTAGATACTGAAATAATTCTTAATCACCTTACTTTCGTTTGACAGAAATATTAATACGAATTGTATTCAAATTTGAATGTTGCTATTTCTGTAACTGGTGTTTGAGACATTAATGACGCAATTATTCTGGCAAATACTTTATTTTAATCATAACTTTAATAATAACTTTAATCTCGAAAATGTGTAATCATATTTTGCCTCTTATAAGTGTTAACTACAATCAATAAGGTAGGGATCGTGCATTACCGTAGAGCAGAATTATACAAGCAGGCTTGCAAACTTATAAACTTGCAACACAGCCTCTAATACATTACGAAAACGATGTTTCTCGAACAGAGGTGGGTGACCTAATAGGTATTCCCAGCAAACGAAATACGAAATCATGTTATCTATTTCTGTGTGAAAATACCTCCCGAAACGAATGTACCGCATGCACGATCCGTTCGCGCGACGTCTAAACCCGAAGCTATACGAAAAACAACAGTCCCATAACAGCGGAGCGTTTTGTCGTTCATTGATCTGCAAAATTTCGCATTGTTTATTGTGCTCGAAAATAAACAATCGGAACGGGGAGTGTGCACGGCGAGGAGAAGGTCCCCAAACACAGGGGAGGCGGTACATTCACTTGCGAATAGCTGATACATAGTGACGTCACACGGTCCTCGCCTCTCACGTCCCGCGCCCCGCGGTGCCCGTCAGCCGCCTGCGATGAGTTTAGTTTTGAAAACAAGAGGCTGGTCGCCGCTCGCAAGCCGCGCTCGCGTCTAAACGAAAACTCGAATCAGAGTAAAAGCCCGGTGACACGAAAGGCCGTGCTGTGCTCGTGTCTCGCGCGTGTCCCGTTTCTTCCTGTATTTTCTCCTTTATTCGGAAAAACGAGACGAAAAAATGGACGCCCTTCGCGAGCAAGTGATGATCAATCAGTTCGTGTTGGCCGCAGGTTGTGCCAGAGAGCAAGCGAAACAGTTGCTGCAGGCAGCACACTGGCAATTCGAGGTAGGAAAACTATTTTCCGCGTCGTTTTCAAGCCAAACATCCAGAACTTCATCGTATTTATATTCGTCGCGGCTCGATATACGGCTACGTAAACAAAGCCACGAAAATGGCCGACCGTCCCAGGTGCTATTGTCGTGTACGACACACGGAAATATTGCGTTATACGTGTGTTCGCTAAATTGAAAGAATCAATTTGATTTCACCGGATCGATGATAAATCATCAATTATTATGGCCACGAACGTTGTAGGGTGTATCGATTCGTAACAATTGCGATTCGTGGATGCTCCACGAGTCAATGAGCACATTTACTACCACACAGGATGAAGTCCATTCATAAAAATCGTACGATGTTGCTAAGAGGTTTTATTCGTTATTCGCTGCGACGAGTGGGATCGCTAGTATCTTGTCAAGGTTATATAGCATCGCGCGATGCTTTCAGATTAACACGTTTACTACGGCTTCCATTTGTTTTCGTTCGAGCACTCGTGACTGTAGTTAGCCGCAATTTCGTTTTTAGACACGCCGGTCTTATTCGCCAACGTTGCCAGAACGAAAAATCGCCGCGTCGAAATATGTATTCGTTTGTCCAAATATACGAGTTCTCGTTTAAGCGCCTTATGCGATTTCGTCGAACGTAACCTGCATAAGCCTGGCCAGGCTATCAACAATGGAAACAACGCTGACATCGCGTGCGCCGCCGATCACGAGCAATAATTATCTTTTCAGTACCGAGCTTTCAGAGCTATCGATTTTTAGAATACCATTTCTGTTGAAAGTTTTCTTTAGTTCATGCAAATACGATCGCATTTAGAGCAGAGTAACATAGTATCGTAAATAATAAGTAGTAAATAATCCTACATGTTTCAATATATGCGTACTTTAAAAATAAAATATTTTATTCGATGAAATTATTTTTCAAAATAGCATGTATTTTATTCGAAAAATATTGAAAAAATTTATTTTGCCAAATATTGCCCACCTCCGATGTCAATTTAGTCTTTTTGATGTACGGTGGAATACACGTTACCCATTCTATATATCTCATCCTATCCATCAACATAAAAAATAGAATTTCGCGTAATTATTAATTATCATTGTAAATGAATACGAAGCGCAACAACTGTCCGCGTATATATTACCGCACACGATGTAAACAAGCGTCGGTTACATGCAACCGTATATTTAATCGAAACACATGCAACGATAAAATTCCCCAAAAACCGGTCCAATTATTAAACTTGTATTCTCACGCATAGTAGCGCGTGTTGTGTATTAGTAGTCGCTTAAATTGTCGAATATTACGTCTTGCTACATCCGGTCTATTGCTATATACATATAGGGTGCCCGAAATTTATCTGTTGGTAAATTATCCTCGATGACTTAGTTTCTTTTTTTGTGTTATTCCAGCTAGGGTATCGGGTCACATTTATGACGATGATCTTCGTATCGTCGAGGCTACGTGTTCTTAGTACATGTTTTGATGAGTCACTCGTGTATACGTTACAATAAAAGCGTGAACTTTTGCAAATGTATACACTTGCTAGTCGGCACGGTCATTTACGTAAGATTGTGGTAGCGGTGTTGCTATAGCATGTTCGTGAAAGCATAATGTTATGATTCTGGGGCAAGTTTAGGTTATGAACCGATTTTTTCAATATATGTTTAAAAGATGAAACGAAAAAGCTAATGAATAATAATTAGATAAAGCAAACTTAGGATTTGGTCGAAGTAGGTCGAACGCGAAATGCATTCTCTAGGGACAAGATACTTCAAATTTATAGGTTAGGTGGCCGGTTGCAGCATTATTAGCAAAATTGTTGATCCAAATGTTTTTTGTTTGGTCACGCATTAACCAAATTATATTATAGCTATTAAAAGCTTCAGTTTTGTTACTTTTACTTATTCGAATACATTTACTTGTGAAGTTAGCTGCTTACTTATAATGACCGGCAAGAATGATCGAGTGCACGCGTGCTTGTTATTTACGAACACCCGTTAGACACGGGATGACTTTTAAATCCGTAACGAAATTATTCGCGCTTATTCGTGTCAAACTTTCACGGGTTACTGTGACTCGCGCTTTAAGTTCAACCAGACGATTTACGCATTGACCGAGCCCTGAAGAAAAATAATAACGCACCCGTTCGATAATTCCTCACTGCTATCCGAAATCGGCGACGTTTACGTTGCTCATACTTTCACATCATAACATACAATGCGGTCAAGAACCTGCAATGGCCTTTCAGCAATTAGTGTCTTTTATCCGTGGCCGGGCATTATCGACCATCTCGCAAAAAGTTTACAAGAAAAATGGAATCCTTACAACATAAATGTACATTTTAAAATGGAATAGGACGAGACACCCAATTACTATGCGGGTACAGATCACTGTGCCTATATTAATTATACTTATTTTTAAAGCATAATCAGTATTCAAAAATTATTTTAACTGATAATTATTGATATTAACTGATTTTAATGAAAAATTTAACATGTCTTTTTTAATATCCACTACGCTTTAAAAATAAGTATAATTAATATAGGCACAGTAATCTGTACCCCCACAGTAATTGGGTCCCTTACCCTAAATGTTCGTATTATGATAAAGTGGAATTATGAAATTTCTTTGACTCGTTTTCCGTTTCTGCAATTTTTTGATCTTAGTTCCAACCAGCTCCGACCGGGTTTATCATTATAATTGTAACATTTGCATTCAGGCAAATATGTACGTCGACAACAATGTCATTTTATTTTGATACAGCAGATAGATTTCCTCCCGATTCTGATATTAGTAAAGTCCTCGTTGAGATTGAAGATTCTTATAACTCTAATACTGAGTTCAACGTATGATAACAAATTATAAAACGTCACTGCAGTTTATTTCCGGAGCTGTGTTTGGTATTGAACAACTGGCTATCATTGTGCACAATAAATTGTAATCGGGCTCGTACGAAGCCAGCCGGAAGTCATCGCATTCCAAGTACCTACACACCTTCAAAAAGAGAGAAACAAAATTTATTAAATCCTTACGATACCGCAACAATTTCCGCAATATTTATTTCTATTATTTTTTACTTAGTTTTATGAAAACTGAAACGAGGAAGAAATTTCTTTCGCTGGCTGAAAGCTTCCTGGTAATTAAAATAAAAATATTAGTAGTTTCTGTTAGGGTAAGGGACTCAATTACTGTGGGGATACCAATTACCGTGCTTGTACTACTTATACTTATCTTTAAAGCATAATGAATATTAAAAAAGAGATATACAACATATGTACATATAAAATGATTTTAATGAAAAAAATTTAATATAATTTTTTAAATATTCATTATGCTTTAAAAATAAGTATAATTAATATAGGCGCAGTAATTGGGTCCCGTACCCTAGTGCAGACGATTTAATGTATTTTATACATTCCCAGGTACCATAAATGCATAAAGATGCGTAATCTAATTACGATGGTTACTCAACTGTTTAAGTTTAGTTTAACGGTGGGTACTCGTGGTCAATGTTTCTATTAAGTTCTTAAGTGTTCCATGTAATGTGCAACATATGTCCTCCCACGAAGTTCCCCGGTGACTGGGACTGTGTTAATTCATAATTAATTCCTCAGATGATAGGTTACGAGATTAGATTGGTTCGTGTTGTGTTTATCGAACGATTGCGACACTAGCTCCGGCTGAACGTTACATTGTAATCTCCACTGCACTCCTAACAAGTAGTTTCATAAGAATACTGAAGGCGACGTTAACATTGATTTCACTCCGAGGTTATTATCGTCGCACGTTTTATAAAAATAACGCACCGTATCGCGTGTCGAAGGAGGAAACATGATTTTCTTTCTCTTTTCTTCTTTTTTTTTTTAATCGGAAACATAATATTGTTTTCGCGAATATTCAGTGAGTTTCGCATCGTTGTTACTCGTTTCTTAATTATGTTTACATTTAACGCTACGTTATTAACACTACACGTTGCTATCTAAATGGTGAAACGATATACTGTCGGGTTTTATTATAGTTTGCATTGTAAATACTTCAATGTTTTTAATGGTCGCGTGATGATGCTTTCTCCGTCAACAATCGGTGCTGGAAATATTTACTTTAATTGTTTTGATATGTTAAATACGAAATCAAAATAATATTCCATGTTGTGCAAATTTTTCTTTAATCTTGTTCCGAGTATTTTTGTTTGTAAGAGACGCGTGAAATCCGCAGTGAATCTGTGAATAATTTAGGGTCAACAGGTTAGGTGACTTTTGTGTACACATGTATTAGCTCATCAGATTTTTTGAGTGCAAAAATCATTTATTATCTAGACAGAAATATGTTTTCTATTTTTGTGAATAAAATAATCTGATATTGAGGCAATCTTTTTCGAGCGCACAAGATTTCACTGAAATAAAAATTTTCAGCTCAAGGGACTTTTCTTGCGGAGAGCCAGAATTAAAATTTTAAACGAGTTTTTCTCTTAACTACTTCTCTTGTTACGACGGTCCTGAAAACTTGTGCTGATTAACCTTAAATTTTGCATGCAGCTTTCTTAATGAACCTTCACATTTTTTAACTGTGCCCTTTTTTAATTCAATTCCACATTTTTTAGTGGCGAAGGAAGAACAAAGGGGTGTACAAAGAATTAACTTTTTCCTTAACATACAGCTATCTCTAAATTTAACAAAGTAGTCCGTTTAACAAATATCTATTAACATGTTCATTAAACAAAATATAACAAACAAACCTTTTAAGAGCCACAGAACGGTTGTCTAAGATAAAAGATTTTTGCAAGTATGCTTATAATTAGACTATGAATTTTTACAAGAGTTTTTCAGGTCAATTGTAAGAAACAGAAACGAAATAAAAATGTATTTTCTACAAACAATTTTAATAACCCGAACACTGTCTTTTACTTTATCGATTCAGTTTTTGTCATGAATGCTCAAAATCCGCAGACTACTTTGATCAAATTTGAAATTCATTCTACGAACACATCTTGTCAATGCAGTTAAAAAGTAAAAAGTTTCCAAGATGCTGTCGCGTTACGAGGAAAATGCAAGAGCTTTCTCCGTTTCCTCAGCGCGCAGATGGCGGTGTTCCGTTAATTAAAAAATTCCTCCGTCGATGATACAAACAAAATATAATAACAACCTGCGGTGGCAATGCCATGTCGTCTGGGGAGAACGCGGAGTAATATGGGAGGAGAGAGAGAGAGAGAGAGAGAGAGAGAGAGAGAGAGAATTCAGCTTGTTCGTCGAGTCTAGTCTGAAAACTTTCTCCGGTCGGCTGCTAATACGTTTAACAACAGATTACGACACGGGTTCTAATGACTACTGGCAAGTCTGTTACGTTACCCCGGTACCTTTCCAGTTTCTCGTTCTCTCGTTCTCTTTTGCTTTCTCCCACCCCATTCCGTCCACCTATCTTCCTCGTACGACGGCATCAATACACAATGCACGAGGTATTTTCGTGATTAGCTAGGTGAAAATATCCTAGGTGAAAAAGCCTTACGTTAATGCTTCCAATTTCTTCATTCGCCATCTGCAACAACAAATTAATTGATACACAGTGGCCAAAATTAATGTACGGAAACTTTTTACAATAAAATTACTTTTTCAGAATCGAACCGAACTACTTATGTTCTTTTAAGAGGTTTAAAGGATGAGCTTATTAGATCACACGTGAAAGAAATTTGGCAAAAATTGCAATTTGTCGGAATCGTGAAGAAAATAGTAATCGGATAAGGGACCCAATTACTCATAATGAACATTAAATAAGAGATATGATATGAGAGATATATAAAAATTTAATATCTGTTAATATTCATTATGCTTTAAAAATAAGTATAATTAATACAGTAATTGGTACCCCCAAGCATTATCGTTATCACACTTCGCTAATTTATCTGCTTAAAAATCATCGTTTTAAATTACAGCAGTAATAATAATAAACAGTTTCAAACCATATCATCCACTTAAATCGATTGATATAATTATCAACTATTAACTATTTTTCCGAAGATCATACTTAAGATATAATGATAATAAAAATTGATGTTCACTCAACTCTAATAGCTCTAGGCTCGTAACATTTGGATTTTCCGAAATGGAGTGGTCATCTAGGGTGAGGGATCCAACTACTGTAGGGGTGCCAATTACTGTGTCTGTATTATTTTTCAAGCCTAATGAATATTAAAGAAGATATATACAGGGTGTTAAAAAAACCATTCAATATTTATATGATATATAGGATACATTGTACTGAGCAAAAAAGCTTTAGTAAACATAGGTCGAAAGGTCAACCGTTTGTGAGATATAAACATTTTTGCTTGCTAACTTCATGATTCATTTACTACTGGCCTTTTGATATTTACAGAAGATTTTCCACGCGTCTTCCTTTCTTCGATAAATAACTGACTGATTCCGGATGTAATCTACTGTCGGCATTTGAATAAGAACACTGAGAACGCGGTTTGTAAACACTAAAGTAAACACCGCATGCGATGGAAGCAAGTAAGTCAATCATGATACTAGCAAACAAAAATGTTTATATATCAGAAACGGTTGACCTTTCGACCTATGTTTACTAAAGCTTTTTTACTCAGTAGAGTGTATCCTATAAACCATATAAATATTGAATGGTTTTTTTTTTCAACACCCTGTATATATATTAACTGATTTTAATGAAAAAAAATTTAATATCCATTTGTTAATATTCATTACACTTTAAAAATAAGTATAATTAATATAGACACCCGCACAGTAATTGGGTCCCTTATCCTACTGTGAATGTCGACGTAGTTGATTTCTCTTTCGGAGAACAGATCATAAGTCCATCATGGCTTTCCTTGAAGGTCATGGATGACCTACAAGATGTCAGTGCTGACCATACATATTATAGCGCGACAGTCAGCCCGTCGAAAGATAAACATCATTTTTGCGATGTTTGCAGAAAGAGTGTTTTATCAGAAAATTTGTAAGTGGTTAGCTAAGTTTAGAAGCGAATAGTGCACGAGCATAAAGATCAAGGCCAACTCTGCAACGATGCTGATAAAGCCGATACATTGTCTAGTTAATAAACCGCTAAAAATATTGGCAAGTTTTGCAAGAAATAACTATGGATACAGTAGAGGGAGTTTGTGTATATAGATATTAACAAAAACTTTCGGCAACACGGTACACACGCTTTTATTTGTAAGCACCGTTCGAACCACCGCGATATTGATCACGCGGGATCGAGTTTTTGTTTGCTTATTTTTAGCGTTTCATATCGAGCGACAAGGAACAGGTGCCAAATATTTTTCCTTACCTTCTGCTTCGAACTTCCGACGTTGAACAGCTCATGTTAGTCAATACAAAAGAAAAAAATGTCTTTTTAATAAAGTATTCTAATTAGAACTGTCGTATTGAAGTTTTAGATTATGATCTTTCTGAAAAGTAATCCTTACACACAGTCCTCACATTGACAATATATATTTTTTGACGTATTGTCATTCGTGTTCAAACAATAAAAACTACCCTCACCCTCGGAGACGAAATACATGTTTAATTTAATATCATTCGAATTATTGTATTTAGAACGTTGAAAATGGCAAACATGTGTATTGTTAACACTAAACCTACCAAGCATTAACAGTATCTGGTAAATATTGCCTTCTAAAAATGACAACCTTAATTCCATAATTTTCAATATAATAAATGCTTAGACAAAGAAATTTATTCCACTATTTTTGTGAATTTTTATAGTTTCAATAATTGTAGAATTTAAAATTGGTCACTTCGACCGTAGTAGGTTTAGTGTCAAATAAGTGAGCTGTGCAAGCAGATTTCAGGATACACCATTTGCTTAAGTTATTAATATTATTATATAATTAAGGGTTAGACATTCTTTCAATTGTATTCTGCAAGTGACAGTACAAGTGGTCTGGGAATTCTATGAAAAACGAATCGAAGCTATTTGCAAACAAGGAAGATGAGAAAGTACACAATGTGCTTATACGACTGGCCTAAATTTTTATCAATTCATAAAAGAAAGGCAAATTGGGTAATGCAAAATTTATCTTCGTAGTTATCGTTCGTGCAATGTGCACATATTTCATACGGCAAGTTAGTGGCAAAGTACGACGTTGCTTATGGAACAACTTGATAGATCTGCTGCGAAGCGTCATTAGAAGATGTAATTACGCGGCCGTCGCGTTAAGATAGGTCCCCAGACAGGGGAAATAAGACTATTGTTATCGTTATCATTGCTCCGGATCGTCGAGCCATGCCATTTAATCGGGGATCCTTTTCAAAGACCGGGTCCCCAGCTAGAGAAACGGTAGATTACGACGATCCATTGCGATGACATCTGGCAAAGTCCATCTGTTCTGTTTCTGTCGTCGTCAGTGTCTCTCATCGTTGACAAACCCCTCGTCTTTCTGTTCGATATGAAGGTCGACGGCTGGACCCCAATAAAACGATCAGCGACGCGGTCCCCTTTCGGCCAAAAACTTGGTAACTCCCTCAACCACTTCGTGAGCAGCTATTTCATAATATACAGTGACTCCAACTAATATTCGTACGCTCTTAAAAATCACATCACTTTGTCAATATTGGACTATACTACTTGAATTTTTTTAGAAGTTAGAACAATTGGGTCACTACATAACGTGAGAAAGATTTTTGATTAAAATTGCAATTCGTCGAAATTACAATGAAAGTACTAAAAGTTGTATTTTGCAACTTTTTTATGCGGGTTTATATTAAAAATTTAAAAAGTACGTTTTGTACATCTGTATTAATTATACATATTCTGAATATTTCCTCTAAATCGGTCACATTGCACTGAGCTACAAACGTTTAATGATGAAAACTTAAGGGCGAAAGCCGCAGAATTTTGGCATTCTCAGGGAATTTCGCTCTTATGTGATCATTTTGGAACATCTGCAGTTCACTTCAACGTTCAAGTTATGCGATTTTTAAGAACGTACGAATTATAGTTGGAGTCACTGTAGTAATGCCTCGACATAAGGTGAAGGACCCGATTACTGTGCCTATATTAATTATACTTATTTTTAAATCATGAGTATTACAAAAGAGATATTGAATTTTTTCATTAAAATCAATTAATATATATGTTACATATCTCTTTTTTAATATTCATTATACTTTAAAAATAAGTATAATTAATATAGGCAGAGTAATTGACACCCCCACACTGATTGGGTCCCTTACCCTAAGTGAATTATATGTGCACGATATTTGTTAACAAAATATCCCTGTGTAAGTATGAATAGGGTGCACCTCATCCCGATGAAAAGATTATTTTGTCTTTAATTATATTTTCATACTTTTGCCAACATATTCGTGACACTTTTCTGATTAAGATGAGACCAAATACGACACAATTTGGATTATATTTGCTCGCTCAGTTTACAATATAATAGAACCTAGATTAACATGTGTTTCACTTTTTCCTGTACAAGTCGGTAAAGCTAATACACGTCGATGTTATTTAAAAAAAAGTTAACCGTGTAATTCTGGAGAATAAAATCTAATTTTTTGAGACATATTTTTCGATAGATTGCAAGCTAGATGTTACAAAAATTGGAGTTTGAATTCTGTCCGTGATAAAACCAGGTTTGTTGCATCAGCTCTGCAACGTGAAGGTAAAACGGAATTGTCAATGTTACAAAATAGCGTAGAACGTGAAGTTGGAACAATTTCAGGTTCGCCGGCTGAAAGTAAGTGGAGTTGTTATTAACTATCACGTTGTCGTCACGTTCTGCATAGTGATTCAGTGATTCTTGCCGCTTATTGCCGACAGAGTTATGGCCCGACCAGCAAGAATTTATTGGATCTGCGTGTATACCTTTGCAAAACGTGTAGCCATGTTGGCGACAAAACGGCATGCAACATGGGTGGGCACTGTGCCATTCTCTTTTATTCTTGAAACACAGGTCGAAGCGAAGAATTTTGTTTACAAACAGCTTCAATGGAACTATTGAGCTGATGTACACGGAGCGGTACAGTCACTTTAGAGGTTGTTTGGCGAAAAAGAATACAACGTATTGTTCTAACTACGATTACATCGCTATTTATAGAAATATTTGAAATTTCTCGCGAAACGATGAAGTTGATGTTCTATTTTTAATGCATTGAATTGTCCTTGTCCTGCGAGCAAGACGTTCGAAGTAAGTAATTTTGTAATATTCTCTGCAATATTTGTCAATTACTGTAGAAAATTGTGGTTGACAGAAGTCCACGACTACATAATCGAGAAATGTTGGAGCTAAGTTGAAACACAAAATATCTCTGTGAACAATAAATAGAAATCGTGACTAATGAACAGACGCGTTACGCAAGTCGTATTTAGTTTCACGCGAACTCTGATTTTTCCCTTCGAACTTCTCGGAAGTAAACATCTCGGTTCGCTAATGGAACTTCATGGAAGTTTCTTATAGCAGAATGGAACTGTTTATTTTAAAACAAACGTCACGCGAAAGAAATTATTTTGCTGTCCGACTACAATTGTATTCCTGAAACAGCGCATACGTTCTCACGACTGCTAGCGAACAATTTTAATTAAAATGTTCCACCTGCGCTTGTTTGTTGTTTTTCCGTGGTTAATGGAAGCAAACATCGAAATGTCGATGAACGAAAAGTTTTAAATTCAGGCTTTCCTGACTTTAAGGTACGTATCGTGTTTTCAGTGTGTTGTTTCGAATGGTTTCGTAAACAGGCGATTCGTAACCGGTAAATCGCGTTTCTGATTAATACGGACGGCGTTTTACGAAGAATCAATATTTCTAGAATCAGCTACGAATAACAACTGGTTTCCTCTTTCTATTTTAAGAGGAAATATGTTCCACGTAAACAATGTGCGACACAGGTAGCGAACATGTTAATCCTTTAATGAAACCAGAACCATTCCCGAGTGTGAGTATACAGTTTGAGATGTGTAACAACATTTTCGGATGAAGAAACAATTTTTTTAGATAAAAAATAATCAAAACTTTTTTAACACTGGAGGTTCCAAAATTTTTAATTCACGATTATTGAGATTGTAAAGATATATTTGTGGGGAATAATTGATTAAATTTATTCGATATATATTATGATAAAAATGGCTAGAAATATGAATAAACAAGTTGCTGTTATTGTCACGAAGCTTTGTAAAATAGTCGCTCTTAGTTCACTGTAAATCTGATGTTAACACTAAACCTACCGACACTTTCTGTATACCCGTTCCTACCGTGCGTGGTCAAAATGACCGGTCCTTAAAAAAAGTTATTGTTAACATTATTATACGTAGATAATAGTCAATTTATTGCTGAATGAATTAGTAGATGAACAACTTCCATAAAATGACGATACAAATTTATTTTCATATATTTGTAATTATATAAAAACTACTGCGATGCTCTCTCCTCGATTTACAAAATTGTAACCTTTGCGGTTTGGATGCATTTGCCATGAAACAGAATTATCAACCAGACACGCGGCGAAACTTAATAGTGTCTCATTCAATAAGGCGACTTAGTCATTTCGAGTTGGCCATGCCACATTGAGAATAGTCTTTCTTCTATACTGACTGTTTAGAAGAGTAAATACCATATTATCTCGTGCGGTCAAATTGACCGGCCGCGGTAGGTAGGACACGATACATACAGTCAGTTCCATAAGTATTCGTACGCTCTTAAAAATCTCATAACTTTGTCTATATTGGACTATACTACTTGAATTTTTTTTAGAAGTTAGAACAATTGAATCAATACATAGCGTGAGAAAAATGCTTGATTAAAATTGCAATTGGTCGAAATTACAGAGAAAGTACTAACAGTTGTATTTTACAACTTTTTTATACGGGCTTATATTAAAAATTTTAAAAGTACGTTTTCGACATTTGTATCAATTACACATATCCTGAATATTTCATCTAAATCAGTCAATATTGTACTGAGCTACAAAGAAAGACGCAGAATTTTAACCTTCTCAGGGAATTTCGCCCTTGTGTGATCATTTTGGAACATCTGCAGCTCATTGCAACGTTGACCGATTTAGTATAATTTGGTATAATTCATACAGATCTACAAATCGTACTCTCTAAATTTTCAATGTAAGTCCACATAAAAAAATTGCAAAATACAATTTTTAGTATTTTCCCTGCACTTTCGACCAATTGCAATTTTTGTAAAAAATTTATTTAGTAGTATCGTTCAATATTGACGAAGTTATGCGATTTTTAAGAGCGTACGAATACTTATGGGACTCACTGTATATTTATTGAAAAAAAAACTAGGAATAAATACCGAAAAATACATGGTATACATACTTTAAGAAAAGTTATAAAGATACATAGCGATGTGATAATGTTGTGTATGCACAAAATTGTACGTAGAAGTTTAAAAAAGTTTGATTTGATCGGCCGTGGTAGGTTTAGTGTTAAGAAAAGAAATCGGTTATTTCTGCTTCAGCCTGACGGATCGATGCGTCTCGAGCAAAATTCGATTCCGCAGAAGATAAAGTTCAGTCGATCAAACATGTTTTTCTATCTTCGCACGGGAAAGAGAGTTATGGCCTGTTCCAATTTCTAGGATCGACCTGCACACGGTACAGAAACTCGAGATCGTGATGCGATCTCGATAAAAATATGCGGTGTGCCGTTCGACCTGAAACGTTTCAGGCACCCGCGCACCCTTTATCGAGCCAAGTATTGAGACACCGAACGGTTTCACGAAGGCTTGGCTACCACGTGTATCCGTGTATAACAGCCACGTGGCACGCCGAATCTTTCACTTCGCGTTTTGCTTATGCCAGATCGCTTTGTATACAATCGACCGTATCGGCACAATCAATTGGTACGCGTATTTATACAGAAGCAGCGAGTTTCATATACCTCTCGCAGCAGATAAAACCATTCCGGTATTTTATGAATGTACACGCTGGCACAATTAATTCTCACCGGTTTTATCTGGGCAACTTACGACCCGTCAAGAATAACCGCAATGCCTGCATAAGGGAAACGAAATCGTGACAACTAGACCGCGGATGTTCATGCAAATTCACCTTTTTCTAGACAAACCTGAAGAAACGAAAATAAAATCTCGTTTTCCTCGCAGATGGCGAAATTAAACAACGCTGTGCTAAATAATTATTCAATTGGCACCGTTCGCGGGGTCTTTTTCAATCATTGCGGATCTTTATGCAAAATAAAAATTGTTTGCATTAACTGCAAGACGTAAGAACCGAGGAAGAATTTATTTCTCTTTTTAGTGGTTTCATTAAATATTAAGAAACGTGTTGATATTGTTAAATGTTTTTAATCTTCCCAATGTTTGAAATTACGCTCACCCATTTTTGTCTGTGTTCTACAAGTTTTTTTTTTAGTGGGAGTTTCATATCTTTAAAGTCTAATAATTGTAGAATGTAACACTGAAACGAATTTATAATATACTCGTATAGGTAAGATAAAATTAAATGTAAGCGAACCGATAAAAATTTATCGTGCAAGATTAATCCAAAGTTATGACTCCAAAATTTATGATTTAATCTTTTAATAACCGTTTTCGTTGTTCTCCACTGAATACTAAAATGAAAAATCCGGGGAAACATTTATTTTTCTGTAACGATTAAAAACGAAACTGAAATTTTTATTTGTTTCTGTTAGAATGTTTTTAATTGTTTCCTCTGTGTCCGGTCCAAAACTCAACGATAGTATTTAACGATATCAATTGTTATTACTCCTTCAACGTGTTCTATCGGAAACATTGTTAAAACAGCATAAATTCTTTTAGTCACTTCTACGTAGAGAGAAATCAATAAACGGATACCTATTAAATATAACTTCAAAGGCCAGGAAATAGTCTTTGTTTACATCGTCGCGGTCATTTCGCGTATTGGCACAGAAATAAATGTGAACCTTCATTTTCCATCGCTAGAAAGGTTGCGTTACAATTTATTACCAACGTTCTACACGAATAATAATAATACGAATGATTGTAATAGTAACAGGTATTCAAAACTGATTCGGAAAAAAGTTTTCTTTAATATTTTTTAGCACATGTAAGGCTCGTAACTTTTCGTACGAAAAATAGATAGACATATGCTAATTATATGGCGTAATTAGCACGATGATAAACATCTTCCTGATCGTCCGTACGTCAGAGAATCACGCAGGTTCACACACATCAGCTACTTGTGGAAAGCTTCCACACAACATAATCGCGATATCGTTTTTATCGCGCAATCAAATAATTCGATTGTTTGTTATCTTTGCCGGCGTTTATTGACGCGAATAGAGTTAACATTAACATAACGCGGTTCGGGATCATTTGCGACACCTGAGCTTTTCGACAAACATAGATAACGCTTGTATTGCACAACGATAGCACGGAAATCGTGTGTCCTCGCGACACCTTCCGTGTTTTTCACATAATTCTTTATAATAATAACAATATTTAAAAGAGAGAATTTTAAAAATCAATGCGGAGGGCAAGGACCCAATTACTGTGTCTATATTAATTATAGCTATTTTTAAAGCATACTGAACGTTAAAAAAGAGATAGAAAATGTTTTATTCAAACCAGTTAATATATACAGTAGCTCACGAAAGTATTCGAACGCTTCCAATCTACATCCTTAACAAATAAAATACACCCGTTGGGTTTAAGTTTTCAAAATAAGATTGTAAATAAAGACACATAAGAGTCTTGAGAATGTATAAGTAAAATTACAAAAAAATCTGACAGCACATACGGGATTCACAAGGCATTGAGTATAAACATACCGTTTTCGGATGTCACAAAAGTATTCGAACGTACGAATAAATCTTGAATTGTTTGATGTTACTATCTGGTTGGTTCTCCTTTGGCATCAATAACGTGTCTTAGCCGGCTTTTCATACTATATACAAGTTTTTCCGTTGTCTTTTTTTCAATGGAATTCCATATTTCTATTATTTTGGTTTTTAACACTTCCTTGGACGTTATGTCAAAATTCATAAGTTTTCTTGCAATTTCGGCCCATAAATGTTCTATAGGATTTATGTCAGGGCTTTGCGGAGGAGTTTGTAGTGTATGCGGGGTATTATATATGATCCATTCCTTTACAATCCCAGCTGTATGTTTAGGATCGTTGTCCTGTTGGAAGTAGAAATCATCCAATAGGTTCAATTTAATTGCACTTTGTTTCAAATTTTGTTTCAAAATATTCAGATATTTGTACTTATCCATAATTCCGTCAATAAAAACAAGATTTCCCGTTCCATTCGCCGCCATACACCCCCATACCATCACTGAGCCACCTCCGTGTTTCACAGTTGGAATCATATTCTGTATTTGCAATGCTGTGTTGCACTTTCGCCACACATAATGCTGTCCATCCGAACCGAAAATATTAAACTTACTTTCATCCGAGAAAATAACTTTATTCCAAAATGAAATATCCTTATCAATATACATTTTTGCAAACGTTAGTCTTTTCTTTTTATTAATTTTACTGATATATGGCTTTTTTCGTGGTATTCTTCCATGGTAATCATTACTCCGCAGAACCCTACGACACAGTTCGGGATGTACATCTTTCCCAAAATTATTTGCAACAATCCCCACAAGTTTTGGTGCAGATGTGCTTGGATTTTTCTTAATTTCACGTATAATCATTTTCTCCTCTCTGGGCGTTAACTTCTTTGGACGTCCTGTACGCTTCTTGTTTGTAATATTACCTTCAGTTTTCGACTTTTTTACTATATAATGTATCGTAGATTTACTTCGATTTAATAATTTGGCAATTTCAAGATAAGATTTATTTTCATTATGCAACTTCAATATTAATTCACGTTCACATTTACTGGTTTCTGATTTTTTCGTGCTCATGATTAGAATAACTATGAAAGATTATACTCTACGAAATCTGTATGAACCACACGATGTCTCGGAATCGACTAAAGTGTAATGTTTACATTTCAATCACTAGAAATACGCTTCTTGTCTACGCGTTCGAATACTTTTGTGACGTCCGTAAACGGTATGTTTATACTCAATGCCCTGTGAATCCTGTATGTGTTGTCAGATTTTTTTGTAATTTTACTTATACATTCTCAAGACTCCTATGTGTCTTTACTTACAATCTTATTTTGAAAACTTAAACCTAACGAGTGTATTTTATTTGTTAACGATGTAGATTGGAAGCGTTCGAATACTTTCGTGAGCTACTGTATGTCGAAGATACAGGGAAGAGTAAAACTGAATCCACACTATTTGAATCATCAGAACTTTTTAAAAATAAGATCAAATGACTTGAGTGCCTTTGAGAAGTTAGAAGGATTAGTTTATTAGACGAGGTGTAAAAAATTAAAAAAAAAATGTTGAATTGGTCGGAATCGCGAAAGAAATAGTAAAAGTTCTTTTTTACACCTCTTTATTTGAGCCAGTATTAAAAATTTAAAAAATGTGTTTTATTTACTCGGATACATTATATCCATGCTGAAAATTTCACCAACATTGGTTAATTCGTTTACGAGTTATAAACTATTAAAAGTGAGAAAAATTGCCATTTTTTACGATTTTCAACTTATAATCGCACGTTTAATCATTTGTAACTCGTAAACGAATTATCAGAAATTTGTGAAACTTTCAGCATGGATATAATTTATTCGAGTGAGTAAAACACGTTTTACAAAAAGTTGGAAAAATCAATTTTTATTATTTCTTTCGCGATTACGACTAATTCAAATTTTTTTCAAAAATTGTTTTCGCCTCGTCTAATAAACTAATCCTCCTAACTTCTCAATAACACAAAAAAGTTATGTTGTTTCAAATAATGTGGATTCAGTTTTGCTGTCCTTCAAAGGTACCTTCAGTGCTTGTGGTACCCGTCGGGCTGGGAACCCGAGCAACAAGTCACAACACGGGGCGTAGAAATCGACAAACACTTCTATTTCTGAATTTACAAACAGAACTTGTTTCGCTGGAGGCTCGTCGTTTCGTCATCTGCCCTTCAGCGAGCAATCGTCGACCCACTCCGTTAATCTAGGTAGGAGGGGTAAGGGTTGTTTCGCGGTGGCCTAAGGGTCCTTGGACGTAAGGCGAAAAAAGAAAAGCAAAAAAGCCACATGTCGGTGAATTCTCCGAATACAGTGTATTCTCGATACGTGTCAACAACGCAGGTCTTGCCAGTGTCGTGTATTGTCCAGCAGACGTACCCGAGCCATGTTATGTTTACACTCCTCGGCGTCCGAGGCCTTTCGAGCTTCGCGACCCCTCGCGGGGTATACCCCGCGATAGTAGGATAATTCCGCGATGTTTCTCATTGAGGCCTCGGCGATATACAGGGTGTCCCGTAACTGGTGATAGAACCGAGTAGGGGATGATTCTACATGAAAAACTGAGTCGAAAATATAGAATAAATTGTTTTGATACACAGCTTTGTTTTCGAGAAAAATGAATTTGAAACTTTAGTTTCAACGTCTAGTGCGCGTGCACTTGGATTACTTGCGGCTCAACGGACTTTATTCTGAGTTAGCTCAACCTGTTTCGCAAGGGTTTTCGAGGTTTGTATACATCGAATATATCGAAGGTCCAGGTTACAATGTTAGAATTATCTTTGAGGAATTCGTTTAATTCATAAATTGCTGGAAGTGCTGTCCACGTTGTTGTACACATAATTGTGCTCTCCCTATTAAATTCCTTCGAACCTCTTGTAACGTGCAATTATTATGTTGTTTTAAGTGTTCAAACGCTATCACCATTTTTTGTTGTAATTGTTCGATGCTCGTTATGTCATCACGATACAAAAACGATTTCACCTGACCCCACAAATAAAAATCCAAGCTACTCTGCCACCGCGACCGATCCAGCACGGATAATTTTCCCTTAAAAAACGTCTTACTTCGCAACTTAGTGCGGTGGTGCTCCATCCTGTTGAAAAATTAGCGTTCTTCGAATCCCAAGAGGCGCATTTTCTAATAATTCCGGCAACACGTTTTGAAGAAAATGCGAATATGCTTCCGATGTCACATTTCCCGGAAAGAAATAAGGGCCTATAATTTAGTCACCTACTATATGCCAGCCCAGACGTTCATGTTTGTAAACATGTGCAGAAGTACGAAGGCGATTTCCGAGATATCCAGACGTGAGGCAGTGGAATCCGTTGAGCCGCAAGTAAGCCGAGTGCACACGCACTAGACAAATTTTCAAACTCATTTTTCTCGAAAACAAAACCTTGTATCGAAAAATTTTATTCTATATTTTCGACTCAGTTTTTCATGTAGAATCATCCCCTGCTCAGTTGTACCACCAGTTACATACACCCTGTATATAGAGAAATCACTGTATACGTTATTATATCTCTTTTTGAATATTCATTATGCTTTAGCAATAAGTATAATTAACCCTTAACGGGCCAATGCCGCCATAGAAGCGGCATGACACTTTTACTTACTGGGTCCAATGCCGCGTAGATGGCGGCAACAATCAAATTAATAAATAATATAAATATTTAAATTTATAATATAAACATTTTCCTTTCTGTACCTGATAGTCCACAGTTTCTCTTCGTATGAAAAATAGCTCGGACCTGGTGGGAAGTAAACTTGAAATACTTTCGGACAGTAATTGGTACCCCTACAGTAATTGGGGCCCTTACCCTACAGTATTGCATCATGTTACTTTGTGGAAATGAGTGGCTGCTTACTTTTCAGAAACAGTTACGGCAATGACGGAGTGTACATCGGGATTGTATGCTAAACGGACAACAATAAAATACAGGTGGAAACAAACAGAGGGAACGGCAGAATGCGTCACCGTTTTTCTTGGCAGTAACTCGAAAAGTTAACGAAGCCGAGACTGTCGTGTGCACGCCAGAACCAAGCACGAGATTGCGTGTTTCGCGAGGCAATTGGGTCGGTTGATCCGCGGTCGGTAAACTTAACGCGCGATCGCCTAAAGTATGGATAAAACGGCCGTTTATAATGTTCTGTCCTGCAATTTGGCCCGAGGAACTCGACAACCCGATTCTGTCGCTCGAGGCTTTTAAGCGGCGTTCACACGTTGTGCTACATTAACGAGGAATACCAGTACGGTAGCTAGACCACCATTTTTAGGGAATTTTCTCTAAATGTTATCGAACCTTTTACGAAATCTCTCTATAACCACTTTATAGTATCTTAAGCCTTGTATAGACCTGAACATTTTGGCGCACCGTTCGGCGCAATGTTCGTCGAAATATTCAGGTCTGTACGAGGCTTTTGATGTATGTCGAAAAACCGACAAGTAATGGATCGACTGCGCGCACGAACGCAAACGGGTAGGACTTGTAAAGCCTACAGACCTGAACATTTCTACGAACATTACGCCGAAATGCTCAGGTCTATACGGAGCTTTAGAGTAACCCTCCCTAAAGTTACGTTAAAAAATATTCAAATTTATAAACCAAGTCATCAGTAGACCGCGGAATTCGTACATTTATGAGAAAATGGATAAATAAAATGCAAATTGGTAAACACATTTAAAAAATTTAAAAAGAATGTTCTATTATCATCTCGCTAAAATGATTAAGAAAATAAATAAACGTCTATGTCGCTGTCTTGCAATTAATGTAGACAATTTTTATTTTGTATAAAAATTTGCAGTCTACTCATCTGTGGAGGCTCTCGATGAGAATAAGAATGGTTTCTTGAAATGTAATCGTACAAATAAAATTTGTAAATATTGTTAAAGGTATAATCGAGTCATTCGAAAACACATTGTTTGCCTCGCTTGCTTCGATCGTTCACAAAAAATTCTGAATCTCGCGCGGGTAAAAAGGACGACGTTGTGAACACGACTTTACAGTTTCACCCCGAAGTTGGTCTCAAGCGTGAATGCACCGAAAGGCAGCCTCAGGGGGCTAGTGCATTGCGGTCGAGCCACGGACCGACTTCTATCAACAAAATACCGAATCGTGCAGCATGTCCGCACAATATTGAATATTTCAACAGCGTGTTAAGAAAGACACTAAAACCCCTACGTGCGTTAACGTTCGGTTACGGTCTGACACGCAATCGGCGAAGTAATACGGTATACATATGTATGCAATGCTCAGCAATGTACCGTTTATAGTGAACGAGACTCGACGATTTCCAACAGGTACACACGGTGCCGCTCGGACATTATCACCGGGTTGCGGATATTTATGCGAGTTCGTAAATAGGAATTTATAGAAATAGGAATCTATAGGAAATTATAGAAATATATTTACAGATTTAGAGTATTTGTAGGATGTTTATAGAATATTTATTTTATAATTTTTCTTTTGACTTCGTCAGAGTCATTTTGCTAATAGTTATCAAAAAGGGATTTAGCACCAACTGATAGAGAGATGTATTCGTTTTCAGGTACTGATAACAACAAAATATTCTTTTATTCTTATCTATGAAGTCGATAACGTTCACCAAAGGAAGTTAATAATCAAGTTTCGCTCTGGGGTATGTTGTAATTAGCCCGTTCTACTATAATATCGGGTCAGACTTGTGATGGAGGCTTTGAATACAATTTTCTAAATATGTATATTATTAATTCCCTTAAAATTGAAATGAAATTCTATTTTTCCTAGTAGATTATAGGCATCAAAAAAGTTCTAACCATTGTAATCATAAAATAAATTGTAGAGGTTAATTGTAACAAAAATACATGAAAGTGGTCGGAGACCGTATAAAATAATAATCGATCGAACGTTCCCGATGAGCACACGTGGAATTCAAAGTGAGGAAGAAATTTCGCGTGTAATGATATACTGTCGGCTCGCGTTTCAAGCTGCAACGTAATCTTGTAATCCAAACAGTGTCGTTATTATTGTCGACCATTGATAGAGTGTCGCGAGCGATTTCGTGCGCCGATCGATTGTTCTATAGCGGTGTTCACGTAATCGTTGGCGTTATAGTTCGGACAGCAACATACTCGCGTGATAATTACGGATAGCGATTGCCTAATGATAATTTTGGGGAAGTCCTGAAACTTCATTAACAGATGACAAAGAGCTCGATACATACCCATCGCGTAATAATGTGCCTGGCTATTTAATTAGTGCTGGGACCATTCAGTACGAAATAAAAAAACTCATTTTCAAAACTTATCTTTCACATATCAACACTAGGTTTACGGAACCCGTCGAGATAACGGGTTCTAATATTTTTAATTTACAATTATTAAGATTCTAAAGATACATCCATTTGAAATAGTCATTTTTAGTGCTCCGTAAACCTAGTGTTAATACCAAACTAAATAATTGGAGTACGTTATTGTGGGCAAGTTGTTGGTTTGCTATTGAAGGATCTATTAAAATAGGTGATAGGCTTCCAAAAAGTACGAGATAAAAGCCGGTGGCCCAAAAATGTACTTCCTTAAAATAGATGATGCGTAAGGTCATCTAAAGTAATTTTTTTTTACTTTAAATTATAAAGTAATTAAATGACTTCAAGGATCACTCTTAAGGAAGTAAAACATTTTTAGGACATTCTGTGTAACGCATTAAGAAACGTTTGTAGCCTATTATCAATCTATTGCGACCTACTGAGCACCTGGCTAGTTCCATATATTTTGAAATGTGTTTTTCTGATTTTTTTCAGACGGCTCTCAGTATTTTCTTCCAAGAGGCTGCGATACCCCCGTGCGCGCAAGGACCGGGAGCACATTTCGGCCAAGTAAGTGAAATTCAAGTAACACGTCGCGGACGTGGCCCTAGCGTATTCCCTATTCAAATCACCGACACAGCTCTCCTCTATGTATGTATATTGTTTCTACCGACACGAATCCGCGAAAGGAAGTTTGACCGACACCGGCGCGGCGTTCACCGACAACATTGATCGATGCCAACTTTGACCGACATACACGTTCACCGACTTCTGTGCAGCCCCAACAATGTGTAACGATAAGCAACCTACAGGGTGTCTCGAGGTTGATAGCAGTCTCCACTGAAATAAGAGCATAATCCCACGAGCGAAAAGTTTTACTACAGAAATACATTTTCGGAAAATACCACTCTTCATAAGGGACCCAATTACTGTGGTGGTGCCAATTACTGTGCCTATATTAATTATACTTATTTTTATAGTATAACGAATACTAAAAAGGAGATATTAAATTTTTTGCATTAATATAGCTCTTGTTTAATATTTATTATGCTTTAAAAATAAGTAGTCAAACATGTGTTTGTGCTGTGTTTTTTTTTAGTATTGAATTATATGCATTTCGAAAATTTCTCCATGTTTAAAATGAGAAATTGAATTTTTTAAAAATGTTTCCATGTGTAATTTAATTATTTATCTTGTTTGGAAAGCACTTTCTAGCTATTTCTGAAATCTTTGACATATTTTCTAAGTGAGACGTTTTTTCATGCGGTCCCTGTTAATATGTTGTAAAAAATTATTTATTATAGTTATTTATGAAGTGTCTAAATATTTTTTTGTGCGGTTCCTTTTATGCGCTCCCTGTCAACACAAAAACAGGTTTGACTGTATAATTAATATAAGCACAATAATTGGTACCTCCACAGTAATTGGATCCCTTACCCTATCTTCTTTAATATAATTTGGCTCGCGTAAAACAAATATCTTTCAATACCATTGTATTTTATAGAACCTGCACTTAATTATCGTTAACTGTTATTTTTGCATTGAACGGCTCGTGTCCGTTTTCGGGTTCATCGGTTCGCTTCGATCGAGAACCACGAAAAAAAAATAAATAGAATCGACTTCGATCGTTTCTATATCCACCTCGGGATCGGATCGATGGGAAAGTATTTTTGCGACACGAGAGCCTCGAAGGTTGGCTTCGACCCGTTCCAGCAACTCTATTTATTTGTGTCACGTGCAACGATCCACGACGCATCACGCGAATGACTTTATTCATTAAGTTCGTTGCGCGAACCCTCAACGAGATCACGTGCGACAAATTAAATTCTTCCTTCTATTTTTTCTGTTTTTTTCCCCCTTTATGTCTTCGCACTTGTTTCACACAACAACCTTTCGTTACCCGGGAAAACGGTTCGAACGGTTTGTAAACATTCGATTCCCGCTTCGTTTGTTTTCGTTCCAAGTGGAATTAATTAACGTTCGTGATGTTCGACTTCGATGCCTTATTTTGGAAGCTGTTATCGGTCCCTGGTGGATCGAGTTTCGGTTATTTTTTTTTTTTTTTTTTGGAACGAAACTTCTGTTTTCGTGAATTTCGTGCGTTTCTTACTTGTCGCTGTAATTGTTTGTGGTTGTTACTTTTAACATTTTTTATTCTTGTATCTCCTACGACGGCATTACATGTGGAACTCATTGTAGAAGAATTTAAGAAAGTTTTTGCAATTATTCAACGAAAAATTAATTTTTATTTAATTTCTGTTTCTCACAGTTGATTTAGAAAACATTGAACGAATTAATTACACTAATTTTCTAGGAGAAAATCGATTGTAATAATGGATTTGTTTGTAGAGGATAAAGAGTTGCGCGAACAACTGCAATTTCGTAGTAAAGGGAAAGAAATTTCCACTTGTCTGACGAACAGCGCGAGAGATCTTTTAAATTGAAATTTGTGTGGGAATAATTTACTGTATAATTAATAAATTGTTTGAAGTAGCGAGAAACTATTTAGTTTAGTATGTAAATTATTATGCAAAGCATCCGTGCCACGAGCGCAGGGAAACAATCTGCGTAGCATCAGAGGCAGTGTGGGAGGGAAACAATTCGCGTGTTTGACCTTTATAGATTTTCGTAATTTTCCTTGCCATTCGGAATTTCGCATATTTATGCTTGATTTGCTTCTTCTATTTTGTAACGGCTTATTAATAGGCCACGGATAAATTACGTATCTGTATTCAGGTATACCGAAACATTGAAGCCACTGTAAATGATTAGGAATACAACACACACTTCTTCAGTTTTATTACGGTAAACGATGTTTCGATTTTTAGTGTCATTTATTCGGACTGCTGACGCAACAGACAGATGAATGAACGAAACAGACAAACAGCGCAACGTATCTGGAACGAGAAAAGCTAGAAATAATAATTTATTTTCGAAACAGGCTACCAAGAAACGGGAATGCTGTACGAACCGTTCAAATTAAGGTCAAGGTGGGGATGATCATGATTCTGACGCGTATTACCGCAGTTTCTGGTGTTAACTAGTTCCTACATACTTTTCGACCGTCGTAAATTAATTACACGACATTCATACCTTGTTATTCTTGGCAATAGCAAGCTCTATTGTCCGTAATTTCCATCCAACGAAATCATGCAAATGATTTCTTAAAATGAACATTGTTTAACTTAGATCAACAAATGAGCCGAAGCAATTAACTTCAACTTTTATATTTCGAAAATGTTGTTATTAAAGCATCCAATTGACACTCGACTTCTTATATTCTTATATATTTTTGCAGTCTCGCGCAAAACTGTTACGCGAACTTCGTTTCAGGAAACAAGAGCATAGCAATAGCTCTCCGGCACCCGGTTAGAAACATGCCGAAGCTGAATGACATTTCACGCGAAAACGCGGAGCTCGCATCATCGATCGAAATAAAGCCTGCAAATAGTATACGTATTCGCAACTATGTGTGCTCTACGACATTTTATTGAATGCACCCACGACATTGTTGACGCCGGAATGTGACTGGCACCGTTCCTGAATTATCGAGTTACCGTCATTCGACGAACAACAATAAATTGACCTTACGGTTAGAGCATCGCTACCATCTCCTGCAATTCGATGAAATCATCGCACATGCTGAACAAAACATGTCCAGCCCCGTATCTAACAAATGACCGAGCATTTTGTTAGACGAAGCGAATATCTCCAGGAAGTACAGTAATGCCTAGAGGTATGCGAAAACTTCGGGACCGAAATTCCATTTATGTCCATAGTCGTCAGATGAGGAGAGGTAGCACGAATTGAGGGGAACGGTTACCCACTCTCTGCCAGTACCGGGTCAGTCACGTGACATTGTGACACATGCACGACAGGGGGAAATTAGAGTGGGAGAACAAGTCTCGATCTGGCGATTATGTGTATTTCATCTACGAACTACCTTTCCTTGACATCGTGCTGCTAGCAATTGGAAAAAAATAGTGAGTAAACAAAACATCGACGATATAATAAGAATGTGGTGATAAAACGTTTGTTTTTAATTATTTTTTTATGAAACTTTTACCAGCGTAGTCGTGACACTTCGCTGATTTAAATGAGACCAAACACGATACAATTTGGATCGTATTTGCTTGTTTAATTCTCAATGTAGTAGAACCTCGATTATCCGAACCGATATTCGAAATTCTATGAAATCGTCAATTGAGCAAACAAATGTGCGCCGAGTTACATCTTTGGTATCATTTTAATAAGAAAAATGTCACGAATGTATTGGTAAAGTTTCATAAAGGGATAGAAATAAACAAGTTTTGTCATTGGATTTTAATATACCGATACATATATCTAGTCTCGTAACATTTTACACTTCTCGGAGATCGATTTTCTGTGCAAATAAATTTTTCAAAAATATGGAGCACATTTTTGTACATTGAATTCCATTTCATTGGATATATTGATATATTTCTCAAATTATTAAAGATGTACGAAATTGTTTGTGTACATAAATACATTGCATAAATGTATGCACAAGGATAACATTATATTAATGAATTACTATTTCATTCTACGCAAATGAGACCAGAAGAAATGAAACGATACGTATAACTGCAACGGACTTTATTATCGAGACACAACAAGAAACTTTGCCATAGCAATCCAATAAAAATTTTATTTTCCAACAAATCGAATCGCGAAGTCTATTCCAGTGAATCATACGTGTTCCCCCGACCGTGTGAGACCATTTAATTAGTTCTGGTTTGCTCATCAATGGGAATAGTAGTAATTATGAATAACAACATCCGATAGACTTGTTACTTCTGTTGGCGCGATATGCTTTTAGATATCGCCCGCGCATCTGTGGATATCGCTTGTTATTAACTAAAAATTATATGTCGAAACTCTCGATAGATATTGGATAATACTTTTATCCATTCAATTGCGGAAAGATACGGATTTTTATTTCCGTGGTTTATACGTTCGTCGTATCTCTCAGCGTATCTGCCGGCCGACGATTTTATTATTGAATCTTTATTTATTTACACGATTAATCTCCGATATCGTTCGACGAGCGCACGTTAAAATCACGAGATTTCGTTGCAAACATTGACCTGGATTTTCTGCGTGTTTACCAACGCAAAGTCGGAAAACGTATTTAATACGAATTCGTGTTTAAATCGTATTTAATACAAATTTTCTTTCTGTCATTTCATTTTTATTGTAATGCCGTTTCTAATTTTTTAGACTCATTAGCGTGTGCATTACTTTCATTTCGGTGCTTCTCATCGTACGTTAATTTTATTATTATCTTTTGTTATCATTCACGTACATTTTTTGTAATCGTAACGTTAAAAGAAGATATGGTCCGAGTTGCCATTTCTTGTTACAGCATATGATGTAACACTCAAGAAATCGCGTTACATTATCGTATTACGTTCTTCCAATATTTTGTGAAAATCATACTCTGAGTAATAATGGTCATTCGACGAAAGAGCGCGTTAATAAATTCAATGCCCGCAATGTTTATACTTTTTTCCATTCAGAAACAAATCCGGAAGAATATTTAAGCCAAACACGAAATTAATTCGTTTTGCTTCTTTAAACAATGAGTTTGTCGTAGTTGAAAGACACTTTCGTAGGCTGTCCTTGATTAATTGTCTCTGTACGTTAACTTTTGCCGGTAAGCGTATCATGCTCGTGACCAGCCCAATAGAAAGTTGAGATTCTCTTTCTTCGTCTAACACGAACGCTGTTGAACGATTTCAATGCACGAAGGTTGTTGATATCGATAAAACGTGCATATTAACCTGAAACGTTGCATAATCCATGAACCGAATGATAAACGATCAATGCGGCATTCATACAGCTGTGTCTAAATACAGTTACCAGTGTTTGCGCTTTCTCGTGTCTGTTAATTTCCGCTGCAATACACCCGGATTACACTAACCGTATAATCACATTGTAAACGGCAGTCTCGAGTGAAAACGCGTTTGTTGTGGACCGTGGATTTCTGCGCACACGTCCTGCAAATCTGAACGAGTGGAACACTACTCGATAAAAATGATTTCTCGCTTGTAAAGAAAATCAGAAGCCACGGGAGAATTACTATGAAAGAATGATATTGTCATTCTTACTGCAAGAGTCAACACGAGTAGCTATCGCTAAATTATCCAATTTGGTCCATACTATTTATGTCCATAATTTTGTAGACTATATAAATCAGAATAATTAAAATTTCCCTTCACCAATTAGACGGGTTCTCGTATTAAAGTTCATTCAATAAACGCCATCAGTTTTATTGATATACACGTCCCGATATATACTATAAATTTGAATGATTCACAGCAATAAATAAGACCGAAAGGTCACACAACTCTCATAAATATTTAATTGGAAAAATTATGTCGAAATCATGAATCTTGAAATAAACGCTCCACTGTATTTGCAATTCGAAGTGACGTCCGTGCTTATCGAAATTTGATATCTACGTAATGTCGAATTCATTGTAAACAGAATTTCATCACGTTTTCATTTAACGTTTGCAACATGAAGTTCCTCCGGTTAATTTGTTTCACGTGAGTACAGTTGTAAATTACCGTCTAACAATGAAAAAAACTAAAATACTTTCGTCGTGAAGAATATTTTTGACGAATAATAAAATCTTCCCCTGTTTCAATTTTTATGGACCAGGATAAGGGACCCAATTTGTGTTCCCATATATATATTATACTTACTTTTAGAGCATAATGAATATTAAAAAAGACATAAAATCTCTTTTTTAATATCCATTATGCTTTAAAAACGAGTATAATTAATATAGCCATAGTAATGAGTGGAAGGTATAGGCGAACTGACTAAGATCGTGCAGCTCCTTTCGGCGTGAATCAAGACTTCACTGAATTCTCGTTTCTATTAAGATTCAATATCTATGTTTATATGAAGCTTTGCAGTTTAGTGATTATAACTAGCCTGGATTAAACAAAATTCAAAGGATACTGTTACAACTTTTTAACGAACCATTTATCTGGTGTGGGAGATTTTAATTTCATTCTCGACTATGTTTTGCTAATTTAAATTTCCTGTGTCTACAGTGCAAATTCATGATTTCGATGTATAAATTAACCGAGTGAATTTCATCATCCGGGTCGATGAAATTTCGTGAAGCATCACGGGAAACAGAATGAAGTAGCATTTGCTTTTATTATTCCACGGGTATTACGCATAACATTTACAAATGCGATAAGCATTACGGCACAGCAGATACGTGCAATTTCAAATGACTCACTTCGGGACCACGTAACGTAATATTCTCGCCGGTTCGATCTATGAATCGTTCGAGCGGAGCGATGATCCACGCTTTTCCTTATCGGTCCCGTGAAAAGTACAAATAAAAAATAGTTCTCGAAAAGCTTGGAGCTACATCGACCGTATTACGCAAGATCTCTGATAAGAGGAGGCAGGAAATGTCGACACAGTGCATCTGCCTCGTCATGATTTTGTCGATTGACGTCATTCCATTGATCAGATGCTAATTGCTACTCGATCCTCCGGTCTCGACGCTAATAAAGCTCGTTTAATTCAACATTTACCGTAAATAATACTTGTGATATAAATGAAAAAAACATAGCAGTTCGTCTATTTATATCTCGAGCAATAAATGTAATTCTCGAGAGTAAAACGAATTGCCGTTCGATTAGATACTCTTTGGAGCTTACGTTTTTATGAAATTCATTTTCAATTTTTCACCGACTTTTGAATTACTTCATCTATTAGCATTTCGGACCGGCTTATGCTAGTGCAAACACGTAGTGTTATGAACTAATTAACAGAAACATGAACTAAAATTTTGATAGCTGTATCAAATGTCAGGCGAGATGCAAATCGCGTTATTTGACAGCTGACATTTACAAATCGCAACAGTCGGAAAGTTGTAACATGATTTATTATTAATAAGTTTTGAGTTGACGGTTTAATTTTTTCTTTTCGCGTTCTGCATCTTATAACATATGGTAATAGGAATTTCCATAAGCATTCCCCGTCGATTCATTGAACTTTCTAATATTGTATGACTATATAAAATTCATGAAACGGTGGCGTATTTATGCAATATCTAATTTTTCAAAAGCAGCTTCTACAATTTGAAAACTCTAGAACAGAGTTACAATGTATTTACAATAATATAAACATGACATAAAATTCTATCGTTACATTACGACAGTCATTGAAAACCGTATTAATAAATATTTGATTTATAAATTCAAAACTGAAGGAAAGATTCTTAATTATTTTCTGACCGACCCATTTGTTAAACGGTTCAGAAAATTGTTAAAAAATAATGGTCCATATGAAATTCGACAGCCGAGGCGTTAATGTGCTTTCCGACCATTGCTACACGTCGGATGGTAGCATCTGCTCATTATAGATCGGATCTATAGCCGTGCAACGGCTCGTAACACTCGTTTCGCGAGGCTTAATTGTCAATTAAACAAGCCACGCGTCGCCGCCGCGATAATTTCATCGATTGAAATACTGTTACCATGTTATACTACACATCCTATAGCTACTATTTTCATATATAAAATAAAAATAAAAATGGTACGAAACAATTGAAATGAGAATATCGGAAGATTAAGACATCCTACAAAGTCGCACAATAACCCATTTTTCGTCTCCAAAACGAAAACTATGCTCAAGAACAGAAAAAGTCTCTGCTGAATTTTGAAGTTTGAGCAAAGTGTACCTTATAATATAAAGTGGCACCGTAAAATGTAATTTCGGAGCATGACTTCTTATAACTTCATTAATTTTGCTCGGATTGATTTAAAGTTGCCAAGAAACATTTCTGACATGTATTTTAAGAAAATGTCAAAGCCCAAAGGTCTTTTAGCTCGAATCGGATCAATGTTCCAGGCAATCGAGCGTCGATGGTTGAATCAAGGAAGGGAGCAGGTAGAGGGGGGTCTAGTTTTAGAGGCCGTTTTTGCTCGAATTTGTAGGAATTCTTTTCAGAAGAAATATTTTCTATAGAGCATGCTTGGAAAAACATGGGTCCACGATTCCATGATTCCGGTCTTACTACTGATCCGAAACAAATAACTGAAGTTGTTTATTAATCAGTACGAATGTAGTTACGGTCCGAACAAAAAGAAATGAAAAATTTTGTTTGTTTACTAAATGGTGGTATTTTGAAATCGAATTCAAGATTTTGTTACATTCTTCGGGCTGAGCACGATAAAAAAATAAAAAATAATTAACTAATTTAATAAATATTGACTCGTGCGATAACAAGGTGTGTGCTAAAGATATTATCATAGTTTCAAGTCGATTGGTCAGCTAGAAGAATGCTCACAACGCCAGATGCGTTCTTTAAACACCTAGGGTAAGGGACCTAATTACTGGGGGGGGGGGGAGTGTACCAATTACTATGCCTAATATTATATATGTAGAGATGCAAAAACTGCCGAACGCAGCGAGTGAGTGTGAAAGAGAGAGCATGAGTGTGTGAGAGAGACAATAAGAAAGATGCAACGATCGCGAGCGATGTAGATTTTGTTTACGTATTTTGACGACGATCTGCCGAGCGTTACGAGGTAGGTCGCGGTCGCGAGAAGAGACACAGAGCGAGAGTAAAAGAGTTAGAGTTGAAGAATCAGAGTTTAATAGTTTAACGAGAGTGTTGAGAGAGTGCAGAGTTTTGCGAGCTAGAGAGAGAGAGAAAGAGAGAGAGAGAGAGAGAGAGAGAGAGAGAGAGAGAGAGAGAGAGAGAGAGAGCCGTTTGTAAGAGATAGACGAGAGATAATTGTACAAGTTTAATAAATACGTTATCCAGCAAACTTCACTGTGACACCTAACCGCTTGGCTTTCACCTAACCTATTCCTACAAATAGGAATATATTAGGTTCTATTTATCGCAGCTCTAGCGAAAACCGAACATTTCCGAAGCAATAATCTTTACTTAACAGTAGACCTACCGACGCTTCCTGTATACCCGTTCCTACCGTGCGTGGTCAAAATAACCGGTCCTTAAAAAAAGTTATTGTTAATATTGTTACACGTAGATAATAGTTAATTTGTTGACGAATGAAGTAGTAGATGAACAACTTCCATAAAATGAGGATACAAATTTATTTTCATATAATTTCAATTATACAAAAGACACAGCGATGCTCTCTCCTCGATTTACAAAATTGTACCGTGTCGTCCATCTTTGTTTGGATGCATTTGCCATGAAACAATATTATCAACCAGGCATGTGTGTAACTTGAAAGCGTCTCATTCAATAAGGCGGCCCATTTATTTTGAGTTGGCTATGCCACGTTGAGAATAGTCTTTATTTTATACTCATTGTTTAGAGGAGTAAATAAAATATTATCTCCTGCAATCAAATTGACCGGCCACGGTAGGTAGGACAACATACGTATATTTCTTGGGGAAAAAAGTAAAACGAGAAATAAATAATGAAAAATACATTATATACATACTTTTAAAAAAGTCGTAAAGATAAGTAGCGATGTGATAATGTTGTATGTACGAAATTGTACGCTGAAGTTTGAAAAGGTCAATTTGACCGGCCATGGTAGGTTAGTGTTAAGGGCGCACGCTGTTCTCACGCCTGGAAAATTAGTACACCTAACGGATTTTTTTGCGTCGTTTCGGCTTGACAGAAACTTTCTATTTTTTTCTAGCGCGTAATCAAATTTCGTCGTAAACCAATTTCTTTTTCGCAAGTTATAAATATATTTGCGGAGATCTGTTTTGTTTGAACAGCTGCGCGGTACGATTTAAAACACGACGAGGAAAATGGAGTTTTCAGCTCAAGGCTGTTAGTTTTTTATTTTTAGAAAATGTACCATGATCCTAGTGAGTAGGCAACGAATAGAATAGAGAATAAAAATTGTCTACATCGATTGCTAGAAACAGGTGACTGATGGATTGTCAGATTTAATAATTTTTTAATCGTTTCAGTGCTTTACATTTCATCTACTCATTTTTGTTGTACATAAGATCCGCAGTCTACTAAAACTAAAACTAGAGTTACACCATTTTTCCATAAGTAATGTGGAACTGTCTAGAATTTTTCGAATTTTAGAAGAACACGTTGTTACAACGTATCTTGTTTCGTTATACAGTCAAACCTGTTTTTGTGCGGTAGATAGGGACTTCATAAAAGAAACCGCACAAAAAAATATTCAGAAACTTCATAAATAGCTACAATAAATAATTTTCCAAACAAAATAAATAATTAAATAACACATGGAATCATTTAAAAAATTTTCAAAATGCACATAATTAAATACTACTCGTCGTAGTCCGAAACGCATATCTTGTTGTGATGAGAATATTACAAGGATGTTATAATGGCAACACAGTTGGCATTCATATACCGCATAAAAAAAATCGCATAGAAAAGGACCGCACAAAAACAGGTTTGACTGTATTGTATATTTTATTCTTTCTTTTTATTTCGTTTATTTACTGTCGCATCGTCATTTCCGCTGTTGGTGACCGCTGTTGATATTTTACCCTATTCGTGTTTTATAATGAATCTTCGAGATTGTAAAATTCTACGGTTATTATGGTCTGCTTTTTAGACACAGCCAATGTTATGATAACTGTCCGTTCCATTCCTGTGTTGCAAGTGTGAAGCGATAGGAGTGGGGGGTGGACAGCTATTACGACTACGGCTATCTTCGTTCGAATAACAGGTAGCAGTAAAGTTGTACACCTGGATCTCTTTTTGCACGGCACGTTTTCACATAAACAATTTTTATACGGGTTTCTAACGCGTCTAATTTGCTTTTACATGATTTTCACCTTTTATTGACTTTTGTGCAGTTTTTTTAAGCGGGCAAGATAGGGTTTATTATACCGATTACGCCTTGAATCCTTCTGCAGCCGACAAATTTGAACTCAATTTGCTGGAATGTAACGGAATAAATATTACTTTATACAAATTATAAAAAGTATCCCAGTTAAACAGCAGGCCCACTCGTGTACGACCGACACGTGGCAGTGAATGTGTTGGACACGTTCTCCACCGTGCGAAAAAAGACTCGAGCGTAGGTAGATTGAAACGAGTTGAGAGTTTGGTAGCATTACTATTGAAAAAGGGAGTCGGATGGAGATGGGAGAATACGAGAATCGGCAAACTGGGAAAAATAGAGATCGATAAACACCGAATTTCGCCGACGGATCGAAACGTTGTCGTTCGTCCAGTGATTGAGCCAAGATTTGGCACACGACTTATCGGAATGCCGCCGACCGAGAATAGTAACGCACGTAGCGACTGTCTGCCTACAGTGGTTCTCTGCCTATCGTGCGCTGGTGGGACAAATCAAAAGCGGCTATTTTTTATTCAACACCGTTGACCGCCGAACGGGAATCCATAAAACCCCCCGCAAAACCAAGGCAATTCGACCTCCGCGGTACGCAAATTGCAAAGCCAAGATTTATCATGACGATTACTCTTCTAACCTTCTGGCGTTCTCATACGCTCTAAATACGCGATGTTCGCTCGATGTATTGTCATAACAATTCATTTGCAAGTTCTGCAAATTAATTCTGTCCCTGCGAGGAGGCAACCCAAGTGGTAAAATACATTACAACCTGCTGTATCCGAACTGATGTACTAAACTTTCTGTTGGAAATTATTTCATAAATAGAACAAAATTAATCTTTTATTTCTTTAGAAGGACGGATCGTTTGAATCGGCTTTTGATGTACATTGTATCTGCAGTTAATATACATTGTATGTTGTCCCCGGAATGGGACCCTCGATCCTCTGATGTTCATATTGGACTGTTGCTCCTCTGTTTCGTTTTCTTGTTTCATTCGCGACGCTTCCCTCAAACCGTAAAGACGTGTCTGACGACGTGCTATTACAGAATCTATTGGAATATAATCTCTATTCCGTATACTGTAAAAGAGTGTGCTTTCATTATATGTACACCCATATCCCAATACTTTCTTATTCAAACTATTAAAGATTCTTATTCAGCTATTAAAAGATTAAAAGTGCAGCTTTCGTGGTCGCAGTTCTCTATTTTATATTTCTCAATTGACATAACTTATCAACAACTCTTCTGAAGCTGACCATGCATTTTTTTATATGTAAAAAACAGGACTGTGCAGAAAGTTTTCATTACAAATAAGACAATATAAGACAAGTTCTTTTTCAAATGCCACAAACCATGAATTTGAACAGACTAATTTCTCATCGCCAGTTTCATTTACTATGTCAACACATATAAAATTTACGCTGTTGCTTTGGGACACCCTGTATATACAATATCTCGCTTCATTCATGCTTTATAGTGATTTGGAAAAGCTCTCCTCTGGTTACACGCCAGAAGGATCTGTGTGTACCAAAAAAGGTTTTGACATTTTATGAAGAATTTAATCAAACCTTTTATAACAGAAATAAATGTCTGTAGCGCGTGTTAACAAAAAATAATTATAATGGCACAATTTTCGGTGGAAAAGGTCGTTGTTGCATAGCGTAACAGGCGTAGCGATCACCATTTCGCGTTTCCTCGTGAAGGAAGTCGGTAGTAACACTCTACTCTTTCGAATCATTCATTACGCCGGATTAATATTACATAATTCATGAATCGAAACCCGGTGAATCATTGAACAGCGTTAATCGGCGTGTAGAATCTTACGATTAGCATGCTGAGGCTGTGGAAAGGAATGCGCGGACGAGGTTCGCCGTGGGTATCGATCCTCGAATAAAGAATCTATGCCCTCGAAGCACGGCCAGTCATGCGCCTGGGTCTCTGGCTAAATAAATGGTACACACGCGATCCCGCCGGAACGTAAACAAACAATGTTAAGCTTCGTACAGACCTGAACATTTCGACGAACATTGAGCCAAACAGTGACCGAAACGCAAGGCGCGATTCTGCGTTTCGGTCGCTGTTCGGCGCAATGTTCGTCGAAATATTCAGGTCTGTACGAAGCTTTATAAAAGGAGATAATGCTTCGGAGATGACCAGCATAATCGCAGCCCACCCGAAAGTCATAAAGGTATATTTCTTTCGCAGATAACGCCGTGCAACACACCAGCCACGCCGCCCAATTTCCCTGACGCGCTACTCGCGTTCTCCAAAATGTCCGCCGGAGAAAAAACTCCCTCGGGTAAGTCTCACTCTAATTACTGCGAGGAACCTTTTGTTCCGACGTCGCCGCTGTACGCTGTTCTGTTTTGTTTTGTTTTGTTTGGTTCGGTTCTTTCTGCCGCGTCTCTCGGTCACCGAGTCTCCAAAACCCGCAGTAGAACAGAGAGAAGTACGGTAACGACTCGAAACATGTGAAACAGATACGTGCAATACTTGCGAAGCATTTATCCCCGTATTGGCGACATTTTTCTGGTTAAAACGACACCATATGCGATATAATCTGGACCGTATTTAATTGTTTTTTTATTCATGTAAAAATATAAGATTGCACTCTTTGTTTTATAAAAATCGGAGGAAGACATTTCTTCTCATGAATATATATATACACATATATATATATACACACACACGCGTACTTTGCGAAAATTCAAAGTCGATTTTCACGAAATCGATAAATTAAACGAAAAATTTTTATTCTATATTTTCGACTTCTTTTTTCGCGTAGAATCACCCCCTTTCCGCTTGTACCACCAGTTACCAACCACCCTGTATATATAAACTTTATTTGATTCCTCTAGGGGTTACAAATCCTTAATTCACCTCCTTCTTCCTTCGCCGCTTTTCCATTTTCACTTTAACCTAACTTAACACTAACTTAAACGTAAACTTAACCTAAACATAATTCTATATATATAGAGTATATTTACAAAAGTTCTTATATAACTAACCTTAAAATACCCCCCACCCCTCTTCCGGTAATTCTCATGAAAATAAAAGAGCACTATTAATTTCTGTCTAATTTGCATACGTGTATAGTGTAGTAGAGTTTAAGATGAGGGATAGATATATCTTTGGAGTCGTTTGTTTAACAAAAACAAAAAGTGAATTGCTAAAGAAATAAAAGGAGGATGAAGCGGAAACGATCACCGCCAACTTTTATGTCTTGCCCGATTGTTGAACACGATATTGCTATTCAGCGTCAAATAGAAGTCATAATATATTCGAATGACGTAACAAGTATTTCCTGCAGAGTGTTCAACTTTGCAGCGAATTCTCGTGTTCGACGAATGCATTATGATCGATAGCATTCGTATCCTCGTGTTTCGCTGAATCTCGCTTTATTTTCACTGCAGTGTTTTCCTATTCGACATAGAATTAGAGTCGTACTTCTTTTGCGCATGCTAATCGATTCGGAAGAGTGACGGGAACACGCTCATGCTTCGTGAATACTGCTGATTATAGGGCCCTTAACTGAATCGGAGTAACCAATTATCGGCTTCCAATTACTGTGCTTATATTAAATATACTTATTTCTAAAACATAACGAATATTAAAAAAAAGATATTAAATTTGTTCATTAAAATCAGTTATGCTTTAAAAATAAGTGTAATTCATATAGGCACAGTAATTGGGTCCTTTACCCTTACCCATGTTATCATGTTAATCATGTTAAAAACACGTATACTTTGGCCGCCAAACAAATGTAATAAAACATGAACGTTAAGTTCAAGGATGAGTTCGATATGTCAATGAAAAAGGTTTCCACAAACTGTGCACAATACAATTGGTTCCGAAGTTTCAGGCGAGTGTTGTGTTGTAGTAAAAGTTTCAATAAATCTCTCTAGGGTAGCAACCACGAAAACAAATTCATAAACGCAACCTTCTACACTACCAACCCTGTTGGAAATCGAAAACAAGGTCAAACTGGACGTGTTTACATAAAGCGCCCAGTATCTTGGCTACTACAGCAGCATTCATCTCCGAATATTGATCTCGTATTATATTGCACCCTGTAAATACATCCTTGATCCTAACCCTGGTAAAATTGATTCGATCAAACAAATCGGCGTCTGTGATTATTAGACTGCGGATTTTATGCATTTATGATAAAAATGGATTGGTGTACTTTAAAACAATAAAACTATTAGACGAATTTAAAGCCACCGTTACATTATTTTTAATCTATTAAACATATTAAAAAATAAATAAAATTTTGATTTCAACCCAGTTTGTTGCAATTCAGAGAGAATGTTTTTATTTTGCATAACGCTCCGCAGTCTGGCAATTATATTCATATATTCGACGGGGAAAATATTTCTATTAACTACAACCTCAAATTCAATAATAAAACTGGTCATCTACGGGAAAAAATGTAAATAGAAATGAATATGTTGCTTTCGGAAAGGTTCAGCAAATTGTTTTGTTTTGTAATGATTTTTCCAATTTTCATATAACAATAGGAAGTATACTATTTTATATTTCATAAAAGTGTTTGTACTAACTGTCATATTTGTCCAATATATAAAAAATATTATTTCCCAGTTTCAAAATACGTCCGAATAATTCTTCCAACAATTGCATTCACGATATTGATCGAACATTTTACGTTTACATTACGTTACGTTGAATTTCTACTTTAATCTGCTGAAAGTTTACTTGGAATTGCAACAATAAACGCTACTCCGGAAGAGTACTAATTACGCTCATCAAGTTTAGCAATCCAAATTACAATCGTTCACAACACATCAATGGCAGAGAAGATTGTATAACGTAGTCGTAATATTGTTCGAGAGCTAAGTGCTCGTGTTTCTTATGCTAGAACAAGATAATCGAAAGGCTTTGCGTCGATTAGGTTTCCGAGCATGTCTATTCCAGTGTCGTTTCATAAAAGTGATATAGAATTCGGTAAAATATTCTACGCGTGTCTTCTGGACAGCTGTTACGCACAGGGAAGAGAATTTTTTATAAATATTTTTACATAAACGGTTTTATACATTCGATTCGGCTTTTTATCCACAATTTCAACTTCACAATACGAATTTATAAACAGAAGTAATCAGCCAGTAGTCGATTTATACGAATTTATACGATTTAGACGAAATATTCAGAATATGTATAATTGATACAGATGTACAAAACGTACTCTTTAAATTTTTAATATAAGCACGCATAAAAAATTGCAAAATACAACTTTTAGTACTTTCTCTGTAATTTCGACCAAATGCAATTTTAATCAAACAATATTGACAAAGTCCAATATTGACAAAGTTATGCGATTTTTAAGAGCGTACGAATACTTATGGGACTGACTGTATTTTTAAACGAACAAATTTATATTACAACTCAATCTTAAAGAAAGAATTTGTGGGGTTTTCATCGATTTCCTCCATTTCCTTGTTCCGTGGTGTAAATCTTTTTGGCTAATGATTTGGTCTGCGGCGTCAGCGGGACTCGTTTGTCAAAGGGGTAGCTAAACAAAAAGTTTCGTTGTTCCGTTGCAGGAATGTCCCCGAGTCAAAATGGGCTGCATCAGAACTCGATGCAAATGGGTACCGCAGCGCCGCATCACGGGGGACGGTGTAGCGTGACCGGGAACGCGCAACAACAAACGCAAACTCAACAACAGTTCGGTTTAGGCGAGCCGCAAAGATAAAAGAAGCTGGCCTGGAGGCGGCCCGTGCACGAGATCCCGAGGTCGTTATGCGATATGCAGTTTTAACGGCGTTCAACAAAAAAACAACAAAAACGAGGAGACATGGTTCACAGAAAAAATTGACTTCTCTCAGGATAACACGCGCTGTTGGTGACGCGAGCGACCATTACCCAAGATTCATTCAAAGGCCGCTCGTTGTCCACCGAATTTCCCTCGACAACAACTACAACAACAATTACTACTACTACTACTACAACATCAACAACAAAAGAATGTAAGGACTTTCATCGAAGACGCGCGCATCCACCCCGAAGGAAGCAAATCTAAAGAAGAAGCCGGATTTATTTAGCGCGTGTGTAGACGAAGCGGTCCACCATATTCGAATTCACGGGTTGTACACGTGGATCTTTAGTAGTTTGGTTATGTGATCCTCGCGATTGTGTTTGTTATTCTTTGATGGTGCGTCGAAACACGGCGGTCGTGCGTGACCGCCGAACCCTCTCGAAACCATTTATCTTCCGTCGGTAAATATGTGTGTGACAGGCGATCATAGGCGCAGGACGAGAGAGAGGGTTGGAGGCTGTAAAAAACTCTATCAATACTTTTTTTTTGTTCGTTTTATTACTCTCTATCTCTCTCTCCTTTTGAACGCACTACGGGACGGTAGTTCCTACAATTATGAAAGACAGCGATACTCCTTTAGCGTTTATGGAATTAGTATGCGTCCAGAGACATCGCCGCTTGATTGTGAATGAGTAGCGAGAAGCCTCCTCCACCGTCCCGGGTATCTTCCTCGTTGTTTCTCGATCTACAGACTCGCGGCTAGATAGGAAATGTTTTTGCGGTCCCGTGAACCGCGGAAGTCAATGAGAAATTCAATACTACTTCCATTATCACACACACGCGCGCGCGCACACGCATACACGAACGTACACACACATGCATACATACATACATAACACATACACCATAGTACAAAAAATGTCCGACACTGGATAGGGCGCTCAGCGACGAGTGAACGTTCAGCTTCTTATTGTTTCGAAAATCGCGCGTTGTGTCGCGCACGCGCACGCGATTCGTTTCTCAAACATCAACAGTGTTTCTCGTCGAAAGCTCTTCGAAAGCTCTTTGAAAGCTCTTCGATGAGAAACATGTATGTTCTTGGCGACGATCGAGCTCGATCGAGAGGTGTCACGCGGAATTGAATCGTGTTTCGGTGTGTTGTTTCAACTTTTTTTTTTGTAACGAGAGCTGAACTGCACGGCGCAACTGAAACAAAAGAGCGAACGAAAAATGAGAAGAAAATGATAAGCAGAAGAAAACTATGCAAAGACACGAGGCTAATTATGGTAAAGAAGAAACTACCACGAATCGTAATTAAATCCTATCAATAATCATGTAAAAAAATTGTAAAAAAGAATTTATCGATTATATAATTGTCCATTTAGGTATATTTATGTAAAGCTATTCGACGAACGGAAAAAGAAAAAAAAACGTGTAAACTTTCAGTCATAGTTAGTGTATACACGAGAGAGAGAGAGAGATGACTTGCTCAGATAGTGTCCAGTGTAGGTCATTTTTTCTACTGGGGAAATAAAAGAGCAGTGGAGCCATATTAGCTGAGCTGTTTCATCGTCAATTGAATTTACAATTAGGAATACGAATATAGATGATTTCGTACAGCCTGTTTCACCGTGTGCGAATGTGATTTTCATCGTAGATATTTCATTATTATTCACAGATGTTCGTATGCGGCAGGCTTGTGCAATCCAACTCCGAAAACAGTATACAGTTATATGAATCGAACATGTTTGTTTTCTTTTTTTTTACGGCTCTTTCTTTTCCACGATAGATTATTTAATCTCGCAACGCATCTACTATTCGTATTTAATTTAAGATGATGGAATGGAAACCGTTCTATCGTCGGCGAACAACTACTGTTCGAACGACGACGCTTGACTGTGAGAAAGTCTGTTTGAACGTTCATAGATTCGGTCACAGTTCGCGGATCGTTCTCCCGTAACCAACGTTACAATCTCGACGAATCTAAGAAACACTGTGATCAATACGTAATCTAATTTTCACGGATGAAATAGTTCAAGTATTCGAGTTTCGCTGCAGCTTCATCACTATGCATTCATTTATGTAAATACGATAGAAATCGTCGTACCGAATCAAGTATGACAAGATGTTTTTTCTGTAAGGTATACGCTTTAATATCTTCCTTGTGTTTGTAATGTATGGACCAGTGTCTCGTAATATCTTCACAAGAAAATATAGTTTATGTGTTATATATATTATATATATAATATACATATACATATGTATATCTGTATTTATATATCTATATCTACATATATATATATATATTTATATGTATATATATATGTATGTATATTTTTTTATTGTTGTGACCTGATTGTAAAATGTGTATATGTATAAAAAAATTGTATTAGAGCGATACAATCTTTGTTTTAGAAAATATTTTGTTTGTCTAGACGATATACAAATTTCGGAACACTGGTCTCGACTATTATGAAAATACTATTATGTTAAAACTCATTATTATTATATTACGTTATTATTATTGTTTATTTGACTATCAATAATAATAAACAATGTTCATGTACATAATTTTGAAAAAATGATCTAAATAAAACATTAATAATGGTGCTTTCACAGACTTTCATATATAATTTTATCAAACATTTTGTCTCATTCATTCCCGTTTTCGTTCTTCGAACTTAAAGAAACATTTGCTTGTAAAGTTTATTATAAATCTGTTATATACACATGATACACTAATCGCTGTGCTGATAAGTACAAATACAAATGATACGATTTCAAATGTTATATAATTGTATAAATTATAGAACTGAAGCTATACAACAATAGTATTCGCGTTATGATAATGGTAACTCATTATTATCACTTTTTTTCGTTACAAAATGTTATAAAGGACTAGTCATTCCATAAAATATTAATATACATTATATATATTTATATGCAACACTGTTCGTTACATTTGTGTCAACTGCATAGAAAATATATTTACAATGTATTTAGTGTGCAGGATATTCTTGTTATTATTTCCTAGTACTTCGATGAGAAAGTTTCGCTGTCATTTTTTTTACAGACCTAATAGTCGTGTATTTCTAATTATGAAAAGGTAACTTCAACTGTTTTTTTAAATCTTCTTGGATCATTTTATCTTTTATACATTTACGAAGAAATAGTAACACGAGCATCCTATATAATATTTCAGAGAAATTGAGAACCTTATCTCCTGGAAGTCTTTTATGTTTCCACGGCTCTGCCTAATCCAGACCACCTGTCTGGCACGGGCAAGAAATATCGGTGCATAGCTGCTATGAAACGGGCTCTGTATTCTTCTGGTGATATTATCGTTGGCAGCTTTCCTTGGCCGCCTAATATTCCTGACTTTTTCACGATTGTTTCTATTCTTTTGTCCCACGTGAAAGTTCGTATATAATCTGTAAATGAATCACGGTTTTTTATTAGATAGATATATAGGGCTTGGATAATTGATCATAAAAACTTTACCAATTATGCCTAACACAAGCTCATCTGAAGTTGGCTCCAAACCAACCAGCAATGAATAGTCCATTACAGAATTATCAGCCAGGAACTTGGTGTCTTGTTCAATGGCTCTGTTTAAAACCGCCTTGGAATGTGATCTGATGTAAAGTGGCGAGTCACAGCTCACTGAAAATGTAGTTTATTTATAATTGGAACCTTTAGGTGTATACAAGTCACGAATGGGATATACTAACTGTTCAACAAGTTCTCGTCGAGTAACACAAGTTCACCCTCATGACACATGTCATCGGGATTCACCAGCCGATTTCGCACTGACCCCTTCAAATCGAATTTGTCTGTTATCGTTCTATTGTAAAATAAATTCTCCATCACCAGAACGCTAGTGCGAAGCGCTGCATTTGTCGTATTGTTTTTAAAGGATACTCTGTAAACGCCTACGATCTTCCCTAGCAAGGTTGGTTGTTTGGTTTGCTGGCATTTTTCCATGTAGGCAAAATAATTTGGCGCGAAGTCTAGAAATATTTGCATTTCTAGTCTCGACATTTGTTTTATGATAAATCTGTCATCTGTAAAACAAAAAAAAGAAATAGGTATAACTTCTAAGCTGGGAATTCTAAAATTATTTAATAGACCAGGGTTTTTTTATATCAGGTTCGATGAAAGTATAGGATATGCTCCATTAATAATTGTATACCTTGACTTTTACAGAAGCTGCTTCCGCTCTTGCCACCTTTTGCAGCCCATTGTACACTTCGACTCAGGCTTCTCGTATAGCCGTCTTCGCCGCATGGTAAAACGTTCTCTCTAAGTGCAGCGAATTGCACAGCAAAATATATTCTGCAGTAAAAATTGGTTGTCGCGTCGTTAAATTGAACTTCAACGTAGTTCTGCTGTTTTGTCACTTTCTTGTCCTCTTCTGTTTCCGCTGTCGTTGTTGGATTTTGCTGGTTGGAATCCATGTTCGAAACACTTTTATCAGCGTCTATGGGGCTCGCAGGATTCGGGCTGTTTCCCCGGAAGAACGATAAAACGGACGGACGTTTGAATTCACCTGGCTGCATAACCTCAGTAACGTTCTCTTTATTTTCTGGGAATTTCCGTTTATACAAAGGGCTCGGATTTAAATCCGGCCCTTTCATGGTGCGCATCAGTTCTTGTAAAGTGTGCTTGTAGTCCAGCGAATCAAGTGCGTATGCAATTATAGATGAAGGCTCTGACTCGTAAACCACTATGGGTACAACCGATCTGTAAAAAGAAGAACATCATTTAGAGCTAAATACATTTAATTCAGTTGTAAGGTATGAAATGTCCCATTTTTAGAGGTAACTTTCCACAACATTCCTCTGCATGGAAACTTTTATGAAAGAAGCTGACAAAGAAACTATGTTCGTTTCAAGTTACCACTAAAAATACTGTCCATTATTGTATAACTTGTTTCTCAATTTAATCGTACCCAAGAGGAAGCAAATGGTGTTCCAGCGAACTGAAAGGATTTGGTATTGGCTGAGTAACAGGTAGAGAGGGTAGCAACTGCGACAAAATGGTTTTCTTTTTCTTCTTTTTATCTGGCATATCGTCTACAGCCATAGGCAGAACATCAGAATGCGATCTCTGATGCATTTTTGGAGATCCCTGAATGACAACAATTTCATCAGGATTACTTTCTAAAAACTCGCTGTCTGAATTTTCCATCCCCTCAAATCCCTGCAAATCATTTTGCACAGCAGTGATTGCGTCAAGGGCATTGTAATCAGCTGACATGGGACTTAGATCTTCAATCTGCGATTCGGAAGCAGTGTCTTCCGTAATGTATCCGTCGGTATCGATGACGCTGTTGCTTCCAATTGTTAATGACCGTTCGGTGAATCTTCGTGGCCTCTCGTCCTTCTTTCTAACAGACATTTCTAGGATCTTTGAATTCCAAGAGAAGACAACTTCGGATATCAATCGCTTAAGAATGACAATTCTGTCCTCGATACTGAACATCAAACTTTGAACTTGTCTCTCAGATACCTTCCCCTCGAGCTTCTTATTCTCCAACGTCGGGGACGTCATCTTTAATTGAGTCTCTTCGATCTTAGTTTTGAAGTATTGCTGATCTTTGGTCAATTGTTGCTTGACAGCGTTTAAGCTTTCTATGTCCGCTTGCAGGGTCGTCCACTTCTCTCGTATAGTCGAGAAGACTTCGTCCCCTTTCAGCGTTAAGCTTTTCATCTCTTCGATCACATCTGCGTGTTGCTTCGGATCATATATAATGTTTATCAGAGGCGGCGGTAAAGAAATCTCCCACTGGGATATCTTCGTATACTTGAACACGGCCAGCATGTTTTTCTTCGTGAAATATTGGGAATGATCATAATGAAGCAAATGTTGGCAGGTGTCGGTGCCTCGCCTGGTGTAGACATTTCCATGAAAACGTAATTCCAAATACTTGGCGAAAGACAAAGACCAAGTATCGTCCGACATTGGTACCACCGGTGAAACATTTTTGCATTTCATGCACTTGCTCCACATTAAAATTTGGTTACTGTCTTCTTGGGCAAACGGCTCGGTGCTCATTTCGCTTAAGCTAATGTGTATGCATCCACCGTCGTGTACGAATCTTCGAACATGCTGAGCAATTTGTGCTCGACACGCCGAGGCTGGACACTTGTATTCAGACTTCAGACAGTAACTTTCAAGGAAACGTCCTAGGGCGATATCGTTTCTTCCATACAAGTCCATGTTAACCACCCACGGGTTCACGCAGAATGCTGGTGTATTGCTGCCAGAATGACAGAAACTGCAAAACAATACTGACAGGCGTTGATGACTCGCTGGGTCTAAACAGTCAGGCCACGTAGGAGTTTGATCGCTAGCATCATTTTGCACCACAACCTGTTGCTTTTCCGACACGACGTTATTTGTCGGATACAATCGACTACCGCGAGCTCGAAAATCAGCTAACAGAGCTTGTACTTCTCGGCTGTCGACGTCTGTAGTCAGTCTTGCTTGAACAAACGGATGCTGCGGCTTCAGTTTCAATCTTGTTAACGGATTTTCATAGCCACACGGTTCTAAAGTTGCATTACTCGCTTTAACTTCTTTTACTTTATCCAGAAATTGTGCAGAGTAAAAAATTTCCCTTGGAAAGAAACTGCGTAGCACACAATTCCTTCCCGGCTCGGTTTCCAAGTAAGGTATGGAAAACTTTAGATAAGGCGAAACGCTTAATATTGTGCCTTCTAAGGCTTTCTTAAATTTATTTAGTAGTGGTAAGTCGGCTACACTCAGGTGTTGACCATTTGGACTAGTTTGACTGAAGACGTCCTCCTCGTCTTCATTTAAATACTGATGCAAAGGATCGCTTCGATCACTAATAGACTCTCCATAAATACGTTTTTCCTCTGGAACAACTTTATCTTTTATTTTTGGTTTCTCAGTTTCTTCTTCGATTTCTTTACTCGTCTTCTCTCCGGATTTACCGCCAAACAATTCCATTGTACTATTCGGATCTTCGCTGCAGTCTGTACCGAGACCGGAAGTATTATCGAGATTATCATTATTATGCGATGTTTTACTTGTTGTGCTATTTTCCGCGACTTTTGAATCGATTATGGAAGACTTTGTTTTCGACTTGAATAATTTCAAAGTGTCATAAGAATCAATATCATCGGATAATATAGAGGATATTTGTTTGATGGAGTTTGTGTTTAATGTATTCTCACTATACAGTTGATCTGCAATTTTATCTTTCGATGGGGTACTTCTGTTAGCTGGACTCTCAATTTCTATGCTGTGTCTCTCACCTGACGGAGTTGTAGGATCATTTTCAATTTTTGATACTCTCAAAATGCTTGTGTCGTCTATGCTCTCTATGTCATCATTGCCTTCGTTCGTTCTGGATGCTATCTTACTGGTTTCTTCAATGTCCGCAGAATCCTTTTGCGAGGTTTCATCTAAAAATGAATTGTCCTTAGGAGACGGTGGTCTCGCAAACTCATCCATGAGAAATGATTTTTCCAGGCGCCAAGAGTATGCTGCGAAGATCATCATCGCAGTCACATTTTTCACTCTTTTTAATTCCGATTGAGTACCACCACGCAGTAAGATTGTAGCCCCGAGATTTGGATTTGCGCATCCCTCAAAATACATCAATGTTTTAATACCATCTGAAAAATCGTCGGGTTTTTATTTTATTGAAACTGGAACGGCAAATTAGGTTCTTTTATTACTTACTCCTCTCAGTCGTGAAATTTCGCAAGTAAAACTTTTTACATGTACCAAGCATATATCTTGCACTTATATGCGCATCGATGGTTTTTACAATAGTTGCACCCGTACACCGAGCGACTCTCTCCAAGACACTTAATTTCACGTTCAAAACAAGCGTCACGCCGGACTCTCGGAGTCGATCTTGCGCTAATCTTGATACAGACCGATGTACAAGTACCACATCCGGACCAAGAACAGTAATTCGAGCAACTGTATGACCTAAATATTCATTTTCCTAGAAATCAAATATTTTTAATGTTACAATATAACATAATTAATACCAGTTACTTATACAATAAGCTTTTTCTCATACTTGCAACATCACAGGCTCCAAATTTAATAATTTTCCTTCCACACGTTGATACATAAGACCGCACTGTAGCAACAAAATTTTTGGATGAGCTATCATCGCGTTCATTCCTTTGTGCGCAACATTTTTATTACACACTACACCAGACACGATTTCACAGTCATCTCTGCTACCACCTGGGCACTTTTTTATTTGAACATATTGCCGAATATCCAAATCATCGACATTGTGGTCCAGATCTGGTCTCACAAAGTCGACAACCTGATGCGCAATCGGAAGTATAGTTTCTGACCATGTTTGCGATAAGCCTTCTTTGTTAAGCAATTGTTTGATCAATGAATCCTCGTGTTGCTTGTATGCAGATCTACAATTGAGTATATGTAAGCTGACATTATCGTTTCTCGATAAAATTCGTTCGTGACACTTACGTTAACCTTTCGTACGTATGTAGCTCTCCGAAGGAGGTTCTAATGTTCGATGGTTTGTGCCAACCATTTCTCTCTTTAACTTCCTGCACCTGTAGCGTATCATTTAAAAGATCATCAGCAATTTTTAAGTTACACTTATCTGACTTCATTGACTCCTCTTTTTGATCAAGTATGCTGTCACTACTATCTACAGATAATGTGGTTAAATCTTCCGAAGTTGGTCTTTTTAACGTAACAGTGGATGATTCTAAATTTAAATCTAAATAAAAACTTGAACTAGAAGATGGTAAACGTCCACTAGTTTGTGGTATCGGATTCGGAGCTCTTGTTTCGCTTTCCGAATCTGAAATACATTTTATTGGCATTTGTCTTTTATACATAAAACCGTATCGTTAAATATTACCTGTTGTAGAGTCGTGCTGTGGAATTGTTTTCACCCACGCAGGCTCTTGAGCGTCGCAGGTAGTTCGAGTTTCAGTTAACAAATCCATACTTTGCATTTGCGACAACGTTGCTGGTTTAAACACTGTTGCATTGTCGCTGAATACATTGTCAACAATTACTGGCTCAATGAAACCTGCTTCTAGAAGTGCTTGTCCTATAGCAGTGGCCTGTACACTATAAAACATTACATTTCAATATTGCATTTCAATATTTGTTCCTATTTTTCTATTTGTTACATCTGTACCGAGTGGCCGCTTTATTTTGCGCTATCATCCAATTTACCAATTCGCTCGCTAGAAAACAATTGTGATAACTCTTCAACCTAATTCTGTGCGTTTGTAAAAGTATTGCTTGGCTCGATCTAAATAGCTCTTCGTAGATCATTCTCAAAGAAGCCGAGTTTTGTAAGACAAGAGAGCGTTCTTGAGATGTTAAATAACTATTTGTCGATCTGTAAAGTATAGTTATATATGTTATATATTTATATCACTAGTTTAAAAACAGAAGTAAAAAGAAAGAAAACAATACCTTGTAATGGCATATTTTTCTTCCATATATCCAACGCTTGGTTTTCTACAAATTGAAGTCTCATCTTCTACAGATTCATTTGCATTTGTTTGTGTGAGAAGCGGTTGATCATTTCCGTATTTAACTTGTAAGTCCTCTTGCAAAGCTTTCAAATCTTCAGATAAGTCACTTCTCATATCTGACGATTGTAAATAGGATAAAACTACTTTGCAGCAATATGTACAAACTCTAAGATCACCTGTAATAAACAGCGTGTTTATATAAAATAACCAAATGGCAAACAGAAAACATATAAAGTCATTTAACAAATATATTGTTCATAGTACGTACCAGTGCATCCCATAATCTTGCCAGGGATCTGATCACAGCAGCACTTCGAACAAAATATCTGACCACACACGCGACAATGATGTCTTCTGCGGAATGTTGTGAACCGTTCGCCGCATTCATAACACTGTTTGCTCACGCTGTCTGGCATCCAGTAACTTCTTAATTGGGAGTCCTTGTATGAGCGCAAGTTCTATATTAATGTTAATTATGTTAACTTAATTTACAACTAAAATTATGAATATCATCACCTTGAATTATCTGTAAACATTTATATAGCTCATGAAAGTTAACTTACATTACTTTTTAGAGCTACTATGTTGCTAATGCGTTTCAGAACATTAGGTAAACTTCTGCCTTCGCGAGTGTCTAAGGGAAAGTTCATCATACTAGTACTATCATCCTCTGGTGTTTTTTCTGTGCTTTCTGATTGCTTCCATGATTCAGAATCAGATGAGCTCTGTTCCTCTTTGGCAGATGCAATTGTAGAGTCATCAACATTTTGTGAACCTAGAAATCAATTCTCTGCATTTTAGCTCATTCTCTTTGTTCTTCCTAAATATATTCTAAATATAAAATAATTGAAAAAATACAAGGAATAACTGGTTTCAGATTCCTCGTACAATTGTGATGACCTACAAACAAAAAACCTTACTTCTAGTGAAGCTGAAGAGTTTTGAAAATAGAGAAGCTACGACAGGTTGATTCTCCTCGGGACTTAACGGAGCGAACTCCGTAAGTTTATGGGGCGAGTTTATATTCTTATTCATTTTGGTCGATGCTATCTTCCTGCAAACATTTTTATGATAAATTGCACACCAAACGCACCTACGGCAAAAATTGCGAACAGATAAATGTTTTGGATCGAAACGTCAAACGTAGCGATATATGTTCTTATGCATCTATAAATGTCGATTTCTTACCTTGGCAGAGCATCTACACTGTTTATCTCATATAGTTACATAATCACCATGTACTTATCATTTTAAATGGTACAATACAAATTTGCAACGATATTGTTCAACACTTTTCTCTTGAATCGTTCGCAGGTGCATCAAGATTCGTGAAGCTTATGTTTGCAAATTCAGAAGTACACTACAACCATCTAGCGGCAATCAAGAGAATTATACCGGCCCTAAATATATGCAACCCTTGTTTCATTCAATTGCAACGTCTGTTTCTAATACCTAACGAAGTCACAAAGTTATCTAAACTGTGTTAGTCCTTTTCGTATAAGAATTAATAATAGTAAAAAAACAATGCCTATCTTCTCAATTACACCTTCTCGAAGCATTGGTATGTAAATGAAATGTTTTTGTTTATGGATTATAATATTTTTTTTAACAAACAGAGATTATAAAACATTCAAAAAGATGAAAAAATTATTTTTCCATAAATTCAAAAAAGATGTTCTAATGTTACAGTACATTCAACTATTTATTTTGATAATCTAATTTGAATATTTATATCGGTATTCAATTATTGCTAAAGCTTTTTCGTTATTATAGTAATTATAATATATGATCAAATTCATTTTAATTGCACAAACTTTATTTATGAAAAGAGTAAATACGTCATTTTTAAACTACAGGTAAGCATAGTTTTATTGAGCAATCCCTGAAATCAATATTACGATGTACTTAACCATGGTTTTGTAACGTGGCATCGTTGTTTATCTCACTAAGAATCCCATGTACGTCACGTAATGTTTGTACAAAGAACCGTTTTCAACGTGTTATCATTCAATTTCTGATGCGACATAGAGGAGCATTCCGTGGAAATACACGTTAACGATCCATAAAACAAATATTAATACAAATTGAATTATAGTATCTAAGTTCTTAATTTTTAGTTTTTAAGTATTAAAACAAGTTTTTCAATTCTGTTTTGCTAACTTCTGTATTTCGTTAATATTTAATTATTTTTTCAAGGCATTGATTCGTAAGTATCCTCTAACAAAGAATAACGTATCCAAATTCCAAGAATGGAAAATGATTTTCTATTCAAAAGATCGTTCTATCTTTTTCACTTATTTAAAAGTTATCATTGAAAGTTTAATTCTTCATTCTGAAGAATCGAAAAGTAGTTTAAAAAATTAGACAAAAAATAGAAAATTTAACCCTTATGCATTATCATGCATTTTCCTTCATCAATTCAAATATGGAACGAAAATGCTAGCCATCTTTAAAACAGCCCTGAATCTATGCAACCCTTCTTCCGTTAAAGTACAGAGTGTAACATGTGGGAACAGAGTTACTAAATTAACTAGACTGCGGTTTCTATATGTTTATAGTAAGAATTAGAAGTCGAAACATGAAATAGTGAAAACATAACAAAAATTTAAGAATATTATAATAATACCACAATCACCCAATGTATTTTTCTGTCTTAAAAAAGCGAATATTTACTATTTAAATCAAATCACTTCGTTCACGGATTGTAACATTTGTTTTCAGCAAAAGGAGAGAATCTTTTTTGAAAACTATTTCTAATAAACATACAAGGATTACCGGAGTTTTCCAGTCGAAGCGTTCAAACGCAAAATTCGTTTGTTTCCGACTTCGACGACGCTTCGGATCTTCGTAGATTCGCGATAATGTAGAGTGACTACATTACCGTCAAAAAATGGTTTTACCTGCCTCAAGTTTTCGTCCCTATATATGATTATTTTGTCTCTGGTAAAGGGCTCATTCGAAAGAAGAAGATTCAATCTAGCGCGCGCTGGTCATGGACTGACGAGATTATGTAGATATTTGGCAATATAAGCGTTAGAAGTAGGCCAAACATTGACGATGCGCATGCCGTGGAATCCAAGCATTTTTATCCCATTGAATGAGCTTTCTGGATGAAATTGGGAGCAGCGCGCAGTAGAAAATATCTCCAGCTACAAATTGAGCTATATTTTGTCTTGAAGCACGTTTCTGATGTCAGAATTCATAATATCGATAATACAGAACAAAAAATGTCACAGACCGGATCAAGACCAAGACGGATCTTGAGTCTGTGTCTGAAGGCTGTGAATGGAAATTATTAATTAAAGGGTCACATGACTATCCTGGGCCCTTAATAATTTCGTCATTGTTTGAACGATCGCCCCGATGGTTTTCAGAGTGCATTATCTTGGAACATTTCGAAAATGTCGGGACCAAGAGTATCGATTCACTTAGGGGCTGTACGACACTGTGCTTAAGTCGTTAGCCGTCGCGACGATCAGAAATAGAGAACGGCTGCGATTCAACCTGGTTAACGGGTCACGAGTGTAAGTTTCTTGTAACACACCACCGTCGTCGTCGTCGGTTCGAGCCGTGCGTCCAACCCTCCGCAGCTGCGCAGGTGTATCGCCGGCACCTTCTCATTAACATCTTGCCCAAAAAGCCAGTCACGCCAGCAGAAGGATCTGGCACGGTCGAGTCATCCTATCGATCTTCGCGTCCTTCAACGAGCCGACCATTCCCTCGATAACTGTCCGATCAGGGAACAAGGGACCGGCAGTCAGTGATCGCATCATCGACCTGGTGCTGGTGAGAATCGGGAGCTGATCGTCGTGCAAGAAGATGCGATGGGCGAGGGCAAAAGGGACCGTTCCGGAAAAAGGTACGGTCAATAGACAAGGTACAACGAACCGCCGAGATTATGCTCGCTGGAGACCGAGCGGAATGTTGCATATCGTCCGCGCTAGACACAACAATCTCTGAAAATTGCTGCCCGCACGAAACACAAGGATTCGGTCAAATTAGCGCCTCCAGTATCTGATTACGTAGACTGTATACTCAGGTAGAAAATATTCTACCTGAATTGCAACAAACTGAAGTGAAATGAAAGTTTATTTTCCTTTTTGATAGGTTTAATAGGTTGAAAATAATGTAACAATATTTTTCAATTCTTCTAATAGTTTCACTGTTCCAAATTACACCTACTCATTTTTGTCATAAATTTCTGAAATCCGCTGTCTATTAGTGAAACCTAAGCTCGGCACAAGCTCTGACATGTCCTCTTAGGACCTCTGCGTGTCCTACCGACTCCTATTTTTGAAAATGCCGATTTTTAGAATGCACGCAGGTCGAGTTTCGTTGGGATTTTTTATTCTAAGTTTCAGTGAGCTTATTCCCCTTGTGTAATTCGATGTGATTGCTTTAACACGATTTATAATGCCGCTATAGTCTGTCTACTGACTGCGAAAACGTCACAGTTTCTGTTTGCTCGCATCGCACCGCACCGGCGGGAAACGTATCGCAGGGTATCGAACTCTCCAAGTTTAATGAACTTCTCGGGAGAGACTCATCGAAATTTGCATATTACGTTCGTGTGAAAGAAACAGCGGTTTCCGCGAGCTGGCTTTGTAACGGTTCTCGCAGTGATTTATTGTTACGGGTTGCCCGTTTATTTAGAAACTTGCCGTTGTGTTCCTTCTCTTTTGAAAACAAAAATGAAATTCAGATTTACCATTTTTTATTGGCAAATTATTTTTTCTGTTCGAAGTAAATATTTTTTAATGCTTTCCCGTCAATTATATCCTGAATTCTAATGCTTCGTTTAGACAACTAAAAAAACATGTAATACTTTTATAGTTCTTTAAATCCAATTTCTAGCACCACTAGAAAATTCAAGAACCACTTTTCTCGTTTAAGAAATGTTTTTTTTTTCATTCAATAATGTATGCAGTGTGCAAGAGACTTAAGTGTGTAAATATTTGTTTCTTAATTATTTTTTGTTATCGAGGTTAGCACAGATTGCATTTTTTAATTTAATTCCCGTTCGATGCTGACCTCAAAACCAATTTCGAAGTCAGTCGGGTTTCCGAATATGGAGATTGGATGATATTCCCGCAATGGTAATGTAAATTTATGATTGGTAGGATACGTGCTTTTATGGAGGTCGAGACCTCCATCACGGAAGGAAAATAAATTCGTGGCGTTTTCTAAAATTAAAGCTCCGGTTCTCTCTTGTAATTGGTACCGATATCGTAGATAGCTGTATGATCTCTCTCTATTATTATCGTATATCTTGATGGATCCATGGCTTCGGAGCCACTACCGTTTATTGGACTGCACGCCGGACTGTCTCGAATCTTTTCATTAAGTAATTGTTAAGAATTAAGGGCAGCAAGCGTCGAGCTCGAATGAAAATTGACAGTGTCTGTCGATAAATTTCGTATCGCGGTTTAATTTCCTGTCCCATCTAAAAGCACTTCTGGCGCTTCGGTTGTTCATCATGGAAATGAAGGCTAAGTGCTTTTGTAGAGTCCTCGGTATATTTAAACGTGATGTCGTGCTTAAGCCTTCTAATAAATGAGTTTCAACCTTTCGTGTCTAGTTAAAGTGGTAGGTTTCATTAAAATCTGAACCAGACCTGGCTAAACAGTATTCACTTTTTACGTATATATTTATTGAACATCTTGATGTAGAATAATTAATGTTAACGTAGAACCGAGAATGCGTGTAGCACAAAAAGTATTGTAGGGAAATCGACAGCATACGTTCGCTTTTTTAAAAGATAAATATATCAAGCGGAAATGGGGGTGCGAACGAAAAACTGTAAAATGGAGCAGCAACAAAATTCTCAAATTATATTTGTGAGAAATAGGAAAATCGGCAGCATAAGTTCGATCTTTTAAAAGATAAATACATCCAGCGGAAATGGGGGTGCGAACGAAAAACTGTAAAATGGGGTAGCAAAAAAATTCTCAAATTATATTTGTGGGAAGTAGGAAAATCGGCAGCATAAGTTCGCTTTTTAAAAAGATAAATATATCCAGCAGAAATGGGGGTGCGAACGGAAAACTGTAAAATGGGGTAACAAAAAATTCTCAAATTATATTTATGGGAAGTAGGAAAATCGGCAGCATAAGTTCGCTTTTTTAAAAGATAAATATATCCAGCAGAAATGGGGTACGAACGAAAAACTGTAAAACGGAGCAGTTAAGAGGTGAAACGCCTTAGAATGAGCGAAAGGACTTTTTGAGCATGTGGCGGCGGTACTTCTTCGGTGTGGGTGGTCGCGTGCAAGCATGGTAGGTTAAAATACGTGCGGATCGAATGCGAATCGCGGACCGGCGAAAGTTCTGACCGGCTACTCGAATATAATTGCGTGTGCGTACATCATCGCGGAACGGACATTTGTTTGGCGGTGCGGCGTGGGCGCGATGGGGATTTGTCGTGGACACGATGAACGAAAATTAGGGTCACCGGGCCGCGACCGCTGGATCGCCCTAGGCGATCGTGCCCCGGCCGTGATATAATTCGGCGCACGAACGATCTCGAATAAGAATCACCAGGCCACGAGGTCTCGTGACTTTATTCGCAAGATTGGAAAGGGAAACGCTGATCGCGGATTGCCAGCCGCGATCTCCCTCCAACGACGTAACATGTAAATGGAAATGGCGAGTGTCCCCTTATTCGATGATTGATCGCGGCGAATAATTAATAATTAAGAACTCCTGGCACGGTCGACGCGTTAAGAAACTGGAAGGAGTGTATATGCAAAGCGCCTGCGAAATTATTCTTGCTTAGTTTGCTTTCACCCTTTGCACTCTGAATTTTTTCGATTCTCTTCGCTATCATTTTCGCCACTTTATTTAAAATGTACTTCAAAAGACAATTCGATTTAATACAATTTTTTTAGCGATTATATTGTTGTCCCTTATTTTGTTCCCAACAAGTTAAAATTATTAAAAACACAGATGTTGTTTCTTGCAATCGATGCAAGCAAGTTTTATTCTGCACAAAGATCCGCAATCTAGTCATTATTCACTCGAAATTTATTGGGTTGCTTGTGACTTCCATCGAAAATAAAAGAATGAAAATAGAGTATGATCACGTGTTTATTGTTGATCTGTATAGCTTCATGCATTTATGTCATATGCAAAGTTAAATAAAAGCAAGATATAAATGTAAATATAAATTATTAACAAAACTTAATAGTATTGTTAGCTCACAATTATCGCAACAAGATTTCTAATTAACGAAAACAAATTTTCTCCTGATTCTGGCTTTCATAAAATAACCTATGAAAATGAGAATCCACGCAGCTTAACTTTGCTGTGATTCCATTTGAAGTAAATTGTCTGTATCGTTATTGTAACAATTTGTCGTGCTACTGTCACGTTCAGATCTGCCATTATTCCGTGAATGCATTTTAGGATTCGTGCTCGGTGGTCGTCGATCGCACTCTAAATGGAATTATATCGGAGCGTTCGTGTACTAAAACTAAAAGAGTATCGGTTTGATTGGCATCAGTTTTACTGATCTCAGGAAAAACATACGACGCTAGAAAAAAAAAATTGGCAGCGGTGGGATTCGAACCCACGCCTCCGAAGAGACTGGTGCCTTAAACCAGCGCCTTAGACCGCTCGGCCACGCTACCGTGTGACAACGAACTGGATCGTATGTAATCACGTGCAGTTTGCATATCCAATTTTTTCTACAGGCTGAACAACATAACAAGCGGTACAGGTGCATACAAACCCCATTAACCAGAATTTTAGTAGGATTCATTCTAGAGCACGCGAAAAAACGAACAATCGTTTTATTTGACAGAAAATTCATCTCGTAGCCCTTGGTGAAATCATCTCCTAAAAATATTTGCATATAAATTTGTTATTGCTTAAGATGGAGCGAAACTTTGAAAACGAAAACTATGCAATCTTTTATTGCACATTGTAATATGACAAAAAAAGAATTCTACGATTTAACTTTTTCATATTTGAAATGTTAATTATGAGACCTCGGAGCTTTATGCAAAATGAAAATGTTCTGCATCGATCATGGGAAACAAGTGTCCATAAAAATTGATTTCATTCTTCACTAATTTTGATACATTGAAAACAACAATATTTTTACATTTTTTCTAATCTTTTACTGTTTTAGATTTCACCCAGCCAGTTTGTTTATAAAAGCACAAAAGTTCGCAGTCGATGAAGTATAAAAAGTTGAAGTATTCATTACAAAAATATTTCTTACAGTAGACGATTTATCGAAACGTAAAATTGTATCAAAATCTAAGACGCTCATTTGTTTTAATTTTACTTCAATGAGATACTTAATTGATGTACTCAATTTTGCAAAGTTATATATAAAAATTTATGACAGTTTGTGGAATATTTATAATAAATAAGTTTAAGGATGGTTGGGTCGAAGGTTCTAAAAAGATGAAGCATCTATCGAAGGTACATTCAGAATTTTCTTCGTAGTACACAGTATCGGTCCGAAGCTTGGGTCTAGTCCAAATGCACGTCAATAATGGGTAGAATGCATCGAATCGGAGCCAATTTAAAAGGACTCTGTAATTGTGTGCCAATCACAAGGAAACGTTGGTCAATTACACTCAATTACCGGTTTTGTGGGTCACGTTAAGATGCCAATAGTGAAACAGTCGATGTCATTTCCTGCTGTTCAATTAAGTACAGCATTGTTCAAAGTTTACTGGACAAACTATTGCGCATGATATTGACAATTAGCATTGAAATTAAAGAGGTTGAATAATTGTATTTATGCAAGAAATTATGAAATCAATTCCTTTTTACATTTGTTCATAGTTTCAGAAAATAATATTGTTAAACTTCAAGAAACGCGCCATTTGGTTCATGAAAATTTCTGCACATCAATGAGTTGTAAATATTGATGGAACCTGTCTTCATAACATAATGAATCATTAGTGGGGAGACTATTCGATAGAATTCTTAGTAAATGCTACACAAAAAAGGGGCTTCATAATTAATGAAGTTATTCTTGATGTTCGTGCATCCTTCCTGAGAAAAAAATCATTCCAAAACATGAACCAGGCTTGTTCCATTCCTGCATAGCTTGTCCAATGACTGTGCACCACATAAAAGCCATGTGATAGTGCAGAAGAGTCTTCTTTGAAAAATGTTTCAACTCTCTAATTCTGTTGCACCATCTTTGAGAGAAAAATCATTCCACAGGACGAAACTAGCTTGTTCGATTATCTAAAGAGGTAATTTGATTCTGCTACAGCTTGTCCAATGACTGTGCATCACATAAAAGGCAAGTGATGGTGCAGCAGAGTCTTCTTTGAAAAATGTTCAACCCTCTAATCCTGTTGCACCGTTTCTAAGAAAAAACTCGTTCCAAGAGGTGAAACTGGAGACTGTCCAACGGATAGGAGGTAAACGGTGGATAAGCAAAGTCGTCCTTGAAAGGGGCCGTCCAAGATTTTTGTATCAACCGGTATTTGAATCGGAGAATTCCAATGAACGACGTCTCCAGAGTAATACCGGAACGTTTCCGTGCGCGCGAGCCATTAGCCCGCAACAAAATTTCTTTTTCATGCTCCTCTTCGTAGATCGATGCGTCGCGTCTACGAGTCTCCCTTGTGGAGGCATGTAGCCTCGTACCACCCTCTTCCTGTTCCTCGTTCGACTCCCTGCACGCCCCTACGCCCCTTTCGTTGCCACCCCCGACCCACCTTGATCCTCCTAACAGCCTCAGTTTCCGCAAGCAAGGATTTCAGTCCGTCCCGGGCATCCACCCGGCTTGGTGTTCCATCTCTTCAGGCTCTCTCCATCTCTAGTCAACAACCTCGGCCGGGCCTCCACGTGGAACCGGTTCCTACGCTTTGCTCGTGACACCGGCGTTTTCAGAAAAACACCGTGAACACTGACACGTAATTTACGCTGCAAATGGTATTCGTACAGTCGCAAAGTATAGTGAACGGAACCCTCGTGCGTCCGGATCAGTTTGCTCCGAAAGCAGACCATCGGTTCCGATCGCATTTTTCAAACCGGTTTCGGACACCGAGATCCAGCTAGAAGCGAAAATCTTTATTCGATTTTCGTATTACTACATTCGTTTTCCATTAATAGACTCCAGATCTTACGCTAACGAGAGACATTGCCCAGATTACACAAGCCGATTTTAATCATACAGCGTATAGTTTGTTGAAAAATATTTAACACGTATTTTTTAGTCTGCAATGATCCATATCTAGGGAGTGAAAATAGACCTCAAAGTTGGGCGCGGAACCGTATTTTTGCTAATATTTCGGGAACCGTAGGGTCTAGGACAACGATTTTTTTCAGTTTGTGTGTTTTCCATCAAGGAATGTGGTTATATAAAAAGATTTCAAGAAAAAGATGAATTTTTTTTAAATATAATGTTAAACAAATAATTGTTTCGGATATTAGCAAAAATAGGGTTTCCACGTCCAACTTTGAAGTCTATTTTCAGCTCCTAGATATGGATCATTACAGATAAAAAATACGTGTCAAATATTTTTCAACAAACTATATCCTGTATAAATTCCATTGAAATCGGCGTATTACACTTGGGTAATGTCCCTTGTAAGAAAAAGACAAGAAAGTGCAACACTTTTTCTTGAAATATTTATAAGTACTGTAGGAAGCTTGTAGAATCATTGCCGCGATTCTAATCACTGTAAATTTGACAATTAAAGTCTCCTTTACAACGATTCCATAAAACACGAAGTACGTTTCTTTTTGTTGCCGTTTTATTGTAGTTTGAAAGAAAAGTATGCCACTAGCATGAGATTGACCAAAGGCCCACAACGCTGGGAGGTTGACTGGTCAGACGTGTACCTTGTGTGTATGCGGTTGATGCATGTTATGTACAAAAGTATGGTGGTTTCACAGTATACAAGGTCTGATCAGGCTCTTCACATGCCTTGGGTTATTCGGATGTGCAATAAAATGGCAACAAAAACTTATACTTCAAGTTTTATGGTCTCGTCACGAGGGAGAGATTTTAAGACTTCCAAGCACTTGACGAATTAAATCGTGAGCGAGATTTCATAGAAAAAATGATTTGGGGAAGTGAATGTAAAGGCTTCGCCTCTAAATATAATATAATTATATTATACTGTACAGAGGCAGATACTCTAGAAGATATAAACTCTGGACAAGACAAACCAAAACCTTGAAAACATTGTCTGTGATTGCAAAAATCTTTTTCATATCTGTAGACAATCTCAACATTTTGTAGCGGAGCCAGTATCTCAACTCGAGTGTGATTTCCATTGCTTTCACTTCAAAAATCAGTGAGCCTAAAATAGAATGCTATACAGAAACCTGAGTACCAGGAATGATACGATATCTGTCCCGTTTGCTGAACCCAAGACCCTGCTACTTTGACGTCACGCTAAATTGTCTTCAAGTTCTTAACTCTTGGTACACAGTCACGCCTCGTCGTCAATGATTCGTTATCTGCAAAGTTACGATCTACGATTTAATTATGGAAGTTGATCCATTAAACTAGCGAGCTTAGAAGAGCTTTCCGGTGGCATTTAAATTAATCCGAATATCTACGAAAGTATTGGAGACCCTATGAAATTGGGACATTCTATACATTTTAAAAATTAATAATTTATGAGAATATCGACATTTATCCCGAGCTTTTGTTCGATAGTAAAATAACCTGATTCCACGAATGAGCACGGTTCATAAATATCAGAGTAGGTTGAAGTAGATGGTGGTTGAATGGCCAATTGTTCAAATTCCGCTGATAGCTCTAAAATAGGATAAATATCGTCTCGAATGTAATTTAGGAATGCGATAACACCAGCCGGTATTCCATTAACCTAAAAGATAAAAGGCGATCGATATCACTCGGAATATGAGTCCTGACAAAAACGTTTCTTCAATTGAGTGTCACTTGATTCAATAAAAATCAATACTCGATGGAAAAATGCTCCTCTGTTTCAAATACTTTGCGGGAACCTTGAAAATCTGTTGTGGCGAATTAGATTGTTTAGTATGTTCTATAAAAATGTTTACTAATCTATTTTTCCATAAATTTCATTGGAGAATTGAATGTATACCTAGGCAAAGGTCCTCCTCGAAACATGGCAACAAATCATCCTCGGACAGTGAGCTAGCGCAGGGCAAAGGCAAAGGACGAAGTACAAAGTCGAAGGAAAAATGGCCGGTTTTCGAAGGGTTGACGGTCGACGAATTAGCTCGTTACCGACGAAGGCGGGTTCAAGGTCAGCCGAAAGACAATCTTGGACTTTATCCGGAATCGGAAGACAGACTTCTCGAGCCTGAGAAAACCACCCGTGCGAATAACGAGGATTCGCTCAAGGTTAGCCGAAAAGTAATTTGTTTAAATCTCGAACAACTTTCGAAACTGGCTGGTAGCATAGTAGGAAGTGTCCTACTTGAAAGGCCATTCTTCGCTAACTTGTTTGCAATTTGTTCCGATATTGAGAAAATCGCTCTTGAAGACTTATTTAGTACTCTGATATTTGCAATAAACAGAATCGATGCAAACTAAGTTTTAACATTTCTGATTTAGTCTTTCGTTCGGCATCAGTTCTTCTGCTTTGTAAAAGTCACTGAAAGAAAATTCGGAAAATAAACGGAGTGCATTAAATAAACAAACAGGGCGGCTCATTACTAAATTCATTAAGCAACAATTTTCCGATTCATAGATGTACCCCTTACCGTAGGAAAATGTCTGGCTGGAAGGAAGCAAACCGGTCGAAGATGTTCGGCCGAAGGATTTATTAGAAGAGAGCACGGAAGCTTCGGATCACGAAGAGATCGACGAGCGAAACAAGGTAGACACGAAACCAGGCACAATAAATAAAGAATCTGCGACGGCTTTGTGGCATACCAACGAGGATGAAACGATGGAGACCCACACCGAAAGCTCCAAGTTCGTCGGCCATATTGGAGTTCCTAAACGACCATCTCTGATTAGAAGGTAAATCAATGTTTTTAAAACGTTATCATTACTTAACCGGGACAAGGATAAGGAACCCAATTACTGTGGGGGTACCAATTACCGTGCTTATATGACTTATATTTATTTTTAAAGCATAATGAATATTCTATATATATAACATATATGTTAACTGATTTTAATTCATATAGGCACAGTAATTGATACCTCCACAGTAATTGGGTGCCTCACTTTATTTTAGTACTTTTACTTTAACGATTATGTGGCAACCTCATTTTCTATGCCCCCTTGAACAATTTTTCGTATCAAGACGAAACACAATGTTTATGTGAAAATTATATTCTGCGGAGTTAATCGATTTGGCTCGTACAATTGCTGTTTACTTTATTGATAAACGAGGTTGATATATCAAGAGGAAAATAATTTATGACCGAAGCTAATATTTGTTTTCAATTTCGCAAAAGGGGTACCACTTTGAAAAGAAATGGACAGTTTTACACGGACACGGAAACGTACTCGTCGTACGTAGCGTACGAAGGTCAGCACAGACCGGAACTAGCTCGAAGACCCACCTCGCTGAAAATGGAGGGCGACTTGCAGACGACCACTGAGAAATGCGAGAAATTCATACAGTGGTTGAACGTCAGTCGTCCGGAGCTTATGCGCGTGCCCACGCACTTGAAACTTGAGGGTGAGATTGAAACGACTACCGAAAACCACGAGAAATACGTGCCGTTCGTGGGTGTGCGTAGACCGGAACTGCTGAGACAGCATACTAATCTAAAGTTGGAGGGTGAATCGAATTTCATGCCGGAGTACACCGAAGTTTTCAAGAGACATCACAACAGAGGTGACGTACAAGTTGGTTTTCCAAAATAGCGTCGGCATGATTTTTAGAGAGTCCTAATCCGAGCTAAGTTTCACGAAGTCATTTATACCGCGCTTTGAATAGTGACCTTGTAGCGTTACCAGATCGACACTGAACATTTGCTTTAATTTGAATATTTTATACTGTAGAAAGACCGCAACCAGTGAAACCGGAAACGCATCTAAGAACAGGAACGGATCTCTTCAAAAGCACGGAAAACACGGAGAACTTTATCAATCCCCGTGCAAGGGAGGCGCAATTGATGAGCGAATTGAACAGAGACATCGAAGAAGAAGAGAAGAGGCGAAATGAACAAAAGGAGAAGAGAACGGAAGAAGAGATGAAGATGTTGGTCTCGAAGTTGGAAGACTTGAAGTGTCCGCCGCTTGAAGTTCCCGAGTACAAAGACGCGTACAAGGTAATGTCTACTTTTTCAACTTGATTCGACGTAAAACTCGAGTGAAATATAGTCGGGGAAAAAATTAATACATTTTTGGGATACCCTGTATAACTTACATAGATCTACATACGATTTACCTTTTCCGATCTGCACAGATGGAAAAATTAAAAATCGTGACCTCTACTTTTCTTTTCACAATTTCGACCAATGGTGATTTTTAATTAAATCTTTCTAATAATAAATTACCTAGTAAACTAATCTCAGAAAATTCAAATCGCTTGGTCTAATTTAAAAAAACATAATTTAATTTTGTCCCCGGCTGTATATCACAAAACACTTGCTATATGCATTTTGTATAGCTACGTTGTTCCATTGCAGAATTTTCCAAGGGGACGGCCGAAAATTATAAAACCGGAAGACGAAATCGGGCGAGCGGATGGCTCGAAGGTTCCTTCGTCACCTACCAGCAAGTTTTCCACGAAAATCGACCAGGATCCGGAATACAAGTCGAAGTACGTGGATTATCAGAGGGACCACCCCGTGTATCGAAAACCGCCATTGACGCTGAGATCAACGCTGGTTCCCCCGGAATACTGTGCGCCTTATGCTAAACAGGACAGCAAACGATGCGATTATGAGCTGACCAGCGAGGTGAGATCTCAGTACGTTCCCTACGGTTGCGTGCCGAAGGTGGAACCCTTGAGGATGCCATCCAGTTTACGACTGGAGGGGAACATCGACCTTGAACCGGAATACAGGATGGCTTACTGTACGAAACGCGAAAGCCAATGCGCCAATCCAAGAATGCACCGTAGACGAGATCATAGTTTAAGTGCTTCCAGACGGAAAGAGAATCACTGGATACACAACACGGATCAATTCGATCGCGTGAATACTGTCCAGGATCAGAACGCTTTTCAGATACTGAATACCCGAATCCACGAGGACAGCATTTGCGGGAAACCACCCTCGGGTAGACGCAGGTTTGTATGCAAAAATTGGTAAAACAAACTATATTTTCTACTTGACGCGAACTTCTCTCAATTACACTGTTTAACACATATTTGGACCTCGAACTTATATGTAGGTACAGCAGTATTAAACAAATCGGCTTTGATATCGTTGATTTTGAAAGTCTTGTTTGTTGAAATTTGTTGAAATTAAAGAAATTATTTGTAAAGTAATATTGCATATACGTGTTGAACAATGTTATTGAAATTTTATGATTATTGTTTCCCATTGATTATACACGTGTTTCATTAGCAACTGTTTTTTTAAGGAATTCATTTGGATCCACATTTGTATTAATTTGATAAACTCATATATGTTCTTTATTCATCCATTCCGTGTCATAGAAGTTAATATACATCAGAATTTATATATTTGTTTATCAATTGAAATCGTGCATGTAATTATAAGAAAAATTCTTGCATGTAACAATGTGTAATAATAATAAAGAACAATTAATTTATTGTTTAAACAAAGCTTTTCTTGAGTTTATATTGATTACCCAAACAGTTCCTTAAAAATACTGTGTCATGTTAAAGAAACACCTTGTATCATTTCTTCGATGTAAATGTAATTATCATGTTATAATAATACAGACATTCGAGGACATCCCAAATTCACTCACAAAAGCTAGAACAATTAGATGCACCAGAGTGCAACAGATTAAAGGACGAATCGTCTAGTCCAACTTATCGACTTCATGTATGTAACGTTGATGATGAATCCCAAGGTTTTCGACGCAGACGATCGCCATCACTTCAGTCTTCCGGAAGGATACGCAATCCTTCACCTGATCGTGCACTTCCCACTGATGTTATCAGACCATATTCCCCTAGTTTCGGTAAAACCACTAAGCAACACAGTAACGGTCAATCATTTGTTGTTTTGGATAATGAAATTTATGACTCGAATAAAAATGAGATACGCAGGAAACTAACGGATAGAAATTATAATATTGATGGCACGCTTGCCTACTCCAAAGGAAGAAATAGAGCTACAAGTAATTGGATGCCACCATGGTATGACAGTACAAACACTATCTAAAGCAATAACTGCATTATTTGCTTTGAATAAAAGTAGACTTTCCTTATTGGTACAAAACAATACAATTTTTGCGCAAATGGGAAACATATTACGAGTATATGTCTTTTACAAATTTTACGTTTCAAACAAATACACATACTAGTAAACAATTTAATGAAGAAATTAGTGCAGCATTCAATACATATTACTTTTGTTGCATAATGGCAAAATAATGCTGAGTAACAAAGAACAACATAAAACTTTGTATATGAGTATGTAGAAGACATAAAATTTGTATTTCATAAAAGTTAACAAACCATGTATCATTTGTTTATACATTCCTTTTAAAAAGTTTAAGAAGATGGTAAGTTTATAAGATTTAAAAAAACAGATTATAAAATATGTCTACGATAATTTATTTTGTTGCAGTATTATATTAAATGCTTAGTCTAGATATGATATTTGCTATATATTATAAATGATTATTGAACAAATTTTGTTGTTTAGAGATTATTAGGTCTAGTAGAAAGTACTGTGCATTTTTCAAAGTTAATTTTTCATATTTAAAGCTACAAAAAAAAAATGGATAAAAAATGATTATTATATTATTCCACTTTTTTCCATGAGGAAAATTATCATCTTATACACAGTATAAATCTAATAAAATAATAAATGTAATTTTTATTAAACATTGTTTTCAAAATTGGTCAAAACTTTCTGGTAGACATAATACTTTCTTTTCTTTAAGATTTAAATATATAAATTATAAATGTAGAAAGTCTATAAACATATGTATATCGTACATACATAAAACTGCCAAGTTTATAATATTGTATTATTCTGTACTGAAGTCTATATTAAAGCAAGTGAAATCAAAAACTTCATTATTCCTTGTCATTTGTATACAAATACCTACACCTACCATATACGTATATAAAAAAATTAATATTTCTAACTTTATCAAATTTCTTGTCTATTTGTATAGTTTCTAAATCTTGTAAAAATACTAAGTACATTTATATATTTAAATAAAATCGTTATTCTACTTTTAAATATTTAATAAACGTACCTATATATTGAAAAATAAAAGTACACAAATGCTGTCTGTTTAAAATGATGTGTCGTTACAAGAGATCGTTGCTATTTAATGCGATTACTATATCATGATACAATAATAACTTTGAAAATTAGGAAACATTACGAATACAGGTAAATATTTACACATCGATCACTGTTACACGAATCCGAATTTTACTGAATACATATACATATCTATACGTAAATCCATTCGATACATACAAGTACGTTCACCTAACTTCAGACTGCTTGCGGCAAGTCTTAAATGGAGTTACTGAGAGCTACGAACTATATAAATACCATCCGTCACTGTTTCGATATAAACGGATTTTGGAGAAAGACGTTGGTTGAACTGTTACGAATTTATTTAAGAAGTATATAGTTTAAAGTTAATATTGTGCAAAAATGGCGGACCCGGAACTTGAAGCGATAAGACAGCAACGATTAGCTCAATTGCAACAACAATATAAGGTATATTATCAAATGCTGTCGTTTTATATCGACAAAATTGACCACTGAATATGTCGTACTAGCAGAATATAAATTACAAAATCATTAAAAAAGATACAAGATGGTACTTATTCATGATCATCATGCGTAAAATTACTAAAATTAGAAATAGCAAATGTACAATTAATTTGTGCTCTCAGAACTCAGGTTTGACTATTTCACAATGGAGAACATATAGGAACTAAATTATTTATATTTATTTCTATTGTATTTAATATATACAGGGTGGAAATGTCGACAACAAAGCAACAATGGAGGAAAAAAGGCAAGAGATGGAAGAAATGAGGAATTCAATCCTCATACAAGTGTTAGACCAATCAGCCAGGGCAAGACGTAAGAATATCAATGTACTTGAACCTTAGTAGATATAGCAGGATATTGTGAAATTTTTAAGACTTTTGCATACATGTATAATCATCTAACACATACTTTTTCTTTAGTTAATACATTATGTCTTGGAAAACCAGAAAAAGGAAAAATGGTAGAAGATATGATATTAGCTATGGCACAACAAGGCCAACTACCTGGTAAGCTAGGAGAGAGAGAACTCATTAAACTACTTGAAAGTGTAAATCAACAAACTCAACGAAGAACTGTTGTCAAGGTTAGTTAGCATTACATTCATGTACATTAGTATTTTTTAATAGGACAGACGCTAATCATGTAATTGAATTTTAGTTTGACAGACGAAGAGCAGCACTAGATTCTGATGATGACGATTTATAGTACTTTTAAATAATATATGCCTTGCTAAGCAACATTACATTTCGTTTTATTTTTACTCAAGATTTGAAGTTATAATACACAGATATACGCTTAATTAGTTGTATGTTCTTATTTTTTATGGTATATTGAAATAAAAAAAGATAAAGAAAATTCACTTGAATAATAAAAATTTTATGCGCTATTCGCTATTCCTTTTACAGTCTTATCTTGTCGCCCAAATTTTATTATTTTCCAGTTTTAATAAACTTTGATTTGTATATTATTAAAAAAACGTTCATAGTATTACCATTTTCTTTATTAAATATAAGTAAATACACATTTAAAACGCATAATATATTTCTTAAAAAAACCTTTATAGTTTGAATCAAACATTCAAAACGTTTAAATAATGATTTACATGTATTTGTGATTGCATGAAACATTTCATTCGCTACATTTGTATAACAAAAATGTACACTGTAGTTTTTTAAATTCAATAACAAACTCCAATTCAGTTAGTTCAATTCATACTTTTTTGGAATTCTTTAATATATTATATATCTTTTATTTAAAATTATAATACGAGACAAGTTCTTTCACAAAGTTTAAGAAAGCTCGTTTAATTGTGTGATTTGTATTGTCTTATGAACATTCTACTTATTTAAGATTCTTTTACCCCTTATCCGGCGATGTACAGATATTCATTTTTTGTACAACGTGTAACAGATCACGTGAAACACTAATAATAAATATAGAGTAACACTGAGTATATTACCATAATGGATATCGAATGTTACGTGTATATTTTGTAAAAGAAAAATTATTGTTTAATGTTTAAGTTGAAAAATTATTTAGTTTTTAATATTGTTGGTATTGATCGCCGGACGAGGATTAATTATTATTACACTATCTAATTCATACAATTCTTCCACTGCATACTTACTACAATGACCATAATTAATGAACATAATCATACCAACATTCGCAAAATGTTATGATTTGAATAATTCGATTTAAATTTTGGAAAATTAGAGATCATAAAATATTAAATACAAATAAATATATCTCCACATCACAGAGACTCACAAAGTTATTTCATAAAAGAATAGTAGCTTAAAACATTTTAGTCTTTCTTCATATGATTTGCCCCTAATTGCTCTGTAAAATCATTTAATGTTAAAAAAGAAAACGTTATAAACATATAATTAATACTTAAACATAAGTTATATTTACCGTCTTCTTCGTCATTTGCAACTAAAATATCTGGACAACAAATTCCATAACATATCAATGATAAAAAGCCAGCTGGTAAACCAAATACCACAATTGTCAAGATGGGATTTCCCATCCACATTGCAGCAAGAGTTGTTCTTAATTCGAACCATGATCTGTAAATATGTATTAGCCAACTGTTTCCACCATATCGCTGAAAATTTATATCTTGATTTCAATTTGTTTTTATATGGAGAAGACAATTAAATTTACAAAATACGCCAAAGTAATGTTCTGTTTACCGGAGCGTTTTCATTACGAATTTGCTCTAGGAACAACTCTATCACATGAGGCGTTAATTTTTCTGTTTCATCTTCTGGAATGTGATGATGATTTGTCGTAGTGTTAATAACAATTAAACTTGGTAAAGGAAGAACCATCATAGCTATACTATTGACTAGTTCAGGACTAGCTATCCAACCAAACTGAAAATGGCTAGTCAACGAAGGAACTGTGATTAAAGTTTGATCAAGATAAACAACATGTAAATTATATTAGCAATAACTTACTCGTGATATTTTTCTCGTTTACTTTTAATTATAGACTCCACCATGTCTTTAAATTTCATCATGTGTGGGGGTATTTTCTCTAACTGATTCTCTTCCACAACTGCTAAAACCAAATTTTTATTTGTTAAAAAGAGTTGATTTATATTTCCTCTTGTTACTTTCGGGAATGTAGGAAAACGTTCCGCGTTTATCCACTTGTATAACGTCTCATTCAACTTTTCTATGTCACTTGTAGTATGACCTGAGGAAAAACGTGTATGACAACATTAATTCTTGCAGCTCTACATATAAATACGATGATATTATTTAGTATTTTCATTAACCTTACCAGTAAAATTGTAATGAGAATTTTCTTTATAAACAAATAATGCTGGAACATTTTCTACTGGAGCATGTTTGTTAACAACACCTGGATGAGAATGATAGAAAAATGCATGCGGCTGGAACACATCTGCAGTCTTGTGGTAATATTCCTGTACATATTTACTTTCTGTTACTCAATGACCTTTCGGTATCATTTTAATTAAAATTACATTGCAGCCTTACCCATAATGGTCCAACTTTCTCGCCAACGTACAAAAAGTATAAGCCACGTTCCTTTTTAATTGTGTCAAAACTTTGAGTTTTTGTTATCTCTTGAACTGGTGGACCACTCACTCTTAACGCAAATTTCACTATCTCCTCTCTTGTCCTGTCTCCATGATATACAAACTCTTGCTCTCCTTTTAAACTACGCACAAACATGTCATATTCTTGTAAACATCTACTCTTACAAATAAGGACTATACATAGGTCATTTTGTTTCTTACAATAGAATGGTTGGAAATCCTTTGACTTTGAAAGCTTGAGCTACATTTCTAAATCGAGTGCAATCAATGCGCCCTACGCGTATCGATGTTGCATGTAAGTGTTGCGCTACATGTGCCCAAATTGGTTCCACTCTTTTACAATGTGCACACCATGGTGCATACATCTAAAAACAAAGAGAATTTTAACTTTATACGTAATAACTTTACGCTCGGATTTATTATATATGGTTCATAATATGTTTATACCATTACTAGCCATTGTCCATCTTTGTGAATATCCAAGAATCTGAAAAAGAAAGTTAATAAATACATACATGTGTATAAATATAATAAATATATACTTATACGTTAAATAATAATGTAATATGGTATAATTATGAGTATTTCACACCTGTCACTTAATTCAAGTACACGTGATGCCGTTATATGTGTGAGAATTCCTGAAAAAGCTACATTACATTTTAATAGTGGACATTGTATCTACCATGTGATATACAAAATAAAAAATATTGTATCTAAAGTAACTAATGCCACAACTAATTAACGAAGGAAATTGTTAATAATAAATAAATAAATGAAGAGGAAATATAAATTTAAAGGTACATTTACTTTCTCACAATAAAATATATTTACGAAAAAACATGCTACTCCAAATACTTTCCTCGAGACAAAAACAAACTCCATCCCTTTGATAAATAGACTTCAAAGACAAAATCAAATTAAAAGTGTTCCGTGACATTAGTAAATTATCGATCGATAGTGGTCAAGGTTATGAAATAATATGACGGATTACGATCGTATACTTTTAAAATTAATGTGCGACCTATATTATCTTGAACAAATAATTAGCGTTCACGGGTATACTTACCATAAACAGTTGCGATGAGCACGAATTTCGTTAATGTTACCATTGCGGCAAAAAGATTGTTTAAATGGACGAAGCTTTTTTCTCGTTTTAATCTAGAATGTTACACATAATTTATTTCCACACGATTACAACAGTTATCATGTTTAGCTGTCAAATTTCCACGCACACGACAAATTCCAGTACATTTCTACCATGTTTTTGTTGCACAACGCCACACGGTCTTCATACCGGCTTCTACTGAACTGCTGCTGAGTTCTGCGCTTTACACACAATAACTGCGTGCATATGTAAAAGCACCTCATGAAGAGGGGGTTCAAAAAGTGCACAAATTGCAAATTCAAAGTGGTTTCTGGCAGGTGCATATTTTTAAACGACTTATCAAACAGAAACTACGAACTCAATGCTCGACACAAAGCAAAATATTTTACTTTCTTACAGAAACCAATAAATAGTCATATACAACAAATTTCAAAGTACAGCTTTATAAATTATATCAATTGTATAATTTTGCGCGATATTAATTTGCTCAGTTCATGTTCCAAGTTATATACGTGCCAACCGATACATTTCAATAATAATCTTCGGTGCAGAACAACTGGTGAGTTGAATATTAATAGAAACTAACATTAACATTTACAAAGATTAGGGCTTTGTGTATTGTATGAATTGTATTTGACGTTCGGACAAGTTCGAATAAAATTACACGCTTCTTCTGTTTCTTTCATGTAATTGTTACATGTATTTATAAATTTTCTGACTCAAGCGTATCTTCCGCTTCTACATTGGACCCAACCTCATCCGAATCCTGAAAAGGATATCGTAAAGTAGACGCCGCCATGATTCGTTTGTAGGGAAATCATCGAATCTTTATCGATATTTTTAATTGTAAATATACTAACCCATTCACAATGAAATCTTAATCGGTAATTGTGCTATCGCTGAGCAACATTAAAAGAAAAACATAGAACGTATGTATGATGTTAAAGATAATCATGACGAAGAGGATGTACGCGTAGCATAGAAATAGAAAAGGATAAAAAATTATGGTGACGGCAATGGTAGCCAATCTTGTCAGTATACTGCCCATTTTTATCTCCTTCTCGCTATATTCACTTTTTATAATTATATGAAACCGCAAACGAAGTTCTAGTCTGTGAATTTAGGAGTAAATCGGTAAAGCCATATTTTTTATTTTTGACAAGCCCTTAAACATGTCAGACCGATTATACTTTACATATTCCAAAGCTGCAGGAGACATTACTAACACGACAAGAAGATAAAGTAACCATTTTTGAAAAAATAATTTTTTTAATAAATAAATTTTATAATATTTAAAAAATAAAATTTTGGAAGCTGTTGGAGTCTTTTCTTAAACGTTTTATCTTTTCGAGAAAAAATTGCGTACCTCTTCTCCTGTTTCATAGTATTCGAGATATAGTGCAGGGTCATCAATTAATTCAAACAAAATTAAGTAAGAAAGTGTAAACGATGTATTAAGCAAAACGATTAAAAAAATGGAGTATAGATATATTAAATATAGCAAAGGAAGTATAATTATTCTAGTTAGAAACTTATATATTCCTCTAAAAAAATGTCCCATTGTTTCAATAAGGCACAAATAATTTACGTATATATGGAATCGATAATTATTATCTCACTTCATACCATATAATCTGTATGTTTGTTTCTAAGACAAAGAAACACATTTTTGTTCAAATAATATATATTTATAAAAACAATTACTCACAAGCTCCACATTATTATAAAAATTACAAAACTCAGAGTAGCTTGATGCTACTTACATTATTCGCAAAGAATACATTTAGGGGAAATAATGAAGGCTAATTTATTGCACGGATAATCACTTAATCTTACTACAAAATATTCTTTACATATATATAGTACACTATTCCACAAAATTAAACGATCATCGAATTACAATCGAAAAATTGTTTATCTTTATCTATTCTATCTGTCCTCATTTTCAAGTGTTTCATTATACTTGAAAAGTGCGCGATTGGTATTTGAATAGATAAAAGTTATAATCATTCAAATTAGAATAAACAATTTTCAATTTAAATTTCATTAAAATATTAAGGCAGACTATGGTAATATTTGTTTACACCAAGTAAAAAGATAATAAACATCGACAATTTTCGGTTATACTTGAGCAACCCTTTAACTTTGCGGAGTATCGTATACTTCTATAAAGAAGCTACTTCAAGAAAGATTTTTCTTTCTTCTAGGTAATGGAACAGGCACTTCGGTTTCAATAATAAAAGTTGCGTTGCTCATTACCGAGCTGTCGCTTCCTGGACGTATATCCTTCACATCGTTGTCTGTGTCATTTTCGATCAAATCTTCGCTTTCAATTAATTTAATCGAATCTTCGTCGTTGTTCCCATCAGCGTCTCCCCCTTCGACAACATACGTTCCGACACTTCCGGAAGAATTCGAGGATTCGTTACTAAAGTGACTAGGCTCCAGAAATTTCTTCGGTTTCATTCTCTTTTCCTCGGTCGGAACAGTAAAAGAAGTCTCCACATTTTTTGTTGTACCGCAAGCTTTATTCCTTCGATAATTCGCGGCGCTGTCGGAAAAAGTCTTCAAGACTTCGTCTTCGTACACCTCGTTACTTTTTAACACCTTCGCGCTTTGAGATCTATCTTTCCAGTCTCTAGATTTTCTCATCGGCTTTGACTCGACGACTTTCCTCGTCGGTTTCGCGCTACTGGCCGTCCTCGATTCAAAATACGAGTTCGAACAGTCGTCTCCGCTCAAATAAGCGAACGATTTCTTCTTCTCCGTTTTCGTTTTTCTTCTTTCCACATTCTCGTTCTGAGTCGTAAAAATCCTGTCTTTGCTCGCCTCCAGAACAAAGGGAACATTCTTTCCGCACTCTATGTCACCGGAGGAGGATCTGGACGTGTTCGATAGAATCCTGTCGATCTTCTCTATAATGTTGTACAAACGATTCGCGCTGCGATTCTTCATAGTCTCCTCGGTTTCGTTCAACCGCATGAGCTTCAATTTTGCGTCGGTGTACTTCGTATCTTTATCGAGTGACTCATCGGTGTTCAGTTTACCGCTTGCACCGGATTGCGAGTTCTTTTCTTTCAGAACGTTCTCCGGTGTTTGTATTCTGCTGCTCGACCTTGATCTCTCCCTAGCCATCGTAGGAGTATTCAGAACTCTTACAGATGTTTCGCCGACGTATGTTCTCGTTCTACTGTCTTCTAGCAGCTTCAAACCTACGTCCTCCCCGTTCATTTCCCTGTTAAATTTCAAAATTTTTACCGAAGCCGGACTACCGAAAGTTGAGAAGGCTAACATGTGGTCGTACGGATGATAGTCCACGCAAGTCACCGCTCGTAAATTCCGATCGAAACTGTACTTCGCTAGGAGACTTCCGGTTTCCAAATTCCAAACGTTTAACGTGGAATCTTCGCCCCCGCAAAAGATTAGACCGCCACACGGAGATATACACGCTATCGATTGTATCCTACAACAAATATTCCAATGAAAATATTGTTTAATTAGCTATAGTAATTAATTATTTAACGCGACAGAAGATACAAAGTTTTTTCAGCAGGGATACCTTCGATTGCTTATTCCGTTGTATTTTTGCAACACAACGCCAGTCGCCAGATCCAACATCCGTAATCCACTGTTCCTCGAATGGACAAGTAGCCTGGACTCCAATGGGTGCAAAAGTATGGTGTTAATGATCACACCATTGATTTCTTTGACTTTTATCTTGCGCGATATGTGCCACTCTTTCCGGGTCAACTTGCTCCGACTTTTCTTCGCTGTCCACAAAATAATTATCCCAACGCTGTCTGCGGTTAATAGATTGCTGTTCTTTTGGAAGCACATGGCATTTATGAATCCTTCGTGGCCCTCCAATTCTTGACTGAGATCTCGGCTTTTCGATCTTTTGTCACGCATCCAGATGCGAACGGTACGATCGTAGCATCCGGTTGCCACGATCGCAGCACTTTCGGGATCGAATTTGCCACAGTAGACATACGAAGGGTGCGGCATCATCTGTTACATTAATATCATTTATTTGCATTTTAATCTCGAAGCTCAGCTGCTTCTGTGCAGCAAAGACATTTTTTTTTGCGAAAAACCCCTTACTTCCGCATGCTGTATGATTTGATTCTGTGCGTCCCATATACGAGCGGTTTGGTCCGACGAGACGGAAAGTAAATGGTTGTCGTTCTCGGACCAATGTAAAGAGTAAACGAAATTCTTGTGCCCGCAGAACCGCACGTGAATTTTCTTCGTCTCGATCTAACGACAGTAAATGAGTCTCTAATATTTTTGACAAACTATGCGAATAAATGTACAGAGACGTTATCAGTACAGTTGCGTATGGAAATTACAACACTAAGAAAATGAGAGGAGTGAAAAGACTAAAATTGCAACCAACCACGACGCCTAAACTCTCGCCCAAAATGACGGTATACTTTTATCAGTGAAATGTAGATCGGAAACTGAAATAAATTCAGTTATTTTCCTGATGCTGCAATTTTCACGCGTATCAGCATATTTTACCTCGTAAACGATCACAGAATAATTGTGTTCTTCGGAATGACAACAAGCTAAATATTTGCCATTGTTGCTGAAAGCGACGAAGAAGCATCCGTTTTCGCTAATTTCAGTCTCAAAGGTAATCTCGTTCGGTATTTTGCAAGATTGTGCGGATAATCGCGACCACTTTGGTAAATCTATAGAATTCGGGGTATGATTTGAAACCTTCTGCGACTCTGTACGTGTGTCGGATAACGACAGTTCATTTAATGATAGTTGCTGATAGAGAACCGGTTCCAATTTAGGCGGATCGGTCGACATTATCGTGACGAATAAACTGCTAGGATATTTTTCTCTGACACTTGATTTCCACCATGTGTAGACCTAATAAATTAATTAAAAACTTATTTTTAATTCATATGAGAATTAATCTTGCTATGATCTATGTGTGTAGGTTTCTGAAAACCTTTTTTCTAAGATTAACATAGGATTGGAATATATTCTGTATGTACTAGTTTTACATAAAATAAAAAGATCTTCAAATGGTATAGCAAAGAAAATACTTTGTGTCAATTTTCAACCCTGTATGTCGCCATGAGGGATAGAAATGGGGTGACAAAGAAAATCCAGTTTTCCGTCATTTCTTTTATCCTCTTCAATTGAAACTTCTGAAAAAAATCAGTCATATTTGAGCTATTAGAATGCACATCTATGAATTTTTTCAGAATTTTTAGCTTCGAAACCGAATTTTCAAAAATAAAAAATGTTTTGAAATGTCGATTTCTTGTACAAGTTTTGAGATACTAAGTTTATATTTTCACAATTTTGGCGTCTCGTTATCACGAGATCACGGAAAAATCTGATTTTCTTTGGTACAGAGTTGAAAATTTGAAGTATTTTCTTCATATAAGCTATCGAATGAACTATTGCAATTTTATTTTGGTTTTGGGGTCACTTTTGACCTCCTTATCCGGCTATACCCTTTATCACAACAAGCAGTCACGTCCAAAGTCACTTACTTCGCATGTATGGTATCTTTCAATCTTTCTCATGGTCTTGCGACATTTGTATAATTGTAATCTAACTTTTCGATTAATATGAACGACATTGCTTCTTCCAACAGGTTTCAGGAAAGCCCAAGCAATCTTATACCAACAACCTTCGTGACCTACGTGCAACATTTGTAAAATCATTTCAAAATGAGTCTGCATATTACAACACATGATGTTTAAGAAATAATTGAACAAATTTTGGGAACGAAACAGCTCCCAAAATAGTAAATTTTTCTTAAACGTTGTGCTAGGCAATATCGAAAAACTTGCCATATTTATCATAATTGAAGCTGGCCTCGGCGAAGCCGAAGAGATCAATGATTTCAAATAAGATCACGACCTGATCGTTACCGGTCTTGAGCAGCGAATCGAAATCATGCTCGAAGACAATTTCTTCTTCCCACACGGGCACAATGGACCTATTTTCTTTGAAATCAAATTTACTGGTGACTATTGGCTGCAAATAAGGACTGGACCCATTTTTTAAATACTTCCCCGTCTCGGCGTTCACAATGTGAACTTTCACCATTGGGTGTTTCGTCAAATAATCGATCTCCAACATGTCCGCTCTATGGATCACAACGGAAATGTACTTTACACCATTTTTCTTTTCCTTCTTCCTCTTTGAGCCGTCCTTCGCCACATTAGGACGCGGACTAGTCAGAGAAGAGCTAGAAACATTTTTCGACATTTTCTTTTTTACGTTTTCGTTTTTCGATCCCCGACGATTTCCCGACGTTCTAGATCCCGCTTCTAGATCATCGTCCTCGGTCGTGGACACTAAAGCTTGACTAGAATAATCCTGACTATCGATAGAATGCTTTTTATTCATCCCTCTGTTCCGTTTATTCGTGGAACATCGATGTTTCATCAATGTTTCCTCGGGGGATTCAGAATTCGACCTCACGGTCACGTCTTCCAAGGTCTGCGATTCGATCGAATTATCGGATCTATCATGATCGATTTCATCCGAATCTTTTACTCCCTTTTTCGATATCGCGTGGTTTCCGTGCTCGCTGTAACCGTCGTTATTTTGCAACCGACTTTTCCTAGGTGTTTCGAACCGTTCGAAATTTGAATTCTCCGACTCGTCTAAGTTTTCGATAGTGATAGCAGCCGCCCCTGGTATTTCTCTATCGCGCGACGAGAGCATCGAGTCATCGAAATTTTCGTTCGTCAACTCCTTCATCTCGATTTTCATATTCTCCCGGTCGTTGTAATCGGTCTCGATCCTGAGTATTTCCTCGTCGTCCGAGACGAACGCCGTATTGTCGTACGTCGAGAACGATTTTTGGTTCGTGTCTTTCGGGGATCGAGTCAACGGAAGCTTAGTTTCGGTGGACAACGCCCAGGAACCGCTCCTCGCTTCCGGCAACCGAATCACAGAAGTGTCTTTCGACCATCGTTTCCGTGGCGGCTTTTTCGGATCGTCTATCCGATGTTGCAGCGTCCCCCATATTCCTTTACTGCGCGATCTCCTTTCGGTGGAAGAAAATAGATCGTTGTTTTTCTCAAACGATTTTCGTTCCCTTCTCTCAGCCTCTTTCACCGTCGACGATCCGTCGAAATCCTCTATCGTATTTACCGTCTTGACGATCTCTATGTCGTCGTGCACCTTTTTCATAGTCTGACCTTTAGCCTGACGTTCGTTCCTCCTGTCGCGAAAAGTTTTGGTTTTCGAAAATATTCTGGAACCCTCAGGTTTTTCGGAATTTTTAGTTCGATCCGGACGTTTGTCAGACTTATCTGATTTACATTCTCGGTGTACATCGACGACAACGTTCAGTGATTTTGATGCGAACTCGTCTAAATCTGTAGAACCTGCGTTATCGAATCTATGTTTACCGTTAGGATCGAATATTTTCACAGGTTTCTCTGCATTCCTTGCAATGATCGTTTTATCCGTGAAAACGGAATCCTCGGATAAAATATCGACGTTGTCATTTTTGGAACGCGATTTACTATTATTGATCACATACGATTTCGCTTCGTCTTCGCGTCGTCTATTTTTTCTCCTCGCCAATGTATTTTGTAATGTTAATTCCATAGTTTCGCTGTTTAAATTAAAAGCTTGAGGTTTATTCATTATGGTTAGAAGTAGAACTCATTTCCTTATTGCGATATTGTAAAGTACATTGTTGAGTGTATATTATTTTTCTTTTTTGGAGATTACATTACAGAAGAAATATTGCGAAGGGAATCATATATGGTTCAGCGATCCTCATATTTGCTGAAAAGCGTGCTTGTAATACATGTGCTTGTGCGAAAAAGAACATGGTGAAGCAAACAGAACTTAAGAAGACATTAATGTCTTGTACGGTGATGAAATAATATCTATGTGATAATATGAAGGATTTTACATTTCTTTCTTTTATGTCTTACGCAGAATCATTCATTACTCAATCCAGTCTTCCCAATTGTAAGGCTAGATTTCTCAGAGGTTATGTGACTCTTCAAACGTACAAGCATTCTTGGAATTACCCCTCTTACCATACGTATCGATAAGATTGGTCCATATTATACACCCCGATTAAATGCATCACTCAAAACTATTTCATTAGAATATAAGAGATCCGTTTGCATGTTGTATGATTTGAATCGTACAACTTATCACATTTCTAATATACAGTTTTTCTATTATTGCAACTGATTCTCAAATGTCATGATTCTATTTAATAAAATTCCCGAAGTTATAGTAACGATCTGCCACACTTCTACATATGAAGCAAATCAAATTCCAACGTGTAAACTGTTTTAGAACGGAGAGTTTATGTTGACATCGATAACTAACAGACGGCAGGTGTTAATATTTGTCGAAAGGTATACCTAAATACACACGCTCAAGAGTTCAATTTATATATACATACTGCTACTACGTATGAGGGTGCACATCGATCGATGTATTAAAATTTTTGGTCGGTTTTTAGCTAGTAACATTATTGCTTGTATTTTTATTCTAAAAGAGTAATTACTCGTTACAACGTACTAATAATTACGACTAATAAAATAAAAATTTTAATAAATTTGATTGGTTTATTTGTAACATGATAATAGTGTCAAAAATCAGATAAGTGAAGAAATTAAAAGTTAAAATCTTCAATTAGCTACTCCATTCGTTAGGTGATTACCATTTAGTTCTTCATTATCTTTTTCTGTTCGCCTTGCTGTTTCCTATTAAAACATATAATTAATTTTTTAATTTAAACAACACTTTTGGCAATAAATGTACACTTACTGTTTCTATAGCATTTTCATATTCCTGTTCACAAATTTTTAATATTGCATCATTAGTATCTGGAATTAGATGTTTTGAGTCTAATTTTTCATCAGTTTTTGTACTTCCTGTAGAATAATCAATTTCGATATTGGTATTTCGAAGAGATTTCATTTTTAATCTCAACTCTCTATTCTTAGCTTCTATCACTTTCTCCCTGCGTGTTTCTCTGTCAAGTAGCTGTTCATTTTAATAATATAAATACGATAACATGGTAAACACTATATTTTTTTAGTATATGTACTTTTAAATTTTTATTTAACACCAATTAAACTTACAGTAGTGAACAAAAGCTTATCATTTTTTTGATTTGTTGTCAGTGCTTCTGATAATTCTAGCAGAAATGTTGTTCCATTTTTATTGGCAACTGCAGCCAATTGTCCTTGTTCATGAGGTCGTATACATGTTAAAACTTCATCGCAGACCTAATGTTCATAGTGTTTAGAACATGCACAATATCAATATTTAAATAATGAACAAAATAGCATACCTTTATGCTAAGAATAGGAGAATCTTGTTGAAATAGTAAATCCCACACATCCAAAGTTCCATCCATTTTTATTAAAAAAAACACTGAAAATCTTGTTACACTCCATGTTCCTCCCATCAAAAAATTTCTATGTCCACTAAAATATAATTTACATACATTTTTAACATTTACTATTCTTTAAAGTAATTATATGTTTCAAATGAAAAAGCATGTTTACGGTGTCCAAGTAATACAAGATTCTTTACAGTCTTCTGACCATATCCTGGTTGTCCAATCGCCAATAGTAATAAAATTTTTTAAGAACGTTGGGTTCCTTTCTAATCCTATAACAGGCCCATATTGTGCCTTAAATCTAGTTGCAATCTTTTCACTCGGAGTTTTACCCTTACGATTTCCCGAAATTACAACACCTAATTACAAGAGTACATAAATATTCAAGAATAAAAAATGAATGAAATACCAAAACCTTTTATCTACCATTTTCCAGTCCACACATAAATCGTGTACCCATTGATGGTTCAAATTGTAATGCAGAAATTCCAATCGCGTTATCAACATTTTGATCTTCGGGTTTGCATAAATCTATTACTAATGTTTCTGTTGATTTTTGCAATTTTCTAGTATCCCACCACATTATCTAAAATTTATATATTTGTTTTTCCATATATCTGTACGTTGATTTTATTGTCACTTTACCTGACCATCTTTCGAAGCGCTAAAGAATTCTGTACCAGTTTTAGAATTGATCCACAACACTTTATTACATACATCTCTATGACTAGATTCTATTGAACTTATCTCAACTGGTTCAGGTCCTTTTCTAATATCCCAACAAGCTACTTGACCAGTCGTTAATCCACTTACTAGTATGTTACAATCTTTAGGATTATACTCCAATGTTAAAATTGGACAGAATGGTTTTAATGTCATACATGGGGTATTTGGATTTTCTATAAACTTATTATTCAATTTTCTACACTGATTTGTTTTAAATAATTCCAGTTTAACTTACCTACATCCCAAATATAAGACGCTGGGTTATCGTTTACTCTTTTCCTGAAATCAGTATTACAGTAGCTAGCTGCAAAATAATTTCCCTGATCCGGAGACCAAGAAAGATGTGTTATTTGTCTTTTCATTGGTAAAATGTCTCTATATACATTAACTGTGCGTGAATAGGCTCTTTGAGTTAATGAAATAGGTTCCATGTAACTGAAGTACTGTTCATAAATATTACAAGTGTTGTTTTGTAGTATACAATGTTCCATTGGCTAAAAACACTTTGTATTACTGTTAATGTTAATATTATTTATGCAAACAATAAATGAAATAGAAAAGTAAAACTACAGGTAACAACTGGAGCATAGTATGAATGTACAATTCATCTTTTTCTATTTTACGCTTGTAGCGGACTACTTGTTCTGTATCTTTTACGTTTAAATCTTTTGGCCAGCCACCTTCGGAATGACACATACTACTGTCTTTGAATGTTGCTGTGTTTGTATTCACCTGAAGATATATAACAAATTAGTTAATATATTTATATAAATTAACATATTACTATTTGATTACTTCGTGAGCAGAGTATGTTTTTCCACATTGGGTTCCATGAGTTGCCGGGTCTACTTGAACATAGTTGTTTGTATATCCTGCATTTGGTTTAATATCTACCAATACATTCTCATTATCTGAAAAGCTACAATGTCCACCAAATTGCAATCGTTTTTTTGTGTAAGTGTACTGTAAATTCATGTTCCTTGTATACTTAAATTTAAATACTGATTGTCATATGACATAAAACTAGTTTTTAAGAAAAATTTTATATTTGTGTATAGTTTTAGAGAAATTATTTAGTCTTCTCAGTCATAAATTAGTTAATATAGCATTTATTTCAATCATTACAGTAAAAACATTCACAATGCCATAAAATACAAATAGTAGCACTATCAATATTTCCTAGTTGCTATGGTAACATTCATAAGTAGATAATCATTAGTAGTGCAAAATTGTTAGTTTCATAGAGTGTTTTTAAGTTTCTATTAATCAGTTCTTACTAAAACCGGCATTTTTGGATTTAGACCTTGATGAAGAATATACATCATTTTATATATCTTTATATATTCTGGCTTTGTGGAATCAAAAGATGTTGTAACATTGGGAAGTACTTCTTTCAAGAGAATATTAACTAAGTCTTTAAAATATTTTATTTGTTGTAGTTGTTGTATCATTTCAAAGAATGACAATAACCGATTCTTGTTTGCATAGGGTACACATTGTACTCTTTGGATTTCTAAAACAAATACAAAGTGGAATAGTACAAATATTACTAAAAATGAGAAATGGAAACATACCTCTAAAATATCTCAAGCTGAATTCTAAATTCCATATCCCATTTGACATAGATCCTATTATATTACGATTATGAAATAACGTTTCTTGTTCATGCGATTTCCAGATTTGTAAATTATCAAATTTCTTTTCGTCATATTGTTTCCACATAAAATTTAATTTGGCATATATCTTTTCCAGATTAGTCGAAGCAGACATTTCTTTGTCTTCAAGAAAAAAATGTGAAAATTCAGATATAAATTTACTTAATAACGCTACATTATCAGACTTGTCTAGTGATTCGTTTTGTATAATATTATCCTGCAATGTATGTGTAATTAATTTTTGTAGAGTATAATTTTGTTAATGTACCATAAGCTGCTTACCAATTTATTGAATTCTATCAAAAATAAGTTGCACATTTTTTGTCGTTTCCTATTGTCAGATGGCTTGTCTGAAAATCCACTGCTTAGATATGCATGATAAGCTTTCAGCGGTTTTATTATTTCACCAGGAATATTAAATTCTTTTATACCATCGACGACATCCATGGTTATACAATTATGTTTGTAGGTAATTTGTGAAGTTATGCTACCATGTATCGGACAGTTTCCATCATTCGTATTAGGTAAACTACTAGAAGAGTGGGATGATATTTTTTCTATTAAACTCTTTAATTCAATGGTAGATGCTGCACCAGATTTTCTATCAAGTTTAACATATTCATTCTATATAGAAAAAATGGTAATAATCAATAAACAGTCATTATTTAATAAATTTAAAAAACTAATTTATTTTAAAATTAATTAAAAGTTCTTTTTAATTGATTATATTTATAAATTCTGGAATTATACATATATGTGCATTCATATATTTGGTACAGATAAATGTTTATATTCATTTTCAATGAGATTATCCTTAATATCATTATTTAAAAATCCAGTAAAAAAATATAAAAACAATATATGCATACATAATATGTAAACATGTTACCTGTGCTATGGAGCAATTAGATTTAAAATTATTTTCCAATTTATAAATGATATTCTTATGTTTTTTAATTTCTGTTATATTCTTAATGCTTCGTTTATTTATAGCAAGAAAATTTTTATCTCCTGTGGCTTTTCCCGATTTTGTTACAGGTGATTTTGTATCATTCTTAGTTTTTTCATTAGTTTTATTTGTATTTCTTGTTTCTATAAATGGTGATTTATTATTGTTGCTAATACCTAAAGTTTTATTTTCATTATTTTTTATTCATTTTTTAAATAAACATGCTAGTTTTTCGATTATATAATTACCAGGTGCATAAGGGTTATAAATTTCTGACACACTAGATTGTTTGAAATATTTCTTTCCTTTGATTACATCGGAAGATAACTTTTCTCGTAACTGTTGTGTTTGTAGCAATGTTCTACTTATGTTCGTAGCAATTTCAACTTCGGTTTCAGACTTTCAAGAAAAAGATACTAATTACCACAATTTTATTATGCTTTACACAAAACAAATTATGAATTTCCTTACTTTGATGCAAGTACAGGAGTTTCCACTGTTTTCCTGTTTTGTAACAGTTTTTTTGCACCATGGTTTTAAAGAAAACATTGCTTCCTCACAATCTGATCTTAATATATTCTTTACTTTTTCTGTGAATGCCAATGTTTGGTGCAAGAATTTATTCAACGCTAAGAAATTCAATGTTTGCTCCATGTTTGCAATGAAATCTTGCTGTTTCTAGCAAACAAAAAGAAATAAAGAGTAAGATCAACAAAATAAAAGAGTAATAATAAATAGATATAGAGTAATAATGCCGAAAGTAAATCACGTGTCAATCAAAGTGTTAACTGTACTTATTATGCAGATCACATAATCATAATTATAACATATAAATTCAATTGTTTCCTTTGATATATGTGCTAAATTTGTTTTAGATACGACCGTTATCAAATAAACTTTGTATTACGGTCCACTGGAATTCTTTTTATTGAAGTTAAAATAAATACGATTCTATAGAATAATATGTATGTATATGTAATATATATACACATATTATTCTAAAAGTATATGTATATCTACGGATAATAAACGTATACATATATATACAATAATATATGTATAATAAACACTTAAGTATCAGTTTCGGTTCGTACTACATGACATTCACATACCCTAATATTCCTTTTTATGTACTTGCTCAGTCAAACATAGAAAAACATTGAAATAATTTTTACTTTGTATATATCATGGGTTGTATAAATGCTATATATAAAAATGCGATTTTAATAGATTTTAACAAAACGATGTTTTCAAATTCCTGCTCTATAACAATAAACACAATAATTGCTGGTATTAGTGTGTTTATGTTATATGCACGCACGTGTTATAATTAAGAGTATATATAATAATTCTATATTAAGTATATAAAATCAATAAATGTGGGTATATCAAAACAATCTATACAAAAAAATTTGAATAAGAAACGTTCACAAATAATACGAGTGGCACAAGTTTCGGCTCCTATGTTCATTTGTTTGGACATATATGTATATGTAATTATCATATCAGAAATTTATGTAAAATACATTTTATATCTAACATATCTAAAATAATCTATTTTTTCTTCAATTATGTGCAATATTTCACATTAGAGAGTTATATGGAGCATGTATTGCATTCAAATTATGCTAATCGTATTATATAAAGAATTATAAAAAAATAAACATTTTAGATGTTTTTTTTTATATCAAATAAAACGATATTTTTATACCAAAATAACAAACATTTGCCTATTTAATTTTGAGTAATTCGCTCAAACATAAAATATGAACGAACACTCTGTGAAATGCAATTAAATTCTTAACAATTAATTGTACACATTGAAAAATCGATTACAAACATAAATTTGAAATTAGTAAAATGAAGATGAATGATTATGAAGTTTCCTATAAATACTAACTCTTTGTAAACAAATACTGTCAACTGATATCAGTTTTTCGTATATAAAATAGAAAATTGTTGCTATGAAAAAGGTAAAACAAATTTATGTTCAATTGTGTAGCACCGGAAAGTCTTGAAGTAAGAGGAATTCTCGATATTCCTTATGAAATAGCTGACAGGCTACTATTTATTCCTATTTTATAGCAGCTTACCACTATAGCGACAACTCACAACTTTATACATTAAAAGATCTGATGTAACTGATGGTATTCGTTTGCAAAGAGTTAATATCTATTGAGTAAAACTACGAAAATTATTAACTGCAAATAAATGTGGAAAAATTATTTGATTTACTTCTTAATGATGTAATTTTTATAATTCATCTTTCCTTGGCACGTCATCATCTTCATCTTCTTCTAGAATCTGTAGCAACAAAAATTTTCGTTTTTGAGATTGAATACTATAAACCTAATTTACTATTGAAAACAAAAGGGTATTTATACGAACCTCTTGTGGAGCTTGACTGTAAGCACCATTGGTCTCGAGGAATTTGGAAAACCCTTCAAGTGTTCGCTCACCATTATAGGTTACAGCCTAAAAACATTTATTTGACTTGAGAATATTTGCTGTATAATAATTAAAAATTGTATTTAATTTAAATATAAAATGCTTACTTCATTAGTTTCTTTCTTATAAAGAATAATTGTGGGATATCCAAGAACTTCTACATTCTCCAATTCATTTGCAGTAGCATCCACTTTCGCTACAACAATATCTTCACTGTCCTTATATTTCTCTCCAAGCTAAAAATATATAAAGATACAAATTTTTAATCACAAATTTCCTAATACGTAAAAAAAGATAATATTATAACAAAACATACTGCTTCATAAATGGGAGCTAATTCCTTGCAATGCCCGCACCATGGAGCATAAAATTCAACTAAAACATTCTTACTAGTATCGAATGCAACTTCTTGGAAGTTAGTGCCAACAAGAACTTTCACAGGGTGCTTATCCCAATCTTCAGGCAATTCTTGTGTAAGCATGTGTTTCTTTAATTTGCCTTCAAGGAATGCAGTTACAAACTCTTCAACATTTTCTTCAGTTATTTCTGATTTCTCAGGTTTATACTTATTGATGAACTTTTGAAGTTCAATGATACGCATGGCAGGTATGTCGCTCTTCTCAATTCCCAAATATTCCAAAATACGCGAATGATCAGCCTCATCGGTATCAATAGTAACAAACAAAACCTGCAAGTAATTACAACAGTGTATTATTATAACAAAATCGGAATATTAATATTTAAAACTACCTATTATTTATAGACAGTTTACACACCTTTCCACGGAAAGTTTTTGCCAATTTTTTCATACTTTCAGCATATTTATCATAATGACCGGCTTCTTTACTAAGGCATAGGAGCAAATGGTACTTAATAGAGCCGCGAAATATTTTTGTTGCAGTAGATTGATTGAACTCAACAACTAATGGCAGTGAGTGTACAGAAACAAACTCCTGGAGTGCATCAACAGTAAGCTCACCAGTGAAATCGTCTTTGCCATCATCAAACTAAAACAAACAATAAAATAAATAAAATATATTGTTCTTAACACATAGTTTAAATATAAAAAAAAGTAAATACCTTCTTAAATAAAGCGACTTTACCATACTCAGCATTATATTCTTTAAGAACTTCCTCGTTGCTAACTGTACCAAATGCATAATCACCATTAGCATTGGCAACAGTCATGAAATTCTTTGCTTCTTCTGACTCTAGATCCTGTCAACACAGTAAATTATAGTAAACACCAACCTAATAAACCGTCTGTAAAAATGTCATGCAAATGGCTATTGGCAGATCTTTTTAGACCCAGACATTTAAAAAGACCTGCCAGCAGCCATCCAATTGTTCATAAATCATTACTAAACGTGTGCGAAAACATGAAAAATAATTGGAAATAATTTTGAGAATCCCAAATATTCTTGAGAACATTGAAAATTCTCTACATTTTCAGGTTCTCACACACCTCTAATCATTAGCTTTCGTACAACTAATATAATTAATACCTTAAAGAACCCAATGATTGCAACATTATTTCCTTCGAGGAATGATTTAGCTTCATCAACTGTAGTTAAATCTTTAGCAGGTGGACCAATCTTTCTTGTTACCCAATCCACAATATCATCTGCATTGCGGGTACCAGTATATTCAATAGAAAACTTTCGACGGATGAATGTAAGAGTAGGATATCCCCTAACATTATGCTGTTCAGCTAATTCTGTTTCCACTGTTGCATCAATTTTGGCTAATTTTACAGGGGAATTGCTTTCCTGTAATTTCTTTGCTGCTTTGGCATACTCTGGAGCCAAGTCTTTGCAATGTCCACACCATGGAGCATCTATATATTGCAGAAAAAAGAAGTTCTTTAATTATAACAGTTTCACTCAATCTTTAATGGTGGTAGGAACAGTTGAAAGTTTTTCAATCATAAGAAACATGTGAAACATTTTCAATTATAGCTATAAAAGTAATGATTGCAAGCGTTATTTGAAGTTTTTTAGAAACTTGAAAATTACCGTAACAAATATTAACCGAGGTAGCATGTTATACGAAACATTTGCGAATTTAGAGATTCTAAAATTGAATGCTAAAAACAAATAATGCATATTACGTTCCAATTATTTATACTTAAACACGAAATTAAGGTATTATCAACAAGTGGTATTAATCTTAGAAACCGGCTTCTAAATGGTGACGTGGACGGATGGAGCATCTGGATCAACTACAATCAAACCGTGGATGTTGCATGCAAAAATGACAAACAGTCTCACGAGCATCTAAACGTATCTTGAAGAAATTTAATAATAAAGAAATAATAATGCGTTACTTACAAAATTCGAGAAGCAAATAATCATATTGTGAAAGAGCCTCGTCGATATTATCTTTCGTGAGCACTAAGACGGCATCTTCGGTTTCGATTTTCGCAAAAGAAACAGTGATGGAAGAAATTACTAAAAATATTAACGTAGAAAACTTCATTTTGAAATGAAAGTTAACGTATTTGTTCACTGTGATATACCACGGTATAGGCACGAAAAACTTGATAATATCGTGTCAAAGAAAATGGTAAAACTGCCGTTACAAGTTACAATGTCGAAGACACCCAACACCGTATGTTGAGAAACACGAACAAAGTGATCAAGTAAGTACAATGCTGTACAAGGACTATACAGTTGGTAGATCGTGGCTAATGCGTGGCATCATACTCATCGTGGAAACCGCTGATTGGCCAATACGCACTCACGAACTTCGTAGGATGTCACTTCGAGATTACATACTGTAACAAGAATCAGGATATTATCTCATTTCCCCATGACTATATATGTTATTTTGTCGCTCTATAAGAAAAACACATACATTTCACATCTTTTAAAAACATAAATTCAGCCTTCTGACATTTTCTGGTAAAAATTCTATATAAATAGGAATAACACCTGAAATTAATAAAAGTGAAAGAATCTAACAGTATTTATTTCTTTTATTTCATACATACATACATCTTGTATATTTCAAATAAGAGAGTAATGTAATGACTAAACACATGGATGAATTATAGGTTACAAACTGTCTTTTATTTAAACAAATAAAAGTACGTACATAAATAAAATGTAACTGAGGCTAACAAAAAAGCTAGTAAAGGGTTTATTATTTCTTTTAGTTTTCTTACACATATTTTTATTATTGTTTCCTTTTATGTATATATTTGTATATATATAATGCTGTTTTTCAACTTCATCTATAACTTGAAAATGTATAAACTGTTAACATAAAATTTATTTTTTATTAAATAACAAGTATTCGTATGCAAAATTTTAAATGCACAGATATACGCGGCATTGTATTTAGCGAATGTTTTTACGGTAAATTTAAATTGCAAATAAAAAATGTAAATCATAATTTCCATATTTAACGCACTACGTACCACGCGGCAACACTTTGTACATTTCAAACTCAAATTATAGTAATGTCCTCTACGTAAAGTAATAATTAAAAAATTTAATTTTAATTCTAATTTTTTAATTTTTTTCTTTAATGTGTGAAATATGGTATTTATATACATTACCGTGTAGTATACTATCGTAATTATTTTGGTACTCTATTGAAATTAAGTGTGTATAATTTAAAATTTGTTAGAGGTGAGACATATTTTTATCTATAATAAAAGCTCATTACATAAGTGCAGTTAATATATAAACGTTTGAAAGGAATGGAATGCATAAGTCGTGATTATGCCCAATCAGTAAACTATTGTTATTATATTTCGATAATTACGGTCTGAGGTATGTATACGTATATTAAAAGCTAATGTATCATTTTACAATCTGTAATACTGTTCCTTAGTCGTAAAAGTACGTTTTTATCATCAGTGAATACAAATTGTCGTTAAAATGCATGTATTTTTAGTTGATGTTGAAATAATTTATCCAACCACCTTCATATTGATAAAGTTATTATTGTGAGATAATTATTTTTTTATTTATTTAGGTCAGAATGTTGGAGAATGTAATCTGATTTTTTCAGTAACGGAATAAACATATTAAATATTTAACGGAAACCTAAAAAACTTCTGAATTTAACAACGAAGATAAAAATGACACCATATACAGTAACATCAGAAATATTCACAGAAAATAAGAATTCTTTTATCGAATTAAACAATGGCAGTGCGTGTTGATATTTTATGACATATTATACTGACTCTATCATGTTTTTATATAATATACAGAGGGAATATATATTAATATAATATTTATATAATCAATTTTTTCAGCTGCAATATCTAGCTTTATTTTTAAGTGTCCGTCTTACATGATTAAGCCAAAATGTGCTAACTACATTTTAACACATGACAGTGATGATGATTTAGATGTAGACAGACAAAAAGAAGAGAAATTAATGATAGGTATAGATGAATTTGTATGTAGTTCAGTGTTTGCAAAAATTATGAAATACCTAAATATATTTTTAGAACATCGTACAACTACACAACTGCAACATGTGGGATTACAAGTATGGCGTGGTGCCTTGTTGTTAGCTGATTATATTCTGTCAAATCCTGATTTATTTAAAGATAAGACGGTTTTAGAACTAGGAGCTGGAGTTGGTTTAACTAGTATAGTAGCAAGCTTTTTGGCTAAAGAAGTAATTTGTACAGGTAGTAGAACATTTAAATTTTAAGTCTACTTAAATTATGTATTGTAAATATGTAGCCATATTAATATTTATTTTAATTTTTAGACGTTGATGTAGAAGGAATTTTAAAATTGATACGTAAAAACTTTTTAAGAAACAGTGCTTATATTAAATCAAAGATTTATGTTACGGAATTAGACTTTTTAAAGTCAACGTGGCCTACATTTTATGAAAAAAGAATGAATGAAGCAACAATTATTTTGGCAGCAGATGGTAAGCTATAATTTTAAACAATCGGAAATCAAAACAGAGTTCAAATTTATTATGTTACATTGTTTTTTTTTTAGTAATTTACGATGAAAATATAACGGAAGGATTTGTTCAAACATTGAAGAAACTTTTGTGTTCAAAAATTCCAAAGACCGTCTATATTGCTTTGGAGAAAAGATATGTTTTCACTGTAGCTAATATGGACACTACAGCTCCAATGTATGAAGAATTCTTGAAACGCATTGAAACAGAGAAATACAATTGGCAAATCGAGTATATTAAAATAGATTTTCCACGATATTTCAAGTATGATAGATTAAAGCAAATGGTACTTATGAAAATACAAAATAAATTAAATGAATAATTTAATTTAATACATAATAATTAGAAAAAAAAGAAAATGAAAAGTATTATATACCTTCAGATCATATCATTAATAATAAAAATGTAGATAATGTTTAAATGATATCAAGTTACAATTTTAATTAAATTGTAGAAATTAAAACAATTTAATGTAAAATAGTAAAAAATATCCTCATTGAAAATTATTAATAATAACTGGGGAGAGGATTTTACATATGAGATCTTATCAATTTAGGGAAGAAATTGTACAATTTATAAATTATAAGTATGTGAAAACATGTATGTATTTAGCTATAGAAAATCTTCAACATCTATTTAATGGTATTACTGCTTGTAATTAAAAAAAAAACACTTGAGTACTATAAATCAACTGTTATGTATATAAATATGTACATATGTAAATACTACATTCAGTCAAGACTGGATAATGATTATTATTATTATTATAGGTCTTCCATAATGAATTGACCCCCGAAAAAGGAGTGCATAGGATTAGATACGATAAGAAAAATGTGAGTAGGAGAAGTTAGGAAAATTCAATATACATAATAAAATATAAATTGAAAGAGTTCCTCTACTTTATCATTCTTCTTTAAACAGACGGCAAAACATGCACTTCTCTTTGACTCAATTCATTTCGGAACAGCTATAAGTTAGAATACTTTATCGACAAAAGTACTTCTGTATATAACAGAAATTTTACTGAGTGTTCTGAATCATTATTACATTTAGAAAATTCAAGAAAATTTGTTTAACTATATCAAATAAAAATCTGTATAATTTATCATGTCCATATATTTATTGTTTTGTTTTATTTACAACCTAACATAAGTAATAATATTAATGGACAGTGATTAAAGTCGTTCGAAGAGAACAAAATGTCCTCTGTAAACAATTAATTTGTCAGAGTTTAAGCGAAAGTTAAAAATTCTTTCAAATTTAATTAAAAAGGATCGCTGCATGTTCACTAATATGTTTCTTCGAACGACCATCGGCAGTAAAATTGTGTACATTACACGAAGAACAGTTCATTGTGACATGTGTACTAAAATTCATCCACAAGTTCATCTGAGAGAACGACAATCGACGATAAATTATTTTTCTAAATCATGAAGAAATTTAACGCATTATAAAATGAGTACGTGTACTCAACTTAGGAGATACAACTTAGCGATAGTCACTCTCATATTCAGATTCCCTGGTTTTGTAAAGGCACTTCTGTATAACTATTTACTTATTCCTTATTTTGGGTAAAACTTATAATTTACAGCCTCAGTTTGTTAAATTGAGTTTACAAGAAATATTTGAAGTAATCCATTATCCAAGGTCCCACCATTAAAAAGATTGCGTGACAGCTTTCCAATTTTGTTTCAACCTTAGATATTAATAAATTCATCTATAAATCTAATTGATAATTTAAATTAATATTACATAGAAGGTACAACTGTTTTACTATGTAAAAGAATAATCTATCATTCCTAATTATGAATTTACTAGACTTATTCAGTGCCCTCGAGACATTCCACAAATAGCAATTATATATAAATTTTTATATATTATTTTATCATTATTTTCACATTTCTCGTATTGTTTCAGTATTGTTATTTAAACCAGTGATTACACTTCACGAATACATTGAAAATCATATTTATAATTTATGAGGCAATAGAGTTTTTGTACATTGTTAAGCAAATAGTTTTAGAGAATTGATAAACAAAGTGCCATTGACTAGACCAAAAAAGAACGGGTATTATTATTATATTTTCATGAAATAAAGCTTTTAATAGAATGTATTCAAATTCTTTAACGTAACGTTAAGATTTTAATCAGAATCATAAATTACTAATATTTTAGTGTTGATCTGGAAATATGTTATTCCTTTTCTTTTTACACATTAAATCTTTCTAATTCATAGAAAATTCTTTTTACTGGCTAGAGCGGTGATTATCAAGTATTAGCTTAATATCAATCATTCTATTCGGGAATTATCTTTGCAACAAGTACTGTACAAAAACGTACAATTAGCATAGCAACACATGTATAACGTTCACTAATAACTACTTCCATTTTGGGCCGGTTTTTGATGAGTGGTGCTGGTATTCGGTATCGTATCCAAAACCAATTTCCTTCTATGATATTCGGTAGTTGCACTTTCACTGGCCATCGATTTTCGGCGTAAAGGTGTTGTGTTCTCTAAAGCTTGAGTAATCGAATTTGTACTTTTACGCCGTGTCGGTATATCACTGCATTGCCTTTGTGCCGTTTCATTTTGATTGGACACTCCGTTGGACATTGAAGTAGTCGAAGATGTTTTACTGTTAACAGTACTTGTTACGCACGCTGTAGAAGCAGTCTTATTCGCATTGCATTGTACAGATGTAAATGTTCCAGTATTTTTGTTAACGGAATTTTGAATTGTATTACTATGACTTACAGCCTTGTTCGACGAGGTGGTTATCATGCTAGCATGTTTACTAACATTATTATGAATAGATACAGTTGTCTTTACATTTTGTGAATTCGGCGAACCAAGCGGTAAAGATGTCTTTCGTCTCGCGTTAGAACTTCCCCCGTCGTTATTAAAATTTACTTTAGTGCTTGTAATACTTTGTTTATTAGTATCCGAAGACGCGTGACAACCAGTACTAATCCATTTGTCAACTTGAGCTTCGTGGGATTTTTGTAAAACTTTTCGAATGTCACTGTTCTCGCCTCCTTCTTTCATAATTTCTTGTAATCGTTGGATCATTTGATACAGAATCACAGGGCTGATCAGTCCAAAGTCAAACAAACTGCACATGTGTAAAACGAAATTACGATATAAATTTTTCATGAGCAATTCTTTTCCTTTAGTCTCTAAAAACATTTGGCAAGCTAGTGGTATTTGGCAGTCTCCTACGTAACCATGTTTCATGACATGTAAATTCCACATTTTCATGAGCTCTTTCTCGCCCTCGTTTACATCAGTGAAGTCGTCGATCATCATCATCGTTTTCGTTTGTAACCATTTCGGATCGTTTTCCCCTTCTGAGTCGATATCCATTTCTTTTGGATATATAGGTAAACATGTAACAGTATGGTGATACAACCTACAAAAATTGTTTATGAAATGCACTATAATCACATAACAGAGTATATAGTATTTGTGCATCTTAGTTGAATGTTATACCTATTGTGTCCAGTAATATAAGGTCTTTGGCTTTCATATTCATTCTCATCAAGCTCCAGGAACTCTGAAAGACTTGGTTTTGTTCTTTTCGGGCGGCATACTAAAATATTGGTTACACTTGTGCGTCTCATTGGCCCTGTTCTTGAGAAAGCTACGTTAGATGGTTGCGAAATCAACTCATGGGGACTACCTGCGTACGAGCCATCATAGCACTCGTTTATTGCTACATCTATACGAGCACCTTGCGGAATCGGCTATCAAAATAAATAGAATTTATGTGACGGCCTTTCATTCATAGAAATAAAACATTACTTTCAAAACACTCACCACGTACGTGAATGTGAATCGCGAATGACATAATTTTAAATGTTTTAAAAGAGAATAAAGTTTTCCACAATCTAACGAACACCATGGACAATGTAAATCTTCGCAGGCTTCCGTTTGTTGACGACTATTATTATTGTACAGAAATTGATAAACTATTTGTTGTGTACTCGTTGAATTATCTGTCTTTTCATTAGATGTGGTCATCCTTGAAGAATTAAGAGGACTAGGCGTTGGCAGTGTGTTATTGTTATTATTGTGATTACTATTATTATTAGTAGTATTATTATTATTGTTATTGTTGTTGTTTGTGGAAGAACGTTCAAGACCAGCTGAAACGAACGAATAATTTAGTAAATTTATCGTTCTCCTTTAATACACTCTACAAGAGTTACGAACACTTACTATTTCCTGATCTGTTTTCTTTGTTATCACCGTTTGGTATTGGGTATATCGGAGTTGGCCTATCTACCAAACCATTGCTCGGTTCCACCGTCCAATTAAGTCTAAATTTTAATGTCGGTCCTTTGCTAAAAACTTCGAAAGGGCCGCATTCCTTGATGTCAGGTACAGACTCCCAAGAGCTGTGCTTCTTTGGGCTAGATCGAACATTGGTTTGTACTTCTTGTAAACCTAATTCATAATCGCCATCTGTCAATAAGCATCGATTATGTTTATCATAGACTATCAGTTCAGAACCATACAATTTGACTTCTTCGCCCCCAGTTTTAATAGAACCAGTGGAGGATTTACGACGTTTCTGGGCTGGTTCTGAAAACACAAAGCAAATACACATAGCAGAAGTATACCTCTTCATTTAATTTATTCCATGCGTCTGTACAAACCATCTAAATCACAGTTATGCATAAGGCAGCCAGTGCTGGATGTACAATAAACTCTAAGTAAAAGCATGTAAGTCTTTGCTACATGACCATTGTTCAAACTGAAGGATTCGTTTGGAATCGATATGGTAGGTGCTTTCGGTGGTGGCTGGTTTTCACAAGGATTTATTGGAACTTCGCTTGTACCAACAGAAACCTGAAGCATACAATAATTTTACAGCAATGGTGGTTAAATTAGTTTGTTTTGGCTAAAGAAAAAATGTTACGGTATTATATTAACCTGCATGATTGGAGAGCTCACATCCTTTCGTTTCTTATGGCAAATTTTTAATAACAATGTTTCTACTTTTACTGGATCTTGAGGTGCTTCAGCTGTAAGAACAGTACCATTATTATTTAATAAAACTATTTCATGTGATCTATAATTAGACATTGAATGTTACCTATTAATATACAATTAGAAACAGAATATTTTCATTGCATAAACTTACCTTTTTTATCATAAAAACCTAGAAAAGTAAGAGTCATATATCCACGCATACCAGGATTTTGTTCTTGGTTGTTTTTTGACATTAGTTTTTCCAGCATTGTGTCTATTTTAAAACCTCGTCGAGACTTATGACTTCTAGACATACGTTGTCTCATGTAAGTTAAATTTCTGTACAGAAATATTGGCTAAAAGGAATCACATACAACATTAGTAATTATATTACAATTTGTATTTTCATATGATCACACATGTATTTTTAAAATGAACATGAACATGCAAAAATGTAAAGAACAAAATTAAAAAAATAATTTTCTTGTTATCAAGTTATCAGCTAAGAGTATAAAATAATAAATTTGTATACCTACCATGTTCAACAGAAAACATAAATATAAGAAGATTCAAACAAACATTTGCTATATAATCATAAATGGTCACAAACACAACACTATAACAATTTATAATTCATTTCTATAATAATCAAAGAAAAATTCATTTGATTATTGGGAAACAAATAGTGTACCAAACATACACTTAATTGTATATATATATATATATGTACTTATTTATTATTTAGAAAAATTTGTATTTATATATTATTATTTAATATTGAAATATTCAGTGAACACTTTGAAGACACGTTGAAATTATAAATAATTAATAATTTATATAAAATTGTAAGATATAGAGATTGAGAAGATGTTTTTACTTACAGAGATTTGGTTCCTTGTGCGTAAGAATCGGTATATCTGGGTTGGTTCTGAAAAATAATACAAATTATGCATTATAGAATAAAAAATTTAAAAAATTTGAATACTAACATTGAAAAGTTAGTAAAATTGTGTTATATAAGGAAAGATGTTTAGTTTAATTAATCGCCCCTAGATGGCTCAAAGGTTGAATATTCTTCTCAAAAGTGAAATGGTTCACACAGAAGTTTAAAAGGTGAAGTTCGATAGTGGGAAGTTGATTCTTCCCAATCAAAGGGGACATGATGATTGGGTTAATCTCGTGTTGATACGAGATGCCTGTGCCTTTTTTACTTGTTACGCTTAAAGCAGGTTAAACCCTTCTGATCCCACATTTTTTAAAACTATTATAAAATAAAAATGAAATCTTGAACCTTTGACGTGTATGGATGGTGTTCATAAGAGACGGCTGTACACTTAAAATCACGTTTAATCTCTAAACCAACCGTTGTATCAGATAGATACATTTGAGCAAAACTTAATATTTTCACAATCACTCTATTGTTGCACAGTTTTCAGAAGAACATCATTTTGACGAATATGATTAAAATTAGACAACACAAAGAATTAGAAAATTATAATTTAAACTTAAGCACCATTTTGTTAATTTAACGATTGTCACAATAATAGTATTAACAGTAATCAAAAAAATTCCGAGTTAGTTACTAATAATGTGAATTTTACAAAGCCAATTTTCATCCTAAATCGTTGTCAGTTGTTTATAATGTTTTCCTTTAATATGAGAAATTGGGAGTATATTTAACACAGCGAACGAATGACAGGTGTCCCATGCGGATTAAAGCTAAGGAGGGAGCAACGAGAACCGACGCGCGCTTCGGCGCTTGGTACGTTTTCAACTAAAGGGGTTATGTGTGCGCTCCATGTTCAACATTTCTAGGAAACATTCGTGAGAGAAAAGGAAGACTAACTAATTGGACACTGAGACTTTAGACGTTAATTTGTCGGTGAATAACATTGATGTGTGCAAAAGAAAAGCGATATCCGTGGAATCTTACTTTCGAAGGCCTGTAGGAATAGCTCATGATCCGCTTGTATCTGATCCATCCGAGGGCCCTTCTGTCCATCCAATTCTTTCTCCCGCTTTTTCGGCGGCATTTTCACGCGATTTGTTGTCAAATATCCCACAGAAACTCACTTTCGTCACGTGAAAATACAATGACAACACCCGCCCCGCGCGAAAACTGCGGCGCTAAGCCTACAACTAAAGCGCACCCTTATGTCGAAACTAGCAACTAGACCTAGCCAATTATGTATTCGTTATCAGTGTGTACCGCGGCAAATGTAAATATTAGCGCAGTTTTCATGATATTAGATGGATTTAAATATGTACATTTAAATATATTACTTGCATAGAAGATTAATTTTATATCGATTTAAAATATTTAGTAATAAATTACTAGTTTTTAGTGAAATTCAGAAATCATTACTTTTTATGATATACAAACATGTTACTTCTTAATAAATGTAACAATTTTCAATAAAAAAGCTTTAGAAAGTATTTACTGGAGTAATAGATTATTATGAAAATAACAATGAAATATACAAATCAATTTCAAAAGTTGAGTATAGACGAAACGAATAATTTGGATTGTGGTATTTCGAATAACGTAATACATTTTTTTACGAGATGCATGGATGTTCTGTTTTCGAAAATAACAATTATTCTGTAAGAAGGAAATATTAAAAAAAAAAGATAAATTCTTGTATTGTAATTTGTTATATAATTTTCAAATCATTATTTAATTATTCGTAACTGTTGTTTTATCCATATTTGTAATGATGGTAATATTTTTTAATTTTTAATGTATCAGTGGTAGAGCTACATTGTAAGTATGTATGATGCATGGACCTAAATACCTACATAGAATACTGCGATATGTATATGTGTAAGAAGCGTTAGGTAAAAGTAACGTGAACGAACTACGAACCATATGAACTCTCTCTCTCTCTCTCTCTCTCTCTCTCTCTCTCTCCCTCTCTAGATATATATATGTATGTATACACCTATATACATTTATGTATACACCTTACACACGTTTCGGATAACCTATATTTATCTACGTTATAAGAATGTTTCAAATAAATAGTGAATGAAAAAAATTATGTGCAATATATGATAATGCGTAGTGAACTTTATTTTATGTAAACGTAATTTAATATAAAATAACATTAATATTTAATGACATTTAAGCAACTGTAATACAATTTAGTTTGGAATAAGATGCATCGCAATATATTTCGCACATCGAGCATCCAAGTTATACAAAAACGTTTTTTTAAAAAGGACCAAGTAAGAGTTAGATTTGCACCAAGTCCAACTGGTATGTAGCATAATTAATACTTTTGAATGTATATCTGCATGTATACAAATAGTTATCGAACAGTCTCTTTATATTACTATACCAATGCTAGTATTTTTTATATGTATAATATTAATTTCATTTAATAATGTCACAGGTTTATTGCACTTGGGCGGACTACGTACTGCATTGTATAATTATCTATTTGCACGAGCTAACAATGGTGCATTTATTTTACGAATTGAAGACACAGACCAAGTCAGATGTTTACCAGGGGCAATGGAAAAGCTTCAGAATGATTTGTTATGGTCTGGAATTATTCCCGATGAAGACCCAATAAGAGGTGGACCTGCTGGGCCATATATTCAGTCTAAACGACTTGATTTGTACAAGTATGAATAATTTTTTTCTTTTGTTTAACACATTGAGTACTACATAGGTCATCCGCAAGTTTCATTGAACTTTCCACACAGATTATTTGGATAATTTCATGGACATAACATAGAAAAGCAACTGGCGTTTAATATATTAAATATTCTTAAAAACAAAAATATATGATTAATTTTGTAATACATATTTTACATTACTTCTTCTTCTTATTAATAATTATTGTTAAACTTATATGCAGTGTTTATAGCCCTTTAAATATTGTAAGATATTTTACTCATGTATGTATAATGAATGCGATAAGACAGATAATTGATTGAAAGTTATACAACATTAGATTGATACTATATGTGTAAGAAGCAGTATATCTAGAAATTTTTTTATTTAAGCAATTTAAATCCCCATCGAGATTATTTTGTGATACATTATATGCAAATACAGAATTACCAAATTACAAAAATACAGAGTGCTTATTCTGTGTCAAAGATTACAAATTCATTATTGTTCTATTGTTAGATTGATAAATTACAACTTTTTAAGAACAAGTATGCAGTGTCACAAATCGCTACTGTGCAGTTGAATAGATGTATTGAAATCTTCATAATTAAAATTGTTTTTAAAAAACAACATAACTACCTTGGTAGAATAACAGATTATACTACTTTATATAAATAAGTTGAAAAATATGAAGGTCATCTTTACATGTTTAAGAAAAATACCCTGATATAATATGAAGATCTTAATGTACTATTGATTAAATTACAGAGAACAAGTACTTAAACTTTTAAGTAATCAATCTGCATATTACTGTTTCTGCACAGAAAGCAGATTGCAGTTATTGCGGAGAGAAGCTTTGAAGTGTAGGCAAGTGCCCAAATATGATAACAGATGTCGACATTTGAGTAGCGATGAAATAAAAGAGAAACTCAATAAGGGACATCCATACTGCATTAGATTTAAGGTATTATGAGAATAACATTGAATAATATTACTTTAATAAATCGAGTTTTAGAAAGGGTATTTTCTCTAATCTTTAGTTATCACCTACACCAGAATGTTTTGATGATATGATATATGGTAAAATAACCCATGATATTGCACAATCTGAAGGAGACCCAGTTATTATTAAATCAGATGGTTATCCAACGTATCATTTTGCAAATGTTGTCGATGATCATTTTATGGAAATATCTCATGTGTTACGAGGAATCGAATGGCAAATATCTACACCTAAACATTTAATGATGTATAAGTAAGTTTAAACATGTATAAAATTACTCAATTACATTTCCTTAAGTATATTAAATAAATAATAATCCTAAAAAAAAATAATAGAAACGATAAACTTATTACAGAGCATTTAATTGGATGCCTCCCAAATATGGACATTTACCTTTAATATTGAATTCTGACGGAACGAAATTATCAAAACGACAAAATGATATACATATTGAATTTCTTAGGTCACAAGGAATTTTTCCATTGGCAGTTATAAATTTTGTTATACATGCTGGCGGTGGGTTCAATAACAAGGGAGGCGTTGAATATATTCATAGTTACGAGGAGTTAATTAAACGAGTAAATATTACTTTGTTAAGGATTTATTGATTTTTTTGTTTTATACATCAAACCTTTATTTTTTCAGTTTAATATTTCGGATATAAAAGTGTCCTCTAACAAGCTTATATCTGAAAAACTATTACAATTTAATCAGTTAGAAATTTCAAAATTACTCGCCTACGAAAAGAATAATAAATTCTTGATAGCAAGAATTAAAGAGCTAATCATAAACTCATTTCCAGAGAGGTATGCATACTAATTATACATATATACTTATCCCTAATTAAAATATGATATAGTCGCAACATTATTCTAGGAAAGCGGACGGAAGTTTACAGTTAGATGACTATCATATACTCGCAGTGTTGAAATGGGCGCAGAATAGAATATATAAATTAAGTGATTTGGTATCTTCAGATTTAGCCTTTTTGTGGGTAGTACCATCAACTACACCTGACATTATTAAATCTGAATGTTTAGGTATGAATTGCATACAGGTAAATGTTTTTACAATGAAAGTAATTACTCTTTTGTTATAGATGTGCTTAAAATATTAAACACGAAATTAGTTGAAACTGACATTCATAATTTTAATAAGACATGGATCAATAGTTATCTTAAAGAGTTTGCTAACGAACATCACATTCCTTTTCCAACACTGATGGCAGTTTTACGTGGTATTCTTAGTGGTTTAAAGGTGAGTTTGTAGTTACTTTTCAGTATAGTTTAAAAATACTTAGTGTAATGTATATTTTAATATTTTTAGGACGGTCCACCCGTAGGTGAAATGATAGAAATTTTAGGAAAAGACACTACATTATTAAGGATAAATCGATGTATTTCTTAAAGGTGATACTGTGATCAAATTTATTTGTAAGTTTTTAATCGATATAAAATTTTGAGAATAACTATATTAAGTACCTATTTATTAAATAATATATCTTGACCTAAAACTTAGTGACGGTTATTTATTATTCGTAATATAATAAAATGAACATACAGTAATGTATGGAATTTAGATGTCTAGTCAACTTTTTATTACTTATGCGACATTTATACATTTTATAAAAAGCGAAACATTTTTATAGGAATAGATAGATCGTAGATCGTAGATTTCAATAAAAGTGGACAATAATAAATAATATATTGTTACATAGACCTATTGTGGATCACAGTACTGGATTGTAACAATATTTAGGAGTCAAGTATTTTTAATGAAGCAAATACTTGAATGATTTTATAGGTACAAGTTATGGTTAATAACAAATCCTTAAATATTGTTATTTTGATACAGACTATTTATTTCTACATAAGTAAAAGACATTACATAAGTTTTTTTGTTATAATAAATTTGATTAACAATCTAGAAGTTTTGTGACAAATAGTTGATTTACAACGGTTAACTTAATGATATTAAAAATGACACTGCTTAGATACAATTTAAGAAATTATTCCGTTTGAATTCGTAGATAATCAAGAAATTATATTATACGTTATATAAATTATCAATGTGTAAATCATAATTTTAGGTTTAGTAAACCACATATTTTCTCCAACATTTAAGTAGTTCGTAAGTATAGTTGTAAGGGTATAATTATACTTGTTCTATAAGGCATACTTGCGAAAGATATATAAAAGTTTTTAATATTTCATCATTCAAAAAATTAAGAACAGTTGTGCAAATAGAATACAAAAGCCGAAAGCAGTAATTTTTAGAAAAGTTGCCTTATTTAAGTATAATTTTGTAACTGATATACAAAGTTACAATTTTTGCATTTTTCGAAGGTACATAATAATATATACAAAAAATACGTGTGTTGAATGACGTCACATAGTAAAAGTAAAGAATTACAAATACCGTTGCATTTGAAAATATACTAAATTTATATATAAAAGACATCTGTATGTAAGTCGTGGAAATATAACAACGATTATTACAATATCAACACTGAGTAAACTTATTGTAAGTAGTAACACCATCATATCATTACAGAGAGTGTTATTTATCACAGATTAAGAACTTTGTAAACCTAAAAGAAACATAAACGTTTCCAATTTTTTTTGTTCGTTCATTTACACAAAAAGATACAGAATTCGTTTCAAACTTAATTAATTTGTTGGTAACATATTTTTACAAGTTGAGTAAAAATGCACGCATATGTAATCTTATGATTTTGAATAAAATTAAGAAATAGTTGTAGCATATCAGTTTGTGAAGAACATAAACTAGCATGTTAAAATTTAAACAATTACAATAAAAATAGAAAAGATGACTTGTAGGTGTATATATCTAGGAATAATACATATTTGCTTTTTAAGGAAAAAACTATGATAAATTCGTATTTCCTATGAAATTAATTCTAACTATTAAAATTCGTCATAACAGCTAACAGCTAAATATATAAGAGATTGTAATACGTAATTGCTTATTTTTGTAACGACATTAAAAAAAAATAGATTATTACTTTTTATAAATTTATTTTTGTTTTAAAAGTATTGCTTTATTAAAAAAGATTTTTTAATGTATAGTGTTGAAACACCAAGAATGAAATTAATTTCTCCAACTTTGTCACTTGTTTCGTATAAATAATGAATGATGAACGATTAATTTATATTGGTCGATTCAGATTTATAAATTTTCTTTTAAGGTAAATACTGACGATATTGATAAATTGATAAATTTTCTAAATAAAATGTCAAAAACTTCAGATTCATTGAATATGAACAAAAATGACATCTATTGTTTTTATGCTTTGCATTTTTTTACTTCGATTCTTTTTTTAATCAAACTCATTTTTTAATAATCAGTTCATAAACGATAATTCTGTTATAATTCCATAATGTTATAATTTAATTCATATACGTCCTATACATACCTATGTATGTATCATTTCAAGTACTTTTAAGTATATACATATGTAGGCATCTTGTTAGTATGTGTTTTATAAAAGATTTTTAAAAATCTACTGTATAAAGAAATATAAAATTAATGCAAGTTAAAATTATATAAGAGAATACAAAAAGTATCACTTAATTAAAAAAGAATTCTTTTATCAAATAATAGTATCTATTGAATAGTTAATTTTAAAAACGTAAATAACGTGTCAAGTAATTCAAATTAGCTACGTTTAACAGTAATATTCGACTTTACAATAAACATTTATTAAAATTTTTGTACACAGTAGATACTTCTTACGATATCTTTAGCTTTTCTTGAAATAAAAAATGTTTATAAACTGTTTATTGTGATAATTATGAAGAAAGGTTTATTTTCAGATTCTTTAAACATAATTGATTAGTCCTTAATAACTTTGGGAAAACCATTAATGAAATATGGTTTAGAATATTAAGTGGAATACAAAATAATAATAATAGATTTAAAACCAGGCTTTTTTCTGGTTGTTGGACCATCCATTGCCTGATAGTTACATGACTACCCTGTTTATTATATTTGTTATACTATTTTTCATTTACTACAGTGCCTATTTTTATATTAGAAATATCATTAAACAGTAACTATAACAGTGTACATAAGAATAGTATATATCCTGAATACTTTTATACTCACTATCTTAAATCGTGAATCATAACATTGCTTTGAAAATTTTCTAGAAATATATGATAAGATACTTTTAAGATAGATTTACTTAATATTTAGTAATAATAGTATAGAGGAATGAGAATTAAGTAATACTGACACAAAGAAACTTGATAATTAACAGTATGTACATTTATGAAAAAAACCCACAAAAAATCATGGATTTTTAACTTGTTTATTTCACTAAATTATTATTTAAAGTTTTAAATAATAATTTATTTATGAACGAACAGTTTATCTGTATTCTGCATTCAGAGGATAAATACATACGTTCCTGCTTTCATTAACGAAATGTACATATTGATTTTTAATATTCCATCTTCAATACCACAAAACTGTCTTTAGAATAAAAAGACACTGATTAGTTCAATGTAACTTTAGGAGAGCTTGTCTTCTTTTAGAATGTTCTTTTTATTACATGCATTTTTAAAGTATTTCGTATTATCTAAAATTTAAAACATGTATCATTATTTATTTTTAAGAAATATGCCTCAGAGATATTAGATGTACAAGTATGAAATTACAACGGAATATTTAACATTTTATAATACTGTCGTTATATTATTATTTTAATAGAACATATAATTTCTGGTATAGTCTTAAATAAATATCACATGCAAATTATTTTTATGATTTACTGTTGCTTACGATATTAAGTATACAATGTGGAATGGATAATATAATTTTGTAGTTAGTATATTTTACTCTGTTAAGTAAACACCATCCACATTGATGAGATTAGAAAATCTAAGATAGGCACTTTTGTCCTTTCAGGTTTACATTGGAATGCGAATGTACATATATATGGAAGAATCGACTAGTTTTTGTGGTATAGATTGAGCATCCAGTAACATTCGAAAAGACAAGGCATAATAAATGAAGCGCTACATCAAATTGTATAGTCGTGAAAAGGTTTTAAGTTACATTGTTAACAGTTTATTCTAAAGTGTACATTATAAAAAGAATTTTACGACATCGAGAAACAGTTTAACTGCTCTCCATTTTTTAGATGACTATATTGAAACGTGTAATACTTTTTTTTCTTTTTTTCTGTTAGAAAAATCACCCGAATCATTTACAGAGTTTCTTCTCTCATTTGGATTAAGTAATACATTAGTATGTTCATTCATTTACAATGTGTTATAGTTGGTATATACCTTAAGCATATGATGTGCGTTACTATTTGGATTATTGATTCCTTTCTTAATCGATTTTGTTCATATATCGATAAGCGAATATTTGTGTTAAGTATAAACAAATATAGAAACTGATAAATGTTTGCAACTTACATGAAGTTTTTAGGATGTATAACACGACTACACAGAAGTACAGTAAACAATAAAAATGATTTCAAAACTTTTGGTTTTTCTCTCATACTATATAGCGGTAATTGTAAAAGTTCATATGTAAGATTAAAAGTTATTTAACAGTTGTGCATTATTTTGAAATTTAAAAAGGTAGCATCTACTATTATTTTGAAAAAGTAATAATTTATTATTATAGATATTACTGCATAATTTATAAATTCAATATCTATACATAGATAATAAGAAAATTATTTTAAAAAATCATGAATTTGTCGAGTAAAATGTAAATTTCGTGATTATAAAATATATGATAAAAAATATATAGAAAATAAATCGTTGAAATGGGGGCAGTACCAATATCAAAAGGGCAGTGCCTGTGTGATCTTAACATTGCAAATTAGTAACATAGTATGACTGTATGTAGGAAATGTACGTACATACATGTAACAAATGTGCAGTCACTTGCAGACTCATACGTTACACATACACCTACATGCAAACAGGCATAGACACGCATTTATGTATACACGTGTGCACAAAGGGGACCCAACGTCAGTGTATTGTAACTCTCTCAGCCTATTAAACAACTAAATTTTTGGTACGAAGAAAACTGGCTAATATAGCCTGTATCTACAACTTTCTAAAAGTGGTATGGTACTTAACCAAAAGCAGGTACAAAAGGGGGACACCGAGTCTCCAAACGATTCACCCATAGGCAGTACTGATAGGTAGATCTTTGAAACGTAATGATTGTTTCTCTCGATTATGAATACATTGATACAATACTTGTCAATCCCATGTCAACAATCTCCAATATTGTAAATTGGATGTGATTTAAATAGGATGGATAACTATTGTAACCATTAATACGTGAACTAAATAATTAATTAAAACACCTGAGAATTTGAAAGTCTGACACAGTATTATGACAAGGAATATGACTCGAGTAGACAGCAGAAGATATACAAATACTGCTAAAGATATATAGAATTGTTAAACTTATGAAATACATTATCTTAATTGTAAATTATACACGATTAATATTCGTGTGAAAACTTTATTTCATCTACTCGAATCAAATTCTAAATTATAAGATCCTGAGACTTCCAAATACTGGGCTATCGGTAATATCAATATCATACAGCTCAGGTCAAACACAATTGACCGCTCGAGACAACTTTCGTACCCCGATATTACGGCAGACATGTCTTTTACTTTCATGCTAAACAAGCCTATCTCTTTATTTTTAAACGTACCTACGGGTCTATGTGCAGTGATGAGAAGTAGAAGGCTATGTAGCTGAATAGTATAGCGAGAGTAACTATGTAGTAGTCGTGAGCGGTTAATTGATTTGAATATATCTGTTTTTAATATTGCTACTGTTATGTAGCTAGTAGGTACGATCAGTAACAATCGGATTCCTATTCGAGAACTTAATTATGAAACATTGTTATAACAAATTTAATTCATATTTCAGGATTATGTTATTTAAGAGAACTTAATAGATAGGATGTATAATTTAATCATGTGTTACGCCAATCCCCAATATCTCAGAAGGATATTTCCCATACATTACAGCGTTGAAATTATAATATATTTTATAAGTTTGTTTTTTTTCTTTCTCTTTCCATTAAATTTGTACGTAGTATTTTTATTGCCATCGGCGGGTATTTCATACACGTGCTCAACTCTTTTTATTATTATTATCATCATCTTATTTATGTGCTTGACGTGTATGACAATATTGGTTTAGTCTCACTTTCATATTATGTTATGCTAAATCCATGTCTTCGATAACTTTTTCAATTATTCTAAGAAGTTAAATATGTTTACTATCTTAATTAACGAGAGTAAAAAAGTTCCTTGACCACTTAGATATACACAGTATCTACACACAAGATTCTTTTCAAATATGCACATATGTATATGTATATATATATATTTTTTATAGTACAATGTATGGATTATATTAATAATCTATTATATGTATGATACATATACATAAATAAATAACAAAAAATATAGATTATTAATATAAAAGTTAATTTATATAATTGGATTTCATTGTATAACTACAGTATTCTCAGAGACAAAAAAATAATACGATTATGGTATGGTAATAATATGACTATAATATTCGAACATAAACATTTGATGATGTACTTACTAGCAATGCATAGAATACATCGAGGGTCACGGTATAAGGCGAGATGTTTATGCATGAAAAAATAAGTTTAAAACATGAAATAAAATTTGTTCACCTGAGATCTCGAAACCGACATAATTTATTCGATGTCTTTGAATTATTTTCTCGTACAAAATGATCCTCTTCTCGATCGTATCACGACTTTCGAGACACCGTGTATATGTTTAACTAATGCAAATTTCATGTATACATACATATACATATCTACCTTTAACGACATGAAAAGAAAATTACAGTAAAATATGATTTGCTACTAGAGTACGTTTCTATAAATTATACAATGAAAGTAACTATTTCATAACTAGATTTAGAATCTAACTTTTGAATATATTAATACTGCTTTGGTTAAACTTAACGTTGTATTCAGAGACATGAAACTGTAACATTTATCAAATGCAAAAACTGACAAAGATTGGCAAAGTACCATTAAACTTATATATAATATACATTAATGTAATTCTAGCGTCTCTTGTTTTACAATGTATAAAACAGTAAGTAGTAACTTAACTCGTAACTTAATAAGATTTTTATAATGTTTGAATTTTAATTGATCCATTAATGCATCACCGATGTTGCATTTACTATGTTTAGTAACATTTTGCGGTATGATTATATTATAGTACTATTAACGCTAAGAACTACCGAGCCCTAAACAAGACTAGTGTACATTTCTTTATAATAGTAACAGGATTGAATTTATTTAGATATTATAGAATTTTTATGGTAACATGCACTTGAATATAGAAGTTTACCAAAGAATTTCGGTAACTTCAAGAATTGTAAAAAAAAACCTGAAATTTGTAATTTTGACGGGGTCGGTAGTTTTAGTGTTAAAAAAGAAGTTTTCTCTATTTCCTAAGTTTTTTCATTATTTTTAATTTTTGTGGAGGAGTCAAGTGAATAGTTTGGCACAAATGGCTTTAATTTTTCAAGTGTAACAGCATAAAATAGAATTTCCATGTAACATTGCTGTATTACGCAGATTGCCATTTTATATCAGAAGTATGGAAAGTTATTAGAGAAAATTGTTCATAATATTGTGTCTGACATCTTGTCATTGAAATGATTTGTGTACTATTTCAGCAGCTGTAAGTTTTAGTCCCAATAACATCAACGGAAATTCCTACTCGTAGATACTCTTTTTAAGCGCCGTAACACGCTACAAATTGATTGCATTTTTATAACTTGAAAGATTCAAATATCTGTCGTATACTTAATTATTTAAATCATGTATCGCTTGTAAGATTCGTTTTACATGCCCTACCTTAGTAATGCCAAGTTCTTTGAGATCTCTACGGGCTAATGTTAATAATTCCCTACCTCGTATGTCGTGAGAAACGAACTTGTCAGTGTATTCGCCCAACTGAAGATTCTCCAACCAAGAGCACACTTCTTGAACACCCCACATAGTAACTTGATCCCGGGCAGGATGCGTTCCAGAGTTACCTCCTAACCGCCGGAACTTCAACCAGAATAAACCTCTATGGCGATTTTTCTTATCTCCCTGCTTCAGCGAAATATTTCATTAATTCGGAAGCCTAACATATATGTAAAATTCAATGTCCTACCTGATCATCAGATGGTAAACATTGTAAATATACCAATCCTGTGCCCCCTTCGTCAAACACACATTTCTTCAATTCTTGTTCCATATTGGCCAAGGAAAAAGATAACTTATTTTCTAAATCTTCTCGCAATCTCTACATCGTTTAAATTTCGGTTTTAATAAACGAGTAAATGTTAAAACGGTGAAATACGGAATACTTACTAAATTATGTGCTTTATCTCTAAGTAATTCACAAGAGTCTTCATAAAGTTGTCTTGCACTTGAAACCAATTCTGTTACGACTGGTCTCAAATTGGTCTAGTGAAATGTATTATACGATTAACAACAACTTGGTATAAATTAACAAGCAACGTAATTGTAAGGTATAGGAGGTCTGAACACAATCATGAACAGAAAGCGCTAATTGATAAATTCTAGTGTTATAAAAGATGCTACTAACTCCCTGTAAAATTTTTCCGTCCGGATGTACTTGTTCAAGCGCCTGATCTGTTCGTGTTGCAACTTGATATAAATCTGGTTCTAAACTTGGATGCGATATAATGAGCAGTTTCACCCATTTAACCAAAGTTGTAACCACTTCAATGAACCCAAGCAAAATATACATTTCTTCATCGTTTAAATGCGACGGCTTTGTGTGTGTTGATAAACTGGACTTAGATTGCGAATGCAATTGTCCACTACTTAATGTAGATGTCGATTGGGATATTGCAGTTAGTGTACTGCGCTGTTTCTCTTCCCACGTTTTTAAAGATGTCTCAAGAGCCTGCAAAGGTATAATTTAAGTTTTCGTTATGTTTATATTGTATTTAATAGCAAATACTTTTATTCATACGTTTATTAGTAATTAAAGGTGCGCGAGAACCCGAATGTGGTCGAGAATCCCGAAGTTTTCGAGAACCCGTTCCGACACGACATTTTTGGGTTTCCGCACACTTCTATCATTAATACATTAGCAAATTATTTTGCTTACCCTGTTTCTATAAAGCATTTGCATACGATTTTTGTGTATGATGCGTATAATTCCAGGTGGTTGAATCCAGGCTTCACCATCAACTTGTATAGGCACTCCTTCATTTCCCAGAATGTTAATTTGAACTGTTTGACACTGCGCGATTCTGTGATGTTGCAAATTAATAAGTCTTGAAGCAGCCATTTGAACAGAACCGAATACCGCAACAACTTCTAGTATACGGTCATCGAACGAGGGTGCTAAAAATAAATCTCCTTCCTTGGTGCCACCCCAAAAATTTGTGCCACCCATAAAACTATAAAATTTCATTTAATTGAAAGATTTATAAAAATATGTACATTACACTCATATTAATATTTTCACATTTTACATTCGTATATATACCTTGGAATGTTTAGTACAACAATTCCTTGCAGAGAAGGTAATGGTATTCGTTGACCATCGCATTCTAGTTGCACTCTTTGTTCGAGGTTTTTGTATGTTTTCTGCAACCATTGTTTAGATCCCAGCACGCCATACCACATATAATTTTTTGCTCGTGACCGACATTTCTCTGGATGTTCTTCTCTCTTGTGATGAAAATCAAGACTAATTTTAGCATCTATACCAATTCCAAAATAATTATTCATAACACAACGTTCGAAATAGCCCTCCCTAGAAAAAAAATAATTGAAGATGACATTATAATTTAATAAAGTTCAATCTATTTATTAAAATAGGATAAATCGATATAACGAACTATATTATACTTACATTAAAGTTTCATCTGGGTCCATTAATGGTGACACTGCTGCACAAAGTGCATCTGCGTTTGCAAGTAATGCTTGGCTAATGAGACCTGTTGCTCCGCTGACGTCTACAAACATGTAGAACATTTAATTTAAAATGCAGTTCGCTCCATTTTTCATACATTCCGAGTATCAACACTATTAAAATTTTATAATATTTATAAAGCGTAAAATACTTACTGGGCCACATAGACAATCGAACTAATGGATTAATAATTGGAAGCTTTTTAGTATCTTCGGTTTTATCGAAAGATTTTACTCTTTCATGGCGTAAACTTGCATTAGAACCGCCAAATCGCGCTGCTGTAGCAGCTAAAGAAACAACTTCTGATGCCTTTAATAAACTGCCGCTACTAATTCGACGAGTTGCTTGAGGAGAAAATCCAGATTCTGGTAGTTCAACGCTTACTAATTATAGACACAATTGATTATTAACTTCGTATTAAGTATAATAAAAAAGAGTAACCAATAAATAGAGCTGGTTATTTTAGAGAAACTTTGAAGAATGTGTACATAAATGGCTTACATTTTTCCATACTTTCACCGTTATGCCGTCGTAAATACGGATTCATTTTGTATGCTGTATCCAAATCATGCTGACTTTCAATGGACATTGATGGACTCGGAGGATTAATTATAACACTTATTGTAGGTGGAAAATTGTTTGGTTTTTCATTCGTTGGGGTGGTTTCCGAAGAAACATTAAAACAACAAACCGGACTTAATAAATCAGACGTTTTGACGTCTTGGGAGTCTTTAGATTTGACACCATCTACAGTATTTTCTTCGAGTGATCCTAATTTAGACTTGACTTTGTTCTACAGGATTAAAATATATCATTTCAAATATATCTTAAATAAGCAAAAATTATGTTTAAAAAAATAGCATTTAAAGGATATTAAAGTTTGACCGACCTCTTTTTCCATAACTGTGATAGTTTTTGCTGGTTTCTTAAATGATCTTCTAGCGATATCATTACCTTCTACAAACTGAGCTAAACTACAATATTTTTGCGGTTTCTCCATATTCTCAGACTCCAAACATTCTCTAACAGAATCATATTTTTCCCCAATCATTGTGCTTATTAAATCTTGTCCGAGAGAACTTAAATCATCAATTAAGCTTTCAGAATTTTGTACTTCGCTGGTAAACATTTCTGAATTATCAGGTGAATCGATATGCCCAATTTCAGAGCTGTCGGACCTTTTTGTGGAGTCGAATATGTCACTACCTATACGAACTGGAATAATTAGGACAAGTTATCTATAAAATGTATAAAACATTGTTCGAAATGAACTCTTATAAACTGGAAATATTAATCTTTATCATGCAAAATAATTTGATGCCGTCATTAACTTAGAATTTCGAAAATTCTCCATATATACTTACCAATTTCACTTTCACTATTTCGCATTATATAACTTTTAAGATCCAAAGTATCTGAGATCATGCTATCTGTACTAGCAATACTATTACTACAACTACCTCTGGTTGTGTCCATTTTATTTCTGTTTTCGAGTTTTTGTTCGTGCTCTGGGGACACATGTCTAGAATGAATTGAATCAGTATCGGGGGAAATAATCGTATCTTGCATAGTAGCGTCATCCGAAGGCGAACTTGTATCAAAGTTTGTTCTTGTAACACTTGTTTGAAATTCCGAAGAAGCTTCTACGTTGTTAGACTCGTGTTGATAATTGGAGACATTAATTTCTGTTTCTTCTTGAGTATATACAGATACAGACTCATGGAAATTAAACGAACTGAAATAACAGTAGTAAATATCGGCATTTGTAATATAGGTTTTACAATATTGACAACTAGTTTCATTCAATATAAAAAAATTTCGAGGACTTAAATACGTAAAAATGCTACCAAATAAATTGAATATGTTGAAGTGGTTTCAGGTTTTACTAAAAACTACTTCAGGTTTTCAAGCATAATATATATAAAATAAATATATCTACCCTGGTAAATTTTCACTGTTTCTTCTACTATCAGCAAACCCATCAGGAGCAGGTAACGTTAACAATTCTTCAGGCTGTGAATCTCTTCTAAGATCTGGCATTGGGCTTAGAGACGCCACATTAGGAGTAGGACTAAGATTGCACGCTGAATCTTCCATACATTTTATAGATTCTATTAACGGCTCCACAGATAAGATTTCGTTATGTTCAACTTTTAAGCCAGGAATATTCATTTGTTGCTTTTTATCTATAATACAAAATTGTTCATTATAAATATTTCAAGGAACAAAAAATTTGGAAAAATGAAAAAACAAATTTCTTAAATGAAATGTTTATTTAGGACTTACTTGATACAGAATTCAAAATTGTAGTATCATCCAGTGAAGCAGTTGCATCTGTTGTTTTGGAAGTATGTTTAGTGTGTGCATTAATATGATCGTCTACGGTCAATTGTAAATACTCTACAAGATGTCTTATAAATCTTTTTAAGCTATTTGCTCTATAATCGCGTGAAAAATGAACAACAATATTTAACATTATTTTCAGTTTTAATCAATAGTTTATTTAACTTCGGAAGTTGTATGACATACCTTGACATTACAATTTCTCTCTCTACAAAACGTTTCCCTCTTAGAACTTTTTTTAAATTCGTTATGTCTTTTTCTGGTTTTTCTAACGCACCTTTCTCATAGCTTTCAAGCGGTAGACAAGCATCAGCATTTAGAGCATTATTATCCGTTTCTTCAGGATATTCATTTAAATATCCTTCTTCCTTGCATAACGTTTGTAAAAACGAATCAAGCTTCTGCTGAAGTACCCTACACTTGTCTTCCACTTGTTGGTCCTTTAAATTTATATTTTCTACTATGTGTGACGCAAAATCTTTTACTGTGTCACACAAAATTCTGAAAATAAAAGAAATTTGTATTGCACAATTTAATGTATTGAGTATTGATGTATAAATTATACTATCAGCTATAATAAAATTATGTTTAGAACCATTAGACTAGAATATATGTGAAAATTCGAAATATTTTAGTCTAATTTAGTTTAAAGATTTATTTTTGATTTCTATTCGTTTTACAACTTATTTGAATACTATTGTATTTTTTGCGTAATACTTACTGAATACTAGATAAATCTACATTGTCCTGATCCGACTGTAAAATGTTTGTTACATGAGTAATAACATTGTTTTCGTATTGATGGACAATACTGGACTTTAAAGAAGTTTTGTGGCATGGCAAAGATATGCTACGTTCAAAAGTCATAATACTCCATCGATCGAGCATTTTCGTGCCTGCTTTCTCATATTTTTCTAACAATTGGGGTAAATGAGTATCATCATCACAAGAGGAGCCCCAACCTAATACACGTGCTAGATCATTTCCTGTTCCCAAAGGTAGAACTCCAACTTGGCACTGCTTCTATTGCAAATTTTTAAGCAATAAATAATCATGTTAATGATTTCAAGCAAACCATGCACTCAGAGAAAACTTACAATAACGCAAATATATCCTATTGATTTCATAATAATAGTACAAAAAACTAATTACAATAAGTTATATAGACTCTAAACTTATAGAACAATCTTGTTAAAATACTTTATGTTAATCGCAAATTATTGATCAATTTTAGACTTATTACATAACTAAAATATATTATAGCCATAAAGATAGTAACATAAGCTAAAACAGTAATATCATATCCACTTAAATAAGCAGAACATATTCATTAAATTTAATATTATTTCATATGAATCCACAGACTAGTTATCTGTTTCGTTAGATCTTTTTTTAATGAGCCAACAGATTAAGAATAAAACTTGAATTATTAAAATATTCTAGTTTCTAGTACAGATAGTTTAGAAAGGTTCTAGTACAAATATGTGTATAATATATCATAATGTTAATAATTGTTCAATTACAAAATTAAATCCGTTGTTGCATTATTTATCACTGTAGTAAACAGGAAGTGGCTAGTATAATGAATGAAAGCCTCAGACAATTAAAAAACATGACTATATAAAATACTAAATAAAAAGAACAGTAAAGTAATACCTAAACAATAAATATTCACATTAAAAAATTATTAAAAAATTCGTGCTTAATTTACACTTACCATCTACAAATAAAGTTAATGAAGCTTCACGCATACAAAGAATCCTAATGCATAAACACCAGTATCATCTGAAATAAAATTATAAAAGAGACACGCCATGCTTTTTAAAATATTAAAGCTTTTTGTAAACATTTACTTAATTCTTTTGAGAAACTCACAAATTTACAATATTCAAGAAAATTTGAAAACCCTTTTATTATATATGAAGGAAAGCGTAGTGTGAACCACTTTACCTTTAACACTAAACCTACCGACATTTTATGTATACCTAATCGTACCATGAGCGGTCAAATGACCCCTTCATGTATCTTAATATAGAAAGAGATTTTAGCCAATTGGATAGTAAACAAAATATTTTTTTCTCTGTTTAGAAAAGTTTTATTTACGTTTATGCATTTTCAGCACATTCAAGTCAATAAGTTACATGGTGATACAGTAACGTTGTATACAAGAAATTTTAACTGAAATTTCAAAAACGGTCATTTGACCGCGCGTGGTAGGTTCAGTGTTAAAGCTCTAACATACTTATTACATTTATTCCGAACAGTTCTCATAAATAATAGTATGTTTCTCTCATTTCACTCTTTTTTCATTGAAAAGAATGTTATCTTGTCGATATAAAATATGTTTATAGAATACAAAAAGAGGAGTCCAATTTTATTTAATTTTCAGAGAAGTGTTAAGAAAATTAATTTTATTCGAATATTCAATGCATACTACGGCAAATATTAAAACATTCTAAATAGTAAAAACAAAATACAAACATGCATATAATAAAAAAATTGATAATAACTTAATTTTTAATTCACCTTCCTTGCGTTCTTCCAGGTATATAGTCATGTAGTTTTCAAATAGGTTTAGAATTGTAATCAATAATCATGCATTTGTAGGTGCATATGACCATGGTTCAACATTAACTCTATACAGCATTACAGCTTTTATATAATACAATCATATATAATTGGGTACATGCAATCAGGTAATATGTACAAAACAAGAAATAAAATCATCAAATTCACTACTTTTACTTACATGCATCCCTAAGCGATCTATCTCAGACAGGACCCAACCAACAGATCCGTCACCACTGCACACCAGTATTCGAAATGGATCAAAGTGACGAAATAATCTCAACCTGTCCACAATGAAAATTCACGATCTCTTTAAAAAATGAAAATGTATTGAATAATTGTGTATAAAGTAGCATAAAAAATCTTACCCTGGTCCTGGTCCTCCTTTTATTAGATCAAATACTTGTGCAGGGTTTAACAACTGTTTAAATCTTCTAAGAAATTTAACACCTTGATTGTCACCAGATTTACTATTTACAAATACTAAAAGTGGGCTGCACCCAATAGGTCTAATAGCTTCCCATGCTTCATCACTACCTATTAAACATTCAATAATTCTGTATATTTTTTCTAAACAGATGGTGATCCTCAATATTTCACTTTTAATATCCAATTGCTAGAGTTATGCGAGAACCCGAAAATGTCGAGAATTTTGTTCGGGATTAGAAAAGATTCTTGAGAATCCCGAAAATTTTCAGGAACCCCAATATATTCGAGAATCCCAAGCCCTTGAGTCCTTAGGGCTATCGAATCCCATTTTTGAGTTTTCGCACACCTCTACCAGTTGCATAAAAATTCTCATTATCTAAGTTATCTTGTTGCTAGCAGGTTGTATTTAATTTTGAAAGGGAAAACAAGAAAATACGAATGTATAAATATTACTAAATTTACCTATACTATGCAGTGCTGTAGGAGGAACTACACTCAATTTAGCTGGTCCTAATGGACATTTAACACTTATGGCAGGTCTGCATGCTGTATGTACTGTAGCTCTACACCATAAACATCTCCAATCTTGGAGTCTAAAAAAATGGTAAGAAAACAATTGATAAAAGTTTTAAATGTTAAATGAAATACTTTTTGTGATACGACTTCATACCTGAGCACAGAGCCACAAGTCTTTTCGCATACAGAACATTTTGAGGATACTGGTAAATTGCCTTCCATCCATTGATGTGGCATAGTAATGTTCTAAACAGAAAAAGAATTAATTTTATTAGTTTATAATTATTCTCGTACGTGACGAAATTACTGTAACAAATCATATTTCACATAGTATGAAGAAATTAAAAAAGAAACAGAAAAAAATTTAACAAAACTTGAATTTCTTATGAATAGTAAAGTAGTAAGCATAAGCAGTAAATTAAATAATTTGCCATGCACATGGAATAAAATTTCTTTCGATTATACATACCCCATCTTGGTCCTCAATAATGTCCTTGCCAATAGATGCCAATGTAGTCCATTTGCAATTATTTATTGCTTTTATACTACATTGTTTATGAACTTTATATTTACATATTTCACAACTTAACCCATGGGAAGTAACGCCTGTAACATACAAATACATTAACATAATTGTTTCAGTCATAAACCATAATCTAATTTGAAAATTTCTTTCTTAATGTTTTAATGTTCAATATCTCTTCTGGTATTATACTATTTAAATTATTTAATAAAAGATAAAAAAGCAGAATGTATTTATATACCATAAAGGGTGTCTCTGCAAACATTACAATATGTTGGTCTTGCGTGACTTGTCGCATACCACTGATGATTACCAGTAAGCATTTCTGTGATTCCAGAATCGGCCTGAGCACGATTCTCTGTTACTGTTCTTAATGCGTTCAGCCAATCTTCCATTTCTTGTCTACTTTCGCCACAGAGAACCAGTGATCGAAATGGAGTTATCACCTGTTATAAACAAATTGCACGCTTTATTCAACAATCAATCATTCTGTTAATCCCTTAAGTTTACGGTAACTACCTTTTATTACAGTGTATAATTATACCAGAACACTAAATTCATACACAACGTATAATTATGAAAGATATCACTAAATTATTTGAAATAAAAGAAAAATAATCAAATAACACAATAAATGTTTTATGCGTAGTGTTTAGTTTGAAGTAGAGAAACACGAAAGCTACTTTTACGAGTAATGTCACAAGCATGTAAGTAAATCGTGATTTTATTTGATAAAGATTACATTTCGTGCAACATGTATTGGTCTAAATGCAACATGTGTATTAGAGGTAATCTGTCGTATAATTCTGCGAAAAATAACCTTCCGTTTAGACAGACTTATGCAAAACGAAACATTACCTTGAATCGAGAACGGGTTCTCTGTTGCTTTGGTGACATTTGAATTGAAATTTTAGACGCATTTGAATTCGTTTGATTTGTACGTATCGTGAATAATGAAAAGTGTTACATTGGTAGAGTGGATATTAATTTTTGTGTACGCGAGGAGTATCATAGTAAAATACGCCAGGAGTCGGAATAACCAAAGATAGTTGTGCGAGCGACGCTCTTTTCTTCTTCTTTAAGCCATTGCTATGTCCTATTTTCCATGGCGCATGTCATGTCACCTCGTTTATAAATAAGTGTCCAAATGAAAACGACATGCATTGTTGTAGGCTCTTATTCTGTGCACGGCTTCTGTTGTCAACGTGTTATTATTCTGTCTGTAAAAGCTGTCTGCAAGGAATAATCGCGAACACATCGGGAGAACGAAATACATTTTGCCTCTCGGGGATTTCCATTCAAAAGACGATTGAATAGAACCAAAGCATGTGTGTATTTTAGTTTCAGATATTGATTATATCAACGTAACGTAAATACGAAGCGATATGTATTTATTAATTAGTAAATGCAATCATAAAATAGTGTGTACATTATCGATTTGCGTAGAAAGAAAGATGACATTTTCTCTAATCGTCGATGCTTTCCTGTTTCAATTAATAATGCAAAATGTATAAGGAAATTATATAAACTACATAATGAAAAAAATGTAGAAATAATAATTTCTGGAAAAATATGTTTAAAAAGAAAAAACTTGAAGAGCAATTTGTAATTAACGAAAGACAATATGGAAATATATAGTCATAGTATCACTGGTATCATGCGTTATTCATATATTTTTCGTCCTTATATGTATGAACGTATTTGTATATATAGTATTAATAAAGGAAACGTTTAAATGTATTTATTAATAATAAGTCAAAAATACATAAATACGTTTAAAACAAAAGATTATGTCTTATTTGCTTCTATGTGTCTACAGGAATGATGACACGAGGTATGATGGCTTTTGTCATTTAGTAAATTGAACGATCACTTTCGTGGTACATATGTAATTAAATTTTCAACCCCTTATTTCCGGCGCGCCCTGTTTAAATGTCAAGCACTCGTGCGTATGATACAACACATGAACGACATGCATATATATACACACACGTACGCGTGCACACACACACACACACACACATATATATACGTCAGTCACATCGTTTTGCAAATTGCAACGTAAATGAAAGAAAACATCAATGGAACAATTTCAAGCAAATATTCTAGGTTGACTCATCCAATAAGCAAATGAAAGTGTGCACAAATCAAACCATATAATATTCTTGTCACAAAAATGAAAAATTTTCGTTGCAGGATGCTTAAGTGTGTGCAATTACTTTCGACACTCAGAATTAACACTTCTTGATTATTCTAATATACCTTCTCTACACTTTAGAATTGAACTGTCATATCAAAATTTTAAGAAGAAAATATGTACTATGACTTATAGATAAGAATTAAAAGAACATCTTATACGAAATAGATTGCGCGTCGCGACGACTGGCGTCAACTGAGCGCTCCTCTTAATTCTGTTACGTCCCGACAACGGCGCAAGTGTCGTTTCTCTTGGATCGCATTATGGTGGGTTTACATGAATGTATAGCTTATGCACTATAATATGTATCGCATTTTTTAAAACAGCGATAAAATTAAAGAAAATTATAACGGTGACAATATTATGAATTTTAAATTGTAAAAAATATGCCAATCAATATAAAAACAGTCAATAGAAGGATTCTTCATCCAAGTTCTATTGTACAAAAATGATGAATTCAATTCTTTGGATAAAAATGTTTGTTTTATTGCAATGCAAATATATTTCAGATCAAATGTACATAATTAATGTAAAAACTGTAACAATTTCATGTATAACGCTAGTAATTTACTCGGATCTGGTACTTAAAAGTACGATAGAATAGTAATATATATTTTTTATTGCAGTATTTACGAAAAATTGTACGATAATAGTATTAATTGGGAAATTAGTGGTTTAAAAGTAAAATTAAATTAATATAAAAACACAAATATATAAAAGATAAAAGAAATAGTATATAATAAACCCCGATCGAGTAAATCAGTTGTTACATATTGGTATTGGTGTAATATTGCAGACGGTGAGTGACCTGGCTGTGTTGAAGCAGCGATTATTGGGTACAACATAAAAGATTAGAAATTAGTCAGAATCGTGTATATGGTTAAATTTGTCGGTAGATAGTTAGTAATTACTGCATTGTAATATAATTAATATAAGGCGTAAGAATGATTTTGTTAGAGATACATAACAGGATACTAGAAGAGACATTAACTAACAAAATAAAAAATACTTTATCGGGGTAAGTAAAATATTTGTCATTTTTAAAGGAAATATTTGTGTGTTTCCGAGGTAGAGAGAAAGATTACAAGTAAGGGCGGTGTCCGTTTTAAACATTAATGTTTAATTTGAACACAATATGCAGAACCATTTTAGTTTATACATTCGCACACACACTATAAATTTCTTTTCTTATAATGCTAAACGACTTTAAAGTAAATATGTTACCTATTCATATTATGCCCAACACTTTTTCTATGTAAATTCTGCAGTTATAACGTATTTACTTGAAATTTTGAATGTAGTTATATGAATATTGGAAGTTATAAGAATCTGCTCATAAATAATGTATTCTATTAATTTGTGATATACTTTTATTATCACCAATTTGCACAATTTAATACAATAACATAATATATTTTTTGTAGTCATAAACCAGAATCTACAGATGTTGTTATAGCAGATTTTGATGGCGTATTATTTCACATTTCTAACTTAAGTGGTGACAAGTCAAAAATTAGAGTAAGTGTGCAAGATTTTTTTAAACTACTATTTTATATTCAATACAACATTCGTTATACTGTTTTAATGTCAATCTAACACACGTTATAATGTTTTTTATATATTCGATGATCTTATCATAGATATAATGATTCATTATGTTCTTTGTAATCGCATAGTAGGATGTACTTTATAATATTTTTCTTTCATTGTAGATAAGTATTTTACTTAAATTTTATAAACAATTACAAGAGCATGGGGCTGACGAGTTACTTATACGTGAATATGGATCTTATCTTATAGCTCCTGAGAATGGTAAAGAATTTCTCAGAAATTTCTTAAATGTGTAATTATATGTACATAAATTATTCAATTATAATATTTAATGAAATTATTGATATTTGCAGGCTACAATGTCTCTGTATTAATAGATTTGGAAAATTTGCCAGATGATTGGGAATTATTAGTTAAAAAAATTGCGCTTTTAAAGAGACATTGTTTTGCCAGTGTTTTTGAGAAGTATTTTGAGTTTCAAGAAGAGTATTACAATTCTCCAGGTACAGAATTACAAAAAAGGGCAGTTATCCAATACAGAGATGAAGAAACGATGTGAGTGTAAATCTTTTTTTATGGTAACATGCAAACTAATATTTATCATCATATGAATTCTGATATCAAGGTATGTTGAAGCCAAAAGCGATAGAGTGACAGTTGTATTCAGTACAATATTCAAAGATGAAGATGATATGGTTATTGGAAAATTGTTTCTACAAGAATTAAAAGAAGGCAGACGCGCAAGTCATACAGCTCCACAAGTTTTATTTAATCATCGTGAGCCTCCTCTAGAATTACAAGATTCTGGAGCTGCTGTAGGAGATTGTATTGGATACATTACATTTGGTAAATATGATTTACAGCTTCAAACTTTAAAAATAAATGCGAGTATGAAAAAGAAATACATATAGATTGTACATAAACATTTTTCGAACTGACTAAGATGAAATATACATTTACAAATTTGTTTTTTTTTTCATAGTATTATTTCCACGGCATACAAATAGAGAAGCTCGTGATAATACCATTGATTTAATACATATGTTCAGAAATTATTTGCACTATCATATTAAGTGTAGTAAAGTTTACATTCACTCAAGAATGCGTACCAAAACAACAGACTTTTTGAAGGTATTAAATCGGGCAAGATCACAGTCTAAGAATACCGAAAAGAAAACAATTACGTAAGTTGCTTCTATATATTCTACATATTCTTTTATATTATTTTCTATTCAACGCATTTCGTCAATATGATACAAACGGTAATTTTATATTTCACAGGGGTCGAACATTTATTAGGAAGGAATGAATATAAACATAATATTACATTCCTAATATTGTTTTGATAAAGGGTAAATGACAAAGTCTTCGTTTATCCCATAGATTTGCTAGAAATTCTTTAACCTTCTGGCAAGAAATATTCTTTGTAACGGAGGATTCTAACTCATAAGATTAATGAGTCGAGAGCTTTCAATCTTCAAGTTTTACCACACATTGTCTTCGAACAGTACAATGTTCTTTAGAAAAGTCTACATTACTGTAGATATATCTAAAATGTTATGTGCGCAGCAGGACAATGCATGATTAAAAAGTTATTTTATATTAAAGTTCTTAAAGTAATTCCACAAGAATACATAGAATCTACAAAGAAATCAGGGAGTTCGTTATCTGCGAATGACATTAAGAAAATTTGATTCATTATTTCTATGCATAAAAAATTATGTTAACAACTTTAATGCTGATCATTATTATCAAAGTATGTACGACTCCACATTTTACTTCTTTTTAATACATGCAATTATATTAATTAATTACATTCAAAGCATCCTTCTTTATTGAATACCACGTACAATGAAAAATGTTAAAAATATGTAAAAAGATGCGTGGGTTATTACGAAATAATTCATTAATGTATCATTTGTATGTTTAACACAGAATTGTGTTTTTTTTTTGATAAATTATTTTTATTGTCTATACTCTCTTATTAACATATAATTATTATAAGATAATAAAAGTATTAATTCTATATCATAGGTACTATAATTGTGAAACCTTGTTACAATATTACACGGGAAAAATTTATTTAGTAAATTGTAGGTTTCAGCGTTATTGATTTGTAATTAGCGAGTGGTCATAAGGGTTGGAAAATCAGATTGAGGTGCAAACTTGGGAGTGCCAGACATGAGTATTCATTAATAACCACACCCTTTTATTTAGCTCAGACACAAAAGGTATTGAGACAGGTTGTGTGGCTTTTAGGGTTTCAGTTACAAGTGTTCTCTCAGCCAGAATGTATCATAACATTATTAGATCTTTAATATAATCAGTTTCTTTAATTAAATAAAAGAAATTAAAATTGTCGACTTTAACATACATTTCATTGCATTCTTACTAATATGTAAGTATTGTAGAATGCATAAAACATTTAACTTCAATTGAACATATTTATATCTACATCCTATTGTGATTTTAGTATGTGATGTACAAAATTTTAAGTGACACGCGTTACCGGTTACACTGTTATTTCAAATATAAAAACTTATGTTATGTTGTACAGTTTTGAACTCTATATATTTATTTAAGACAAAACATTGTTTATATTCTATAGAAAATAGAAAAAAGTTATTTGCAATTGATATTATTAATATTATAAAAATGCAGAATTACGTGGATAAAATTATGTGCGTGGAAAGAATATTTTTCCATAAGCTTAATGAAATAACAAAGAATTTTCAGCTGTCAAATTATGAAGGAGACAGATGAACCGACTATCGCATCATTTTTGTCTTCGTCATCTTTTTCACCGTGTTCACCTAATGAAATAGCTATACGTCCAGGAGATTGTGTTGAAGGTGGTGTTGAAGAATGGTTGGAAGATGAAGCATTACCGGGATTCCGTGTTTGGCAACTTGCTGGCATAATCCTTTCTATTTTGCTTAGTGTGCTGATAGCACTTTGTTGTTGTATTCGATTCAGAGTACCGCGGACCAAGCAAGAGATAGAGGCTGATTACATTCGAAAAAAAATAACAAAAAGTTTCAGACAAGAATTATCTAAAATTAGCAATGTAGAGATGGATGATATGGATTTGAAAAAAGGTAAAAATGATTGATACTAATTGAAACAACAAAACTTTTATTATTTTAATTTAATACATACGTTGTTCTGTTATTAGCGTTAAACAAAATTCAAAATAAATTTGATATGGAAAGTGACGAGGTACAAAAAGAACATCAAGAAATGACTCACAAAAGCACACAACATGGATTACGATCAAGATTCAATGCAATGTTCAGTATAATGCATTTTACTAAACACGAATGCACTGAAGCTGATGTTATAATTTAATGACTTGTACAGACTGTTATATTCTTATAAAGATGGCAGTAAAAATTATATTCGCTAATTGATAATTAGTTTCTCAAAGTAATCATACTGCTAGATACCCTGTTTAAAATGTTTGATAGTCATGTTCAGCATATATATGTATATAATAGAAACACCATATATTAAACAGAATAAGTAAACTCTACACGGTATTAATTGACTAAATATAATCTTTATTTGATGAGTATAATACAGAAATCAAGTTACTTTACATGCAACAATAATCTACTTCAAAGGATAATATATCTTGGAAAGCACTTAATGGGACTATGATGTACATTACCTACCGCATTATGTTTTATTTATTTATGCTATTATCTGATTAGTACTGTTAAAGGTGCAGATTTGCCACTATTATTAAATAAAATAATAGTTTACAAACTATATGCAATTAAAATGAAACTTTTACGACAAGACGAAATCACAGTAAAAATGTTATGTTGTTGTTAATGATTAATAGAGCACTGATATATTTGTCTCTAAATGATGTTGGATTCTTAATACTATTGTTACAATTATAATTCATATCAGAAATAAAAGTTGTAGATAAGAAAGTACGTTTCTTATTGTCTCTCTCTCTTTCTCTCTCTCTCTTCTTTCCCTTCTTATAAAAAAAGGAAATATTCTTGTGGGCTACGCAATCTAATATACAAAATTTTATTATTGTATTTACGAAATAATAAATTTTTGGAAATATTGTGAAATGAAACACAATGAAATACAAATATTTATAAAAAACATTTATTACTCGATAAATATAAAATGAGCATTTGTAATCGCAAAACTGAATCAAATATAAGTTTGTAACAAGATCTTGTTACATAGAGAGCATTGAAGCATAAATAAACGAGAATATGAAAAGATGTAACAAAAAAGTCAATGCTTCTAAAAAAATATTTTCAAACTCAAGGAAACAAGTGCAATAAAAATTAAATTGCTACAAGCTTTTGCTATAGAGATTCTTTGTAACTATAAATTATATTAAACAATATTATTTCTCATAGAGAAATAAAAGTTGTAGAGGAAATATGACAAGTCATATACACAACGCTCGCATGTATACTTTACACGCACGCATATAGGAATGATTAAATTAATCATAGTACTTTAACTATCTTAATGCTTCATCCATTTCATAAAATGAATTGAAAATTAAATTAATAGGAAACTCGACATAAAGTTTATAAAGAGTTAATCTAAATTCTTAACATTGTACAACACCAACTGGTGTATTCTCCATATTTTTAATAATATCACATAGAGTAGTTATTCACATGGAATATTTCAATTGTGTTTGATGTACGTTTTAAAAATTCTAGTATCATCAGAAGCTCGTATGGATCACTAAGATTTCTTCTTAAGTACACTCAATTAGAAAAAAAAAAACATAATCGTTAAACGAGAAAGTCCCAATAAAAAGAAAAATATGTTTAAATAACTTTTAATGTTTCCGTATGTAGTCACAAATATTTGAAAACATTAGTGTGTAAATTAAGTACTGGCGTTTAAATGTTATCCGCGTTATTTGCTTTCCAATGTGAATTATGTGTAATTGACCGGAAATTTTTTGTAGATTTTTTTTTTTAATAACAAGATATATGTATATATAGTGTAAATAAAAACGCAAATACTTAGTTTACAACCTGGTGTATACATTTCTAGGAAAAGATAATAATAGAAGCATAAATTTAATAAAATTACACTATGACCGATGTGCCTCATTAGATCCATACCCTGATTTTTTTTTATTTTCATTATAGTGAATTTCTACGAATATTGCTATAAGTAGACAAAATGGTAAGAGACACTTTCTGTACGGAGCGAAAGGTACGTGTTTCAATCTACTCATAAATTAGGAAAGTTTTAGGAAAACACTTTACGGACTAGAGGATCCCACAGACATATAATGTACAATATATGTAGACATCATTTCCAATGGGACTTACAAATCGTTTCACATTACACAAAACGTATGCACAGAATGAAGGAATTCTACTTATACTTTGTTCAAGATCTAAACTGCATGCGTTCTGTCCGTACAACCCTACTTGTAGTATTAAAAGGGTATAGACTGATTTTGATAGACACGTGTAACGATGATCAGGATACCTCTAACTGATGAAGATTGGGAACTCACTACGAGGTAAGAGGTTTCTTCATAGAGCTTTGACCAAATAGCATTTATCGCAATAATCGCGCTAAAATGGCCGATTAAGCGTACCTTCACGAGATTTTGTTTCTCCACCAAGAGAATTTCATTTTCGGGCTTAAATACTGAAAACTGATTACTGTTTGAGGGATCAATGATAAAATTGGTAGAAAACTTCCGCAGCTGCGACTTTTTGGCTCCTCGTCTAGTGGTTCTGTTACAGTTTCGCTTATAATGTTACGGTGAGGCGTGGAATATGGATACGGTGTCGACAGTGGATTACAGGTAATATGTACCTCTCCCATATTCCATTTATTCCGGTTGTCGTTCGACTCGTTTCCTTGCGTGGTCGCAGAAAGATATGAGAAAGGTACCTCTTTATCTGTGAAAGTGATGGAACAATTAGAAATGTTAATTATTCGATTATTTGATGCCAGGTCTTGACTTCTACAATGATTCGATGTAGAATTATCTAACGTGGAGTTCGATAAGTTCATCGACTTTAAAGACGCTTTCCTATAAACTTTCGACCGTGTGAGGGGTTTAATTGTTAGCTGCGGCGATGATACTGATCGTATAGAGCGGGGATTACTATCTTTATAAATATCCATGTTGTTTTGTGTAAATTGACAATCGTTACCGTCTATATTTAAGCACTTATTCTTTACAGATATATCGGGATTTATGCGGTAAGGAGTGGGTGTAAGTGGACTTACAGGTTTTGCGACATTCGACACAGTTGTTTCTCGGGTAATCAGAGAATTTTCTATAGTGCACTCATTCGATTTTGTTTCATTATGTTTTATGCACTGATTAGATACAACACCATATTTTTTGTAAGTGATATCAGATTGTAATATACGGTTTATAGATTCATTTTGTTTCTTTGTCACGTTTACGAACTCGGAAAGAAGCGAAAAGTTTTGGGAAAGGACAGGGGTGGTGGTGTTGTTAGCACGCGCTTCATTTGTTCCTAACTGGTTAGGTCCAAATGAAGCGTCCATGAACCCTCAGCTTGGGAATCTTGAATAAAATGCGCAGGTCAAATCGTAATTCTTGAAACGGCAATACTGAACGTCCGTACGCAACCAGTCGCTCGAACATTTCAGATAGTCGGTTTGCTCCATGTCACGTGGACAGCTGGCTGCCACAGACTCTTTGTTAGCGAAGATGGTGACAACGAATTTCGTCGGTTTAAATGTGTTCAGCACACGTCGTATTATCTCCTCGTATGATGTTTCTGGAATGTTACTCTCAAATGATACGTACGAGAATTCCGGTTCTGGAGTGATGTGGATAGTCATATAATTTCCCTGTAAAAAGTACAAAATTGGTTTTCTGTCTCAAACTAAAATGATTAAAGCATTCACTGTCGAGTCAACAACCACGGAAATTACAAAATAATTAGCAAAGTAATCTATTTAATGGACTGAAAAGTGAAACGTTAAGATTTATCATGGTGACTAGTCTTACAATCCTATTGTATATCGTAGATCCTCTAAGTTGCTATACTCAATACATGAACAAAATAATTAATTACTAAATCTGTGAAAATACTGTCACATTACACCTAGATACGAATGACAAGACAGTCAACGAAGTTAAGTATTTTAACTTACACTTTTATTCACTCCATTCATTGAATACCCACATGGCTCAAACAAGAAATCATCTATAATCATATTCGGAATAAGTTTGTCGATTCCTGATTTTTGAGTTGCTTCGTCTGCCGAGGTACAAACGTCCCTAGTAAAGATAGCCATAACTTCTGGATCCAAATGTGTCATTAGAATCTCCAAAGTTTGATCTGGTTCTGCAGGTTCGTCGTTAATTTTCTCTCTATTCAGAGTATATAAATACCAACAATCTGAATCGACAGAGCCCAAGCAATAAGCTTCTCCATCTAAAAAGAAAGCAAATTTATGTTAAACATTTCCTAATTTGTAACGCGAATCATTACACTATTCGAGAAATTTTATATAAGAAATAAAAATTTTCAGATTTAAAGAACTGTTTTGCTTTATTAGCAATAATTATGCAGTTTCTTGTTACATGAAATTATTCGTTGGGCCCCCTCCAAACAAACAAAACACCCCCCACCCCCCTCCGAGAACTATAGGCTTATAGCGCATTTAATGTGCATAAATATGCTTAAATAATGATTAACAGAAATTAAATAGCGTGGCAATGTGCTGAGCGACATGGAGGACGATCGTCGCGCCAACGTTGAATACCACTGTCGATACCAGCACGTTTTACCAAATAATTCCTATCATAAAAATAAAACATAATTTCGAACTTTCATTAACATTTTCGGCGGAACAAAGATTCGCTCTACCATATGACACAGATTTTCTCCAGTATTTTTAATTTTAAAAAATTGACGCGTGTGGAGCGTCATTTTCACTTTAATCGCTGCTTTAAACATTTCTGTATATTCAGAGTATACAATTAAATTCAATCTCATTCTGTTCAGGAGGATCCAAAGAATCACTCTACGTGAAATATAAAACTGCATAACTAAGGTGAATAACATCTTTCAATTTGATAATTTGCATCTTTTATATTGCTTTAAGAATCATGTTATCAATTTAAAAACGGCAAATATATGTTTACCAGGGAAAAATGTATCAAGCACTGCAACTTCTTTCTCAAATGCTTGATGTGGAGATATCTGCAACTCTGGCTTCTTGTAATTCTTCCTCGAGTAGAACACATTCTAGAACAAACAGAAGCTACATGAAGTTTAAATTCATTTTTCCCTCTGTTTTCGAGATTCTTTTTCTGATGGAATAAATATTTCATAAAATGTCGTATTGTAAAATGTGATTGGTGACATGCATTAACACACAGGGTAGGCTAAGGAACAATTATTAGTGATATTGGACAAATGTATTTCATGTACAGTATCATAGGTAAGAGAGATCAATAAACCAAGAGGTAGAGATGTATCCTGTATACTAGAGGTTTCCTATATATAGACACATCACTTATCCATGCACTAGGTCAAGTTATATAGCTAAGTACTTTTGACTTCAAATGGCTTGCAGTTAATAAAAATATCTATGGGTGAAATTTGTAAAAATGTAATTCCCCCGTATGTGTGTGCCTCATTGGATTTAGAATGTAATAATCGTTTTAATATTAACTAATAATTGTCAGTATACGTTTTTAAAAATTGTCGTGTTTAAAATATTTCTGGACTTTATGCGTGTGTACACTAATTGCAAACAGAAAATACAAACTTCCACTTCCTCCAAGCCAGTATATTCTTTTACAAGCTCCAAAAGTGGCTCCAAACATTGAAGAGGTGTAGTTGTACCACATGTCTTCAGAATAAGCCTACGCTTTGATAGGAACATGCTGCTCTCACTGGAAAAATAAAAAGACATCCTTATGTAATTTTCAATATGATTATTGTATATTGGTTAAACGGTGCTGATTAGTAAAAGTACTTCAAAGTTTGTTTGGACTACTATGAAGAATATTTGTCTGTTTCACCTTATTGCTTAGTATTAAATTCTGATCATTTTTGTCATATTTATTTAATTCTGCATATCTGAGTTAATTTTTAACAATAATTGTCGAGATGAATTTCAATGCGAAAATTATTATTGCAGGTAATAAATTACAAGATTATAATTTACAAAGCCTATTAATACATTTGACTGCAAACCAAAATAGTAGTTTTTTGTTAGGTTGAAAAAATGTTTTGACTTCTACATTTTTTATTGAATTAAACTATACACTGAAATCTTCACATTACATTCGTTCTATCTAAATATGTCTGTTATAAATCGAATCTATATAGCATTGTAGTAAGATAACAGTGAATATGTATATAATAGATGTAAATATTTTAACTATTTCTATTTAATAAATAATTTAAATGAAAAAAATTCCCTTATTCCTTTACCTTTCCTTTTTAATTATGATATCGAAGGTATGAAATGAGGGAAACAAGAAACGATGTTGAAACGAAGTTATCATTCATCGCAACAATTCCAAAAAAAGTAGTTCCGATCTCTTAAAACATAATTTTATCAGAAATAATGAAGGTTATCACAGAATGAAAGATATTAAAAGCCATTTACTTGGCCTCTACTGTAATATTATTTTTAGCTGAAAATTTAGATGGTATTAGGCGCGGATACAGATAAGTCGAAATACGTGCACGGCAAAATTGTCGTAAATAGCAAAGGAAACGTGATAACGAAACTAGGATAAGGGATCCAATTGCTGTGGGGGTACCGATTATTGTGCCTATATTAATTGTACATATTTTTAAAGTATAATGAACATTTAAAAAGATTCTAATTTCTAACGATTCCCAATGATTTCTAGATTCTCTTTTCTAATGTTCATTATGTATAATATCCATTATCTAATGTGTGTGTATATATATAAATATAAACTGATTTTAATGAAAAAATTCAATATCACTTTTTTAACATTCATTAATCTTTAAAAATAAGTATAATTAATACAGGCACAGTAATTGGTACCGTCACAGTAATTGGGACCCCTACCTTATTATGAATAACTATGGAAAGCATTTTATTTGTTTGCGTATTGATTTAAAACGACAGTAAAGAAAGTTGGATTTTTCTTCGTTTCCCTGTCGAATAACGTTATCGATCGTTGATATTTGGTACGGACCCTAGATTTTCTATGTATAAATGGCGATAAGTGAAACGCGCGAGGCACGCTATTAGTGGAAACGAAACGTAACGATAAGCAGGGGATAGATAGCACAGTAAAGTAAAGTGACCACAGACAAGATACTGATTGGAAACGATAAAATGCAAACAAAAATGAAGAAATGTAGGGTGAGGAACCCAATTGCCCATATTAACTATACTTATTTTTAAAGCATAATGAATATTAAAAAAGTGATATTAAACTTTTTCATTAAAATCAGTTAATACAGTGTGTCCAAAAAATGTTGTATATCCTTGGAAGGGGTGATTTCAAAGGCCATTTAATGTAATTTGTTCCTTTGCGAAAATGTTCTCCGCGGCTTTGTTAAGGAGTGTTGAATATACTCCTCTTTTGAAAATTAAGTGAAAATTGATTAAATGTGCTAGACAATAAAACACTTTTGCAAATGGAAGATTTACCAAAAAATTTACTTAACAGATGTTCTAAAATATATTTTTAAAAATTCAGAATTGACAAAATGTGTGAAATAAAACAATTGTTCTCTTTATTCGATGAAATTGTTCATCGTTAGACTACTGATTTTACGCATTTGTGGCAAACATAATCAAATACAAAAATGTAAAGAAATTCGAAGAAATTTTCTTTCTGAAAGTAGGAAATACACATTCCCACATTTTTTCCGGTCCTTTTAGATCCTTCGACGAACCTTCTCTCGAATTTCTGTCTGATTAATTAAATCATAAAAATACCTACGCAGGATCACCGACAACCTCTTTGTCTTTCCGGCGTGGACAACGAGAGATAGTCAGAGCTGGAGCAGCGATATGCAAAATATAGAGTACGTACAAAATAACGACACACGGTGGCAACGAATCAAGGAAGTAACGAGACCAATAAATTCTTGCCACTGGCCGACACGCATCGCGCGGCCAAGTGCGGCAAGAATCTCTCGCGATGTGGAAGTTCAAGAACAATTCCTCGAGGCTCGAGCGAACGTGAAAGATATAATCGGTGCGTTTTCAGAGCGGGTAATAATTGTAACCGAGAGATCGTACGAGAGCCACGCGAGCCTAACTATTACATAACAATAGAATTCGTAAGTGCATTACACTTGGCGCGGCGGCGGCGGCGCGGCGATGCGTCGCGATATCGAGCAACGGATTGTCGCCGGCCGACGATTTCAGCTAAAGTCTACTGCGTGGCCAGAAAGTAACAACACTTGCGATGCAAACACATCCTCCGACTTATTCGCCGAATATGATTTTCGAATTTTCATTCGCATTCCAACGGGCTCTTACAGTTGCATAAGGGGTTATATACAGTCAGGAGGCCAAAAAAAGCGATTTTTTAAGAATTTTTCCTGAGAAAATTTTTACATTTATTAATGGAAAAATTTGTACACATATTATGGTAACTTTTAACTGTATTTTAACATTTTTTATTTGTAAAAATAATAATTTTGGAAGCTGCTATAGTTGATGTCCAGGAGCTCGTCTCAAAAAAGGCGCCTTGCGGTGACCACGGTATCTCTGGTTAAAGTAATGTACAATCTTATAATTAATCGAAGGTTTTTTCTCACCTATGAATATTTCTTCTTTTATAAACAATTTAAGGCCAAAATTTTGGTGAAAAATCGATTTGTTTGGAGAAGTCGCCATTTTGTCAAAAAATTTTATTTTGCTTATTCCTTCGATTAATTACAAGATTATACATTACTTTAACGAAGTCCGTTTGGTTTTTTCATTTTAGATGATCCAGTCCAGAGATACCGTGGTCACCGCAAGGCACCTTTTTTGTTAAAATACATATTAAAAAATGTTAAAATACATTTAAAAGGTACCATAATATGTGTACAAATTTTTACATTAATAAATGTAGAACTTTTCTCAGGCATCTGTAAAAATCTTCTCTTTTCTTCTTTTTCTTTACATTTTCTTAACCCATTTGCATCATAAGGAAGTATGAAAAGAAGACCTTTATCACCAAACTTTTTTTTATTACATTTAAGTACAAAAATGACTACAAGTAAAAGAACTTCATATTTCAGAATTATAAGAAAAAATAAATTGAGCGTATATATACGTTCCGGTGATAATGACCAGGAAGATTGAGCGTATATATACGCTAATGATGCAAATGGGCTAAAGTGTGTCTGCAAAAGAGTTTGTTTACTGTTGATTTTCTGACATCGCTAAAGGGATATCTCAAGATATAGGGTGAGGGACCCAATTACTGTGGGGGTACCAAGTGCTTTAACCATATTTATTATACTTATTTTTACAGCATAATGAATATTAAAAAATATATCATACACATAACATATATAATAACTTATCTTAATGGAAAAGATTTAATATCTCTTCTTTAATATTCATTATGCTTTAAAAATAAGTATAATTAAAATAGGCATAGGTTATTGGGTCCCTCACCCTAACCGTGCGGTCAACTTCAAAGTATTATACTATTATTATACTATCATGACTATCTTTGAAATTAATATTCGAATGACTCACTTCGATTGATTCAATTAATTCAGAATCATTATTCAGGACAAAATTTGAATACCAAATAGGTTTGCTTCGCAATAGGTTTAAATTAGACTCAAATTAATTATCTAAACAATATAGAACACAGCTGATTAACTTGCCAAAGGTTGCCGAATCGCTTGAATTATGCAATGCCAGTTATTTCGGTTAATTTGATAATTACGATGGCAAAAATGGAAATGAAAAAATCCTGGCTGGCGCATCGCTGTCACCTATTTTAATTGTCCTCGCAGGAACTCCATTCAGTACATAATTTCTTATTACTTCTGGTACTGTTGACAACTGAAGTAGATAAAGTGCAGTGGCGGATTTATACTTCCGCCGCCTAGGGGCTACCTCTACACTTCAGCTCCTTCACTCCCTCCCTTTTACGCTTTCTCCTCGCAGGTTTATCAATAGCACAAAGCACAAAATCATTAGTACTACCCGAAATTTTGTTCAACTTATTTTTCAGATATGGGGGAGTCAGATTCTGCATTCCACTCCCGTAGGCTTTAAATGATTTCTTGTAATTTCACACAACGTCATTCAAACACGTTATTTTTATGTTTAAATTGGTTAACATTTTCATTTGTTTGTTTTTATTCCTGTGTCTAGCGAATATGGTTTTTTTTTTAATTTGCCGCCACGAGTTATAGCCCCCCCCCCCCCCCCAAATCTGCAACTGGTGACGTGTTCTTCTATGACGTAATAAAGAAATTTTCGTTTATTATGATTACTGTCGCTATTACCGTTGAAAGCGAAAAGTGTACGTACGAGATTAAAGTGTCTTTTTATCGGTCAACTTATTACTGGCTTGTTGTTTCACGTGCAATTAATATGAAAGTTGCGAATGACTTATTAATAGAAAATCAGAGAAGTACTGGTGAATGACTATTATTTAGATTGATAGCATCCGCGAGCGCGTGGAATTCGCTGGAACAAATTAATTAATAATGTCTATGGACGATTAAGGTGTTCATCGCACTCTTTAATTTATTGAAACATTCAGCAAAAGCCAATTCACTTGTATTAAGTTCCGCTCATATAAATTAATGTAGGAATGTGAGACTTTGCATAAACATCCGCAGCCTACTGATAAGTTAGGGTCAAGGGATAAGGATGTTTCCAGTAGTTTATTTTATGATGAAAGTAACTGATGCCTTTAATTAATGCTTGCCTATTAACCAGAGAGATTCCATTATCAAATAAGAGAAAGATTCTTTCAGTTCGTTAATTTTGCTATTTGTAGAGTATCGAAAGGAGGTATTCAATTTTCACGCTGAAAGTTTCTTGTGGTTTCGATTCGAATTTTGAGTTCAGAAAATTTTACGAAATTTAGGTCTCCACTCCGAAGAACCAAAAAGTAGCGTTAAAGAGAAATCGTTCGAAGCTTGAAAATTCCGTGTAGTGGGTTTGAAATAAATCGAGTCTTTTATTTAACAATTTATTCAACTTTCACTAACACGATCACCCGCCGAACTAACATTGGGTGATTAATTAAATTATGGAAAAGTGACCGGTGACAATGATAGATAACGCGAATATTGTTGGAGGAACTTCAACGGACAATTGATTGTGTGCCTATTTACTCCGAGATTCTATGAGTCTAGTAGCGCGTGGTGTACTTGTTCTTTCGGAGCCAACTTCGATTCTGACTCTTCTGCTTCAGGGTTCGCTTGTCGTCAGTTCGGATAGGAGAGGCTGACGGGGGAAGAAATGTCTTCATTTGTAAATGCTTGAGGTGGGAAGATCTTCATGCATCCTCCTCGTTGGTGGGGAGAGAAGTCTCCACCTCAAGTAGAATTGGGAATTTCCCCAATGTACGTATTTTTTATGGAACCCTGAAGCAGTGCGCTTATTTTGGCCCAAGTGGCCCGCAGATGTTTTTATGGCACTTCAGCCCGAGTTCGATGATGCACCCTGAGTGCAATTTATTGCCTCTGACCTGGGTCCGGTGACGAAGGACAGGGCACGCTTTAGCCTATTCGATCTCCGTGTCTTCCTTGGGCATCGTAAATTAGCCTGACCTGAGTGGTCCTTGTGTTTGCTCAGGAGGGCCGCAGCCCATCCTGGCCGAATGTGCGGACCATGAGGCCCGTAGCGTACAAATGTGAAATCCTCGCGTGCCCTAACGAATGGTGCCGAGGGACGCGCTACTTTAATGTGAGGAGGCATGCTTCCGCGAGGAATCGAACAACGCTTCTACCGGGGTTCTTTATAAAGCTGCGAAGTTTAAAAAGAAAAATAGAATATTCTGGTTCCCGAAGTTCCTCGTTAGAAATAATCTATGTTGCTATTCTTACGACGTGTCGTTGCTAAACGACGTACGATTACTATATCGATCAGCGGTGATCAATAGCTTTGCATTTTATTGCATAAAGTGATCTCAAAGACGCAGTACTTGCTAATACTTTTTTTAAAGCGTCTCCAAATTAGTGAAATGTTAGGGGAGGTTTACATCAACAGGCATTAAGAGCTTTTTCATTTTATTGTTACCACAATGAACTTTTCGAAGTTTCCCCTATCCTGGTTTTATTATTTTAGCCTACAGAAGTCTATATTAATTATACTCATTTTTAAAACATAATGAATATTTAAAAAGAGACATGCAACATATATATTAACTGATTTTAAAGAAAAAATTAGTATCTCTTTTTTAATATTCATTATGCCTTAAAAATAATTATAATTAATAAAGGTACAGTAATTAAGTTCATTACGCTACTCAGGCTTCAATCATTGTACTATATCAGAATGGAGCTTAATAACTTTCTTTCGAGTAACAATCTCCGAAGAAGTCAGTTTACAAGTAATTTCTCATCATTGTCGAACAATTTATTACGATATTATTTATCGTTTAAAGAACTATTTAACAGCTGTCGGGTGATTAAATCGAGTAGAACGCTTTTATATAAGAAAGTCTCATTAAAGTCTTGGTTGCAACTGCTACTGGTAATAGTCTACTAATGAGTGTGCTAATGGGTCTTGTAATCTTCGGAATGCCGCTGTATAAAAGAGAATTTTAGATACGGAGGGGAGAATAGATAACGCAGAGGAAAATGGAAAAGGTCAAATATGCGGATGAGCGACGTGGAAGGAACTGGAAGAGCCTAAGGCAGTCCCATAGTCACCAGATCAAGACTTGTTCCTCCACTCTAATTTTCCCTCCTACCACGCTATTCCCCACGATTTCGCCGCGGCTCGGTCACGTGACGCGTTTCGCGTCTCTGTTGTGCCGACTCCGGTACTGACAGAGAGAGGGTAACTTTTTCCCCTCCATTCGTGCTCCCACCCCTCATTTGGCGACACGGGGACAGTCCCGGGCAACGAACTACGCCTCCGATTTGATGGTTCAGCCTATGGCAGTATTTTTTCCGCTGACGTCACATTGACCATAGTTAAACGGGACTGGCCTAAGGTTTGCCTTGATGAGTCATTTGTTTTGTACCTATCACTGACTAATGCGTCCGAGTTTATGGCAAGATTAGTCAAATCTGGCTGATATCTAACACCGGTACGCCTTTAAGTTTGGAAATTTTCAACAATATTTATTCTGTGAACGATAAAAATTCCAATTTGTGTCAGATGCGTAGACCAAAACCCGATGTCAGGAAAATATTATTTCGTTATCATTCGTACAAGGGAGCCCGAGACGTGTTCCCAGTGCACTCCGCGTTGTGTCACAGCCAGAGCCACTATCTGACAAGGAATAACAGATAATCAGGGTGCATCCGATCAACGACTTTAGATATTGTTTAGAGACTGATTAAAATTTTTGTGAAACGTCAAAGGCAAACAGTAGAACCTCAGACCGAGAGACAACGATTACTTTCGAACAGATACAAGGCATTGACTGACTGACATGAAACTTCGACAAATATTTAGACACCTCAAACGTCCTTTTGTCTCTTCCTGCCCATCCTATTTACAAATACTTCGTTTTTTCTGCGGTATAGGGTAACGAACCCTATTACCGTGGGGGTACCAATTACTGTGCCTATATTAATTATACTTATTTTTAGTATAATTAACATAGAAAATATTTAAAAAAAAAAACAGATATTAAATTTTTCATTGAAATCAGTTAATATATATGTTATGCATCTCTTTTTTAATATTCGCTATGCTTTAAAAATAAGTATAACGAATATAGACACAGTAATTGGTACCCCGTACAGTAATTTGGTCCCTTACTCTACTTTGGAACCGTCTTTTACTTAAAATGACATAAGAGCTAGAATAAACTTTTTAAAATTAACAGTACCGGACATCCCTTTCTTTTACTACGTGTTGACGAGTAGGAAAAGAGAAAGTATATTAATTAACGTTCAACGTTCGTTCAAGGTTAATTATTAAATGAAATTTCTGAAAGAAAAAGAAATTTTTTTTTTGATATTTCTCAATAGAAATTGAGACCTTTCGAAAAATTTGCAGGACTCGTAAATATTCGAATTTCTCAGAAGGTTTTTCGATACCTAAGTGAGAAATTTCTCGTCGACAATGTACCAATTCCTCGGCATTATTCGCCTTACACCGATTTCCAGCTTGACTTCAGCGAAACATCATTCACGATAATATTTCTTTAGCGATGTTATGAAAAATACTGAATCTTAATTCTTCGCAAAGAAATGGCTTCCCGCACGTGATCGTATAGTTTCTCAGCCCATGGTCAAGCATAATTCACCCGACGGTCTCTCGCCGAGATACGAAACTTGAGTGCAAGACAAAAGAGTAAATATAGCTGCTCACATACTATATTTTTCTCCAATTTAATTTCCACGTTCTGTTCCTGCGTTAATATAATCTATAATATTGGGGGGTTCCTCTGACAAATAAGATAAGGGACCCAATTACTCTGGGGGTAAGCATAATGAATATTTAAAAAAGAGATATATAACATATATATTAACTGATTTTAATAGAAAAGAATTTAATATCTCTTTTTTTTACCATAGTAATTGGTACCGTAACTGTAATTAGATTGCTTACCCTAAATGCTAGTTAAATTATATTAAAAATAGCTGATATTCTATAAAAATCGAATAAACTCTATGAGGTCTTAACAATTTTGTATGGAGTTCGATAAAATACTATTCGAATACTTCTTGTAAAACGGAAGACGATATCTTCAGTAAACAATAGTTGTTCTGTGATAATTTACTGATAACTCTATTGATTCCTATTACTTGGCACTGTTAAAACAATGCGGCAAGTTTGCAAGTGATTAAATTGCTATTCCTTAGAAGCATAACAAACTGTCCGGGCAAAGAGGCCTATAAACATATTTCTCTTATCAGTCACTAAATATTGTGTTACGTAGATAGCGGTGCATAATTAACTGCAGCGTAGAAAAATAGCTTTCCCATCTTTTTTTCAATTAAAAATTACAGCTCTCTCGGTTAACACTCCCGCGGCTTTGAACAATGCGACGTCGACTATACGGGGACTTTTCTTTTTTAATGTCGAAATTCGTTTCGTTTGAATTTACATGTTTGGTATACCTTTACAAACTTGTTTCAACGTGAATAAAAAAATTAAAACTTATGATCCAGCTCCGTTCAAAGAATAAATAATGCAAATATGTACACCGATTGTTTACATTACTTCATCATGGAAGTATTCGGCTACCTTAGACATTACACGAACCTGTGAATTGTGTGACATTCTTTTATACAAAATTTGGTAATAATGATCTACGCGAAGTTTTATGTAAAACGTAACAGTGTTCCGTGTTATGTGCTATTGAAATTAATTCGTTCGATTGTGCGAGTGGTACATGCAAATTTATGAACGTTTATGTAAGATGTATTACCTGAGAACATAAGCATCCACGTGCTCGGTACGGCAAATGCTGATGATCTCGCATCGCACGATCTTCAATAAGGATTGCCATTTTCGCCTGAAAAAAAAAGAAAAATATATAAGTGTTGTTGTATTTTCAGGGGTGAATAAGCGCATAAAAAAGAGATCGATTTCTTAAAAATATATTTACGCGTTAGGGTAAGGGACTCAACTACTGTGGGGGTGCCAATTACTATACTTATATTAATTATACTTATTTTTAAAGCATAATGAATATCAAATTTTTTTTCATTCAAATCTGTTAGTACAGATGTTGTACATCTCTTGAAGTATAATTAATATAGGCACAGTAATTGGTGCCCCCATAGTAATTGGGTCTCTTACTGAAAGCAATTTCTTTGAAAAATCTTAAGTGGGATCATCTTCGTCTATTCCTAAACACTAACAAAATATTTTTTAAAAGTAAACTACAATCTGAATTTAAGATTTTGAAAACTGGTATCAAAATATGGTACCTGATATTTTTGTACGATTATTTTTAGTACCTTCCTTCTTTAGAAATAAAAAGCGGACAATATTGGATTTAAGATCGTATTCGATGACTGAGATTCTTTCAGAACGATAAAGTTAGAAATATTGGCTACAACAAATATTAACTTCAAAAAATTATTATGAAACTACATATTTTGGAATATTAATAACAACTACCTACTTAAGAATATATACTTCTCTTGCATTTTTTGTCTTTATAAGGTTTCTTCTTTAAATTTGTTTACTGACCTATAGTTTAATATAATTTCACATTTATTTGTTACAATAACATGTTAACGATATTCAAGAAGAAGCTTCCTGTATTAAAAAACTTTATTAGGTATGATAACGAGGTATTAAAAAACATTTTATACGAACAATAACAACTTCGTCCCTCTTGAATAAAACAGATATTAACACGCGTTAATCTGATAATTGAATCACATGTCGTTTACAAAATGTCCACATAGATAATTGTAATCGAATCAATGTATCAATGTTAAAACATAGAGATTCGAGCACACAATATGTATGTATTTCGAACTACTGAAGGTTTTTCCGGGTTACGTGAGTTATCATTTCCAGATAAATGAACGCAATGATAATCAAAGGATCTGTGTAATCATGGTAATTGTATCTTTTATTTTGTGGATCTCTTCTCTACGAATGAAAATTACAGTGAATTTTATTAAAATGTTATATCACATAATTATTAGAACGTTTTTACGTTACCATTACTTGAAACTATTCTGATAATTATTGAATCGTTCAAGTTGCAATTAAATAATGTTGTTAGACTAGACTCGGGGAAAGCAACATTAACAAGCCCGAGAGAAGGAAAGAATAATTGAGATAACAAGTTCTAGGAAGCGTTGATTAGGAAAAACTTCTTTATCCTTCGCAATGACTAATTCGTCTGCAGATATTAATGCGTCTATCATGCAGAAAAATAAACGATCTATTCAAATGAGATATGGCGAACAAAAAAGAAAGTTTACTTGAAGTTTCTCTTACTCCGACTAATCGGAACTTTTACCGACATTCAAATACATAGTGTAATAATTAGTAATAATGAGACTGCGGATCTTTATGCAAAATAAAAATTTTCTTCGCCAATTACAAGGTACTAGAGCCAAACAAAAATTTGTTCCTTCATTTAATACTGTTAACAGGATAAAAGTATAGTGTTAATACTCTTCCATTCTTTTAATGTTTCTACTGCTTAGAATTGCAGCTACTTATTTTTGTCATCAATGCATAAAATCCATAGTCCAGTAATAATCTATCGCTAATTAATTCTACTTCGTCCGAGAATTCAAATCAATTGAAGTATTCGTGAACTACGTTTACTATGATAAGCATTCGAAGCACGAGATCCGCACGTGTACATGATATAATAGATCCTCCAACTTTATCTTTTCATATTTAAATTTATTTCGTACACATGAAATCCCATGTTATTTATCCACTCGAATTTCCTGATAAGGTAAGGGGCCCAATTAATATGGAATATTAATAAATTTAGTATTAATATAATAAAAAATTAATATAATATAATTTTTAATATTAATATAATTATATATATATTAACTAATTTTAAAGAAAAAATATATTATCTCTCTTTTAATATTCATTAGGCTTTAAATATACGTATAATTAATATAGAAAAATATAATATAAAAAAATGCTATCGAATGACATGTATGCGTGAAACACCAAACAATTACTTAATGCAAGAACGAATAGAAAAAAAAGTGAGATTTGTTGATCAATAAATGTCGTTTGTTGTATTTCGGTCATCTACACGTGTCACCGAAATAATTACGTAATGTGGAGCAATGTATAGCGAAAACATGTCTCTCGTGAAAATATTCGCGTAGTCCGCGGAACGTGCCGGAAGTACGCGCGAAAAGGGAAGTTGTGCCAAAAATGTGATTCGGCACGGAGAACAAAGTAAAATTATTCGCAGCTTCCCCTTTCGCGTTTATCGATACTTGCCAACGTACCTCGATTCGTCTAATTACAAAAATATACGGTATTCCTGACGTAGCACGTTTTCGAACTGCCAAACTTCGCCAAAACGTGACGACAATTAGTTAGTCAACCTTTCGATAAATAAAAAGATTAGAAGCAATTGCAAAGGTTACAATCGTTATCTGTAACAGTCACAATAGTAATGATCTCTCAGTGAAAATGTTCACGAAACGTCAAAATAAAAATGATACATAAATAAAAAGATAAAATTAAAAGTTAAAAAGTTAAAAAAAAATGGTATGCGAATAAATACAAAAATACCGATAGTCTTGTAATAGACTGAATAAATATATTTATATGACTGTCGGTCGTGGAGAATTTCACAAAATTAACATATGTCGATAATGTAGTTAACTTCGTTAGTTCCGGTAGAAAAAATCCTTTGCAAAACAGTTTGCAAAGTGAAATGACCTTGAATATGTCACGTCATATGCGTTCATATGTCAAAAATCAAGTACATGGTACTTATATTGTACAAATTTATTTTCCGAATGCATATTGTACAATTATTAAACAATTTAACGGAATAAAAATATTGTTTAAAAAAACTATTTGTCGTATGCAGTAACTATTATAGTTATAAATTTACGGAAATCACAGGTAATGGAAAATATATTATTTAAACATTTGGTAAAAAAATAATTAAATTCATACAGTTTCAGGTAACAATAATCTTAATCCATTTCAAATTGTATTATGTCAGCGATCTCGCATCGTGTTCACCGTAAGGGACCCAATTATTATGCTTTAAAAATAAATATAATTAACATATGCACAGTAATTGGATCCCTTACCCTATGCCAAATTGGAGTCTTAAATTAATGTAACCGTGAATTTTCTCTATATTATTTGCTTTTGTTATGCGCGAGGGCAACTTTTTCACGAAGATCGTAAGTCAACAAAGTTTACGTTACGAAATGTTGTGTTTTCCATAATATAAGTAATAAATAATATCAATTTATAATAACGCAAAGAAAGAAGAGTTCTACTTATGTCGAAGCATTACGTATTTACAATAACTAGACTTTCATTTTAAAAAATGCAATAAATCATCGAATGTATTTGATTTCTCAATTATAAGATATCGCCTGCTACCATAGATACTGTCATTAATGTTCGGGCACGTAAATCAAAAATATCCGCGTGTACTTAATATGAACAATAAACGTTTCACATTGAAAAATATTCTATATCTCAATAATCGTGAGTTATCAGAATTTTCGTGAAGCGTTGAACTTGATACATGGCGTGAGCCCACATATGATCGTCAATAGTTCGTATTTGTTTACATTACAACAGTAGCAGCAACGTATAACGAGACAAACTGTATATCACCCCATACCGTAACAGTGAGTCGTATTACACCGTTCGAGAACTAGAAATTTGTGTTTATATTTTTTTGTAGGAGACATTTACACATCAAATCAATTATTTGCCGAACAACAATCACGTTCGAATAATCATAAGTTTCTAGAAAAAGCGAGATTACATCGATGCTTATGTCTATTTATATTCAATTTAAAATGAGGAGATAAAGCGATGCATATACATAACAGAGTCACGTAGCGTCACTTTGAGCGGTCGGTATTACTGGAACGAGAAGGTGGGCGCATCGATCTTCGCCAAAAAACACGACATATACACGCTACTGTTCAATTCAATCTATTCAATGTTAGCACGTCGTCGAAAGATTTTTTTCCTCCCCAAACGGGATCACGCTTTCGTTTGTATTTAAACGAACGCTCGAAATAAAGTGATGCCAGTTCCCATGCCGAATATCGCAAACAAACGTTGTTAATTTTTCGAAAAGGTCGACACATGCGAAGCATTAATTCTCGCGCGAGTGTTGGGTTAAGCGCACTAATGATCACTATCAGAACAATTACATCGCGGGGTGCCGGCGATCACAGTCATGGTTACCAAGCCGGTTTTATTTGATCAAAACATTTATTTCGAACGAACTGCGTGTCATTGATGAATTTGTAATATATACGGTAGTTCGAGCCATGCTCATCTCCGATACGGAGGTGCCTGCGATCAAATGTAATTAGAAGTCCCAGGATTTTTGTTGAATTTACGCGAAGGTGGACGGTCCGTAAAGACGACGACCACTCGTGGCTATATCACGCGCGAGCATTCTGTGATAAGTTTTCGAAAGAAACGTGCTCGGGTCGGTACAGATTTCGGAGAGACAGTTGGTTAGATTTCGGGTAGATAGTGTGCTTCAACTTACTGAGGAATCTGCCTGAGATCGCCCTGCTTTTTGTTTATGCTACTGTTGCTTGTGAACCAAATTTCAAGGAGTTTCTCCACACCTTCGAAGAATTGCACACTGTCGGTGCTGTCGTCTTTGGTAGTTGCCATCCTCCGGAGGCACAGAATTTTATTCACAACTGTTTTGTACGCGGCGACAAACAAGAGTTTCTCTTTTAAGTTTGTGTTTCGCTCCAAATGTACGACAAACCACTCTTCGCACCGAACTTTGCTTTACTACTGAGAACAAGTGAACGAGCAATCATATTGGCGGTGGTTTCTGTCCTTCTCCCTCTCCTTTGCGTGCGCAATATGGTGGTTTCTATCTTTCTCCCACTCCCGTAATATGACGTCCTTTTCTAACTACCGCATCTACGCTAAATGCGTGTGCCAATCTTTCTACCAATCGTAATCCATGCCGAACGCATGCGCGCTACAGCTCACACCAATTTAAAATCAAAGTATTTTTGTGATTTTTTGAATAGAAAATCTGCATACAAAAAATACTATTTGCACTATTAACATTGTAATATTGCCGAAAAAACGTTAGTGTCGTTAAAAATTATGTTTAACTTTAGTAGCATATATAGAACTATTTTAATGTTCCTAATTTGTATAATCGCTTATAAGAATGTACTTTTATAATTATTTCGTATTTTAGAAAAAACTGCGAATATTTATAATTTAACATATTTGAAGGAAAACTATAAAATAAACAATATTACCTGTAGAAGATGATCGTCGTTGAGTTTCGATAGTAATCAGGATAAGCTGTAATAGTTAACTTAGTGTCGAAAATGCTTTATGAAATACAACAATTTTATGAACAATTAAAAAGTAAAAGAAAGACGATATTCATAAAACATTCATTTAAAAAACGAATTAAAATATCTTATATAAAAATGGATTTTTATAGAGTGACGTTGTAGTAGGAATTTGATATACTTTATTTACATTATTTTATTTTCTTTTTTTTAATTATTTTACTTCTTTTCTTGGCAATAAATTTTTGTTGTTTCTTCTTGTCTGTGTTTACCAGAATGTCCTCCGTCATTGGTTCAATAATCTTGCCCATACTGGTCTTAACGATCGGCTCAATTAATTTTTTATGAGCAATTTCAGGAACAAAATTTCTACCAATCGGCATTCTAACACTGGCTTCGTAATCTTTAACGCTCGTAAATGGATACGGCAGTTCACTGACTTGATGTTGCTTTATTTTAGCTTTATCATCTTCAAATATTATCACATCCCCCTTATTCTCATCTTTTCGAGGTATCTCCTTTGGAAACTTAACTATAAATCGTTTCGTTTTACGTTTTGATGGTTGAATATTTTTCCCACCCCATCTACCCCAACCTGGTAAAGTCAAATCGATATCTTCTGGTTGAGATGCTTTCACCTGCAAACAATTTCTGATATAGTATTTTTTTCATAAATAATCGACCTACAAAAATATTGTATTTTAACATACCTTCTCCTCTTTCTCCCTCCTGAACTCTTCTACGATATCGTCGTCAGCAAATGCTTCACTTATTACGTTGTGTCTTTCATCTTCATTCTCACTGTCATCCAGGACATCGTCTCCACCTGTTATGTCAGATGGCAGATCTGTATGTAGATGTTTCGTCTTGACATTTATGTATTTACTAGGATCTATTTCTTTTTCAGATTTATTTACTCCATTTGTGTTCGGTTTGTTTACAGACAAACTATTACTGTATGCTATGTTTTTGGCATTTTCCAAGTCTGTATTTGATTCCATATCATTTTCATCGACACCTTCATGTAAAGACGAATCTATAACTAATCTTTTATTTACAGTCTGTATTTCAAGTCCGTCAAAAGTATCTTCTTCCTGTGCATTACAGTCTTTATGTTTACGTTTTTTAGGCATTTGATTATAGTTCTCTGTGATATGCTGAAGCTTCGATTTGATCTGATCTTGTATTTTGTCTTCCATAGTATTAAATATTTTGTTTATCTTTTCCTTGTTCGAAATATTTGAAGAAGAGCTAAATTCCTGTTGTATATGATCTTCTTCTACAGATTCTACATTCCACATAGAAGTAGCAGTAGCCTTTTTAAGATCTTTTTTCTGTAATTTAACTGTCTTATTCAACTTTTTATCATCATCCAACACTATTGTTCTTGTAATTTTTTTACTTTCATCTATTTTATTTGCATTTTTAGATTTCGCTATTTTGCTCTTGTTTTCGCTAGTAAGCTCTTTGCCGCTTTGAGTTTCAAGTGACTTCGTGTCAGTACTAATACGTTTATCTGGAAAGAAAAAAATCAATATTTAATTTTTATAAAATATATATGCAATTTTCTAGACGTACCTTCCAGTCTTTTATACTTTCCGTTTACCAGGGATTCAGTACTTTCTATAATACAAACAGAATAATTAGAAATTTGACTTCTAGAAAATGTATAAATATGCATATTTCTAAGTGTACCGTCAAAAGTTTGTGCGACCTCTGGATTTTCTGCTGAAATTTTTAATTCTTTATTTTCACTTTCGGTATTGTTAATTACTTTTGAATGTTGGCTAGGTAATTGATTATTTTCTTTATCCCAAAATTTACGATAACTTTTAACAAAGTTATCTATTTCGGATTCAGTTTTCTGCACCCATGGATTTCCTGCATCAGTAGCTGAAGGTTGCACAGCCGAACTATCATCTCCACCCTCTTCTTCGCTATCATCCACTTTTTTTAGCTTTTGTGTTAGTTCACGACCAACTGATAATTGCTGTGCCAGTTCTTGACGAGTCTGAAAGGTAATGTTCAAAAAGAATTTTCTAGCATTCAAAAAGCATTCAAGAAGAATAAGAATGATTATGACTGACAAATCAGTCGGAAATTAATGGTATATAAAACTGCCTTACATCTTTGTCATATTTAGCTCGAATTTGTTTAGATTGTGCCCACTTTCCTGTATTTTTGTGTCTAAGAGACATTCTTTCTTCTGCTCTGGTCTTGTCTAACTGTTCCAACTTCTCTAATGCAGCTTCTGGATTAGTTTTTTTTAATTCCTCAAATTCTTTCAATTGTAATTTTATCTTTTCTTTCCTTTGAACACGATGAAATTTTTTACTCTTGATTTTCCTTTCGCGGCGAGACTTAGCTTCCCTATAAGACTAAAAACAAATAAAGTTAACAGATAATCAAACATAGCACAAGATTTTCAAATTTAAATATTTACCTGTTGTGCTCTAATTTTTGCAGCTTCTTTCCTTTTCATAATAATTTCATTCATTGTTAATGAAAAATCATCATCCTTTTCCTCAACATTCTCTTTTTGTGGTTCTAACGAAGCAAGTGCTTTTTCTAGATCTGACTGAATTCTAAACCTTTTAACAAACTCTTTGGTTGGTTCTAGCTTCATGGATGGCTGATTCAAAGGAAAGCGAATAGACTCTGCGGTTCTGTTTGTTGTTATTATAGCATTCCATTTTTTTAATTCCTTTTTTGTGTTTTGAAATCCAACTACCCTTTTTATCTAGAGAATAATGAATACATATACTTTTGTAGAAACCTTTTAAATTCTATATGTAATGGTATTAAAATTATTAGAAAAAATCTTACTCTATCTGCAGCAGGCTTTTCTAAGGGCTTCTCTAGAACATTCACTTTCTTTCTTGCAGATTCTAGATTCTTAACAATCTCGTGATGATGACTTTTTTTGCCTAATGCTTTAGCCAGATCCTTTACATGCACTACATTTGAATCTGACACTCCACTTTTTACCAAATGAAATTCAGATACTTCTAAAGTAGGCTCACTCCGTTCTGCCTTTTTTACTCTAAAGAAAATAATTTACATTCATTTCAATAAAAATTTTACAAAAATACAATGATATTTATTAGTAAAAGGAATAGGAGAAAAAGGGAAGTATATACAAATTATTTTTGATAAAAAGAAATATATAAACATAGGTTTCAAAAATATAATTACAGCAAATATTTAATGCAAAAAAATGGATTACCAACCAACCAGAAATAAAGGTTATGTAGCGTACATTTTCTCACACCATAATTTATCTTACCTTTGACCTTTATCAAGCTGTGAAACAGCTTCAAGAAGTTTGGAATGATATTCCGATACATTTTCATTTTCTTCTATATCGTCTAAAAGTTCCGAATCGCTCATTGCTATATATTTATATTCAAATACTTCTATACAACTCTACCTACATACACTCGACACGATGAAAATTTAGTCATTGAAAAGTAAAACTTATAGAAGTACGGTGGTATAACGTATAATTCATAAGTATACCATTTATTGTCAGTGACCCATAACACGACACGAGGCGGCACGAGCAGCGAAATTCACAATCACGCGATGCGATACACCTAAAGTAGTGTGATAATCTTCTCAGCGAATAACAAGAATGCATGGTACTCAACTGTGAGTGTCTGACCAATCAGGTGATTTCATTTCGAATTTTTTTCGCATTCCTTCCGAGTAACACGTTATGAAACATCGACAATACAGTAGCACCACATTGCTTTATCCAACAGAGACTAACTGTACATCAAAATAAAAGGAAACCTAAATGAAATTAATTTTTTAGTGCAGTTATCGATCTTTAACGCAACAGCCGTGGAATATGTCAGAGACAAAATTTTTCTCGGATGTTTGTGCCTTCAAAGTGGATAACCTGGACACCTTGCACACATAAAGCGTTACCTTTTCTTTGAGTCGATATTTCTATGATTTTGTCTAAAAACCACTGGGTAAGGGAAGGAAGATAGCATCAGAGAGGAATGAGAGTGTTCACGTCAGGAGTTTCGGCGTTCCCACTTTCGTGACATCGCCGCGTTAGCATAGCATAGAACCGGTCCGTCTTTTAGCATGACACAGAACCGTGTCGTCTTTCCTGGAACAGAACCGGGCCGTCTTTTAGCATAAAACCGAACGCATATTATTTTTTTAACCAGGATTAGAACGTATAGCTTAATTGTTTTATATGAAATCTGTAATTAACATGTAAATCTTGTGTACAAAATCTCTAATTAATATAAATTAAGAATAATATTAATTGTAATGATACGTATTTTATTTTTTCCAAGTTTGTAATTGCAAACTGTAGTTGTAAAAAATGGAAAATCCGGAAAAATTCGAACAAATACTGATCTCATATCGAAGTTCAAAAGCATGTTTGCTAAATGCATGTTTAGCCTTCCTTTAATTAGTTTTGGAGGCAGGAAATTATTATGAAAAGGAAAGAAGCTGCAAAAATTAGAGCAGAAAAATTAATTAGTTTTGGAGGCAGGTCTCTGCAGGTTTGGCTTGTGACTCAATAGGGATTGTTAGCGTACCATAAAACTCCAGATGTGACACAAAGAACACAGGTAGCTGTGCTGGGCGCTACGTCACCAACGCACTGAAGGACTGAAATGAACGAAACACTTTTGTTTTTTGAATAATTGTCGCAAAAAATTGTTCTTGTATTGAGTTGTAAAAGAGTGTTAAACAGAGCTGCATTGCAGCCCATAAAAAATTAGTAGAACGGTGAAATAAAGAGTAAACTAGAATGTTTTCCAGTAAACTTATTTAAAAATAGTTCTAATGTGTTTTTAAAGTCATCTATTAAAAATCTTATGGTGCTGAGATGGAAAAAATATTTATTCATGAAAGAAGAATTTTTTTAATTAATAATAACAGTAGCTTAATATATGAAAAATTTAAGATAGTGTTGATGACAATAGCTCATTATTAAATTAATATTCAGGTTGGTCGCTTTTGAACTTCGATATGAGATTAGTATTTGTTCGAATTTTTCCGGATTTTCCCTGTTCTGTTCCAGAAAAGACGACACGGTTCTGTGTCATGCTAAAAGACGGACCGGTTCTGTACCATGCTAAGGCTGAGCAGATGTCAGCACTATATCGGGAACGCAGAAAACCCGGGCGTGAGCACTCTCATTCCTCTCTGATAGCATATAAAGAATAATGTGTATGTTTCTATAACAGAGACCTCTCTGTTCATAGCAATTCGATTGGCGTATACTGTATATGATTTATAATTGTAGCCTGTAAATTATATTTTCATGTAATACTCGTGAATAATATTCTTGTAGCATGTATCTCAAATATTACAGCTGAAAGAAACTGAACGATGTAAGGATCATTTTCTCAAACATACACAATGAATTTACTTGTAATATCAACTATAAGTTGTGTTTTGGAATACATTGTTCCGATTTTTATTAAATATGTAAGTACATAATATTTATACCTTAAAGAATTAACGTCATTTTCAAAATTTTGTCATTTTCATTACAGGCCACAACACGTTTCTACGTGGTGACAAAACATGACTTAGATTTACGCAAAGATTTGATTAACCTCAAACAGGAAATGATTGGAATATCCATTCTTGATGAGTTTTCAAAGTATGCCAAGCTTCAACGTAAATATAATAAAATCGAAGGCATCTTGAAAAAAAAAGGTAGAGCAATTATATACCTTGAAGATTTGTTACAAAAATATGTACAATCTTTTTAGGAACCAATTTATTCAAATTATATATCTAAATGAATAGAAAAACAGAAATCTAAATATAGAAACATTCTTTGTTCTTACAGTAACTATTTCGTAAAAGATTAATCAGAGAATGTTATATATGTTTTAGCAAATAATTATTTAGCTACTCGAATGAAGGTACAATTGTGTGCATCATATGGATTCCGTCTATTAAATGTAAGTATTTAATGTTTCTATTCATTCTTCAGATAATGCTGACACTAATAATTTAATCATTATATATGTTTTAGGGTTTCTTAATGCTTATCTTGTCATATTTTTACAAAAATACACCAGTAATAGTTTTCCCAAAAGGTATGCTATGGCCAATACAAAATTTACTAAGTTGGCCGTGTTATGTTGCCCAAGAAGATTCAATTTCTTTCCTTATGTGGATTATAATTGCTAGATTAGTTGTATCTACATGTAAAAAGATAGATGTAACATAAAATTAATAATTCCGATTAAATTGTTTGTGTACATGGAAGTAAGAATTCCTTTGAAAGATCTCTAATATAATTTTAATGTTCCTTTAAAGTATGTTTATTGTAACCATCTTCTAGTTCTTTGATTAAGGTGATAAATGAAAATAATTATTAAATTGTACATAAAATTACTTCTCATATAATAGGATATGTAAATAATTATGTAATAAATATAGCATTTTTTAAAATATCTCACTGCTTTTAAACCCATTATTCCAAATAAGGATAATAATGAATTTGTTGATGTAATAGCAAAAAAGTGACTGTATTTCGTAAAAGCTTGATTAAAGTACATAATACATAATAGTGAAATATATTTGCATATAATTATTGATAAGTAATAATTTTATGTTTTAACAAAACATTTCTATATATGACAATTGGTACATCTATATTCTTCTATATAACGTAGCAAACAATGTTTTATTCACGTGTAGAGTATTGATGAAACATCTATTTTATAAAGCTTACAAAAAAATAATGGAAAAATTTGTTTGTTAATTTATTATCTTGTGTAAATATTTATTTTAATGTTTAATTTAGCTTTTGTTATATCAGTTTTGCATTTTTTTAATGACTTTATAATTTGATATTGCGACACATATGATACCCAAATGTTACACGTATAAATGGTATTATAGAAAATTCTATAATGTAAAAACATAAATTATTCCATTTAAACAAAAAGAAAACTGAACAATTAGTCTTTTATATCCTTACTGGACGAGGAACAAAATTGTTGCTCATAACACATTTTTTATAATTAAAAACTGAGAAATACAATTTTAAAAGTAGCTCTGAGCACCAATAGCGAATAATAACGTTCAAATTATAATAAAGTACGGATCAAGATCTTTATCATTATGATTTACTTTATCACATTTATATAAATATTGACCGAACATACTTTGTACATGACATTTGTTACAAAACGGCATACATAGGTACAACCAAACATAAGACGCGAATGTTATTTTTAAACATTTTTTTTTAAACTTCTTTTAAACAAAATATTCGCTATTATTAAATCAAGAGACATAGTTGACATTTACAACACTGTTAACACATTAATGTCAATATTGTTTAAATATTTGTATCCTTTTAAATGGTCAATACGTCAGTACATAAATGCAACAATGTCATGTAAAAACTTTGTTGACTTCAATGTTAGTTATGTTGAACTCAAACATAGGGTACAAATACTTATCTATATTAATAGTCACATTATGTGATTGTATACAAAATATTAAACTAAAGCGATTGAAATAGTAAATAATAGCTGATTAAAGACTGGTAAACATTCGGAAATTTCTATTTTTTTGCCACTACTAACTTTTTTAATCACATTTGCATATTTAATTTGAAGATATATAATTTTTTAAATATATTCTCGCTCTTCTGCTTTCACTATGAATATTATTCATATGAAATTGTAATAACCCAACACGGGAGACTGTACCGTTAATAATAAGGATAGTAATGTACGTGAAACAATTAAAATGCGATGAAATTACTCTTTACATCATTCCATGCATAAATACAAAGAGTAACATAGAAATGAAAAATTATTGAAGTTTATGCAAGTTACATAGTAACTATTATAAAAATATTTTGTCTTACTACCTAAGTAATTAAATTAGGAAATATATTTCTGTTCTCACTGTATCAAACACCACAAAAAATTGGATTAGTCTACTCATAATTAATAACAAAATGTGCTAGAAATTAGAAGAGCGAGACTAATGAAATCTCTCCCTTCCCACAATTTTTACTGTGTTAAGCTACTTTGAAGCAGATCAGAAATTTATAGGTGATTATTTAGCTTTTTTCTCTGTAAATACTGTTTCGCATCATGTTATTATGCGAAACACCTAAGCGATTCGATACGAAGTGAAGAAAAGTTTGTTTAAATAATAGATGTAAAATAATTAAAATATTGGAAAGTGAAATGTTCCTCTTTCTAAAATAACTCTCATGTATGTTATACAATCACATAGTACAAATGCAACAAAAGAAGTATTGTATATGAATACATAATGAAATATTCGTTATCAGAGATGTTCAACTGACTTATGTTTTAGCGATGTCCATTGGTGATCCACCAGCTGCGTTTGTAGACGTATTAGCAATTGGTGGACCACCAGGACTTACAATAGTTGGAGGAATTGCAGGTTTAACAAATCTGTCTGATGTGCGTCTATTGGATGGCGTTGCCACATGACCCTGTTTAAGCAGTACAAAATATTAAAATATCACATATAAGTTTCAAAAGCTTTAAAAAAAAGACTTAACGTACAATAACATGTTTCTATTTTAAATAAACACATTCGTTATAATTACAACATATGTTTAAATTTCTGTCCACAATTTAATATAAAAGCGTAGTTTGCACGTAATAGCTTTGAATAGTTTCCAAATTTTAAGCTACTTCTATTGACTTTATAAGTTGTGCTACTTAACTGTACCAGTTATGAAAGCATTACAATAAAGTACAACTTACTGTAGAAGGAGGTGATGAACTTGTAAATGGAATTGCGGTAGGTTGACCACAAGCATAACATCGATTTGTGTTAAATCCTTCTCTAGCCGATGAACCTGGAAGAATCAATATTATTAACAATTCTAAAATTTGTATCTACACAGGGCATAAAATAAAAAACTTTATAATTTTACCTGGACTTAATGGTCTAGAGGAACTAGGTGAAGGATTGTACGGCACAGGGCTGGAAACAGTACGATTTCTTATATTTCCACCAGACATCACAATTTCATTATAGTGCCGTTCTTCTTCCATTTCCAAACTAATAAATAGATGAAGTTTGAAATCAAACTGAAACTGGTTTATTATATATGTATGTATAGTTTGCTAAGTTACCTTGACTCTGACTCTGAGAGATGTCTGCATAAAGCTTCACGACGTTCTACCTCCAACTGTAACTTTCTCTGAAGTCTCAAGTTCTCTTCGCGAATTTGTTTTTCTTCGTTTACATATCGTTGCATCTTCTCTGTATCTAATGTCAATTATATATGAATTCATTAAACAATTTTGAATTAAAATAATTACAGATGTGCGAAAACCCGAGAATGTCGGATTGGATTGAGAAGACAGTGAGTCGAGACGAGTCAGATTCTCGAAAATTCCCGAGGATATTCGAGAATCCTAATATGTTCGAGAATTCTGGATATTTTGTGGAATCACGTTATATTCGAGAATCCTGAAATTTTCGAGAACCTGTCCCAGGGTTCTTGCACATCTCTGAAAATAATTATTAATTTAGAATGAAATAAAACAGTCTGTAATAATATGACACATTACATGTGTATCATAAAAAATAAAAATGTATTTTAAGACCACTTCTATATCTACATAATAAAAAAACAATTCTTACGTTCTTGTTGTGAAATAAGTAATGTATGTCTCAGTCTAGCCACTTCACTTCTTAAAGTCTGAATATGTGTACTTAAACTAGTAGCAGTATCACCATTATTAATTTCTCTTGGTGAAGTGGGATCTGACACAGGTTGATCCAATTTTATCTGAAGCATTCTTTTCTCTGCTTCTAGCTTGTCCATTCTTTTCCATAACTTATTAACTAAAGCTTCTTGTTCTTGCTCAAGAGTGTTCTCAAGTTCAACCTTTTCTCTACGTAATTGCTCTAAATTACTTTGTTTTGCAAGGGTTTCTGCTTCAAGTTTTTCTATCTTTCTCATTAGTTTGTTGACAAGACATTCCTGTTCTTGTTCTAAAGTTTGCTCCAGACGACATTTTTCTTGACGCAATTGATTCAACTTTCTTGACAAATCATTGGTTAAACATTCCTCTTCTTGTTCATAATGATGAGCTAATGTTTCTTTCTCCTTCTTCAGTGCTTGTATTTTCTTCAATAAAGTATTACTTATAAATTCTTCTTCTTGTTCTGCTTTTGCTTGCTATAATATAATCACAACATACAGATAACCAAAGGTTCCTTATTACTTTGGTTTAATATAATTTGTAATTAATATATTGGTAATTAATAAAACAGATAATAAATTGTTAAATTGAATAAATTATTTATATTTCCATTGACAGTCTTTACTTACATTTATTAAAAAATTGCTCATACTATTTGGTAATATTAAGAAAATTTTTTAAGAATTTCATTTCAATACCAATTTTAATGAAGGGAACAGTAAAACAAAAAAGTTGAATGCGATAAAACATTGAATCTATAAAAGATTAGTAGCTTTCCATATAGGTAGTTTACCAGGAAAAAAGTGAAACTAATGTAAAATTGATTTGTGCTTGTTCATTAACTAATATTATATAACATAGAATATATGATAAAATAAAGTGATATTTTAGAAACTCATGTTGCTTATAAATATTGCCTATTGAATGTCATTACATATAGTAACTTTCTACATGTACAATAATAAATGCGTGACATGAAAAAATGTGCGAATTTAAAATTTTGAAGAAAGATAAAATATTTTTTAAATGTTACAGAGACAAAACAGAAACTGTCTACTTTATGTCAAAGCATGTCTTTTTTGCTGAATAACATTTCTAATTTATTAGTAACTGATTTGAATGTTGAAATGTTGAAGTGTATTTTAGTAAATTGAATGTAGGATCGGTTGATGTACTGACATTTGATGAACTTAGCAAAAACACTCGAGCAACTTACTATAATGACAGAGGCTTGACGAAGTCCACGATTTTCTTCTTGCAACGCCTTTACTCTCAATTTATATGTCTCCAATTCTACTTTAAGAACGCGATTATGTTGTTGCAACGATTCGATTCTTTTTTGAAGTTGTTCTCGAGTTACAGGAGACGGTGGCATCATTATTGGTCCTCCGTCGATCGAGCTGGAGTCGCTTTCAGATGCGCTATCACGGTCAGCCATTTTTCTCAGACGAAATTTTCTTTTAAAAAAACTCGCTATTCCTTCTTTTTCATCGCACTCTCAAATATAATCCCGCAGTATATATTTTTCTTAAGACGTGAGAATGTACTTTTTCGTTAGAACTTCATTACTTTGTCAGAAAAAACCGTAATATCATAGCATACTGCCGCACATGTGCTCTACTACGGAACAAATCAGCTGTTTGATTGTCCATGAATTACTTCGACAGAAGATACCAAAATGTACTTGCTTCAAGCTTACAATTCGCTAGTGCAGATTATTCGTACCACTTTAATAGAGGTGAAACTTTTATCGAAATCTTTCGTGCTAGTATCTCCAAATTGTGTGACCTTGACGTACCACATACAGACAGTGTTGCCGCTTTTTTTTATGTTGATACCCAGAACATTCCTATACTCTGTAATTAATAACATATCTTTGCCTCTTTCTCTAGGTCACTCTTAGATCGTATATATACCCTACTTCATATATACGTATATATGCTCTAAGATTTTAACCATGTTTTGACATTACTCATAGCGCGTAAACTTGTGCGCGTATGCGCAGTTGGCTTCAGCGGTCTCTATAAAACGGCTCTGTATTCCTAGACTTTAAATGATTCTTCGTCATTTTGTTGATATAAAAAAAGGGATGTTCATATTTTAACACCTTTCAATTGAAATAAAGTATGCTTAATAATAAATATTAAAGTTAAGAAATACATTAATAATTAAAAATCGCATAATTACTTAAAATATCTTGAATGACAAATATACTCTATGACTTCGAATGCAACAATGCAACCTGTGTCCAACATCTAGGTTCTGAACAACACTGTAAAGCCGTTTCAATTTTATAATTCGGCTTTTGCATGAGGTTATTTAGTCTCACAAAATCGTTGACCATCGTATGTTGTACTTTTTTCAGTTTATGTTGAAATTAAAACAATATTCTGCAAAGTAAACATGGATTTTGATTTTGAAGAACTATCACACGACACGGAACTTATTGCAAAAGTGAAACAATTTCGTGATGCAACGTTAAAAATTGAAGATACGATTAAACTAGTCACGAATGCAGAAACATATGAAAATCTTTCCAACGCTGATAAAATTAAATATAATCTGTTGATGTCTTACAGTTTAAACAGCATGTTTTGGATGTATTTACGAGCAGAAGGTAAGAGATTAATATAAACAGTAGAAGTAATTATTACAAAACTAAACAGTATTAATTACTGTTTAAATGTTTACTTATTCAATATAATTATTAATTAGGAATTGATCCATCAAAGCACAAAATAAAATCAGAAAACGATCGTTTAAAGAAATCTATGATGCGTGCAAAACAAATTGAAGAGAGGAATACTCTTATGCCACGCATAAACAAAGATGTTGCTCAGAGATTTGTCAGAAATGGATTATTTGATGTGAAAAACAACAAACGAAAGTACAACGAAATTGAGGACAAAACTGAATCAAACTCTTCCAAAACTTGATCCAAATAATAAAATATACTTTCCGAGGATGATGTACAATGTACAAATATGTGCGTGTATGTGTGATTATGAATGTTTTATGAAGTTGTGTTTGTTATAAATATATACAAAAAATTAACAATTAATTGTTGCGATGAGATAGTAAATATTAAACAATTAAAACTTTTAAACTGTGAAGTATATTTCTTTAGTTCTTGTTTTTACCTAAAGTCTTAAACGTAAGACAATTTAAATGTAATATAATAAAACGACATTTGAAAATGTATAATACTTGTGGTCTTCTAGGACATTTTTTGTGTTTGTTTACTTTTACTTTGGAGTCTTCCATAACCACAGTGTCTTGTAACAGTTAGTATCATACACATAAAACTTAAGAAAATTCTATCTTCAATTACTCCAATTATCCTACATTCATATACATTTATTTTAATATTTATGTGATATAAATAAAACAATGGAATCTAAGTATGCCAATATAACAACAAAAGAAAATTCTGAAACAATGCATAATTTTTGTAATGCAATTGAAAGTAATGGTTGCTTTTCCAAATTATCGGTTCCAACTACAATTAATTCTTTAGTATCTACAAACGAAGAATATGTTTGCCCAACAGTGGATAGGTAAGTTTTATTATACAATTTATAAAAAATTTTATCTGCATTTCAATAAATAAGTATTTCTTATGTATTTTACATTGAAAGAAACTCGTTTAACTTATTTAAATATATTTTTAAAAATATGTACATTTTCGTAGGGTGAACAAATATTTAAACAATTTAAAAATACAAGAAAATGTAGAATGTAATGGAAAACAAGATGACTATCTTGCAGGAAATATTAATAGTGTTATTGAGACACTTAATGTGATACTTGTAAAACCACTCTCTTCAGATGCTCTTCTGTACTTAGGAACACCATTATTTTTAAGTTGTAAGAATTTTCCAAACTGTGATACAAAATACGATTTTCTGGGTTATATTGATGATATATTTGGATCAATTGAAGAACCTATGTATTCCATAACTATGCAATGTAATTTGCATGATACATTGCACATTAATACTAAAGTATATTATTTTCCGAATAATCCAAGTACTTTACATATGTATGTTGAACATACAATTGATGAAATCTCCAATAAAAAGAAATACCGAATTAGAAAAAAAAAATATATGAAAATGTGTCTATAATAAACTTTATCGTTTTTGAATCTTTTGGTTTAACCATGTTGAGATTCTATTGTTTATATCATTTTGATACCAATATGTAATGTTTATTAAAAATAAATGATTATTTCATACAAAAATATTTTGACTGATTTATTTCTTTAATTTTTTATAAGGTACGAGCAATAATTACCTATATGTATACAATATTATTTATTAATATCTAATAAATGCTTATACATCGTAAATAGAATAATTAAATGAATGTAATTCGAATTTTTAAAAACGTGTATTTTTTAAGTATCCGAGTAATCATTTTTTTAACGCGTACGAAGAAAGTAGTTGTCCTTGAGTAGATAAATATACAAGTTCATTATTTAATTTATAATATAATTTATTTTTCACGTACGTTTTTTCATGACAGTTTCTTAAAATAATTTAAAAATAGTTTTCCATCAGTGCTCTATTGATACTGATACTTGTACAGCTGACTCAGGAGCAGCATATACGATTACATATCGTAACCGCTGTGCCGTCTGTTGACGCGCTAGTATCTATCTATGTGTTTGTGTACATATCTATGCACACGTAGAAACCATTCGTAGTGTACCGTTAGTGCATGTTTCATACCCACATCTATTTTGCAGGTGTGGATTGTTGACACAATATAATTTATACCATAGTATTCAATATTTTCTCTTAATGTCGATCGTTCAAAGCCGAGTACATGCCATAACATATTTAGGATATGTTCTTTGACGTTTGAAAGTTAATTATATATTCCTTGAATACAAGAGATCATAAGTTTTGATCTCGTGCGAACATTTGCCACACACAGAAGTGTATATACAATATACGTGGCCAAAGCACAATTATGTCAAACGAAGGACCAAATAAACGAATAATGATGGTACGTATTAAGAAAAAAAATATCCTACTGATATTTTGTCAATACCTTCGTTATTAACTAATACTTAATCAAATTAAATATTTCAAGGTATAACATTTTTATACTTTATATTTTTATTGAAATACGTTAATATATGCATATACATGTATATATATTTTTTATACATGTGACAAGTATACTTTTTGTTTAGAATGTTCAATATACAATTTTACAAATTTGAATTTAAGATTTAAAAAATTTTTGATTTTATGTATTTATCATATTAAGACATAAACGTTATTTTATATTTATTCAATTATTATTTAATTAATCAATATGTGAGTAATTCGGTACAAATTTTTTAAATTCAATATCACCACATTTATAATGTTTTATGCTATTCTCATAATTGATAAATAAAAAAGTTCATGTATTTGTTAGATATATATCTCCGTAAAGATTACAATAATGTTATATAACAATAATAATTATTTGCAGACATGCTCTAATGTATCGGAGCAGGCACATCATGTATCAAGAGCAAAACGTGGACAAGCAGTTGGAAATATCAGAGGCTTTCGTGGATGTACAGTTTGGTTAACAGGACTTTCTGGTGCAGGGAAAACCTCTATAGCTTTCCAAGTCGAAGCCATTTTAGTTAACCATGGGATTGCTGCTTATGGACTTGATGGAGATAATGTAAGAAGTGGTTTAAACTGCAACCTTGGTTTCAGCAAAGAAGACAGAAAAGAAAATATAAGAAGAGTCGCAGAAGTAGCTAAATTGTTTGCTGATAGCGGTCAAATATGTTTATGCAGTTTTGTGTCCCCATTCGAAGAAGATAGACAAATGGCAAGAGAAATTCATAAAATGTCGGATCTTCCATTTTTCGAAGTTTTTGTTGACACACCCCTCAATGTGTGCGAAGCTAGGGATACAAAAGGATTATATAAAAAGGCACGTCAAGGAGCTATTAAAGGCTTCACTGGAATAGATCAAATGTACGAGAGACCAGTAAATCCTGATTTGATAGTAACTACTGAAAATTGTACCCCAGAAGAATCCGCTGCAACAGTCATTGATTTTCTGGAGAAACAATGTATTATTCCAGTACTTCAAAAATCCACAGTACCCATAAAGGAATTGTTCGTTCCAGAATCACGAATAGTGTCTGTTAAAGCAGAAGCTGCTACACTTCAAAGTATAGAAATTAGTAAAATAGATGTACAATGGCTCCAAGTTTTAGCTGAAGGTTGGGCTGCCCCCCTCACAGGTTTTATGAGAGAAGATCAATATCTTCAGGTATATACAAATTTGTCTGATAAAATATTTAATAACAATGTATAAAAGTGTTAAAAATGCTAGGTATATCATAATAATAATAATAATTATTATTATTATTATACCTATAAAACACTCTATAAACTAAATAATATTTTCAGACTCAACATTTAAAATGTCTTGTAGAAGATAACAAGGAAATTAATCAATCTGTTCCAATAGTTCTTGCAATAAGCACAGAAGACAAGGAACGTTTGGATGGACATTCAGCTTTTACACTGAAATATAAAAACAAAGCTCTTGGAATATTACGCAGACCAGAATTCTATTTTCACAGAAAAGAAGAGAGATGTGGATGGCAATTTGGTACTAATAATCTGGCCCATCCATACGTTAAAATGATTTATGAATCTGGAGATTGGTTGGTGGGTGGTGACATAGAGGTTTTCAAAAGAATTAGATGGCACGACGGCTTGGATAAGTATAGGCTTACACCAAACGAAATTAGAGCAAAATGTAAAAAAATGAAAGCTGATGCTGTGTTTGCATTTCAACTTCGAAATCCCATACACAATGGTCATGCATTATTAATGCAAGTATGTTGATTAATTGATTTACTGTTTAATATATGTTCTCATAATAAATTGTTCCATGTAGTTGTTTTGATTTTATACTTATAGGACACAAAAAAACGTTTATTAGAAGAAAGAGGATTTAAAAATCCTGTATTGCTTTTACATCCACTGGGTGGATGGACTAAAGATGACGATGTACCATTGCATACAAGAATTCTTCAGCATGAAGCTATACTTAGCGAAGGTGTATTAGATGCTAATTCTACGTTATTAGCAATTTTTCCAAGCCCAATGATGTATGCTGGACCAATTGAGGTGAAATTCTAATTATAGTTATATAAATTGTTTCATAAATATTATATTTAAATAACAATACTTTTGTTATTTTTTAACGTTGTTATGTTTGTTTGATGTTAGGTACAATGGCATGCAAAAGCTAGAATGAATTCAGGCGCTAATTTTTATATTGTGGGAAGAGATCCGGCTGGTATGCCGCATCCTGATAAAAACTCAGTTCCCGATGGAAATCTTTATGATCCAACTCATGGAGCTCGAGTTCTTTCAATGGCTCGAGGTTTACAAAATTTAGAAATAATACCATTCAAAATTGCAGCATATGATATAAAATATAAGAAAATGTCATTCTTCGATGCAGCGCGAAAAGAAGATTTCGAGTTTGTATCAGGAACAAAACTGCGTGGTATGTTTACATACATATTAAATGAGTAATGAACTTTTAACATTCCACCTACCCTATCAATTGTGCAATAATTATATTGATACGAAAGTTATATAATACAGTGCTCTTTTATAGGATTAGCAAAAGCAGGTGAAAATCCACCTGATGGATTTATGTCACCCAAAGCATGGCTTGTATTGGCACAATACTATCAGAATCTAGAAAAATGAAAAGCGACTAGAAGAATTAGAGAAAAATTAATTACGTTTACAAGAACATTTGGGATAAAATTAATTTTACAACCGTTATAGGATAATAAGTACGAAGTTATTTTAAACTGACGCAACTTTTAATAATCCTAAATATTTTGTATATTTGTACATTATTCGTGTATAGCACAATGATTTCGATATTTATCTCTGTAGTAGATAATATTGTCTATACACTCATTGTACGATTATTCGTTAATTTTTATTTCATATAAATACAAAATCTAATTGTATTTTCCATACATATTTTATATGAATATACATAGCCTCAATATAGGTCTTATTACTGCATATGCATTTGAAAAATGTATATTTTCTTAATATTTGTAAATCATGTATGATTTTTATACACAGTCAATAAGTTTCTAATACATATATATACAGCGAAGATCTTGGAAATATTTCATAGAGTATCAAATAGAAAAATCTGACATTCCAATTTCTTTTTATTGCCACAATAAAATACAACTGTTTTACAGACAAAAAATTTAATAATATGAGAAAATAAATAAAAATTAAAATACTCAATTGCGTTGAAATAGAAGGGAAACGAAAATGTTAAAATGTGTAACTTATTGTAGTTTGTTGCAAATGAAAAAGGTTCCTGTCATTTAAAATTTACATACTTATATATAATATTCTAAGAATTATTTTAATAAGTGACAAATTCTTAAATCAAATATATGTAAAAATTTTGAATTGTATAGAAATTAATTTGAAAATGTCTACTAATTTTATAAGTATGGTATACTTTTTTAAATTATTATTAACATGAATATATCTATTTCACTGTTATATAAAGAAATATACAGTAATGCTAACAAAAAGTTATCTGTAAATGATGCTTGAATTTGTATTTGAGCATCTACTTTGTAATATATAAAATTCTCTAATGTATCATAACATAGAAAGTCCAAATTAAATTGTATGTTATATGAACAATATATTACATATAAGAAAACACTGAAAATACCAAAACTGAGATTATTTTTTTTTTTGGTTTACTACAATTTACAAGTATAAAATGCAGAAATGTAAGTATTGTCTATGCTTTAACCATATGATATGAAAGATTCAAAAAAAAAACATAGTTATCTAATTTTAGAAAACAAATGAATATAAAATACGAACAACATATTTTATAAATAAATGTAGTTACGAATAATGTCAATTTTTATTAATACCATGAATTTTATATATGCGTCAAGTAAAATATTAGTTCATTTTTTATAGATTTGTACAAAATACTTTATTTATTGTAGCTCAATTACTTTTTTTTTTATTATTTAAGATTAAACCGAGAATTGTATATTGAAAAGCACTGAGATAAAATTTTTCTACTACTATTTTTACAATCTTAAACTCATTTTATCAATAATCATAAAAAATTTCCGCTTCAATAGCAGAAAAGTATCTTAATATTTTCGGTACATACTTAAATATCCTTAGCAATTGAAAGCTACATATGCTTGAAGGAAATATATACTTTTCAGAATATCTGTAATTCGAGTTACAGGAATGTGATTTAGCCCCTACTTCTTGACCCCAATTAAAAAGTTTTTTAAATTTTAATTACTATAATAAAAGTTCATTTTTTACACAGAATCGCAAATGTAAAATGCGATGTTAAATTCAGTTATTATACATAATTGATGCTGTAGCTAAATTAACCTCAGTATTCGCATCTGATAAATCAGGTAAAGATAGCATAACTGGGATCACTTGTATTTTTCCCGAATCATCTTCCTGTTGCAAATGAACTACAGCACCTGATTGCAATATTTCATTTGTCATCATTTCGTCTGTCATTATTTCTGCAGATTCAATATTGTCTGCAGTTACTTCTTCCGTATAAACAGTAGTATCTTCCATGTTCATTATTACTTCTGCTGCATCTGAAGCTTCTCGGGATGTTTCTTCATACTCCTAATAAAAAATAATAGACATAAATTGAAAGGAAATTAAATATTTCAAACAAGTATTTACCTGTTCATACACTTGTTCATATTCTTCTGTTATTTCTTGTTCTTCGAACTTAACTAACTGTTCTTGATCTGTCTGTTCTTCGTACTCTCCTTCTGCAACTTGAGATTCTGTGTTGGTTACACCTTCTTGTTCCTGATCAGAACAAGAAGAATCTTCTTCAATTTTCGGTTTAGCATTTCGACCAGGTACTATTCTTTTAAATCCTGATCCTCCTAAACTTTCGTGCCGTCTTTCATGCTTGTTTTTATCACCTAAGTATTTGAAACGTTGTCTACATACACTACAAGAGTATGGTCGTTCATTCGTGTGTGTTCTTTCATGACACACAAGAGCACTAACTTGTTTACATCTCCATGGACAGTATCTACATTGCAAAGGCCTTTCGTCGCTATGTCTATTCTGATGATGTTTAATTAACTGTATTTTAGTCTTTAAATTAAATCCACAAATTTCACAGGAATACGGTCTTTCTTCAGAATGAGATATCATATGTGTTTTCAACCTGAGCTGATTCACAAACCTCTTCGGACAGTGAGGACAAGGTAAAGTTCCTTCTAGCCTGTTATGAGTCACCATCATATGGTGTTTCAATCTCACTTCAGAAGTAAACGTCAACTCACAGTCTAAACATTTCATAGGGTCTTTCTCCATATGAGTGTTCTTAATATGTGTCCTTAAAATCATTTCTGTTTTGAATGTTTTGTTACAATGATAACACGATACTCGCTTCTTTTCTGGTGTCCCATCCGAATCATCCTTCACAACGCCAGGGAGGGATTCATTGTGTATATGAGACATATGCCATTCTAATGATCTAGTTGAAATCATTGATCTATTACATATGTGACAAGTGTATTGCCTCCCATCTTTATGAACCCGATTTCGATGTATAACAAGCGTCGAATGGTTTGGAAATTTTTCACCGCACACTTGACACGAGCATTCTTTTAGTCCTCTGCTATCAGTTTTTTCATGAACTCTCATATGCAACCTCAAACCATCGCGTCTATTAAAACCAACTCCACAAGTATCGCATCTATATTGACGCTGATCTTCATGAATTCGTACATGTTGTTTCAAAGTAGAGCTATTTTTAAACATTTTGTCACAGTGCGGACATTGAATAGTATATGCCTTGTGTGTGTGCATGTGCTTCGAGAGACTATAAAACGGCACTAACTTGTGGCAAACTGGACATTCACGTTTATTGCCTACCGGTTGATGTTTGCGTATTCTATGATGTCTAAGACTTGCAGGATTTTTAAAATCTGCTCCACAATCTTCGCATAAATAAGCTCTTAATGTTGTGTGTACAGACTTCAAATGAAAGCTAAGTTTTTGTTTAAAAGCGAACTTTTTAGGACATTTTGGACATTGAAATATTTTTTCCCAACTCATATGCTGTGTCTTTACGTGTTGATCCAAGGTTCCTTGATGTTTAAATTTTTCACCGCACACATCACATAGTTGTCCATACATACTATCGCAATGTTTCTGTTCGTGTTGCCGCTTTTTTCCTTTCGAGTCCAACATCATGTCACAATGTTTACACAATTTTTTTTTTATACAGGTTACGTTGTGATTCCTTTTTGCTTTGTTCGTTGGAAACTCCTCCATGCAATCTTCACAGTAATGCATAATTTTATAATCATGCATTTTTAAATGTTCTTCGAGTACATCTTTAGAAGCAAAAGTCTCTGGACAATAATCACACTCTAGATAATGCTCTTCTGGAATATAATCTGCAGGCTGAGTTTCATCTATTAAATCGGGTAAGCTGTTTTTTAACACAGCATTATTCCTATCTTCATACAAAGATATTATGTCTTCATCTTTTAGTCTTGTAATAACAATTTTACGTTGTTTCAAATAGTCTTGAAATTCTTGTAAATTTTTTTCCTTTTCTCCTAGAATTCTTGTTAATTTCTCAATATTTCCTTCTGTATAAGACTCGTCGAGCTCTTTTTGAAGAAATTCTTTCTTTTTCTTTGCTTCCTCCCACTTCAGTTTAAGCTTCGCCAAACTAGTCAAATATTCTTCGGTATTTACATAAGTCTTTTCATTAGTGGACTTCTCTTTTACAGACTCTGCATTCCCTGAACTATCATTGTCGTTTCTTATAGTACTTGCGTTACTATCATTATTATCTTTATCAAACTGTACATTCACTATTGAATCACTGTCGCCGCATGTGGAGGATTTTTTATTCTCCTGAATTTCATTACGTTTTACAAAACGAGTTTGAGTTTCTTCAAGTTTTGCAGGAAGAGAAATATTAGCATGACCTCCTAATACTTTTTCTCGTTTTTTCTTATACTCTTCTATTTGCTCCTCGATGATCTGTTCTCTGATTTCAGACTTTTTTGTCCGCTCTGGAAACAGATCCTTTTCTTTTGTGGCCAATGTTTCGTACCGCTTTAAGATTTTTTCCATAGGTTTGATATCAAAATTTTTCTTCCCTACTGGTTTTTCTTCTTTTTTCTCTAATGGTTTATCCATTTTTTTAACTTTGACCAATAATAGTTCATTTGGTTTGGAACCTTTAACAGTAACATACATGATCCCATCTTCCTGATTGCTATTAATGCTTAAAGGATTGTTTAAATCCAATTTTTGTACTTTAACGTCTTTATAAGTTCCACCTTTGTCAGAGGCATTAGATTGACAAACATTTTCGTCTGTTTCTTCACTGGGTTCTTTCTTTGATTGTAATAAAAGTCTCCTTTTTAATATGTTTGGCTGTTTTGAAGATTCTTTTGTACTTTCACTGTTACACACAGTTTCAGATTTAGATATGCTATATGGTTCGGTAGTACAATTACTACCTTCTGTACTCTGCTCAACCTTCTCTAGTTTGATGTATACATTCGATGATGTATCATATTTATATGTTGTTTGATTAAAATCTGTAGTTTTATTATCCGAGACAGAATTATTATCACAAATAAAGACTGGTTGTAAACACTTCTTCAGAATACTATCCTTTTGCTGCATATTTTTCTTTTTTGTACCTGATGTTTGAATATTAATTTCATCATCAGAATCAAAAACATCAGAACTATCAGGTTGAAAAGGTGGATCATCTGGATCAAACTCTTCTATGGACTCATTGTCATCGCTGTTATGTGTAATCGTCATATCTTCGAAAATTTCTACCGTAACATTGTTATCCGATTCTTTAGTAATATCTATGGTTTCAATTATTGTTGAACAGTTTTGTTCTTCTTTCGTCGAGGAAGTTATTAAATTTTGTGCAGTCATTTGTTCATTGTGTTTCTTACCAGAATATGGATCTATTATACTGCGTTCTTTGCAACTTTCTATCTTTGCCTCTGATCTTTCAATATCTACTATCGATGATTGCACTTTGTTAATTTCTGCATTCTTTGCTGCTGTATCTACCAGAGAATTGTGAATAGACTTTAATTTTACTTCTGCTTTCTTAATCTGCATAAAAAACTTATAGCTCATTTTTAAGTCACAAATACAATCCATACACATTTGAGTTGACAAACTGTCGTACGGATTTATTTCTTCTAAGTGTTTAAGCTGTTGACTCAACCTCATTTGAATGCCTTTTTCACTAAAAATGTCGACCAATGGAAGTTTTAAACCAGCACAAGTCCTGCAATATTTCTTCAACTCCTGTTTCGTTTGCTCCGATATGCATATCTTTTTTTGTGCAGATATTTTATTGTGAAAAGAAATTTTCGTTAACTCTGTTAAACTGCTAGCATCGTGAGCCAATAATTTTACACGTGGCGTTATTTTTTTTAATTCATTTATATCTTTAACTTGACCAAATGTTTCTTTGTTCAGTACTAACGAAGATTTGTTTGATTTATAAATTGCTTTTACATCATTCGCAGATACATTCGAGGTACTATTATCAACATGTTCAAGACTATCTACTTTTACTTCACTATAGTTGTGATCTCTGTTATTCACTTCAATGTGCTGCATTTTTAATCCAGTAACTTAAATTCTTCGCATTGTATACTTAATGTATATTTGTAAAATATCCTAATGTCTATGTGACCTAAATAAAAGAAAATATAATATTAAATATAACAAGGTATGCGTACTGATAAAATAGAAAAATAAATAAAGACAGTAATTAAATTAAAATGTTCTGTTATTTTTCAAACTTTATGTAGAATATTACGAATAATAATGATTTATTTACCTTATCGTACAGTATAAAAGAAAACTAATTCTTGTAACGCTGGTTGTGCATGTTGCGTTCATAATACTTCTTACTCTTTTTCAATATTGCTTCTATATCAAACTATTACATGAATTACATGCCATTAATAAAAGTTCAATAGTTCAAAAAAAAAAAACTGATAGAAATCAGATCTCTTTGATGGTTACACTATTGTTATTGCATTAGAATTGGAATTATTACTTCAATATCACCGATATTTTCAGGCTTCTGAAGTTTAAGAATCTGTTCGTAAAATGAAAAATGTCTTCGATTTCTTCTTTTAAAGAAGATTGAACATTTTTATTTTCTTCATAAGATAAACATGAAATTATGTTCTCATAAACGCAGGTATTCATTTTTCATCTGAAATTGAGGTTAAGTAGATTTAATTGTGAGCTTTACACGTTCTTGCACTCAAACTTGATGTAAACGTAATCGATGCGTATCACGCCAATTTTTGAATTCATTAATTTTACCTTGTTATACTCGTAACTGGGAAGAGTAATAACATTATTCAAAAGTTTTTCCAAACTCTCGCTAATATAATTTCTTCCTAACGATATCCAGATGGCGCGGTTCAATGGCGCCTGTAGCGTATGTTATTTTCGACCTACGCAACGGGCATTCTACACTGCCGAAATTCATGACTAGCTTTCAATAGTCATAGAATATTTTAACAGGGAACACTGTAACGGTACACATTATAAAGATTCGTCATAGATTACAGCCTGAGAGATGTAACTTTCGCAACGTAAGACAATTAATCTGCACGCACTTTGAAATAGGAATTTGTGCCACGTTCAACTGTCGTCTACTAAAATTCCTTTACTGTAGCCGTGACGTTGCTTACATTCATAATGGCTGCGTTCGTATTCCTGAAACTGAGCATAACAAATACAAAAAATATATTGTATTTTTTATAATAAGTCGCTCAGAATTTCAAAATAAAACATAATTCGGCAGTTTAAGCAGAAAGTAAAATACATTTTACGTTTGTATTTATATAAATGTTATTTTTTCTGTCTTGCAGCATTGGTACGCATGCGCGCATGCATCCATTATAGCTTTTAACCGCGAAAATTTTGATTTAAAAAAATTAAAGTATCTACGTAAGTAATTAAAAGCTCTAATTTGAAAAATTTAATTTATAACTAAATATTATTTACGTAAAGATCTTTTGTGAAAAGCATTTAACCTATTCGTAATTATGTAATTACTAAAATTTGTATAATTTTGAGTAGTAACCATTATGTTCTTACATTAAAATATTAGATTAGCCAAAAAGTTTTTCTACTTTTGTATGCGTGACAGTAGTACTATTGTCAAACAAAATGGACAATAATTATTTTGATAAAGTTTTATTCAATAAAATGAAACATGTCATTAAATCTTAACAATGCACACAATCTTTTTTCCAACTCACTACATTATAACCCTGAGCTTATTTTTGTTGAATGTATTACGACATGGATTATGAAACATACCAGTACAAGCAATTTTACGTTTTATAAATTTTATTTTTTTTTTTATTCATAAGACACAACATATATTTAAACAATAAGGGTATTTTATCACAAATTTCCATTCACATTATGTTTACACATTGCGCCATTTCACAAATCTTTGGATTGTGAAATCATAAGAAAATTTTGTGGAAAATAAAACGTTTACGTAAAAATCTTATATGTAGTGAAGTTAGCATATTGCTTATTTGTATTTAAATTTCATATTTATCCAAAAATAGTGATTTTTAGTTATTTGAAACACATTTTCAAAAAATATAAGTATCTATTGTAAAAATATACTTTTTCTATGTTTAACCATTTTAATAACATACATCAGATTTAACTATTATAAGCTTTGAAATTCATTGGAAATCACTTTTTCTCCCGTCATATACCAAGTATGATTATTTGTAGATCAAATCCATATTTTTTCAATTATTATTCTAGTTCATACAGAACTTGTCAACAATAATTGAAGTTGTCACATATAGAAGTTTCTGCAGCAAAACCAACAAACTCCGCCAATATCGTCAAAATGTTATATATACAACATACTAACATTTATGTTAAATATTATAAGGACCATTACCAATATTAGACATATTAGTATTTCAAGTATTGTACAAACTCTAAAATTTTTTATCGAGAATGACCTCCTAAATATATTGGTGAAGTTGTATGATTTTATTGCGAAACGCCCTACTAAAGATGCAACTTTATCACGTGTTTCATTTTGTAAGCTGTCTATAAAAAATTGCACGGAAAAAAAATAATCTGTAAATAAAACTATCTCGAAACATTGAACGTTTTTGCCGGTTTCTTAAATTAATGTTTGATAATACTGTTTGCTCGTTTTTCCTTTTTTTGAAAACAGTAATACCCTTACTTTTAAAGATACAATTTGTTTTCTTGGTTTTATATTGGCGTCTCGAAATTAACTTTGTGTTCAAGTAACATATTATTTTCAGGAGGTAATGCAAGACATGCTCTCAATAGATTTTCAATCGCAGCCCGTTGTCTAGATAACGCGTTTATCACTGGTGTTCCACGAGGCACTAATGGTGCTTTGCAAAGGTACGATAATATAGAGAGCACGCTGTGAAATCCAGTAAATTCTTCGTTCGAATCCGCTACTTTGAAAGTGATACGTGAACAAATTTCTGCCAAAAGAACCAGATCTAAAATTATTGGACTAGCCAATAAAGAGTCCTCACATGTATTGTGTACCACAATCGTATTGTGTCCTCCAAGTAGTATTTCCGATGTGTATTCATCCATTGCACGTTTACTATCACCTAATAAGGGATTATATATTTATTGTAATATTCTTAGATTTTTGCATATTTACAAAATATGTATGTAATTAAATTTATCTTTAGAATGAATTCATAAATTAAAGCAATACAAGTCTTTGTATATTTCTTTGCGGTGTGAAAAATTTATAATTTTTTTTGTATACATACCAACATAAGGAACATATTTAATAACAACACAATGGTCTGGCTTCTCTCCAGGTTGGTAAAGAATTTTATTTGATTGTACCATATCATCCACTACGTTGCTTTTTGAAATCTAAATAAATAGATTATATTAAAAAATCGTGTAAGAGTGATACATATAATAACAGTTTTAATTTGAATTACCTCTTTTGATCTAAACTGCTGGGGAGCAGATAAATTATATCCATCATTATTTCCAAGATGATTGTAGCTGACAATTGAAACCGGTTTAATACCAGCTGATACTAGAAAATCTACAAGTACAGACTTCAATTTTGTTTGTCCAGATTTAAAATCATCACCACTAATAAATGTTTTATGCTTTTCAGCTAATTCCACTGCTCCGGGTACAAAAGTATTTTGGGGAGAACCATTTATATATGTACACTATAATAACGGATAGTTTAAATTATTCATGTTATTCTAAACCTATAGTACTAGAATTATATTACTTACACCTTCTAAAGCTGCTGCAACAGCAAATACTGTACTTGGACTAATTTCTGAGTGATTATCTTTGATTGCTTTCAATAAATTTTCAGCTGTATCATTTACACCTGGTATTATCTCAGAAAATCTTTCAGTGTTAGCTGTCCACAATACAATTACTTGATCCAAGTTCTTTGAACTTTTAAACTCTGCAATATCCTTTCTAATTAATTCTAAATGTTCAAATTTTGAACCCAAAAATATATTATTTGCTCTTTTCTCCTGAGAATATAAATACATAATGATATGTAATGCAATAAATAAAAATAATGCAGATGTAGTAACAAAACTGAAACAAAAGTAATTTCACCTGATTAGCAGCAATGAAATCAGGGTAGTAGATACTCTTTCTTGGTTTCATGTTTACCATATATGGTTCCAATTGCTTTTGCAAATTGATATCTAAAACTTTTGCACGCTTCATAGCATCAGCTATGTTCATGTTTGAAATATCCCAGCCGTCTACCTCAATATCATCCGGATTTACCATTGGAAGTAACCAAGACATTGGAACATACACATCTTCTTTCATTCCTCTACCCAACTTAACAGTAGATGCTTGAATCAAAGATCCGTACCTAAAATTTACAATAAATATCACATATTTTGAAAATATTATTACATTATAATATTATTAAATTTATATTAAATGCAAATATAAATATATTTTAAACTAATGTTTATTAATTGTTTATAAATTAATATAAACTCTATTTATATTGTATATACACAAACACATAAAAATATTATAAATACCAGTTTGCTTTTTGAAGACCATTTTTGGTTTCCCATGAAACTTTAAGCTTATTTGCTAATAGTGCAGCTGTAATAGTGGTACCATTATTTCCACCCCACCCTACCAACATTACTCCAAGCTTTGGAACTTTCAACTGTGTTCTAATCAATAATTGTGTTGACACTGGTTTCACCTATTAAATGTAAATTTAATTTAAAGTCTGTAATTTATTTCCCTTAGACGTTTAAAATAAATAATATTACGCATAGTAATTGTTAATATTTGTATCCAAGGTTTTTCTGCTAGTACACAGTGTACAATACAGGAACCTATATTTTTTTTCAAAAACTGAAAATTTCATTTCCAAAATTAAAATCATAGCGTTTGATCAGCTGTTCATTTTTTATTTTATTTGTTCCTTTCCCCTAAAAAAGAATTTTCAAATACAAAATCGGTAAATTTAATGTTTATACAATTTTTTTGTGTCTAAAAAAGACCTTCCAACCTTAAATGCATTGGTCAAATTAAATATCAGCATCTTTTCCTAATAAAAAAAATTTTATATTAATAGCTATCTTCTTTTATTGTATATAATATTAATGATTACTGTTTTTCTGTATGATATGTTTGCTAAGATATATACATTATATACGTAATCAAATGAAAATATGAGATTAGAATCCAATTATCAATAAAAGAGGATATCATTTTATAAAATTATAATTAGAACAAGATTTATTAAGTTATTATTTGAGTTTTATTCAGTTTATTGTCAAATGTTTTCTTCCTTTCGTCAATAAAAATCTGGCTTCAAATTTTCGGTTTAAAATTTTTTAAAAATACAAACATGTAGTTTCATAAATATAAACCTTATAGTTAGAAGTAATAGTAATGAAAGTGTATTCAAATAAAGTATCAACTACTCTTACTCGGTTATGGACTCGCAGTTGAGTATTCAAATGTCATATGTTGAAGTTATTTATATACATATGTTTGGTAAATCAACTGCGACACTCGTGAAATACTAGGAAATTGTGAATTTCGATTAAAAGCGGGTATTTTTTAAGTTGTTTTCCTTACTAGAAAATTATTTCATTAGTTTAAAATATCTGTTAATATTTCCTATTATAATAGTAGCATGCGCGATTTATATTTTAAATGGTTAGAAAAGTTCATTTTCGTATAGTAACAAAAAATAACTGCATGCAAAACTACATTTTTGCCAAATAAGAACGGTATCGATTTTATTTGTATTTATCGTATCTTTTTTGTTTCTAACTTAGTTACTATACATGTGCGTTCATGGCTAATTTATTTTTAACATAGATTTGGCGCTAAATATAAAGAATAGAAAAGCATGCGATGTTCTTCGTTTCCTATTTCTCTTACGAACTTCCATTTCAAGGTGAAATTTCACAAAAATAGGATGGGAAAATGGAATATTATAAGAGTATCAAACAAAAGAAAGGAAAGATGGTGCTTTGTTATGCTTACCGTATATTTCGAATCATCGTCTTCTATAACGTTCGTCGTTTGGTAGTCGTATTGTGCTTCAATATAATCTTCTGTATATTTCACCTTCGGCGATTCGACGCGAATCTTCAAAGCCATTTCGTTTGATATACAAATTTTCGCGTTAATTTTTCGTGACAAGAATAATAATGAATTTGACGAAATACTGATGTCACAAAAAGTAATAAAATGCCACCCTCTCAGGATGCCGGGTTCAAGGATTATAGATTAGTGATACAGGGAACGACGATGGAATAAATGAAAAATGAAGGAACAAATCATTCGTACTGTAGGCTGTTCTAAGGAATATCGTTTTTATAGCTTATACGTGTCTCTTCAATGTAACTGCCAAAAGAAGAGACTTGTGAACTAGAATGAACGCAAATAACACTCGAAGGTGAATATCCAAATCGTCGTGTTCACAGCTGAAACGTAAGTGTCGAGAAGACGCTCAAGCATGCGCTTTAAATGAAACGGCGCGATAGCCCCCTTCCCTTTTGCTTAACTGGAACCTATTATATTTGGTTCCTACCCGGTTTTTATCAAGCTGTCTACCATAAACTGAACATACATATATGCTTCGTTTGCAACTTTTTCTTTGCCTCCTTCGAAACTTTGTCGCGTACTATGCAATATTTTTACACTAGAAAGCATGTGTGTATCTAATATATGTATATTTCCTTCAAATTTCTTCTTATTTAAAGTACGCAGGAGTAGTTTATAATTAACGTTCACAACTAATTTTTTTATTGTTCTAACTTTAAAAAAAATGTAAAGAAATTCTAGAATACGTATTGAAGTCCCTATTTTAATATTTAATCGTTTGAACGTTAAAATGATTAAAACATCAGTGGGAACAAAATAAATATTGAAAAGAAAGAAATTCAAGAGTGAAACATAACATTTCGCTTCGGACATAAACGAAACCAGGCAAAAATTGGCTCAAATTGTTATTAATTAATTATTTAGAATATTGTAAATAGTAGAAATATATATTCAATGTAGATTTGACATCGTGACATAAAAATCGATCCAGATAATAAAAAGAACTTCTTACTAAAAATTGTATGAAAAATTTAAATTAAGCAGCACTGTTACATGAAATGATATTTCCGTGTTATTACATATACGATCTCTGAAATATGGTTGTAACACAATATGCATAACAAATTGCATTACATAATTTTGCTTTCCTTGTTATTATATCCCATATATGTACTTAGCAATTATTTAAAAATATATCACTAGTAAATTATATTTAGTAACTATTCTATGCAAAATTTTAGTATCAATAACTGTTTTATGTCTTAATGATAAGTATGTTATCGATATGTCACATTGTTAATGTTGCGATTAACAGTAAATGTTTTTATAAATAAGGAATTTGAACATATATAAGAAGAAAACGTTTAAATACGTTTTGAGATTTGAATTATGATCGTTAGCCGGTCGGTAAAATATTCCATTACATCACGTGTAGCTGGAATGCATAGATTGTTTCAATCAATTGGCACTTGGTGACTCTGGAACTTTCGTAATGGGAGAATTATGTTGCCAGACCATTTGTAAGTCGAGCCCCGACAAACGATTATGAACTATAATCTGTTTACAAAGGCGGATTTCATCTACCTCTCATTGTTATATTCGAGCCATTTCACTTCTATTCTGACACACACACACACACACACACACACACACACACAACGCACACATGCATTATTATCTATACTCTACGCGTTTCAAAATTTGTATACTGTGCATCGAGTAGCTTAGTTTCGCATAGTTTCTTTTTATTCATTAATATGGTATGTCAGGAGACCACTCCGGCAAAGAGGTCCTCTTCGACTCCGGATTGATATTTGAAACGTCACACCGAAAACATTGTATTTATATCAATACGTGCATTAACATTGTAAAATCAAGCCTGTTAAACTTCGATAACACAAATTTATTCGTTTAATATCGCGTGCAGATATAATTGTTTAACGAAATAGAAACATTTATATAAAATATATATTAATCCTTCAAATGTATAGATCGGATGAAAAAAAAAACAAATGAAATAATGATGTCGTGCTTGAATTATTTCGTTATGGTCGCACTTTCTTATTTGAATTTATTACGATCAGGCGAAATTATTGCATTTTGTTATTTGTATTGTTCTTTATTAGATGAAATTTCAGGCAATGTTGAATGGAATTCATTTAACAATTTAGTCCATTATTCGTGAAGGGTGATAGTTGAACTTTGTCCAATACATACTTAAACTAAATTGGAGTAGAATTGGTTGTGGGAACGAGTATCATGCACGTACCAACATAATAACAGTCATCAAAAAATACTTTCAAGTTTTTTGACTTCTTAACTATGAAAGCTTAATGTATATATTCGTAACATTATCAATAAAAATAATGTACTACTGTGAATATTTAAAATAAGAAGATAAGTTTATCAAAGATTAAATTTTGGTCAAAATAGTTTTTCATTTTTGCTATGTATACAGCAAGCTAATAATTTATGTCATTTTTATACGCAAGTAATACTGCAACATTGTGGGAAGAACATGTGTGACAGTAGTGCAAGAACCACTGATCAGGCCCACATTAAAAGCGCTATCTGGCGGTCCAAGAGTTGAAAATATGAGCGGAAATTCAAGTTATTTTCATTTACGTATTGATATGCACTGTAAAAACTCAAGTTTTAACTATTTTCATTTTATCGCCTGAGAATTTGCAATGTTTTACTTTTCCAAGTAAAAGGAATATGAAATCGCAGGAACTACTACCATGTATTAATTTAATCAATAGCGCATTAAACAAAATATGATCTCATGAACCAAACATCAAATTCATAAGTAGTCAACAATGTTTAATTCAATTATGCAATTATTCATGATTCAATTATAGGTGATAATCCAGTCCAAAGCTTCCAATTGGTCACACAATAGTACTATTGGTACCATGGAGTGCTCGATTATTTTTCTAGTATTTTTATTAGAAAGAGTTTGCAACATCGTAACCTCTAATTTGTAGGAATCACTAGTCTGTTACGCTTTTTCAAAGTTGCGTACAAAATGTCAAAGTATTCAGAAAGAATACAAGAAATATTAAAAACTGCAAGTGGTAAGAAAGTTCTAGACAAAAAAGTACGTATTCTACTCTAATTAATCATTCCAAATCCATTACATATAATATATTACATATTCTTTTTTAATACATCTTATTAAACGTTAAAATTCAGTAATAAAAATTAATAATTCATATTTGCTTGACAATATCATCTAACAATACATTTTTAAAAACGTAGTGTTTATCGAATATTATTACAGTATATTGTATTTGTTTTGTTTTAGAAATGTGTAGTTGATTTGTTAGAGTTATATGAAAATCAAGAAGCGTTAAACGAGATATGTATTAATTCAGAGAAAAATGTACAAGGTGTCGTAAACTGGTCGTATATAATCCATATAGTTCATAAAGTTGTATTAAATGTAAGTAACAATTTTTATGTTAGAATTTATTGAACATAAAGGTATCATAATTGGTATCATTTCATTCAGCGATGACATTGTTCTTATTGAAGGAAACAGATAGACATGCTTCTAAGGATTCGCATGGCAGAGCAATAATTATTGAAAGACAAAACACATGTCTGCTTATGAGGAAAACAGTTCATTGTGCAAACTCTTATAAAGTACCGCTTTTAAAGTGCTCTGACATAATACCATTAATTTTACAAATACTGGGAACAAGTATATATGAATATTACCATGAAACTTATATGCACATATTGGTAACTTATATACTTCCACTTAGAACATATCAGGTGAAGATATTACCTGAACAGTGGCAAGAGTTATTGAAGATATGTATTACATTATATAAGAATGTATCTTCAATTGTAAATAAACGTACTACTTTAGAAGCATTACAAATGATTGCACATTATGGTTGTTTACACTCAAATCTTCTACCAAACCTAAAAGAAACATTGCCATTTTTAGGTGTGATATTCTTAGTATTTTTTTGTTTTATCTACTTTGATATTTTATGCTTCATTATGAATTAAAATGCATTATATTTTGCTTGATTTTAGAAACTGTATTTCTTGATGTAAAAATAAATCAAGAAATCTTGGCAGAATCTGCTTATAAGCTTGCACATACAGTATGTCGACAAATTGCAATTGAATGTAGATATAATCTTTGCCAATTTAGTGAGAATGTCTTACCAAATATAATCAGTCTAAAAAGTTCTGTAGAAAAGTATAAACTTTTATTGTTCTTTAATAAAATCCACCATCCCAAAGGAATATGTAAAGTCGATGATGGTGCTTATGCTAGTAACTGGGAAAAGTGGTATGCAATACTTAAAAGTATGTATTTAATGATATTAAAAGATTTAAAGGCAGACATACTTCCAAAAAGTTTGATTTATCTTGCGAGCGAAGGTAATTTTTATATTTCTCCCCAAAATATCTTGTTACAGTTTACTTTAATTATTAAATATAAAATTTTTTAATTATTTTAGTTTTCAAACAAATATTAGAAAACACAAACATTGTTTTTGAAAGAAAATCGCTTGATGAAGCTGACTGTATTCAAGTAGCAAAAAGAAGAAAAATTGCCAATAAAATGGATGGACTAATTGACATGATTAGTGATAATAACACTGAAGAAGCTTGGCCAATAATACAGATAGCAACAGTATTACTTAAAAGATATCCTGAATGTTTGAAATCTCATGATCTTGCAGAATTCTTAAAAATTTTAGTAAATCTCCTTACACAGTCCTGTAAAGAAGAAATTATTATGGATAATTTATACGATTTATGTGCCATTCTATTAACAAATGAAAAAATATTATCTACCACGTGTATAGAGAACTCAAACATATATTGGGATAAAATATGGGATATTTTATTGAGGTAAAATGTTTATAATCTATCTTATTTAATATTGTTGTTTTCATAAAAGAAAATTTTGTTAGGCGAATGAAATAAATAATAAAAATAATAATTTATAATTCTAGGTCTCTTAATGTAAATCAAAATGTGATATCAACTCATAAACTTACACAGCTTTTTATCATAAATAATAAAATAACAAATCCAAATGTGCTCTTGAGACTTTATCTTACAAATGTTATTAAATGGTCAGTTATGAGTCTTCGCACATTAATAATACTTTGCAAATATCTATCATTACCATCTGATATAACAATGTTTAACATAAATACATGTTCTCCAATAATGAATTCAGATTCTGTGAGATTATGTCTATTAAAATGGGCATTGAACATACCCTGGCATAAACTGGCCACAGAGATAGTAATTGATGAGTTGTGTTTGTTATTGATTAGTATTACATCAAAATCGAAGTACGAAAAACAGATCAATTTTAAAGAAAATAGTAAGAACAATTCATGTGATTGTTTAAATAATGAAGAATGTTTAGAACTATCTTACGAGGAAATTGAAAATTCCTACTTATTATTAGAATACAAAAAAAATTTGTTCATTGATAAAGAAAAAGACGATGTGCAGTGTGATATAAAATTCAATGAAAGGTTATTGTATATGCAAGATATTGTAACTTCTTTGCAAGTTCAGTTATGCGATATGTTAGACGAAGGTAGCGGTAATGATGACATATACATAAGAATAATAAAAATTGCTATAGTAGCAAAAATAATATCAATGATGAAACAGTTGAATATGATAAACAATGATGAGATATTTCTTCAACGTACAATGAAAACACATTTAGACTCTGTTTATACTTTTTTGGCAAATATAGATCCATCAAAAAGTAAATATACGTATCTGTGTAATGTCACTAAAGCACTTAATATGTTGTATGGAACATTATACGATACTGAAGTATCAAAGGTGATTATTTTATCTTCAACACCAGAAATGTTAACAAAAACATTTAGTTTAATGAATATTGAAGACAATGAAATTGCTGATTATGAGACAACTAAGGATTATTACGAAGATTATAGCTCTTTTCAAACTAAACGTAGAACTTCAGATAAAAATATACAGGAAGAACGGTGTAATTTCTGCGATAAAGGCACCATTAGAATACAAACATCAAAAGCTTTAGCATTATTTTGTTGCATGAATGTAGGAGAAGAAAAATGCGAGATTCAAAGAAAACTCATGGACAATTTGCTAAACATAGATATGTATGATTTGTCTTATACAGTTAATTTTAAAATGGCTGTTTTAGTTTTAGAATCACTATTAAATTACGGCAAACAAAATTTGTCAAAAAATCACGGAGAAACACCATTGAAAGACATATTAACGTTATATCAGGAATGTCAGGAAGATGAAACTGCTGTTCGTTATATATTCAATATTTTACCATACTTTCTCAGGTATGCTGTGGATTATAATTTTGATTTAGACGATTTAATAAACATCATTTCACAACAAAATCAATATAAAAAGAAATATGGTTTTCGCGTTCATATAGAATTTACCAAATCCCTTTTAAGAATTATTCAAAACAGTCCCACGCTTCTTTATTATATAGTACCTAACGAGGTCGATCAAATAATGCCAATAATGGACAGCATTTTATCATCACTTACCAATTCTTTGTTTATCGTTCAGTTAGAAGCAATCAAATGTATACGAGAAATATACCTTTCGAAACATATTAATTTCAAATGGAAAGAGTTATTGTTTACGCAAATAGAAAACTCAATAAATAAGTTAGAAATTTCTACTCAGAGCATGAGTGTTGACGAAAGGGAAACTAAAATAGCAGGTGCACTACTGGGATTAGTAGCAATAGTATTTAGTAATGGAACGTTTCAATGCCGTGCTTTATTGACGATGTTACATTTTATTATGGACAAAAAAATTGACATTCAGACAATACCAAGGGCATTAGGTACTATAACAAACCAAATAAGTTACATAAGTCTCATTGAAGCTAATTTAAGTTATTTATTAACGTGTTGGTACAAATCAAAATATTCATCAGAGACATTTCCATGGCAGTTAGTGCAATGTAAATCGAAAGAGCAATTTTATGAGACACATATTAATATGCTTGCATTTATTCAATTTCAAAGTTTCAAGCTTTCTAATGTTACGTCGCTTTGTAATTATGTTACATTATCATTCCAACAAATTATTGAAAATATTTTTCCGCAAGTATTACCTTGGCTTTTATACTGCATTAACAAACATGATGGCAGTACTAAAAAGAAATTAGCAAGTAAAATTTTTCATAAGCTAATTTCAAATCAAGACGAATTTTTGGAAGTTAAAAAGTTTTCTAGTTTATTTAATGACAAATTTGAAGAAACATTAATTTGTCTTCTTGAAAGATTGCACGACGAAAATTACCTTAAAGAAATGTTAAATGTACAAATTTCATTTGCAATGTCGAATCCGCCACATTTTAAACATGAAACAGTTACGATGTGCTTAAAATATATGGAAGAAAATTTTTTTACCAAAGAAATGTCTGTACAATACGTTTTGGCACATAATTGTCCAAATGTATTGCAAAAAATATTGTTACATTTAAATAGCAGTATTTATAGGCAAAAATTTATAGAGCATAAAGTAAAAGCTTTTCATCACTACATGTTCTTCTGCACACTAATTGTTCAAGAACTGCAACAAGATTATTTCAATACATTTGCGATGTATATAATAAAGGATATTAGTTATAGTTTACTTCATATAATTAAGGGCCATGATGGTATTCTTCTTGAAATAGCAAGCAAATATTTTTATAAATTTGTAAAACAGGTATTGCCTCTAAGGCACAAGGAAATCAAAGAAATTTTGAGCTTTACTGTTATGACTTTAATTCCCATTGCACAGGCAGAAAAAGGGTCAGTAACTTTGGAAATACTCAACTTTTTAATAATAGAACAAAAAGATATATTAAGTGATGCAATAGAAAAGTTAAATTCATTTCCAAATGTTTCTATTTTTCATGAAATCCGAAATGTGCATAGTGCATTGAAATATAAATCTGAGAAAACATATACTTTAGAGGAAGAAGTGCAACATTTTCTGAACTCTTTGATCGACAAAAACATAAATTATAGTATAGAAGACATTTTACATTTACGACAACAATTATCCACGAGAAAAGAGGAATTCCAAGTATTGTATAATAGACTTGAAACATTGCGTGGTTTTGCTGAAGATTGTGCCTCGAGTATGTTGCATCAATTAATATATAAACTTATCAAATTAACAGCATCCTCTGACATAAATGTTTCGATTGAAGCATCAAAATGTTTAGGTGAGATAGGTCCGAATGATTTAACATCAATGATATTATATGTAGAGAAAAGCCATGTAAATGAAAGTTCTGATTTAATAGAAATACTAACATATAAAATAATAATTAAAATGATAGAATTATTATTTCAAAGTGATGTAGAACTAAGAAAAGTTAGTGCTGATGTACTTTATGCTCTATTGTCATCTTCTTGGGGACAAAAATTGTTAAGTACAAGGTACAAAGAACGCTATTCTAAATTAACGTTACCTTTAAATTATATTAAACCATTTATAACTCATAAAAGTTCGAAAACAACAAAAATTACTTTAAATAATGCAAAACTGAGTAATCTTTTAAATCCTCAAAATAGTATTTGGACTATTAAAACTAATGGCTCGTATGCTAATTGGATTTCAGAAATAACATGCCAAATTCTACAATGTTTTACAGAATTCTATTCTGAAAATTTGTTCTCAGTTTGTGCATTAAGCACTGATGTTTGTGAGATAATTTTACCGAGAATTATTTTCTTGATAATTCATATAGATAAAAAATTCACACCTGCTATATGTTCTTGTGTAAATCAATTTTTCGACTACAACTTCAACTTTACAACACAAAATGTAGTTTCCAGTGCAATATGTAAAACAGCGAATTGCGACCGCCAAATTGTCCATTGTATGTTAAATATTGTAAATTATATAAGAATACAAGTTGCTGATAGTGGTTGTTTACAGTTGAATTACATGTATATTGCAAAAGCGGCACAATATTGTGCAGCTTTTTTTACTGCAATATTGTACGCAGAAATGTCTTGTGAAAATATTTTGAATGATTATAATAATTTCACTAATATTTCAAAAATCGATTATATCTATGAATTGGTACCTGAACAAGGAAAAATGATACAAAGTATACTCAGAGACACATATGCAAAAATAGGTGATTCCGATGCCATTCGTGGCACCGGATCTTCACATTTACAAGACCATTCGACTCGCATACAACATTATGTTCACACTCATGAATGGAATAAGGTAATACTGGCACAAGATGTTGAGCTTTCTTTTGGAAATATGTCAGTGATCAAAGGTAAATGAATATAATCTGTTTCATTTCATTTTCAACTTTTTTAATGTATATGAAATCTCATGCAAACTGAACTAAGTCATAGTTTCAAGGTGATATAGAAGAGATATACAAAAATTTTATTATACAAGATTAAATAGTTTTTAATAGTATATCATATGATGCATGCTTTTGTTCCATTTTAAAACTGTGGCTTAACTTATCTGCATAGAACTATTTAATAATGAAATATAAATTACAGAAATAGCTAATGGGTTGCATCAATCTGGTTTTCAATATTTACTTGGCAATATGATATATGCTATGTCCAAAAATAATGAAAAAATAGATGAAGATATCCAATACGAATGTTCGTGGAGACTCAGCAATTGGAATTTCTCTGAAATAAACCAGGCTTTGTATACACAAAGTGATTGTAAATTAAAATCACAAATAGTTGAATCTGATTATCATTTTTATCATTATCAAGCATTGAAGTACTTTCATGAAGGTAACGAAATAGGTATTCAAAATGCCATTGAAAATGCTCGTATCAGTATCGTCAAAGCCCTTAAAAATATTAGTTTAGGTAAGTTCAAACGAACTGTTTAGTACATAAATGGTAACAATTTAATTTATCTAACACTATAAAGTTAATTTTTAGAAAGCAGCAAAACTGTATACGAAAAATTAATGCAGTTACAATTGATACGTGAAATTGAAGAGTTAAGTTCAGCAAAACCAGACGAACATGAAAAAGTATTGCAAAAATGGCAGCAACAAGACATATCAAATTTTAATGAATTGCAATATATTGAACCCATATTAACTCAAAGAACAATTATGTATCAGATTAATAATGCTTTACTTCATAGTGTGCAGATGAAGGATACACTTTTCAATACATACTTAAATATATCAAAAATAGCAGCGGACAAAGAAAATTTACATATTGCTACACGTTCGCTAGGTAAAACATAGAGATATAATAATAGTTTATAAATAATTATTGCAACATGTTACAGGAATATGTTATCATTAATTTTTTTTTATATAAAGCTGTACTAGCGAAACAAACAAACTTGCCCCCAAAAGTTCAAGATCAATTGCTTTATCAAGAATCTCTGTTAGCACGTCTTAGAAATGATTTAGAAATTGGGCGTTTTCTTTTACGTAATTTAATGCACAAGGATAATTTAGATACGAATTTACGAGCTGAGGTGTTGAGGGTTTATGGTGACTGGATGGCTGAAACAAAATCGGAGAATCCTCAGGTACATGCAGTATGTGTACGAATTCTTGCAGTTTAATAACTATTTACATTTTTCAGACTATAATAAGAAAGTATTACTTGAAATCTATAGATGCGAGCACTTCTATCAATGAACAAACTGCTGATAGCATTAAGAATTTACATGATACACAAGTAGCTTTAGCTCGATTCGCTGATGTTCAATATGAACAGATATGTTCCTACATGAAATCTCCTCAATTTGAAAGTCTTAAAGAATGCATTACGTCTACTGAAGATGTCAGTGTGTCGTCGATGACTAAGGACAAAGATGTTAGAAGAGCCTTTATTATAAATCACAGACAGAATATAAATGACGCTGCAGAACTAAAACATATACAGAAAGAAAGAGATAATTATTTAGCTTTAGCATTACAGTGAGTTCTCAAATATTAATAGAATTTCTGTACAATTTTACAAGTTCAGTATAAAGAGTGGTTCAATCAAAATTACCATTTTGGATAATTTCTAAGTATATAAAAATGAAGAGAGGTAAACAAAAAGCTGCCATTTTTGTACTTCGAGTAATTTTTATTGGAACACTCTGCATAATACTATAAACTCAACTAATTCACAGAAAAATTAAGTTAAAATTATATAAAAACATAAATTGTTTTTTTTTTGCAGATACTATTTACTAGTCTTACAACAAAGTGAAGATTATAATTTACTAATATTTAGAATAGTAGCTCTCTGGTTAGACAACAGAAAGCAAAAAGAAGTTAATGATCTCTTAAATGAGAATCTTAAGAAAATACCGTCTTTTAAATTTATTCCGCTTATTCCACAATTAGCAGCACATATAAATAATGTTTCAGATGCATTTTCTGAAAAGATATACTCAATTATGGAACATTGTGCCCTAGAACACCCTCACCATACGTTGCCTGTATTATTAGCATTAAAAAATTTATATGGTGACTATGAATATAGTCCAACTCAAGCGAACAATACAGTAGAACCAAGAGTGCTCGGCGCTCGAAAGTTGTTGCAGGAATTGACAACAACAAATATTAGCCCAATTGTGCACGAAATGGAAAAGTTATCACACTCATTAGTTATGTTAGCTAATCTTGCGACTTCTTCGAGTAAACGTAAGATATTTTTTCATACAGTATACATTTAGTGATGTAATAGTATATGTATAGATGTGAAAACTTGAAAATATTAAACTTAATAGACGTAGATAAATTATTAAATCATTTTTATTTACAGTTGGTTCAATGGTTAATATACCGAAAAATCAAGAAATCTTGAAAGTTAAAAATTTCAATAATGTACTTGTACCAACGCTGACAATAAATGTAAAATCATCCAGAAATTATAATAACATAATTGGAATATCTAAATATTCAGGAACATATGAGACTGTTGGTGGTTTAAATACACCAAAAAAGATAGTCTGCATTGGTACGGATGGAATTTCAAGATATCAATTAGTAAAGGTACAGAGTAATAATAACTTCTGACGTTCATTTATGTCGATTAATAAATACTTAATACTCTAACAGAGTTAAATCTCAATTATAAATTATAAATACATGTTTTTAAAGGGAAAAGATGATTTACGACAAGATGCTGTAATGCAACAAGTTTTTAGTGTAATGAATATACTGTTAAAAGCTTACAAAGAAACTAAACGGAGAAAGTTAATGATTAGAACATATAAGGTATTAAGTAATAAAAAACATTTCAGCAAATTTATAAATTTATATAAAATGATTTCAAGTATTTAGGTAATATGAATGATACTCTTCTCTGTACATTCTTTACTAATTTTTAGGTTGTTCCATTGACTCAAAGATCAGGAATATTAGAATGGTGTGATAATACAGTTCCCATTATATCTATACTGATAGGTTCAAATTTTGATTCTGGATTACATAAGAAATATTACCCAAAAGATTATACAGCAAGAGCCTGCAGAGATAAATTATCAGTAAGAACATATTTAAATAAAAATATGTTTACAATGGGACGAATTAATTATTGACATTAATAGCTGTAAGAAAATGTAATAGAATTGAATCAAAATTTAGTTTGTAGAATTTTGATGTGTTTTTATCTTTAGGGAGTGGAGAAAGCATCAACTGACGCCAAATTGAAAACATTTACGGACTGTTGTGCGCATATGCATCCAGTATTGCATCATTTTTTTATGGAAAAATATCCATCTCCCGAAACATGGTTCGAAAGAAGATTAGCATATACTCGCAGGTAAATTCAGTGTAGTGTAAAAATTTATCACATCAAATTTGTATCATTGTGTGTATCATATGTTCACAGCATAGCAACAACATCTATAGCAGGATATATTTTGGGCTTAGGAGATAGACATTTAAACAATATTTTACTTGACCAAACAACTGCCGAAGTAATTCATATTGATTTTGGTAAAAATATATATATATATCTTGAGAAATATAATAATATACAAATATCTAATTATGATATTTGTAATATAACTGTCGTATCATTAAATGTAATTAGGTATAGCATTCGAGCAAGGCAAGGTATTACCAATTCCTGAAACTATACCATTTCGACTTACGCAAAACATTGAGGCTGCAATGGGTGTATCTGGAATAGAAGGGACAATGAGACTGTGCTGTGAAAAGACTTTAAGTGTTTTGCGTGACCAAAGACAAATAATCATAACTCTACTGCAAGTCTTATTGTATGATCCACTGTTCACATGGACTATAACACCTGCTAAAGCACGTAACATTCAAAGTGGGAGTTCATCAAAACAAGTTGAAATTAATCAAAGTAAATATTACGTTTCTATTCGGATGACTAGTATTACTTGTTTTACAAGTAGCAAAGGTGCTCACTCTCCTATAAATAGACTGCAGATTTTATGCATTTATGACAAAAATTAATTAAATAAATTTGAGCATATTATTATAGTATTTTTAACTTATTAACGTAGAAAGAAGAAATATATTTTCGTTTAACTTCCGGTACCCACTTTCGAAAGTTTTTATTTTGCATAAAGATCCTCAGTCTACTTACAAATGTGTGGTCCTAATCCATATTTATCACGAAAACAAACATTATCTATAGGTTCTACTGGAACTAACAAAACAGCAGGAAGAGCTCTGTTAAGAATAGAACAAAAACTCCAAGGTACCGAAGAAGGTTTAGCGTCAAGCATTTCTGGCCAAGTTGAGAGACTTATACAACAAGCACGTGATCCTGTTAATCTTTCTCGTATATACTGCGGGTGGCAACCATATTTATAATTAAAAAAAAAGCCAAATTTTGTATACTAAAATTGAAGAAATCGAAAAAAGGTCAGTGCTACAGGAATGTTTAGAATATGAAACAAATTATAACGAATAATTATAAAATTATTACGTACTTTATTTTATTATTTCATAAAATTTAAGATTACTTACGGTAAAATCTTATTTTAGTAATAGGTAAACGCAATTAAGATAAATGTAAAATATGCTTTCAGGATGTTCTTATTTTTTCAAAATATACACAAAGTATTTTATACATATTCAATTTTAGCTAAAGAAGTATGTAGAAGACAACACATTATTTATATCAAATGTGCCTTTTGATGGCACGCTCATTAAAATACGACGCATTTCTTGAGGGGTTATTTTATGTCGAGGCTGTACATTTCTACAATCAAAATATATGTAAATTAGTATGTAAGTTTTAATTATGTTAACTGTGTTAAATATTTTATACTATTTTTAACCAATAAAAGAATGTTTTTTAAACTAGTTCTGTGATCATTATAGAATACTTATGGTTGATTTCACAAACATCTCACAATTTCTAGTATCATGAAAGAAGTGTATGAATAGAACTATTTTTAATAATTCTATTTTTTTTTTTTAAAGAAAATTAAGTATTTATAAATATTACTTACACATATGTTTTTTTATAACGATCTACAAAAAATTTCGCTAGATCCTCAAGAATAGGTTCAGTATGAAGGGCAACAAACTGTTCTCTACATATCTACGAGGAGTATTGATTATATATTGTAAAGTATTATAGAATGTATACACCTAGTAGGGATGTGCAGGCCATACCCGTACCCAACTGTTCGAGTCGGGCCGGAGGAAATCGGGTGAGTGTCTGACATATACGTTACGGGGACTTAAAACCGGTATGATTTTGAAACCGGCATTGCACTAATAAAACTAAAGTATATGAATACCAAAACCGAAATAAATACCGGTATTTTTCGAGCGGACTCGGAGTCCCCACGACTTTTGCAATCCTCACACGAAACAGTCGGGCTACCCGAGTGCATGCACGTATCAAACACCCGCCAGAGTCCGTAATTTCGGGTATCCGCACATCCCTAGTATAGTACATATATTAACGCCTTAGTTATACTTATTTCCTATTACTCACTTTATTCATAATATCTACAGTAGATGGATGAGTCCAGAAGCAGTCATGCACAGAGACAAATGTAATACCTGCTTCTTTACAATGTATGCTAGTAAGCATCATGTGAGTAGAATCCAGAGAGTGTATAAAATTTGGTGCGAATGCATTTTTTTGTTTCATCGTATCAGGTTTCCTGAAAATAATAGAATTCGTTGTCACTTTAGAAGTGATTATTTTGATTAAGGATCGAAACAAACAAGGCGGGTAAAACGCCGAAGGCGTATGGCCGCTAGATTCAAGAACAGGATATAGGATTTCGGCCGACAGAATTCCTATACACTGTTCTTGAATCTAACGGTCATACGCCTTGGACGTCTTGCCTGTCTTGTTTGTTTCTACTGTAATACAACATCTACATATATTCATACTAACTCATTTGATATTTTGTTTTCTGATTTTTTCAATTGTTTAACATATGGTTGTATAATCGGCAAACCTAGAGGAGTAATCCATTCCACTTCTTCACAACAAACAGTGGAAATGATTCGAGCACATGATGTAAACCAATCCTGAATTTCTCTTGCACTTTTAAACATTGTCCTTAAAGTCGAAAATGTTTTTTCAGTTAAATATGAACTAGCAGACCAAACGTGTTCTTCAGGGAACTCTGCTATATCTAGATATAATATGGACAGTGAATATGACAAGAATTACTTGGCTGTAAAAGTGAAATTAAGTATGTACCTTTCAATTGCTTCGTTATTTGTAATTTTGCACCATATTTTGTCACACCGTACACTGTTGTCATTACAGTTTGCTTTATAACTTTTCTTTTTACAAATCCGTCTAATATTATGGCAATTTTTACTCCATTTTTGACATCAATTTGTCGACTCCGCTCGATCTAAATGAAGGAAACAAATAATATATACACACATATATATGTATTATCGGTAAAAAATGTGAATAGATATTTGTAATGAACGTAACATACTAAATCGGCAACTGTGGTATATACATCCTTTGGAGTGTCGAATGGATACAAATTGACACTTTCTGCACCAATTTGATCTCTACCAAGTGCTGCATAATGTTGAAGCCCGTTACAACTTCCGTCTTGATGTATCGGAAACCTACTTTCATATTCTTGTATATTTGGTGCTTCCAGTGCTCTTGCTATTTCCATACAACCTGCTAGTGTTTGCCATGGTTCCTCTGACTGTTTCCACCACATTTTACCCTGCGTGATACAAACACCACTTCAATTATAGATTATTAATAAAAATTCGTTCTGAGATAAACTAAATTATAGTATAAAATGTCTTCATTGTCAAGTAATTAATGATAATTATTAATAACTTCGATCGTTTATACGAATGAAATAAGTGAAACACACGAAATTCACACGGCAGTGAACGTGTTAATACAATTAGATAAACTTATAAATGTGTATGTATTTTGCAATGCAAGTGGAACTTACTGTTAAGGGCTTAGCAGCACTGTCCAATATATTATCTAAATTTTCATTTGCGAATTCAAGTCGTTCCTTAACAGAACACCCTTTCTTTTTACTTGTCAAATTAACAACGTGCAATTTCAGCCAATCCATTCCGTTCGGACCCAATGGTTTAGACTTCGCAAATAGCAGTAAAGAACGACTCAAGTCGGATGCCAGATGATTCAAATGAGGAGGTATTGGATAAACTCGTCCTCTAAAATCCAGATTATGTGGCAGCCAAAATACTTTGTTTCTAAACTTTAAAATAATAAAAAAAACTCTTTTTATCTTCATTTTTTCTATGAGAAACCACATTAAGTGTGTATTTGAAACAATGAAGAAAAACATACACGATTAGCAAGAGACAGCCTATAAAGTGCATCGCACCACAAAGAATAAACTTCATACTTTTTCTGCTGAAACTTTGCCATTTCTATTGCCATTTTTCGCTTTTCTTGAGCGCTGGCTTTCTTCTGTAAACGACTTGGAGGAATCAACATTGAAACTGATTGAGGAACACTTAATTCCACGGAACCTCCTTGTTGAAATATCTATGGCAGTCAGGGGTTCTTTATAAACATTGCGTTCAGCATTTGTTTTTAATAACAATTACAAAAATATTAAAAAAGGCGGTCACCTCTATTACGATGTCAAGTATGGGAGAATTAATTGTCCATGGTATAGAACTTAGTTGATTCAAAGAATCAAATACTGGATACAGTTGTTGCACTGGTGTATTTTGTAGCTTTTGCCATAAACTGTCCTAGAGAATATAACGATATTGCATTGTGAAATTACATTGTTCATGTGTTAAAATTGCATTGTAGGGATAATTATACGAAGTTCGAATAATATCGTGGAACAAATAAATTTCAAATATTATTTGGGAATAATAACTTACTGCGCCATTAGAAACTCTAACAAAATCTGTTGATGTTAATAGATACCCTCCTGTATGCACTGATGTCCATGGTCGCGGTGGAGCGATAGAAGGTATAAAAATTGAATTAAATGACAGTGTATTTGACTGTGCTTCTTTGTACATCTTTGATACAACAGGATGAGGTTTAATCTATAACCAAGAGATTAAACTGTGATACACAAAATATATTTCATAAAATATATATGTATATACCGACATTCAAAATATACGAACCTGTTCAATTAAATAAGTTTCCTTATGTCTAAACAATGTATAAAATGCGGGAATAGAGCTTTTCACTTCATGTCCTTTGAAGAGGTCGGGTTTAAGTATCAAATCATTTAAAATGATATTATACAAAAACTTGCCTACATTTGCAATCACATCTTTAGACCAAGAATAACACATAGTGTTTAAAGAAGTACCAATATTCTCCTCTTGTTGTTCAAAATATTGCCATACTGTACGATTGTTCATATTAGCGAACCGTTCTACACTTTCAGGATGTAAGTACCATTTTAGATACTTTTGATAAATTTTAACTATCTTATCGATTACACCATTTTTTTCTTTGCTTTGAATCTGCAAATAATTACAATATACACGTTTTCACTTTGTGAACTCAGCGAAATTCATTTACATATATCCATAATAGGTAAATTTAACATTACATTAATAAGTTGTACAAAAATATATCCACCTACCTCGTATTTTTTATAAATATTCGTTCCTATGTCGATATGTAACAAGTTAAGAGCCATACTAAATGTTTCTGAACCATTGGCTATTTTTCGAACTTCTCGTATTATAGCATTTAAATAGTGTTCCTTGTCTAATACTTCCAAAAATGGAGATAACACGGTCAAACTATTAAAAGAATGACGCTCTTGTTCTTTCAAACATTTTAAATTTCTTTCAAACGCTACTGACGCTACCCCTTTCCAATAATTTTCTAATTCATCAACTTTTTCCCTCTAATTAAAGAAAAGAAAAATGAACGATCATTATTATGTCAAATTTATGATATATAGAAAATAGAGGGTTCTTGAAAATTTCAGGATTCTCAAATATGTCGGGTTTCACAAGAATTTGCAAATCTCGATATATTCGAGGACCCTAATATGCTTGGGGATCTCTAACATTTTTGGGAATAATCCTGTATTCAAGAATCTCAAAATTTTCGAGGACCCATCCCAATAAAAAATAACCTAATCGTGCTTTGTGACACTAAAATAAATTTAAATATAAAATGAATTTCAATTAATGTTCAACGAAATATAACAATAACAGCAAGGATCTTACATATTCAGAAATAATATTCATATTTCTTTGAGGCTTGTTTATACTTTCTATTGGCACTTCAATGTCTTCCTCGGATTGAAGTTGCACTTTTAGATTACTTTTTAATTCGTCCATTGTTAGTATGTCTTCTGCTGGACTGCAATAATTATCCCTCATGTGAACTTTGTTTACAAGATTGCACATGTATCCTAAATTCACTGTAGAATGTGAAGGCTCGAAGTTTGGTTTGTGTAATCTAATTACTTTCAGTACATTTTCACGCTGATTATGTTTAAAATGCGTTTTGTTGAACATCTCGTTCAACGTAATTCCATTCATATTCATTTCACTTATCAATTTTTGTAATAAATCTGAATATAAAAAACGCTTATATTAATTTCCTGTTTTATATATAAAATTACTTCTATTGAATTGAAATTACCTAATTGATTTTTTTTTGTGTTACTCCGTTCCATAGCATCGAACACATACACGTATGTCTGTGCTGTTGGTTTTACAGAATCATTTTTTATCATTTCATATAAGTCTAATACTTTTACAAGATCTTTTCTAAAAGCATATGCTTCTAGAACAATATTATAAAGTTCAATACATTCACTACTATCTTTTAAGTTAGTCTGCATAACTTTTCTATACCTCATTAACGTTTTGTTTGCTCTGTTTATCATTTTACAACTTAAATACACTTGCATATGTGCTAACAAATTGTCAATATATTGTTTGGAAGCATACTTATTATTAATTTTACGTTCACAGTCCCCTGATTCTTTCTTACTTTTCCTATAATACAAAAATTATATAATTTAAGAATATTATAAATAAGAAATATTTTTTAACTATTAGATTAAGAAAAATTAAAAGAATAAGAATAGCAACACATAAATTAACATACAATAAAACTTAAATGTCTCAAGGCTCATATTTTTAAATTATTATAAAATAACGATCTAATTATATATATGATGAATACTGATTATAATGGATACAATTGTTTTATTTCAAAATGAAAAACATACGTACACCTTTGATGAAAACACTCTTGCATTTTCTTTATTTGTAAATTTTATATTTTTTGATTTTTCAGATGTATTTTTATCGTTATATAAATCCTTGTAATGATCAGTGACTTCAGATAAGTTACTTATATTGCTTCCCTGTTATAATTGTGTTAATACATTTTTATTTATATAGTAAGACATATAGAAATCAAATTTTAATACTTACAGTACTGACATTATCTTCATTGTTAGGGGGAGTAGAGTTTTCTTCCGATATATTTGAATCTGAAACTTTGATCAAAGCAAGATTTGAAATTTCAGGAGATTTTTGTAAGATATCACCATGATTAACCAACATTGTTATATTAGATGCCTTAATTTTGTGTATTGATGTCTTTTTATTACTTGATTTTCCAGGTGTTACTGTAATAAACATATTCCATATTAAAATGATTGTTCAAGATTAAATATTATTCACTCATGAAAAAGTTATTAACATAAAATCATACCTTCAAGTAGCTCTGCATATAGTTTCTTTTGTCTAACTCTTTTCTTTATCAAAGAACGACCTAATAAATTTGCTGTTGTCGCATTAGTCCGAATTTGGTGATGCATTACTATAAATTAAATTTATAAAAATAATTAATTAAAATAGTAAGAACTTCTTTGTTAATCATGTCATACAATGATATACTACATTTTCTTAAAATAGATTTTGTCATAAAAATTGAAAGCAATATTTAAAGATTATATAATATTTAAAATAGTAAATAATTTATTATAATAAATAAAAGTTACATTTTTAATGCTAAAAATGTATTAAATTTGGAGAATGGTGCAAAGAAACATGCAATGATGGTAACATGCAATGATTGTAAACCACATGAACGACAACTATTTAATATTTCGTAAACACATGCAATTCAAAAAGTATTAATAAATTTAACATACATTTTGATACTTTCCCATGATAAAAATTACAGAAGGAGCACAACCGCATTGAATGCAGCATTATTGTTTTTGGAGGAATAAAAAGAACACAATTCGAAGAAATTCGTGTTGTGAACTGCAGTAAAAGAAGATTGTACATCTTTGTACAATAAACAAAATTAATGACAAACTATTAACAGATTCATCATCTAATCAAGTTTTAGGTATACGAAACAAGTAACCTAAAACACAAGACAAAAAGCCGCATTTTGCTCCAGGAACACAAGTCATGAAATACTATATTGTATAGATGTGCATTATCTGTTTAATAACAGAATGGTATTGTTAGAGCGAAAATGTTCTCTCTGGTATTATCTATATTGGCCATGGTTGACTTACGTATTTACAGACAGTGTTGCCGCTTATTGCACTGTGTCATCAGAGATTTCTTCTCTAGTAGAGAGTGCTCACGCTCGGGATTTTAATGTCCCCGGTATAGTGCTGCCTCTTAGTCTAATTTTTAGCCTGGACCAGAACCTGCATCATCTTTTAGGCTGGATCAGAGCCTACATAGAAGAGCCTCTTTTAACATAGAAGTAGCATCCACTCTGATATTATTTAGAATCCGCTGTTAATGATGCAGGTAAGATAATGTAGGTTCTGGTTTAAGCTAAAAAGATGCAGGTTCTGATCCAGGCTAAAAATTAGACTAGGGGGCAGATCTATACCGGTGACACTAAAATCCCGGGCGTTAGCACTGTCATTTTCTCCCTGGTGTCACGTCCGCATGTCAGTGTGCTACACTGAACATTCATTGTAATTTTTTGTTTATGAGTTGGTATATTTATAACTACTAAAATTGAATTGAGGTAACAATTGATGAAAACTAAATGTAACTTGAAAATTGCTAACTAAAATGTAATGTCGTTTATGTAATTGTTCCATAGAGCATTAATATGCTTTTACTTTATTCAGAGTTAGGATTTGAAATAAATAATAAATTTAATAAACCTTATTCATTTTATTATGTACATTGTCATTGAATTAATATATATAATATAATTATTAACAATATATACACATGTGTATGCAAATACATTTTCATTATTTAAATCATTAGACTTTCAATTTTCATCATTTCTATTTTTAATTTTTGTAAAACGTCGATAAATAAATAGGACAATTTTAGCTGGAAACGTACCATAACGGAACACAACTTATTTCACTGTTTAGATTATCATTCGATTTATTTATTCTCTGACATATGGCGTGCAGTATGGCACGTTATCCGTTAAGATTTTATTAAGCGGTGTATTAAGAAATTTGTATTCATTAGTGATATAATGATTTATTTTCAAACAATTTTACCGTCTCGTTTTTTTACTATTAGTATGTGTACATGATACTAATAGTAATATTCCGTGTAGATGAAGGTGAGCATACATGTATGTAAACGCGATAGGTATGTCATATTAAGTCAATCATTATTTCTCATAACCTTTTTATGAATACGAAATACAGCAGATGCAATTAGACAATCTTAAAAGATGTGGTTAAATCCATACGTCTTGTAGCCGACAAGAGGCGAAGATAGACGTATACCATTTCCAATGGAGTGGACCGTGTTCTCGTGATTTTTGGCTCGAAGTAGATTTTACCGTATCTTCGCTTTGCGAGAAATTTTATTCGAAGTCTAGTTAACTGTATAATCTCTACAGCGTATCATATCATGGCCTCGACAAAAAGAAAGATTCAAATTGGTTCTGCTTGGTTTCAAACAAAAATTAAACTAAGACCACAGCATCGAGGTATCCATCACGTTACCGAAGAAATACTAGGAAAAATTCCGGAACTCTGCGAATTTTCTGTTGGACTTTGTCACATACAAAGTAAGTGAAATTCTATACTATGTAATTTCTTTATCGTTATGCCGTTTTTGCAAAAAATATTACAATGGTTGCACTAAACTGTATGCAGTACATCACATTCCTTATTTTGCTTAGTGTAATTTTCTTTATAATCTGTTGCACATAGAATATCAGGCGAATATCAATATACATATCTTTCAATTAACGGCGTTTTATACATAAATACGCATAAATAATATAAATTCTAAATGTACATATGTACATACATTTAACACTTTTTTTGGATTTATATATTAATAAAAAAGTTCAACACGTGTTTTTGTATTATTTCATAATGTATAAACTTTCGGAAAGACATAAATAATATAAATAAATTTGATATAAAGTAATTTAAAAAAATTTCGTTTATAAGAAGACATAAACATTTTAATTTTAAAACTTTCAGTTCTTCATACATCAGCAAGTTTAGCATTAAATGAAAATTGTGATCCAGATGTTAGAGATGATGTAGAAATGATGCTTAATAAAATAGTTCCTGAAGGTTTGGCCTATAGACATAGTCGGGAAGGACCAGACGATATGGTAAATTTATAAATGAATAACTATACTGTTTTCATGATTGAATGAATTTTATAATCTTCTTGAATTGATCCTTTTGTGGTTGAGTACATTATTAAATTTGATTATTCCTACACGTACTTGCTTATAATTTGTTTTCTTAAGAACCAGTAATTCTTACAACATGAAAAAGTAAACTGTCCTATAACAAAAGGGTTAATAAGTAATTTTTTTTAATTTGAAAGTTAGTATAACTCTAACAACCAATATGTTCATAGCTGAATATCTATAAGTTGTTCCAAATTCATACAAATGCTCTATAATTGTATTAATTGCAGCCAGCACATGTGAAGGCATGTTTTCTTGGTTCTTCGTTGAGCATTCCAATTACCGATGGGAAATTGACCTTGGGAAAATGGCAAGGAATTTGGCTATGTGAACATCGTAACAATGCTGGAAGACGTAAAGCTGTAATAACATTAACTGGTTGTCTCCGGGATCCTGCAAGTAGCCCTTTGACTCCTGTCAGTCCTATTGCCTCTACTAGCAGCTAGGACCACTCACACCCCCAAAGGCGTAGCAAACGTCATCTGGGCATATCTAAATCTAATTACTCGATCTAGCGGCTGCTTAATTTTAGTCCAAATCTGAGAGTGTAATGGAAAAAAGAGTGTATGGATACTATAAAAGTATACACACAAATATAAAACTTTAACTTGTGGATTCAATTACAATATTAATCATATTATGGAATTTAGTCACTTTATCAATACATAGGTTTTAGAATAATAAAAACTACTGACAATATTTATTATATATATTATATCATATCTGTATATGGAAGTAATGCATTCATTATTTGTACTTTAATAGGTATAGCAGTAAACAATGAATTTACATTTGGTAGTCCTTTTCAGACTACTAAGTACACATTCCAATCTAAGTTAAAAGCAGTGGTTTAAAAAAAATACGGTTTAGTAAACATGATGTTGTTCAGTAGTTATAAACTGCCAGAGCATGTGTATACCGTATACAATATCCCGAAAAGATAAAATCGAATTAACTTGAAGTATCCAGCACTCTTCTTTATTGCTCTTAGATCAAATTGTGCATTCTAATATAATGCGTCCAATACTCCGAATTTAATTATATAGCTTTATTTAAGAAGTCCTTTTATAAAAACCATGAACAACAACAAAATAGCATTAACAAATGCTCGGCTGAGAACTGGCATTATTTTTTCTAATATTCGAAGATATCTCAGTTTGAGCATGTGCAATATGTTACAAATTTCTAACTCAGTGCTTATCATAGGGTAGGCATTTCTAATGACGTTTCCATTGCATTGGGGGTGTATATAGGCTTATAATCAACACTTCTTTGCTGTGCTAATATATTTCGCCTAGAGATATTTACATACCTTTCAGTAATAATCTAAACAAGTGGAGACAAGTTGGAATGAAAGTAGAATTCGATAACAGTATTGAGCTATGCAAATAATGATTGTATTGTTAAGTAGTCATCAAGTTCAGGAAAGTATTATAATTCTTGATTAAACTAACCAAAATATGTGAAATATCATCTGGGAAAACTAGCACTGCAAAGGGTTGTAATAAAGATTGATTATAATGTTACGAAATTAACCAAAGCTTGTCATGGGGGCTTGTTAACGTATCTAATATACTGTAAAGCAAACAGTTGATGTTAGTTGTTAATATTTCTCATATGTAGTATAAATGGTCATCCATTACAATTAATGGAAAAGCTTTAATGTAAATTATCCAATAATGCAGTTCATATAGCTTAAACAGAAACAGCTCAAAAACTGTAGCGTTATAAAAAATTGTAATACTTAAGACCATCAATTTGTAGCCAATCAAAAATTTTGTTTATCCATTCAAAAATTTTTAAAGCTCGTTAATATATTTCGTTTTGTAACGTTAAAAAGTCAAAAAGCAAAAATGCCATGTGTAGACGCCATTTTAAGTTTTGTAATCGACCTCCTTAAGCAGGTTGTTTAATAAGTAAAATGTATGAGTATAATGAATATAACCAAGTAAAGAAATGTAATAATAATTCACTAGCAATTTACTTGCATACTAAGTTCATTTCAATGATTCGATAATTGGTACTGTACCTTTTTTTTTATAAAACAATTACTGTAGCAGTAATGCAATACATATTACAGTAATAATATATAAATATATTTAATTGTACATTAATATTTCTAAAGTAATTTAAATTTATGTTTCGTTTTTCAATGAGATTGCATTAATGAAGTTCCATCAAAATTAATATAATAGAACCTATAAAAAATAATCCGTTTTTTAAAAACACATACTAGTAATTTTTTTAAATCTAAATTTGTGGATATACATTAATAATTTGTAAAATTTTGTATGTTTTCTATTACTTTAACATTTTTGGTGATTACCATGTAATTATTATTATCATACAAACTATGGAATACAAAAAATTCAAACCTTATATGTAACGTGTGTCTTGTAAAAATGAATAACATATTGGCAATTGATTTAAATTGAGTTTTTATATGATGCTAACATATAAATAGTAGGTACGTAGTACTTACATCATTTTTATTTTATCTACGTATTACACTAATTTCATATAATTTCTTACTTTTTGAAATAAGAACTTCCTTACAGTACTCCAACAAGTGATGTTAAAAATGTGAATGTAATATACTTGTATGTACAATCTTTAAAGTTGTTCCAACATTATTCAATCTTTTTCCTATCTGTATAAAATCAAATGTTATTAATATAGTGTCTTTTGACGATGTTCATATGTTATCCCGTGTGCAATGTAAATTAAATAACATTAACTCATACATATATATGTCGAACGATTCAATGAATATTTTAACAAGAAATGTTAAAAGAAAAAATAGTTTTATCTAAACGTTTTTTATTAAATTTTCAAATCTCTTAATTTTTAGTATATTGCATATTTCAAGAAAATAATTATAAACTCAAAACATATTTCTGCTTCGGAAAAATTTTTTACGAAAACATAATATGAATGGAATTTCAAACATTGTACTTTTTGTGTGGAAAAAATTATATTCAAATATTCAGTTATTGATCACACACAAGATGAGATAAGTAATATATAAACTGACCATATGCTTTTAAGTTGTCGTTTAAGTTATTTAATATTTATAAAATTTTCTAAGTGTACAAAGTTCGATTAGTTTTTAGCTGGATATAGTGGACCTGTATCATTATATAAACAAAATTTAATACATTAAGATTATACAATATATATATATATATATACATATATATATACATATATATACATGTATATATACATATTGATTATCATAACATAATTTAATCTTATTATATGTACATATAACATTATATTTAAAGAAACCATAGTGAGAAGATCACATTTATGAGTCAGTGTAATGAAATTTGATTGAAAATATTGTATATTATCTTTAACGTTAGAAAAATAAAATTGTTTATACAAAAATTATAGTAAATAATTTTACTACTTCAATAAATTTGAAGGAACACGAAAAAGGACTTAAGCACAAAACTATCTGCCCTAATTTTTATTTTTGTTCGAATTTATAGTATACTAATTGCAGATCAATATTATAAAACTTCATTTATATGTATGTGCATTAAGAAGTATAGTTACGTAGAACGGATTTAAGATTTAAAATGTACAGGTTCAAATATACAAATCAGGACTTCAGAAACATATTTTATTTGAACTAGTAGTCAATGATACATATCTATAAAATATTTAAAAGATATTGTTACCAATTACAAATAATGAAAAATATTTTATTAACATTATTAACGTAGAAATAATGTAGTTCCTAACAATCAATTACATTTGTAAAGTGTTCATAAAAACGGTGGGTTTTTTACTTTATACATCCTTAGTTTTCGTTTGTAGACAAAATACATATTACATAGTAGTAACCATATTAATATTAAAATATTTATTAAAATATTGCACTTATGTAATTAAGTTTTTCTTCAATTTGTCAAATGAAATTAATTTTGATACCCTGACCACATTCATATCGTACTACATAAATGATAGTGTATTATTTTAATTTAAACAAGAAGGTACGTTGACATTGTATATTACAAATGAAAACTTATATGTATATTATCATTAATAATGCATTGCAAAAAGTCTGCACCAATATTATTCTTAACACATAATAATGACTGTAATCGAATACAGATTTTCATAAAATATGTTTGTAATAATATATAGTGATCATTTTTTAAACATATAGGGAAATACATCAGATGGCTTTCAAACGATAGTGTAATACACTTAGAGTGATTCAGAGTATCACCCAATATAACGTTCTACTATCTTCCCTCTATATTCTTGTTTGTTTGATATATTAATAGTTATTTTAATAATACATCAATATAAAAAAATATTTATCCAAATATATTGATCCCAATATATTACTTTATTAGAATAGAAACTCGCTTCTTAGTTTTAATTACCTTAGACTTTGTAATTTTTATTATGCTAAAATTGGTTTCATAATTATGTATTACATCTTTCGCAACCACAATTAAAGCAATTCAGGACCAATGTATCAAACATAATATAATGTATGTCACCAAATTTAAAAGTTAAAATATTCATTATGCAAGTCAAATTTAATGAGTGTATCTGATTTCGTATTTTTACCATTAAAAAATATTTAAATAAAATACTTCAAAAAATATTATGACTATGATATATATATATGTATATATATTAGTATAATGAATAATATTACTATATTAGTGATGCAGAACCTATAATCTTCAATATAACTCGATTCCACTAACGATGTTAAGATCCTCGATATGAGATTCATATTGTTTTACTTTATTTTCATAACTAAAACAAATATTTCATATAAACATTTTTATACTTCAGATTATGAAGTATTATAATTCAGATTATTTTTTCAAAATTATATATCGCTGAGAAACATTAAGATATTTGGAATTAATAACAATTCTATAAAATTAATTTTAATTGTATACATATATAAATTCTTTTTGATAGTTGATTACTCGTATTAAGTATATAGTAGATTCAAGTTATAATTTAAACTTTTACTTTTGTAGGCAATACACAAAAGTACAAGGAGTTAATTGACTTGGGGATTAAAAATATGATTTATAATTTCTGGTGATGGCTTACCATCTGGTTCATTACCGGATTCACTAAATTCTTTATAATTTTCAGGTATTGGGTGTGGTCCCGGATTTCTCAAATCATTTGCTTTATCTTGTACTTCTTTGAACGATGCTTTAATATTATCTAACGCTGTGCCCAACCCCGTTTTTATTAGATTAAATTCTTGTGTAATAAGTGAAAGTCGTCCCAAGAGATAATTTAAGTTTTTATCGACTTCTGTCATACGTTTCGTTATCTCGCCCACCTGAACACAAAAAATATTTATTTAGGTAAAATTTAATACTGTCATATCTGATAAATTCAAAGGTTTTACCTTGGTTTCCATGCCATCCATAGTAGTAGTTGTACCATTGACATAATCCACGTTTTGTTTATGCAATTTTTCTAAAGTTTTTGTGCTTTCTGTCATTTGTTGATACATAACATTTATCTGTCGCCAAACCTTTTACAAAAATAAATTTTATTTTATACATAGTTCAAATAACAATGGTATGAAATGTCATATATAATTACTACCTCATTCATTTCTTGTTCCATTTTAATAGTTAAATTTGCCAAAGCATCATTTTGATTGTCCATAATATCATTTGATATACCGTCAAATCTTTGATTTAAAGTATTATTGATATTTACACCTTGTGCTTTCACTAAATCTCCTACTTCTAGAAGAATTTGGTGTACTCCATACTCAACTCTCTTTTTAGTATCCAAGACATGATCAGCCATTGAAACCATTACAGATTGTCCCTTTTCAAGATCATTTAATTCTTGATTCACACGTTCAGCATTATTTGCCAAGTCCATCCTGAAATCTCAAAAATATTTAATGGGGTGCTGTCAACATTGAAAAGAAAGTCATAGTTGACTAAATCGTTCCCTACATTTGTACAATATATATATATTACCTAAGATTTCCTATTGTCTCCTTTGTCTCAACTTTAGTCTTCTCTAATTTATCTTCTAAATCATTGATTTCTTTGGTAACAACATCCTTTAAAGCATGTTTAGCTTCCTGTAGGAGCGTTTGCGATTCATTATGATGGATGTTGTTAATCCTGAAAAACAAAGTATCTATGTTATATGCATTAATTACATTCTTAAGTATAGTTTTGTAGTAATCTATAAAATATTTATTGCTAGAACAACATATTCTTTTGAATTTACAGAATCTTTAACAATTACATAAATGTTACCTCGGTAATTCTTGAATTTGTTCAGATACGTTTTCTAGAAGTTGTTGTATAGAAGGTATAGCTCTTGCATGTTGATCAATATTAAGAATAGCATCAAGCTGTGGTTTTTGTAACCTTTCTTTAATTGTCTGACTGTGTTCTCTAACTTTCTCCAGAGAGATCTCAAGATCGCTAAGCCTCGAATTAACATCCTGGATCTATAGAGTATACAAATTTAGTATAGGTTTTAATGTGCTATTGAACATTATTTACCTCCGTCAATAGTGCTTGCGTTGTTCCCGTTTGAACGTTTGAAATATCTTTTAATTTCATGGCTTCAGATTTTAATATCAATTCAGCTTTTGAAATTCTTTCCATTAATACTGATTCTGTATTGTTTAGTTTTGAGAAAACAAGAGACGCATTGTCAACGGGAGGTGGTGTAGCAACTGGTCGAGCATTCACTTCAGATACTTTAGTCTCGATATCTGTAAGCCAACCTTCTAACCGACTTTCTAAATCTTCTAAAGTATCAACAGTTTTCTGCATTTGAATTCTCTCACGTTCATCTCTCTAAACAAAATAAATGAAAACCGAATTCAGAATTTATAACAAATATATTATAATACAAATCTTGTTAATTAATGAAATACCTGTGAAATTAATTGTTCAATTCCTGTTACTTTCTCATCGAGTTTTGTTATTTGTAATTTAAGGCTATCCACTGTTGACATACGTTTTGTCAAAACAGCAATAGCCTTTTTCAATTGTTCTCCTAATTGACGTTCTCTTACTTCGTGTCTTTCTAATTTTTCAGTATTTTCTCTCATCATATGCACTAAACTTAACATCGCATCTTTAATGTCTTCGTGTCTAAAAACAATAATCATTTTTCTGACAAATGAATTTTTGTTTAAAAATAAACTTATGTAATAAGTATTAACAATAATTTAAAACGTACGTAATTTCCCTAGTATTGCTTAGGCTGACACAAAGTAATTGTAAAGACAATATCAAAATATACTTCATTGTTGTGGCAGTGCTGATAGCAAATGGTGATAGAAATATCTGAAATAATAATAAAAAAATATTACATTTACTCTACATAGTAGTGTAATTATATTTACCTATGACTGAATTGTAATATCAACTAGAATATCATAGGAACTAGCAAACTAGATTCAATATCTTTAAAATGAGTGGAATGCTTCCTTTAGTCAATTAATTGAATACAGTGTTATTGAGATAAGAAGCAAAGAGGTCATTGCTGATGACTCTGATGGTAAGAGCATCTTTGTCAGCGAACTGCAGTAGTAATTAAAACTTTCATACATAGTTAAGAAAGCAAATATTTGATTGTTAACAATTACAATTATGTTGAATTAAATATGTAAGTTTTTTTTATTTCAATTCAATATATTTGGAATATTTGAATGCCAGATATTAATAAAGTTATAATTATTTATTTTAAATTATGAGTGTATTGTGCATAAATTCTGTTTATATATATATTAAATACAGATGAAGAAAGAGACAGAGCAAGGAAGAGAGAGAGTGAGAGAGAAAATAGGATAAGAAAAATAAAAATACTGTCCTCTTTTTTATGAATAGATGTACACATGCAGATAAACCAGAGTGATGTATAAAGCTATTAGGTATCTTTATTATACTTTGTACAAAAGATGTAACTATTTAAAAGTCATATCTTTATTCCTTTGTATCAAAATGTGTAAAGCTTTTCAGTGTTGAACGTCACAAAGAGAGTTCAAATTTTAGCTATTTTTAGATCTACAGATATACATCAACTGCCATTTGATGGAGCCATATGGTCCATTTAAACCATATGTTTCAAGTGCAATAAATTCCTTTTTTATACTAATGCTTTTGAACATGTCACTGTGTTTAAAATAAAGCACATGTGTTGGAACACTAAAATAAAATATAAGAAATCTATGAAGTCTTTCTTGAGTTACAATGTTATTGACTGTTGTACAAATAATATGTAATTTAGAAAAGACAAATACAATTCATTAACGTTAAGATTTATGTTGGCAAAATTAAATTGAAGTGAAAAATGGATATTTTTTAAAAACTAAACTGTTTTATCAATACTCATTGTATTTATATGATATAATTCTTATATGAATATATAATCCTTTTACAATTATCCTTTTAACAATTTTTAATGCATTTTTATTTATTAGAAATTTTCAATGATGTTAATGCGACAACATAATTAGTTACAAGTGAAAATTAACATTTTGTTAATATCATTTCCTTTATAGCAATAAAAATAATACAACAGTAAGTGAAAAATAATATACACTTTTCCATGTTATTTCGTAAATAACTTAAACATATATAATATATCATGATTCTTTTGTTCCTTCACATTTGAGAATATTACTAAACTTAATAGGTGTGTGTGTATAATCTATAAAATATCGATCTATCAGTTTAATCTATGATTACTAACGATATACATCGACCACTATTTTAAAATAAACATTAAAACGAAACAATTCAAATTACATCTCATGTGAAATAAAAACGACACTTTATTTATTTCAAACGTGTATATTATTTTAAACATAAAATATTTAGATACTTTAAGTTTTAATTATAGAGAAAAAAGGAACGCTGAATGCTAAAGTATAAAAATAATAATGTTAATAAAATACGATAAAATATTGCTCTAAATAGTATTTTGAGATATATGTACTACATAACTTTGTACTGTACAATAGTAAACAAATTTTAGTGTAAGTTGTTTTACACAGAAGTTGTTTTATTAGAAAAAAAAAACATATTGCAAGATGATTGCAATAAAAATATGATGAATTAATTTTAACAATACTGTTTTTACTTACATACAAATAGTAATAGTATTTTATTTCGTTGAGTAAAAAAGGTGGAGATATGAAAACTTCTGCTTCCTTATTCGATCAACAGAGAACTGATTCTCATGTCATTACCTAAGTCCACATTTGGATTTTTAAAAAACTAAACATAAAGTATATCCTACTATGTAGCGACAAGTAGCGGACAGTTTTCGTACTACGTATCGTACCGGTTCCATTACAAAATGTGGCAATAGGAACCATAAAGAGCAATACATACATTTACATTTATTATTAAAATATCGATTGCATTAAAAAAAAACTTGATACATATGTAAAGTTTGAAAGTGAAAGAATCAATAGAAATAGCACTGTTGCCAAACTTATAAATTGTTTGAGAGGAAATGAAAGTGCTCACGCCCGGGATTTTAGTTTCCTCGGCATAGTGCGGCCTCCGAGTCTAATTTTTAGCTTGGATCAGAATCTGCATCATCTTGTTAGCCTGGACCAGAACCTGCATCATCCTTTTAGCCTGGACCAGAACCTACATCATTAGCAGCGGATTCCAAATAATGCCAGAGTGGATGCTACTTCTATGTTAAAAGAGGGTCTTCTATGTAGAATCACAGACGAGGTATAGGAGTAGACCAATCACCATATGGGGCTTCGTGTTTCCCATGTAAACAACTGGTTTTCTTACGCCCTCTACGCTGACGAACGATAAATGCTGAAACTAGATCCACAAGAATGATCAAATCTGGTCAAATACAAATGATTGACGAGTTATGTATGTGTTGTTATGACTATATGTTCAAATTATATTTTGTTATTTGATGTCATAAAAAATATAATATTAATTATTACAAATACAATATTAATAATAAATACAATATTAAATAATTATAGATATCACGTTTTCAAATTATAGAAATACAATTTTCATACATTTATTTTACATATTTTATTTATACATTTCTCCATGCGTATAATTTTTATTCGCATTTTTATAATTTTTTAACACTATTAATACGCATCCATTTTGAATATATTTTGTAACTGAATTTGAAAAAGAAATTAAATTGAAATTTACTATATATTTTCATGTATATTTCATTTAAACAACATAAATTTTAGCTTTAAAGAATCTTACAAAATATCCATTAATATTAATTGTGAAATTCGAAAGAGTTAAGAATTAATTAATCAATAATTATGTAGCTCATCGTTTTTTGCGAGATGTCTATCATGTGACTCTGATTCAAGTTAAACAAGTTATCTGAAATCAAACTCAGTTATCAAGTTAAACTATGTCACTCAGAATGTAGTTGTATTATTTTCTTTCACGACTGTGGTGAGAAAATAAACGACGAACGCAACAGTACGACACGTACGAACAGCTATCCTCTCTGGTACGAACACTGCCGCATTCATCGAGCTCGATCAGAGTTGTTCAGTCGTGATGAAAGAATCGAATGACACCTTCCCACGGGGGGGGCACTCTCACGTACCGCCGTGTCCTTACGTTGCTTCTACTACGCGCGCGCTACACACAAGCGTACCTCTATTCTGTCCGTGTGACACATTACCAAAGTTTCGAGCGACTGGGCCGCAATCGATTCCCGGTTCGGCGAGGCGCACATTTTGCTACAACTTTTAAACTAAAGAAGATATCAATGCAAAATTTCGACTAAAAATCTTTTTTAAAGATCGGGTTTAATGGCGTATACTGAAATATTTCCTTCCTTAAATAATTTTTTTTGTTCATTTTTAAGACAAAGCCGGATACTATAGTCAAAAGTGCTTCCAAACCAAATTAATTTTTATTCGTACCATGCTCAACAAAAAATTACAAAAGAATTCAGGAATATTCTACGTAATATCATACACGACTGAGATTTCTTCAAAATTTTTGGCTGCAAAATCGATTTTTAAACAAATTCAAAAACATAAAATTGCCGATTTTATATCAAAGTTTTCAGTTGACCAGGTTTATGTTATTATGTTATTTGTGTCTTATCGTAATTATTAATGTGTATTTTTTCCAGATTTTCCAGATTATGCAAACATGTTTAAGAAAATTGTCCAGAAAGTGCACATTTCGAATTGAAGTTTCAGAGATACCAGTTTTATAAAAATTCAGTAGTTCGATATTATTGAAACAATTTTTCTTAATTTTTTTCAAAAGTTTTTATAAATTGCATCGTCGTAAAAAAAAAACAAAATCAATTGTTTCGATGCCCTCTGATCGTTTTGTAGATGTATTATGTTATATTGAACATTTTTATATTCAGAAAAACAGTGTAGAAACTTAAAACTGCGATATAAAATATTTTATTTACGTTACATTTCAATATATCACTATGAATCTCAACAGTTTCGGTTGACGCAGGCAGTAACATATTCGGCTGAGAATCTTTTGGTTCGGGATCGAATCCCGCATCGAATGAAAGTTTAAACTTTTAGATTTTTCAATATACCTTCATAAAATTGTGACGAGTGAATCGAGGGACTTTTCCTGGGGAAAATGAGTCCAAACTCGAGTGTAATCGAACAATTTTTATTGATACTTAATGTTGATAGAGAATCGATTATTATTGGCAATTTCAGCTTTTATATTTTTAATGCTAATAATATTTTTAATACGAATAAGTTGAAGAGCTCATCCCGATGAATATGAGCTCAAACACGACATCATTTGGACTACTTTCAATAAGATTGTAATTTTTATCGTAACATTACGTATCAATAAAATTGTTCGATTACCCTCGAGTTTCGACTCATTTTCATCAGGAAACGCCCTTCAATTCACTCGTCGCAATTTTATGGAGATATATTGAAAAATCTAAAAGTTTAAACTTTCTTTCGTGCGCGATTCTCCATCTGCTTACATTGTATGCCGTTTGTCAGTCGCTGGGTCTTTGAAGTTCTTCGAAGATATATTCGAAGCCTTCGAATAAAAGATACAGATAAAAGACCAAAAAATTATTCCAAGTTCGAATAAATCCGCTTCAAATAAAAAAATTCTCTTTACTCGTCGTATAAATTCTCGTCGAATAAAATTACTTATTCTACAAAGATAATTTTTTTATTCGAACCTTCGAATAACGAATAAAGATAAAGTATCTTTTATTCGAATCGTTATTTAAATAATTTGTTATCTAAATAGTGCCCAACCCTGTCGGAAGGTAACGCATTCGATTCCCGGTTCGGCGAGGCGAACATTTTTGCTATAACTTTTGAACTACAAAAGACACCAAAGTTGAATTTAGACTGAAAAAATTAACAAGAATCGGGTTTAATGGTATATACTGAAATATATTTTGTATTTTTACATAATTTTTTTGTTTTTTAATTAATCTTAAAAAATGTTCAAAAATACTTATTATAAATATTGTTGTTCAATCTTTTTTTAATCTCAAATAATTAAATTTATTAGAATATATCTGCTGCAAATGAAAAGCAATATCAGAAGTAGATTGAATAGGTAGCAATTAAATAGTGAAATGAAATTATTGATATCAACATCGTATTTTTTAAAATTAAATTTAAACTACGTTTTGGCTAATATTGAATTAATTTAATTTCTTATTATTATATTATTACACTGTTGTAATTGTAATTGCACGGGGAAGAAGACTGATGTAGTAGAAAGTACAAGAAAAAAGTATTTATCGAAAAAAAAATCATTCCATGCGGGATTCCATCCGGGACCAAAATATTCTCAAAATATTCGTAACGAAGACGTTACGTTATTATTATTATTACATTACACAGTTAGTAATGGAATTAAAAGGAAGCAACATTCCTTTGTTTCATGCATCATTTAGGCCTAGCATTCGCGCGGTGTCTCAACTAGAATCCTCGACATGAGATTTAAAATTCTATCAGCAACAGCGCCATCGTAGAATATTGGTTCCACAATATTAGTTCTGCATGATATGGCAGGGTGTGGCACCGAATGGTACGGTGCCTCTAGAGACCCCCGAGCATGAGACAGAAAAATACATTGGGTAATTGGTCTACTCCTATACCTCGTCTGTGCCGAAACCTCCGATGTTTTGAACAGTCGATATTTCAGAACATGGACAGGAAGTCCCATAAGATGTTAGGTCTATCCTTATATCTCATCTGTGCTAGAATTCTAAGGTGAAATATTGAAACTAATGCGTGAAGATGAATCATAATGTTAGAATAAAATTGTAATGAGGAGCAATAATGTTACACATATTTTCTTTATAAACGGTGAAATGTATTAAAATCTATAAAATTTTGCATTTTGTGATTTAACATTTGTCTTTCTTACTAAACTTACTTCTTTTCCCATTTGAAGCATAGTGATTAAATTTGTTTCATTCTGATTGTAATTTAAAGCATTATATCTTTTTCCTACATCATATATATATTTTTTTCTTATTGACAGACAGAATTCTATTTATAATTTTTAGTAAAATACAACATTTATTCATAAAATGCTATTAAAATCGATTGATAGTATTATTAGCAAAGTTCATCGTTAGATGTGCTTCAATTATAACTATATGCACAAATTTTTCTTAGTAAAACATTCCTGTTATCTTACCATTTTCTATAGACGTAGTATTACAATACTCTTTAATATTAACGTTTTCAATTTAAACTGCATTGTGTAGTAAACACAAATTGAAATATTCCAATTTTAATGGTATATGTTAACAATATATATAGAAACCTGAGCAAAATCCCTGCATAGTAATGTATAAATGATGATATAAGTATTTTTGCGATCACCTTAACCAAAAGTAAAAGTGTAATTTATTACATACTTACAGCCATTCACTTGAATTAATATATTTGTTATTGAAATTATTCTATATGTAATTCTAAATTTTGATTAGTTCCCATAACAGTATTTCTTAATTCGGTAATGCTACATACGGGATTTTCCCTTAAATCAAGTGATTTTAATTTATGTCTTGTTAGTAATTGTAGTATTTCTTCTAAATTATTTAGTTTATTATTTCTTAATGATAAAACCTCAAGATTGTCTAATGTTGGAAACTTTTCTAAACTTTCTAACTGATTACTCGACAGTAACAATTTCTTACAGTTCTGTAGTAAAGATAACTGATGTAAAGAAATTGATAGAAAGTTCGAACTCAGATTTACTTCTTCGAAGAAACTAAGATATTCATTATTACTTAATGTTGTCAAATTTAACCCTGAAAGATCGATTTTTAATTTTATATCTTCATCTTCTTCTGTGCTCCATAATTCGTGTAATTTATACTCTATGACATATTTACTTCCTGAAAAGATTATTTGTATGATAAAAACAAAGAAAATAATTCTTAATTGATTATTCTATTTTTTAGAATCTTAATTAAATATACTTACGTAAATCTTTATAATAATTAAGCCGAAAAGGATCAACTTCAAGCAAGGTATTCAAATTTGTTAAAATGTCGCTATTAAATTTCACAAAGTCGATTTTTCTCATTAAATGTACAGCAGTAAGTATAGCCCACTTGTTATCAGGTTCCCATTCTATAAGTTTCTTACATTCCGATAATTGATCCAGTAATTGGTCCTGATTGTAACAGGTTCTGGATTTTCTTGTTTTATAAATCCACTTTTGATTAAAATGATATATAGGGTAAACTTTTCCTTCAATAGCAACTTGGATTTCTCTTATCTCATTCAATTGTTTTTTAAATTTTCCAAACAACAATTTTGAAAATTTTGTTTTTTGCCAGGACTTCCATTGAACAGGTTCAATTACATTATTAATATACAAAGATATTGATTCCAATGGTACAGTTTGGTTAGTAAAGAGGATTATTTTATCTTCTTGTAATAAAACCTGAGACAGAGTAGAGTCAAAATCTCGAGCATTTAATAACCATCTTTGGTAAAACCAGGCGCTAGTATCATTTGGATCTGTAAATGTAGCATTCATCACTAAGTCCAGCTCTACAAGAAAATAATATATTGTGTACCACATGTGTATGTATGTTATCATATTATAAATAAAATAGTATTATGTAGAGGTGTGCAAGAACCTGAAAATGTCGGATTCCTGATGTTCCAGACGAGTCGAGAATTCCGCCCGATCCCAAATAAAATTCTCGATCTGTCCTAACCCAGCATTTTCGGGTTCTCGCATAACTCTAGTATTAAGATAAATTTTATATAATTTTTGTAGTAATTGGTACAGGTGACGAGTGTTACCATCTTTTTTCGTCTGATCAATGGTTTTTTGATCGCAATTATCGAACATAGTTGATAAAAGCCGGCTTCGATAATGCCAAGAAGAATAATTAGAAAAATTGTTTAGGATTTTTGAAGTAGAATATTTAAATTCATCTTCAGGAGAAACTCCAGCTTTCTGTACAACATATTGTCTATGATTCCAGCAGTGAACTAAAATAGAAGAGACATTTGTATTTAATTATATTTTAGATAGCCAAATGAAGAAAGTTAATAATATTGATAGCTCACAGTTTCTGTCGTCGATGTCTAAGTACCTAGTACATAACACTAATTCCCTTTTCCAGTCAGGCTCTTTCATATTTTCCATAATCCATATTCTTTGATACCATACATAATACGACTTGGGATAATTTTTCAAACAGTTTTCAGTGAGAACTAATTCACGTTTGTATGATTCATTTAAACGTTCTTCATTCCTATACCATTAAGCATATTTATATCTAATTTTACACATATAATGAAGCGCAAGTCAAGTGAGTCAATAATGAGTATTTTCACTTAAAATTTCCAATATTTTTAAGTATGGAAATCACTTTTACAAGTGAATACCTTACTGCTAGATAATAAAATGCTGTTTAGCAATGATTAATTATTACTTTTACCATAGAAAAAGTATTTTAATGACTATACAATAAAAAAATAAGTGATCGCAATAATTATCTCAATCAATAAGGTTTTCAAGTGTATTTGTTTCTTCAACGTTACTATTATGTGACTACCAATCATTTTTTGTAAATGCCTCTCTACGAATATTCCATAATGTATAAATGTCAGCATTCTCTATTAGTAAATGCTCGGAAACCATCATTAATTCATCATCGTATATTTGATCTTTCCTCTGTAACATTTTAATAATATATTTCATATTTATATTTCAATATAGTATATCTTTCTCTTTAATTAAAACATATTTATGTGAATCCATATTGAATATGATTATATGATAAATTGATAACATCGAAGGAAAATTACTTTTTGAAATATCAAGCTCATGTTAGCTCTGTACTGAACAACTTTTTTGGCCCTTTCTTTCTTTTTTATTGCTTCTTGTTCTGCAGTTGTGCGAACCTTCACTCTTCCGTGCTAAAAATCATATTTAATTATTATTTTCAGTAGAACTGACAATGTATGGAATAAAATATGAAAAATGTATACTGATATTGCTAAACTTTTATATGTAATAGTTCGAAAATATTAAATTAGTAATATTAATGTAATTCTTTATCTGCCTCGAATGTATAACTTTACTTATTGTCATTGTACATATTCCATTCTTGATTAAATTTGACAGTTAAAGAATTAATATAGAAATAGTCAATTTTATTACCATTGTAAATACTTTTAAGAATCTTCTATGTGAAGATCTTTTATTTCCTTAATTATTTGAGTATTGAACTCAATGTTATTACACTTGTATTTGTTGAACTTTTTACTTATTTCTATTTTCAAGGTTGAAAATTTGTTTCAACACTTTCAACGCAAAACTTATGTAAATATTTCATGTTTTACATTTAAACGATGTCCAAATAATTCTTTCTTTTTTAAATTAACTAATGGGCAGTGTAGATAGTAAAGAAAAATTAATTTTATTTAAAATTTTTTCCAACTATTGGTTACAAACTACTCATATCACTCACATACGTAATATAAAAAGGGAATCATATGGTTTATAATGTGACACAATGAAGTAATCTATATAATGTCTTCCATTGATTCGTGACTCACTACACTGTAGTTATATCCCTAGCTAGTTACCCTAGCCACAACCTGACCAACCCTAAGTTCCTGAAAATTCCTGAGAATTTCTGATTGGTTCCTAAACCCACTTGATCCCACTGGATCCCGTTCATTCCTACCAGGACTTCACCACAACCGACGAGGTACAAGCAGAGAGGATAGCTATATCTCGTCTGTGGTGCAACACAAAACAGCATAAGGTGACTGACGCACTCCTACATCTCCTCTGTGGTATTAGTTCCACAATATTAGTTCCCACCGATACGGTAGGATGTGACCCAGAAATGGTAAGGGGGCTCTAGAGCCCCACGGATGTGAGACAAAAAAGTACATTGGGTGATCAATCTACTCATATACCTCGTCTGTGCCACAACCCAGCTAATCCTGCTACACGGCGCGCACAGCGACGACAATTTAAATAGCAAACTGTTGGCCTTATGTCATTAACAAGATGACATAATATTTTAATTCATATTGTCCTATTTTATTAAAAAAATTGTGCCGTAATATATGTTACTTGAAAGTTTCTCTTTCTTTAACAGATTGACGGCCGAACAATCATCTCCAAAAATTTCGCAAAATCAAAGGAATATATTCGTTGTAATCCAAACAGCAGAATTAAAGGACATGGTAGGGATTACATCTTGAACTTTTCTAGATCGTATAAAACCTCATGAAAATTAATTTTTAAATATATATGAAGAATTGTGTCATCCACATATGGCCGACGTGGCAGTCAACGTGTTAATAATTTGAATAGGACGAAAATAATACTTATATTGATGTTATTCAATTCTTTTAATCTTTACACTGTATCAAATTACAGCTACTCATTTTTGTCATAACGCCCGTTAATGCATAAAATTCTAGTAATGATAACAGCCTAGTAATAAGTATTTTCACGTGTTTAGTATAACTCGTTTTGCTATTATTTAAGAAAACAGCCACGTAAAATTATGTAGATAAAAAATAAATTACGAGTTTTACACTTCCTGAAATATCATATTTACTTTTTTACCCGCTTTTGTTGATGAAGAGTTAAATACTGTTAATAAAGCGTAGATATTTTTATTAGTAACTTTATTTTGCATTTGGCAATGTTTCGTGTGTAAAATACTGTTCATAAAACACAATCTAATAAAAAATCAATTTGAAAAATATTTACATAATATGTACATATGTTAAGCAAATTGATTATCAGATAACTGTTAATACATAAAAATCAATCAAATTTAGAGATGAATATGTAATAAATTCTATCTACGCAAGCACGCCCACGATTTCCGCCTACATGGATTCGAATTATGTTTTGAATTTTTTTTATTTAAAACTCAACTTCGTGACAAACGCACAGTTTTCAACTTTTGTGCAATGAAAAATAATTTTCAAATTAGAAAATTATAGTAATTATGTTGCTTTAATTATTTGTAGTAAAGCCAGCTCAAATAATCCTGGAATATTAACATCAAACGGAGGTTACTTCTTTTGTAAAGTATGCGTGGTCAGTATGGATGTTGATTGCGAGAACCAATCAGAACGATCCACGAAAAGTGATATGTACGTGGTTATAAAGAGTGGGGTACTGAACTGAACGATTGAACTTTATGTCTAGAAGGAGATTGTATTCGTTTCAATCTTGTATTTTAACAAAGATTGTCCAGTGAATGTTTTCTTGAAGGCAATTGAGAATTGTAAATTTTTCAATATTTTGTGAAAAAAATGCACGCTCTTTTAGGTGAGTTTCACAAAGTAATATTTGCTAGCCGCCTCACAATATTTTTTATTACATCTGCCGGCATATCTATACTATTACGATATTTTTTTACACTTCGTTAAATATACATTTTGATTGATTTATTGAAATCAAAATATTCTTTTTGAGCATATTTATATGTATCTTAATATTTATAATTTTCGTTTAATATAGGTATCTTAATATTAATCACTGGAGCCCATTGTTTGTACAATTCCAATTCAGATGTTATAAAACTCGATGCAAGTAACTTTGACAGTTTGGTATTGAATAGTGATAATATTTGGGTTGTTGAATTTTATGCACCATGGTGTGGTCATTGTAAACAATTAACACCTGAATATAATAAGGCTGCTACTGCTTTAAAGGTAATATAAACACTTTTCTCTCTATTATATTGCCATTACATGTTATGTTCTTCTCAAATGATTTCCTTACCGAGATTATAAATTTTGATTAGGGTATTGTAAAATTTGGAGCAGTAAATGCAGATGAACATATGAATATTGGTTCAAAATATGGAATTAAAGGTATTCCAACAATTAAGATCTTCGGTGCAAATGATAAGCCGGATGATTATGCTGGACCTAGAACTGCAGAAGGAATTGTGGATGCTGTTTTAAATGCAATTACCAGCAAATCCAAAAAAGGCCTTGGGGGATCTAAGGTAAATATAACAGTGTATAACAGGCAACAATAACAGATAAAACATTTTATGAATCCTGTAACGCTAGTTTGTTTCCATTGTAGACGAAAGATTCCAAGGATGTAATTGAATTGACAGATGAGAACTTCGATAAAATGGTAATGAATTCTGAAGATATGTGGTTAGTCGAGTTTTATGCACCTTGGTGTGGTCATTGTAAAAATTTGGCTCCCATTTGGGCATCTGCTGCTACAGAGCTGAAAGGAAAAGTGAAATTGGGAGCTCTCGATGCTACTATAAACAAAGTTAAAGTAAGTAATTTGTCTTAACGTTAATTACACGTAAATCTAAATTGTAATTATTTTTTCATGTATTTAATGTAATGTGCCTCTAATATAGGCCAGTCAATATGAAATTAGAGGATATCCTACAATTAAATACTTTGCACCTGGCAAAAAATCTTTTGATTCTGTGCAAGAATATGATGGTGGTCGAACAAGCAGCGACATTGTAAGTTGGGCAATTGAAAAATTGGCAGAAAATGTACCAGCTCCAGAAGTAACTCAACTTGTAAATAAAGAAACATTGGAAAATGCTTGCGAAGACAAACAATTATGTGTTGTATCAGTTTTACCACATATCTTCGATTGTCAGGCGGAATGTAGGAATAACTATTTGAAGATACTGAACGAGCTGGGAGAGAAATACAAGCAGAAAATGTGGGGGTACGTATAAATAATGACACTTTATGTGCAGTGGTGAATTTATGTTTTGGATAGAGAACCTGAAAATGTGGGGTCGAGAATTCTATTTGAGATCAGGACGGGTCCTCGAAAATTTTGGAATTCTTGAATACATTGGGATTTACGAGTACATTCGGGTTCTGGAATGTATCAGGATTCTCGAGAATTTTCGAGATTATTCTCCGGTATCCCGAAATTTTCGAGAACCTGACTTGTCTCGCTCCAATGCCTTTCCGACCATCGGGTATTTCAGGTTCTTGTATACTTCTAGTTTTCAACTATTTATAAGATATCTTCCCCCCTTTTTCTTTCAATAGATGGGTTTGGGCAGAAGCTAGTGCACAGCCTCATATTGAAGAAGCATTAGAAATAGGAGGTTTCGGATATCCAGCATTGGCGGTTGTAAATATTAAGAAAATGAAATACTCTTTACTCAAAGGAAGTTTCTCTTATGTCGGCATAGATGAATTCTTGCGTGACTTAAGTTACGGACGAGGAGGTACGGCACCATTGAAGGGTGCTCATTTGCCTAAGATTTTTGATACAATTCCATGGGATGGCAAAAATGCTGAACTTCCACCAGCAGATGAAATCGATCTTAGCGACGTAGATCTCGACGAGAAGGATGAACTTTAATAACAGTAGGAAACCTTTCTGAAAAAAGTATGCACATCATATACATGTACCATTAAAAATAATTTAGCACTTATTTTTATATTAAATTATTATTTTGAATCAACATAACTGCATCTTGATGTACAATAATAATCGAATATCATCATCATTATAATATTAGGAACGTTTTCCTCATTTCCAGCTGAAGTATATCATAATTTTGTTATTCATACACTAACCCTCAGGAATTTTAATATGTTCAATTAAGTACTTGGATACAGAGTTTCCCCATTGAAGTCAATATTTGCAAGATCATATTTGTTCACTATATACAGAAAAGTGATGTATATGTAACTTGAACTTTGAATAAAGTTAAACATGGATGTCGCTTTTATTGTATAGAAATAAACAAAAAAAGTACAATATCAGAGACGTGTCTCAATATTTTTAAGCAATTATTTGTATATTTTTAAAATAACACTAAATAATATGGAGTTACAAAATGTCATAGCAAAAACAGAATGTGTATTTGTCATCTGATTGCATTTAGATTTTTTATGAAGATGCTGTAAATTTAAAGTAATTAATTACTGATACTTCATAACATATTGAGTGCATTCCATAGAATAATTTGGTGCTCCCAAAATGGGACCAAAATATTACAGTCATCAGTATACTTTTATATACATACAACTTCTTATATTTAATAAGATGTAATTACAGAATTCAGTTATGTAGCGTCTTCCAACATGATCTTAAAAGAAATTTATATTGTTATGTAACATTACTATGTGAAATACGTTTATACATGTATAAACATTTAAAACAATTATCTTCTCATTTATATTTACCTATTTGTAATCCTAACTTGCGTTTTTATTAAATAAATTCTCACAACTGATATCATTTTATTCTTTTCCAACATACCACTTTATATGTTAAAGAAATTGTCTAATAGTATTTGGATAGTATAATTAACTGTATATATCTCTTATCTCAATGACTAAATTTTGCGAAGAACAGAGCGACATATATACATTGAGACATCGAAAAATCTTGTAACAGGACCACTTAATGTGTTGAACCATTGTTGTTATTAATTTTATATATGTAAATTAATCGTATCTATTTAAAAATGGAGCTCCAATACGCAAGAAGTTATGCGCATGTCTATTGAATATGTATGTATATGTCGAATCTATTACATTTATCTTTGAAAAGAATTTTAAACCGTCTTTATTATAACTACATAAGTACGTGATATTTCCTCTATTATTGTCATGAGATATAAAACTATATGCGAAAAGAAAATTAAAGAGTTATTTATTTTTAAAAGTTTATTTAACAAGTTGAATAAAGAATTTATCAAAGGTTAGGATTTTGAAAAATACTGACCAGTTGACAAAACAATTTTTTGTGTTTGGCTGAAATGTTTTCAACAACATAACGGATGTTGATCATCTTTAGATTTTTCATTATTTGCGTTCTAAACGAGAATGGGTACGAAAACGTTAAACGATATTCATAATGATATGAAACAATTAATAACAGCAATAACTTCTTTTGAGGTAATATTTACTATAATTTGGTTGAATAATATATAAGACATTTATAGCAATAGACATTAACTTTTGTAAACTATTTCGACAAATGTCATAATAAAAATTTCCTAATTATAGCAAAATGAAGAGGGATTTCAAATTTGTGAACGATTTTGTATGACAAGCATAAAACACCATCGATTCTTGTCTGTGAATAGTAACAGTACAAAAGAAGCTATCAAAGCTCTAATTACAAAGTTATCAATTCATGGAAAGTACGATGTAGCAACTAAATTTGAAGAATATGTTAATGTATTTTTATCAAGCTTTGATTTTGAACAGCATCCACAATATGATTTACAATGGTGCTTATTAACATTTTTGCTGGAATTATCCAAGGAAACTAGTAAATTCAATTTGGAATGCTTAAAGTTAACACGGGGAGAATGTACTTTTAATGCAACAGGTGAAAATGATAGCGAAGCTACAGAAGAAATTGATTGGTCTCAATATTTGAAAGAAGGTCAAGAGAACTTTTTCGATGACTACAAAAGCGACACTGAAAGTGTAAATACTTTTAGTATTTTTTATCTATGTATGTGGTATTAGTTTTTATAAAATTTGATGTTATATTTTCATAGGAATGGTCTGATGATGACAAAGATGTTACTGACATAAGTACTCAATTACAAATATCTACAAATCTTAAAGATTCAGATAAAAGAATGTGTATATCTGTTACTGCTAAAACAGAATTAAACACGCTATCTGAAGCTTTAAATGAAGATCTTAAATCTAGGAATTGGTTATTATCCAATGTTCAGAACACATGGTGGAATGAATTAGAATGGTGGAAATATCCAGTCAAGAGTCAGTTTTGTGATGCGAATCTTTGTAAAATATGGTAATTATTGTTTTTATACCAAAAATTATTATCTTGTATAATTATAATCATTGTATTAATGTAAAATAGGTGTAAAGCAACAGAGACAGAATACGATAACTTTGGAACAATCAGTGAATATCTGGTATGTAGGGAATTATTATGGATGTTTTATGCTCCAACACATATGGTAGTATTTCAACAAAATGGTGATACAGATTTTTTTATTCGCCCCAATATATCTATACCAAGCTTAACAACAGTAAGTGATTTTAGTTTTTAATTTAAAAGAATATACATATATGTTTACTCTATATGACATACACTAACGAGCAAAACTGAGTCTACACTATTTGAAGCAAAATAACTTTTTAAAAATTAGATCAAATGACTTGAATGTTATTGAGAAGATAGAAGAATTAGTTTATTAGACGAGGTGTAAAAAATTTTTGAAAAAAGTTTGAATTGGTCGGAATCGCAAAATAAATAGTAAAAGTTGGTTTTTTAGCTTTTTTATCTGAGCCTGTATTGAAAATTTAAAAAATATATTTGATTCGCTTGAATAGATTGTGTCCATGCTGAAAATTGCATCAATATTGGTTAATTCGTTTACGAGTTATAAACGATTAAAAGTGCGATTTTAAGTCGAAAAACGTGAAAAATGGCAATTTTTCCACTTTTAATCGTTTATAACTCATAAACGAATTAACCAATATGGGTGAAATTTTCAGCATAGATATAATTTATTCGTGCGAATCAAATACATTCTTTAAATTTTCAATACAGGCTCAGATAAAAAAGCTGAAAAAACCAACTTTTACTATTTCTTTTGCGATTCCGGACAATTCAAATTTTTTTCAAAAATTTTTTACACCTCGTTTAATAAACTAATCCTTCTAACTTCTCAATAACATTCAAGTCATTTGATCTAATTTTTAAAAAGTTATGTTGCTTCAAATAGTGTAGACTCAGTTTTGCTCGTTAGTGTACATTATTTCTTATTATTCACAAAAACTACTACCAGAAAGTTTTAGGTTGCTTTCAACAGTATTCTTTCTCCACTGTGCAAATACTTTTCTATGATACGTGAAATAGAACGTTTTGGTGAAGAAATATATACAAAAGGAAGTGTTTTTTGTAAGAAGCCACCTTTTACATATGAAGCGTATAATGCAGTACTAAGACAACACTTAATGAAATTTAAAAACGAAATAATTGATATAGAAAAAAGATTTATGAAACAAGGTGCAACAAACATTCTTCCCAACTATAATTAACAAATTTCTGATTATACCACAACTCATTATGTTGTTTTTCTAGATGAGTCTCTTACATTTTTGTCTTTATCAATTCTTTTGAAGAAACGTTTGTATAATATAAACATTTTGTACGAAATACATCAAAAAGTTGTATGCGATTGGAAAGTTCATCCTAATTGGATATGTGCATCCAAGTTATTATCCTCTCTATATTTTGAACTGCAGAAATCGCACAATCGAAGAAGGTCGAATATTTGTGCTAGTTTATATCTGAGTAGTCTTAGTGTGTATCTAAATATAATCGATACATGGTTAAGCGAAGGACGATTTGAAGATTGGAGAGAGGAATTTATAATTGTCAGGTAAAAGTATTCAAATGTAAATTAAAATTGAAATGGTAATAGGTCGTAATTGTCTTCTTTCATTTAGATTTCTTAACGATACATCATTGGAAAATAATGAACAATATAAAGCATTTTCTTTAAGGCCTTTGAATGCTATGTGTTTAGCAGATCCAATAATGCAATTTTTAATAAAAAAAATGCAGCGTATGGGACAAAGTATTGAGTTATTAGTATCCCTAGATCGAATCACAGATATATGGAAAATTAACAGTGAAAATGGTAGTATAGAGTACATTAATTTTTAATTTACATCGTATTACAGTATAGAATGTATAATTACTTTGTCCTTTTCAGAAATTAAAATGTCTTTGACCGATGAGTTTTACTCTAAGTTAAAAATGGAAGTTTCTAAGTATAGTACACATGAATTACAAGAAGAAGAAGAAGAAGAATCATCACTTCAAGAAAATGTAGAAACATCTGATAAGTGTGATGAAGATGTAGAACGAGCTATTATACAACAATTGAACGAATTTAATAATCCATTCCTATTAAAAGCTTTAGAAGACTATATACCCTCTGAATTATTACAGAATAGTACAATTGATATATGTTGTACCAAAGATAAGAATGCTAAAACAAATTCTGACCATTTATTTGAAAGGTATTTTTCTTATAAATTCATAACGTTTTCATAGGAACATCGGCTTTTAAACACGTTCTAACACTTTCAGACTTGAGAAAATATCAGATTATATATTACCATTTAGAAAAATATTACAAACTATTTTGGCAGAAATTCTTGTTTCGAGATATAATAGCGCTAGTAAATTAGTAAAAAATATCATGTCAGAAGAATATAAATTGGAATCCCATTTAACATTAATGAGATCTGTGTACATGATGGAAGCAGGTCATATCATGAGTAAATTTTATCAGAAATTGTTCCAGGAGGTATAGTACAAACTGTTTTTATATGATTTTCTATAGACAGACTTTTTCATATGAAATTACTTTTATTCATACTTTCTGTTTATTTATTTTAGATTGAATCCAATCAAATGTGGAACAATTCATATTATTTATCATGTATACTTGAAGAAATCCTTTCACAGAAGTGGCCAGATTCAAGTTCACGATGGTCTGTTACAGTCCGCAGTACTCATACACATCAAGTATTGACTGCTATAGATAATATAACATTACACTATGCAGTAGGTTGGCCTATTAATATTATATTAAACGAAGAAACTTTTATAAAATATAATGAAATATTTAGATTTCAATTAAGATTAAAATACGCCTTGTGGACGTTGAATAATTTAAGGTTCTGTGGTAAGAAGAAAAGTTGATGAATAGTTAAATGGATATATTACCAAAGTATACTAAATTATGTTATTTTTTGTTATAGATTTGGAAGGATCAAAATCAATGAATGTAGTTAAAAATAAGTTGGAACAATATTACATAAGACGCATTGAAAGTTTGCGATTTTGTTTATTACATGCAATTACCTCTATACATACATACTTGTCGGGTCAAGTATTACAAAACTTGAGTATTGTATTAGATAAATCATTAATGAAAGCCGAATGCCTTGACATAATCATATCAGGTAAAACGAACTTGTGATTTACACTAGTACAGACACACACATAAACGTATATTTTCTATTTATCCGATATAATTGCAATTACAGTCCATAATGAATATTTGCAAAAAGTTTATGAACACTGTTTGTTAACACCAGAATATGAGGACTTAATGGCGACTGTGAATAATGTATGTATACGTACTATATGTTGTTTATATAGACAATTGAATTTTTTGTATGAAGTTATGATTTTTTAGTTAATTGAAATGTGTAATTACGTTCGAGCTCGATGGAACTATAAAAATTTAATGTACGCCAGTGGAGATTTGGACCTCTTGGAAAATAGTTACACTAAATATCACACGTATCTTGCTTTAGCGCTTCATAATGCAGTACAGAATAAGGATGCAAATTATTGTAAGTCAGAAGCTTTGTTAACAGAGTTGTACAACATATTTCAATCTAATATTCCTAAATTTGATAAACTTCAGAACCATTTACATATAGAATCATAAAATTGTTTTGATAATAACAATAATAACTATGACATAAGCATACATAATAGCACACATATTGATAATCATTAATTTTGCACTTTTGCTTGCTTTGTTTACAGTGACTGGCTTAAGCTCAGCATTTAACTGCAGTATGTCGTATGGTTGACGTTAATATATTGGGTTGGCTAAAAAGTTCGTTCGATTTTTCTAAATCCAATTTACGTAAAAAACCCAACGAACTATTTAGCTTTCTAATACTTCTACATCACATCCCTTGAATATAACGATAGTGCCATGTCTATAGCAAATAACAGTACATCATGTCAGCTATATGATCGCTCGAATTTTTTACTTTTTATTATTGACAAGATTAAAGTCTAAAAACCTGAATTAACTTATCATTATTACTAATGCTTTGTTTTACTTACTAATGCTTTAGTATCAATTACATCATGTTCCCTTTACACAGTTATATATCTACATATATTTTCTATAATTTTGGAATATTTAAATTCGAATAGTATTTTGTAAAGTATTATTAAATTATTTTTTGTTTAAGATATATTGTTGAATATTTTGCTAAATAACGTGTACATTGAAAGTATATACATTCGTATTGTAAAATAAAAATTTTTTTAATCGACTATTTTCAATTATCCTTATTAAATTTATTCTCTGAATTCCAATGTTGTATCCATTCCTATAAATTCCTTTCAGATGAATTAATGTTACGATATCAAACAAACTCACGAAATGTGAACATGGGGAACGATGAAACCATATGTTCATATAATAATCTCAATCGCAGTTTTTTAATCGAAGTAGCGTTTCAAAATTTACCCCCGTCAGGCTTACCTATTCCTATTCCAAAAGTAATACACAAGACGGATTGGTGTAGAAACAGGTAAAGAAACTTATTTTCATTCTAAAATTGATTCTTATATAACCTGACTAGTTTATAATTACATTACGGAAACATGTTTTTAGTTCAAATTCCGATTATCCTTTGCCCAATGAAATTACTCTAAGTGAATACGAACAAACATTTTCATACATACGTTGGTACCAATTGGAAGAAAGTATAGTTACGTTTAGTATATCTCCATATATTTTGCGCCGTGAAATGAAAGATATTATTGATGGTATTAATAATATTTAATATTTAAATACATAATTATGGAAAAGAAAGAATTTCGAAGTAAGTTATGGTATAGAACTGGAAAAAATACAATAGTTTCTGGCAAGGATTAATGATTGTATTAATTTCTTATTTTAGACAGTAATATAATATATAACGATTTATGTATATAGTGACATAGTTTACTTATCAGTAAGTAAAAGGAAAGTGAAAAGAATGTGTATGAAAAAGATATCTCGTCTTCTATTATAAGGGTTAAATAAAAATTCAAAATATTACATACGGAAGTTAACTTTGTGCTATTACAACAGTACCATTTTGTCCCATGGTTCCACTTTGTGATACTGTAGGAGCATTTGAAGTTTCATTTGAATTAATGGGAGGAGTTGAATGATTATTAATATTTGTTGATGCTAAAGCCTTATTGCGTAATTCAAAAACTTGTTGTATAGCTTTTCGAAAACAAAGAAAATTATAATCGATTACACCTATTAACAAAAAAAAAATGTAAGTATAGAGCATATACTACAATGTATCATTAAGCAATCGTTGATCTACCTAAATAAATGTATTACCTTGTCTTTCAAAATTGTCCTCCCTTAAGATACAAACTAGGGCTAAGAATTTATTAACTTCTCTCAAATATAAAATTGTTCCGTTATTTAGTTTGATTAGACTGGAACTCTGACTGTCGAATGCTGCAGCCTCTAAATCCTCTCTTAAACTAAAATTTATACACATTGTTTTTACAATATAATAAATTAATACAATATAATACAATATATAATAAAATATAGTAAAAACACAATCAAAGTGTATTCATAAATATAAAAAGATTTTTAAGTAACATACCCATATATACAAGATACATCAATAACAACATCAATCATATCACAACAAAGTTCATAACTTTGCATATCTACAGGAGAACTATCAGTTGCAATATAAATTTTAGACACTACATCAAACAGAAATGCTTTTTCAATCGCAGAATTCTGCAAAATAAATCATTCTGTATATTGCGAAAAACCAAAAAAATAAATACTTTAAAAATACTTTATGTCTTTCTTACCGATATAAGTATATTAAGTAAATTTTCTAGGGTTGGTAATTGTGGTATTAACTTTTGGACAACTTTACTAAATGCCTCAAATATACTGTGATCGTATATGGATGTTAAATGAAAACTGAGGTGTATTTGATCACATCCTAAAATACATATAATTATATATTAATATATTTAATGCTAAAAAAATATTTCATAATTTTTATAGTTACTCATTTCATACCAGAATCTGCGAGATCATCATTTGCTCTAGTATGTATATCTCTTTGTGTTTCCATTTTACAATCGTCGGTTAAACCGTCTACTTTATGTATGAACACTTCGAATCTGATAGCCTGATTAACTTTATATGCTTTTGTAACTGTCATGTGAAGTTTATTAAGTGCTTCCATATAATCATCCTGAGCATCAATAACAAAAACTAATGCTCCGCAACCACCAAATATCATATCACTGTCAAAAGTAGGATCAAAGAAGTCAATTTGTCCCGGAAAATCCCAGATTTGAAATTGAACAAAACTAGAGTTACTTATATCATCCTTAATAATTTTATTTGTGCTTTCCAAGAATAATGTTTCATTCGGGGACATCTTATGAAAAACTACTTTTTGTATTGATGATTTTCCACTCCTGAAACGAATATTGATATTATACAAGTCATAATATATTATGATAAAAAGTACTGAAAATATTTCTTATATATTTTAAAACCTTCTGAGACCCATTAAAAGAATTCTTGGTTTTTGTTCTCCTGATAAAGGATCCATGGATTCTTCTGTTTCTCCATCAAATAATGCATATCCAAAATCTTGAGGAAACGAACCTACATCGCAAACACCTTGATATTGATCATCATCTTCATCCTGCAGTAATAATATCATAATATAACAGTTATTTTCCAAATAAATAGAAGTTGTCTAATGCATATTATTAGTTGAACTTTGCATACGTTTATTTTGAAAATATACAACAATAATATAGACAACAAAATGTCATAAGACCATTTAAAATGAATAAATTCATTCTAGTTACTAATAAGTTATAAAAAGTATCATATTGTTGAGTTGGAAATAGTTTATCAGCATATGACATGGCCAATTAGTATCAGTACAGTCATTTGAGGCATCAGTATGCTTACCATATTTGTGTTATTTAAGATGCTTTATTTGTTTAAAGTATTTATTATGAAGTAGACTTTGTACGTATAAACTTTCACAGTATTACAATACAATATACACTGTATAGAATACGTACATTAACTGCGATTAAAAATTAATATAAATGAAACATTGATTTGTTTTTCATTACGCGGAACAGTAATAAATGTATAACAGCTAGTTGACACAGTATCAATGTGAATGACGATTATTCTAAAATACGACTAAGTTGACACATAAAAATAAATAATTCACTCTCTATGATTCAAGCCTCTCAAACACACACACACACGCACACAACTGTAAATAAAAACTATACGTCACGGAAAAATTACATTATAATAAAAGTATAATAAATTTGACTTTAATATAAATCCATAAATGAATGAAGTTATTTAAATATGTGAAGTAAAGTAATGAGATCTGAAGTTTTGTCATGTAATCACTGCACAAGTATTTATGTCCAATTGTGATATTGAATGAAGGATACGATGGAAATAGGCATAATGTGAACTACCAACCACACGACTAACATCGCAATGATGTTGCCGCCATTTTCTGTTCCGTATTTGCAGCAAACTTCACGTCCCTTATCTGTTTCTGTTTGCGCGAAAAACGTGTATAGAGAAATGGAGTAAACGCATATTGTAAAGTGATTTTACAGGAACGTAATCGTGCAAAATGTTATTGTAAAACATGCAAGCGATCGTTATTACTCTGTAATTACATTTTATGAACCGATAAGTAAAAAAAAAAATAGTGATATGGCAGAAATTTCGAATTCCACTGTGTTTACAAACGATGCATCCACTGGTGCTTCCGATCTTCTTCAACAAGCGTTCCAGCAAGTTGTTGATGATGACGATCACGACAACGAATTTGTTGCGTTTTTACAAAACGACGACAATGACTCCGGAACTATTCATTTGACTGCGGAACAAGCGGCAGCCTTGGGTCTAACCTTCGAGGTGAATTCGAGCGAGGAGGTTATGTATCAGCAAGATCAAGATAATGTTGGTTCAAATACACAAGAAAATGTTCCTACGAATGATAACATTAACGTACAGGACCAAACAGTGTTACATTCGCAGGATTCTATAACAATTGGTCAGCTAAATTATCAGCCTGAAGAAGTACAAAAATCTAACAACGACGATTTGATTAAAACCGAATGCATTGATTTCCAAGAGTGGCATATACAAAAAGTTTCTGAGAATGGACAGATTCAAGACCAAGTAGTTGAAAATGATTTGTCATTAGAGGAAATGAATTTAAGTAGTCAAAGTCAAGAATCTCAACAAATAATTGAACATCAAAATAATCTGCTTCAACAGAACTCGGGTACACAGACAATAGTTTTAGAGCAACCTAAAGTACACACGATAGAAACAGAACTATCTCATGTTAAAAATATTCATGAAAATGATGTGCAATATACAATCGATGATAGCATAGCGCAAAATCAGCTTAATACTATACCTAATTCTCAGGCACAAATATTACAAAAACTACCTGTTATTTTGCCATCATCGCAATTTATTATAAAACCTGCACAAACTATATTAAAGTCAACTAAAAATATTAGACTACTTCAAGGTTCGAACAAACTTACTAATGCAACGGTAAATCAAATTAATGCAGTACATTCACTAGGTACCGCGTCGAATTCTAATTCTGTGCTACTATCAAAAGCTACATTATTGAATAATTTACCATCGCAAATAATAAAAGCTACCCCCATAACAGCTCAATTATTAAATACCACTGGAATATCAGCACAGTTATTAAATACTTCTCAGATTATAACTGGTGCTTGTGAAATACAGAGTCAATCGGTTACCTCACCTCATATTTCCAATGCAATAGTAAATACTACTTCTGGAGGAACACAGAACCTTGTTACTTCGCAAATACGTTTGTCACCTATTGTCAAAACGTCACAGTCTCTTCAAAGAGGCAGTGTACAACAATTTTTAACTCCGGTGCTGAAAGGTGCATCTACTGTGCTTTCAAAGTCTAACCAAATTATAAATAATACAAGCGTAACAGCAGCTATTCCTGCACAACTATTGAAATCAGTTCAAATTCCTTCTCAGTTACTTAAACAAAAAGCTACAATTGGTAAGAAAACAACAGTAACAGGTGGAATTCCAAAAACAACAATTAACTCCAATACACAAGTAGTACTTAGAGCTGCATCTGTTGTGAAGACTCAAGATTTAAAGGCAACAACAAGTTCCACATCTATTTTAAAACCAACTCAAATTAATTCAACGCCTATATCTATTTTGAAACCTCAAGCGAAAATTGCATTTAACAATTCCACCAAACAAAATATAACTGTTTCTTCTCAAAATATTGCTAACATCTCTAATAATTTACAAAATGTATTGCAAAAAACACCTGTAACGCAACAAAGTGGTACATTCGAACCTACCAAATCGATACAGAATGATGTTGTTAAACAAAAACTTAATTTGGTAGTAAATGGAGCAAATTTAAAAGTAAATAAAAAACCTAAAAGTACTCCGATTAAGCCTGTGACAGTAGTAAGTGACTCTGCAGATGTAACTAAACCATTAGGTTCTAGTGAAAATCCAATACAAATAGTTCAACAAGGTCAAACATTTCATAGGTAAGTAGGAATATCTGTGTACAATATTTCCTGTACTTTCTTCATATTATCATTATGTGTATATTTATATTTTAGTATGCAACGTCTGACACCAACACAATTGAAACAAATCGCACATGTTCTGCAACAGCGTAGTCAAGAAACAACTGCTTCAAATGAAAGAGTTGTATATAGGTGAGTATATCATATCTTTTTCTCACTTATGTATTATTCAATATTATAACTGAGTGATTTGTGTATGAATTCAGGGTTGTATTCCCTGAAGAACTTGATTTGAGAATCAGGAATACAGGAAATTTACTGAAAAATCGTGGTGGGAAAAGAGGTAGACCCAAAAAGAATGCTATTAGACCTTCATTGCTTCCCAAACCACCATTAATTCCTGACGAAGAACAGGAAGAGCTAAAGGTAGATATCGTTTACTAAATCGTAAATATCTTGTACTAATACTCTAACATTTACTCTAGGATGAAAGGAAAAAGGTTGTCGCGAGAACAAGGTCTGGTAGATTGTCTCGACCACCTAGACATATGGTGCGAGATTACAAACATTTACATCACTTAGACTTCTTACAACCTGACTTGGATGATTCGGATGGTGGTTATAGCGATTATAATACAAATAATGACAAGCTCGAAGAAGAAGAATCACCCAAAGAATTACTAACAGGACTAGAAGTACCAAAACGAAAAATATCAGATCACTTTAGGTGCCCTACATGTAATAAAATATATTTAGGACGCACTCGAATGGCAAGGCATTTTGAAATGCATCCTGACCATGGCAGTCCTGAACAATTACCTCCCCCAACTCCTGAGCCCGAATTAAAACAAAATGGAGGTCAAGATCCTTTAAAACGTAAAGGAAAGAAGCGTGGCCCGTGGGCTTACGTCACACCGGAAGCAAAATCAGAAAGGCGACAAATAAAATTGAGAGAAGCAATTTCCGTATGCGAGGATGTTGAAATAATAAAAATAGCTGCGAAGCCAGTACTTAACGCACAATCATTATTTGATTTATTAATATTAAAATCCGAGAATAATGTAAGAAATTTCTTGAATGAATTAAAAATATTAATGGGAAACATACGGGAAAAGGCTGGAGTCATGTTAACACTCGCAAACAGCGATAAAGAATCAAACAAAGATCTGATTGATATCAGTGAAGAATCACTTTGTGATGTTTTAGGTTTGAACCCTGGTTTGTATACGATTAATAACGATGCTCTGAAAAAGGTTGACATACCTGTTTGTAATACTTATGAAAGTTCAGAACCTCCGCTTAAACTTCAGAAAACAGAAAATTCTGAGGACGCTAAAGAAAATATGGAGGAGCGAATGTCTAGTGGATTTTCAGAAAGTTCAGATCTTAGTGTTTCAGACTTCTTGAACGACAGGAGAAGTGAACCTGTAACAAATCCTACTTGTCCAGAAGTGCTATCAGCTTTAACATTGATGAGAAGAAATCCCAGTCCCGTGAATTGCACGGAAAATAATAAGACTAACAATGTGTCGAAACTGTTAATTTCGAATCCAGAGATTCAGAGTCAAATATCAGATACTCCTGGATTTCAGAAAGTTGATATCACTTCACCTAAAGTTTCAAATTATCAAAAAACGGAATCTCATAAAGAAAATTTCACAAAACTTGGGAACGGTCTAGGATCAACGTACCGTAAAGTGGAAGATAACTTAGAAGAAGCGTTTATAAAACTGGAATCAACTGAACAGAGTTTCGTTAAATTAGAAAATAACACTATGGGAACGTACCCAAAACAAGACACTCCAAATTTTGAGAAAATGCAAAATGGATTAAGTAACATGGAAAATGGATCTCAAAATTTTGCTAAAGGTTTCCAGAAACTAGTATCCAAAATAATTCCTATTACATCGACAGATATGAATTGTGTTAAAAGTCAGTCAGCACCATCAGATACAAGTTCTTGTAAAATAATGGCTACTACTTCTGGATGTAAGATTTCAGACAGTATACCAATTCTACAAGACACAGTACCAATAATTTCCAATAATTGTGATACTAGTATATTTGGTAGCGCAGAAAATTTAGATATGTCTAAAATAGCTCAATACGATCATATTGCACATTTAGATATTTTAACTACGAGTGGCGTGATAGACAAAAACTTGTTAATCGATGAAAAGCTGGTTGAACAGTTGCATTTAGTTGATCAATCGAATTTAGTTGATGAATTAGTGTCCGAACGATTAAAGAATATAATGCCGGATAATATATTGGAAAATAATTTGATACCTAATAATTCAAATTTAGATACAGAACTCGATTTTGATGCATTAAGTGAAGAGTTCAATAGGAATACTAGAAGTTGATTCTTGTATGATTGTGTGCAAGATGTTCCTAAACAAATTGAAATAATGTGTATAGTGTATAAAGATACTGAACTTAAACAATTATTCGGAATTGTATATGTATGCATATAAGTACACAATGGTGTAGATATTTTTTTATAGAATTTTTGACAGTATCGCAATCAATATATTATAACTTCCATATTTAAACGAAGGATATCAATATTAAAATAATATAATATCTTATATTCTGGTGCGTGTATGTAAATAAGACTGTTTCTGTTATATTTATTATGTATAATATACATATATGTCTCATGCTAAAAAATGATAATAACTCTAAAAGAAAAGAAAGAGTGAAAACATTATCTTCAAAGCAGCTTTGTTTTATTCAATAAAATTCAGCATGAACAAATTTTTCATTTGAACACATCAGTGTTTTTCATGTTTTAGTAAACAATTTCCATATTTGTACACACAATATTATTAATAGTTTCTTGCAAAAAGAACTTACAGTCATACGTAAATGAACCAGGAAATAAGAAGCTAGTATAGCTAGCTTAAGTATAATAAAACCTAAATATAGAAGATTTTTGTAATTGTAACTTTGCGTAGGTATTAGTCATACTGTCAGTTACGAGTATGTTAACGTGACTTTAGTTACAGTGCTACAAAGATGATCATGCACAAATTATTTTACAATAAATTTTTAACTTTCTAAATCTGCAATTGCTAATAATCCTTTTCTTTTTTAATAGGACGATATCGGTCAATTACACTGAGTTTACAGATCAATGAATAAGAAAAAAATTATTTATATTGTATCAATAATTTCGTTACAGATGTAAATGAAAACGGCAAAAAACGAAAATGCGGTAACTTTGAAAGTTAAAAGCAATTATTCATGATTTGAAAACTATCAATTCCGCTTTTATACAAGTACCACAGCATTGAGAATATGTTAAACGTCAATAAGATAATTCCATCCACGTTGTTAAAGCATTTATGTACAGTGGATATTACATATTAATTTTGTATTTATCTGTAAATATGTATTATACGTGTATAAGAAGTTATTGATATGATTAAATGTTAATGGCACTAGTAACTGTTAGATTGATTATAACTAATCACAAAATATACTAACTTTGCAGGTTTGGTTCCTTGTATCGAAGATACCTTCTTTAGAATCTGCATTTGCAAAAAAATATAGCACATTTGTACTTGTCTATATTTGTATTTCTTTGTGATCTCAGGTACCAATTGTAAACAATTTCATAGTGTGCTTTGGATTCTGAGTATATGTATAACAATTCCATATTTTCTTTTCTTTTTGTGAAACTATACAGATGGTATTTCAAAAGCCACAAATAAATGAACATTCTATTAATTTTTGTTTTATTTCAATAGTTGTAAGTTATTGTGTACAAAAAGTTAATTGTAAAATTCAAAATTTAAAATTACAAAAATACTCACCACAACATGTACCAACAATAACTACAACTATCTATGTCCAGTTTCTATCAATAATGATTCCAAAAATATCGTTAGGCTTTCCGGTAATAATGGTTGATGAACCCAGGTTGCCAGACACAACATTTTCCAAGATTCTGTATACCGATGAGCTACATTTTCGAAAATTTTACGTTTTATTTTGGCTTCTTCAGAATACATGCTAAGTATTAATTTTGCGACGTTATCTGTCAACACAATTGAAAGAGATTTTAATTTCGCTTGTTTGATGTAGTATGGATTACTTGATTTTGAAATATAATATATAATTTGCTATTCAACTATAAAAAATAATTTATATGTACCAAATTTAGTAATAGGCCATGTTGTAAATAATTTATCTGCATCTTTTCCTAAGGACGTTGTTGACTTTATTTGATATGCAATTTGGGCAAGATTGTTTATGACAGCATCCTGAAACAAAATAATCATATAAAGTTCATATAACATGCTTGAGTAATGGGCAGAAGACAAAAATAGACAAAGTCCCACATGTTATGGTACATTGTATATCTGATGTAGTCATTACCAATGAATCGCAAACATGTTCTAACTTGTCACACAATTCTTGTAGAAGCTGAGAATAGGATGTACTTTGCCTTTCCTGTGTTATATCCTTTAGTAATGCTACTCCTTGTAAATGAGCTGTATTCCACTGTTGTATTGACGCATGAATATCTGCAGCTAAATCACGTACGTGTCGGGCCGAACCTACCAAGTTCTTTCCTTGCGTTGGTTTTGCTGATTGAATTTCTACAGTGTATACAAATTGAAATATGAATTTTTGTTTCACATTAATTTTTGCTACCTAATGAATTAAATGAATAATTTCTGTTTGTTCCAATATGTTTTTCATAATACAGAATAAGTGGTAAACATTTCAAAATTTTGTATTACTTACTGCTGACTGGAGAAAATTGTTCTTTAATCATTTCGGGGTTTCTGAATGTAACAGAATTGAAATGTTTAATATGCAAACACGTTATTGATAAATAAGAAGAACTATTAACGTTTAACAATTATATAATAGAGATATGAAATATATATAGAAATACCCATGTGTAATCAAAGCTACAATAGAATGACAACGGATTCATATAATTTCAAATACATAGTTATTACGTCAATGCGAATTTCTATAGTATATATGTAGTACAAGATACGAATATATAAAAACTACTTTTTTTTGTTTTACCTGTACATTTAGAGTACGGAGAAAGTAATAATATAATTTATATTTAAAACAATAAATTCATACTTGGTGCAAATGCTCTATTATTGATTAAATAATGTGAAATGAAATAATATTTTAAACAGGAGGCAACCAATGACAATAATGCTTCTGCTGAGAAGCTCGAACTGTACAAAAAGTATAAAAGGTAAGTATAGGTAACAATATAATTATTTGTATGTTGATTTGGTTAGGTTAAATAAACAGAATATTATACAAGGTTTTTTATTACAAAACAAGAATCTCATTTACAAAATTCTCTGTGCATTTGTAAAATGTACATATGTTAACATTTAATAGGATACAGATGGCGTGCATGTAAAATACAAATGGCGGTTCTTATCACATTCTAATCATACATATATATATAGATCCACCTAATTTGAATCAGTCTCCGTTTGAACGAATTTATTTGTATTGAATAAACTGTTTTTTTTTTGTAAATATATTAACATTATCTATTATTTTCAATTTTGAAACATAAATTTGAAAAGTAAGACTATTTATATTGGGATATGAATGATCAAGCTGTAAAAATACATGGATATATAATCAACAATCAATGCATATATATATATTGTCGATGATTGATTCATTGTTGATTATATATTGTCATTATATTGTCGATGATCATAAACAATTGCGAAATATGTTAAGTTTGGTAATTTTGAACATAATTAAATGCAGATTTTGGTTAATATATTATCATAATCATTGAGCTCTTATATTGTAGAGCGGGGAACTGTGATTAATACTTCAATAGAGTTTAAGTCAATCTGATCAGAGTCTACCCTGAATAATCAAAACTTTTAGAACTGAATAATCAATGGGTGATTGAATCATTAGGTAAACAATTTTTAAATCCTTTCTACCTTTTGATAACTACAAATTGCAAATATACATATAATACTAATACTTTAACTAATATTTTGATCACTTACTACAATTACATAATCATTTTCTTATGCTTAAAAAAGTTAAAAATGCATTAAAACATGGATAAATCAATATACACATACAGTTCTACTTATTTATTATTGAGAAAAGAACATGTTCATATTTTGATGAATCCAAAGACAATAGGAAAGATTCGTTCCATCGATCGGATTAATAGGTGAGGGCCCTAATAAATCACAGTGGGAAAATTCTGGGTCATGAAATATTAGTTCGAGGCATACATTTTTTCATTAAAATCGGTTAATATTCATTATGCTTTAAAAATAAGTATAATTAATATAGACACAGTTATTGTTATCCCCACAGTAATTGGGGTCCCTTACCCTAGTTATTCTCTTTCAAAGAGAACGGTCGAATATTACTTTAAGTCCCTGTTTGCTCAACGCTACTGTTAAAAATCGGACATTTTTCTAATAAATAGAAGAACTATTCTTATTCATACAATGCTATTTCCGAGGAGTATTTCATATAAAGATATCTAAAAAATAATTTTATATGATTTTGTTCAAAAAGGGCGTGTAACACATTTTGCACGTACCAATTACCAATACCGTACCGTACCTTACCAATTGCAATTTTTTCAAAATTTTTTTGCCCGTCATTTGGTAGACCAATTCTTCTAATTGCTTAAAAAAAAAGTCATGTCGTTTGGTCGAATTTGAAAAAAGAGCTATCGTTTTGAAGGGCGGTTGAATACTTTCGTTGGTCAGTGTACATGGCCAATATTTTGATTTGGCCGGATGGGATCGAAGGTTGTCGCCTGGGTCGCGGTGTCGACGGCCCGTAGCTTTTGTTCGGAGAACGGCCAGGGGAACGACAAGGTTACGCAGGCAAAATGGCAGTCGTCGAACGGGGTCCTGCCGCGACTCGATCATAAGCGTTCTCGGCCCTGTTGAAAATTACAGGAACGCGAACGGCAACTGGTGGCGACACGGGTGAAGACCGTGGTTGGCGGCGGTTCGTCGGCTTTCGAGGTTCATCTGAGTCAAATTTCGAAAGAGTGTTCTCCCGGTCGCGGTGTCCGCTTCCATCGCGTGTAACGAGTCTATATCTCCTGTCCAAGGAAGACGGGTGTCCCCGTCAATCTTGTTTCAGGCGTGATCCGTAGCAGAGAGTCTGGTGATCGACGGTGAACGCGATTCCACGGTCGACTCCGTACGCTCCGTAGATCGTAGATCACGCGCCAGCCGGCGTTGAAATCACCTCTGAGTAGGAACGGCGCGGCGCGACTGTCCCGGACTTGTGTGCGCGTAACGGAATCCGTTGGATATTTCTTCAGCGACTTGGAAAAAGAGAGGACCGGTGAACCTTTTCGGGCCGGAGAACAAATTTCTCGTGACGCCGGTTTCAAGCGGGGAATCGCACAATCAGGGTCGTACACCTTGTCGAGGGGACACGCAGCCGCCTCGGGAGAACCGAGAACCAGACGTATCCAGCACAGTGACGTAACTATACGCGGGCATGATAATAGATACGGACGTTAGCCGGCTGCGTTCACGATCAGATAAGAGGATCGAAATTCTGCCCGGTATTCGAGGATCCGTGTCAGAAGCGGCGCTCGATAAAACGTCTAGTCAGCGGCCGGCTCTGCGTGCGAAATCCCGGCGGCAACGATGAAAATGGAGGTAAGTGCACGAGAAATCACGGATCAACGACGGAGAAGAATCCTGTTCAACGGGTATTTACTGCCGTTCACGGTCCCGGCGCGACGCGATCCCCACGCCGACAATTCGCGTACGATACGAGTGTCGGAGTCAGTTTATTTCAACGGTGTAACACCTGTCGGCTCTCTGTCAATATTTATCCACGGCACGCTGTAAATTACGGTGCCCCGAACCGCCTTTCGGACGATCAACGGAGAGACGTCAACGGGATCTCTAGTCGCTGCGGTACAGCCGATTATCGGACCGGTCCCATCTAATTACCAACAACCGTAAATCGCCTTGCGAAACCGCGTGCTTGAAAAAAAAAGATGTCACGGCTCCCTCGCCCGCGATGCTCGACGGAATTGCTCGATCTCTAATTGCCCGCTGCGCCGCGCCGCGCCGATGCGATGGCTCGCCGAAATCAGATGTAACACGGGCCCCAAAGTGTATTTGCCCGGTGATCCTGAAAAACTGGTCAGACGGCTATTTAAATGGCACACGACTTATTTTTTTTCCATTGACAACATCGTCGTACTTTTCGCTGCCTTTTGGGGAAAATCGAATTTTTCGTGTGGTTCGAATTCGATACCATCCACGTTTGTTTTCGTTTAACCCTCGGATAGCGGATCTTTTTCACAACTGTTACAATTCAACGATGTTCGAGACCATTCGGTCTTCTAGGCCCGTTCATTTTTCTATTGTTCCTAATGTATCATCATTCATTCAACTTAATCGTCAAAAAGTTGAATAATTCAATAGCGATTCGGATACTCTGGGTCAAAATAGACGAAGGGTTAAAGAAGGACTAGGGTAAGGAGCACGATTACTGTGATAATACCAATTACTGTACCTATATTGATTATACTTATTTTTAAAGCACAATGAATATTAAAAAAGAGATTATTATTATTTATTTATTTATTTCTTTAAACCATATAAGGTTTAAATATCACATTTTTTCATTCAATTCAGTTAATATGTATGTTATATATCTCTTTTTTAATATTCATTATGCTTTAAAAATAAGTATAATTAATATAGGCACAGTAATTGAATCCCTTACCCTATGTTTCTTTTGATATCTTGTACTGAACATCGGAGAATTTATTTTGAATTTTGATTTCGATTCTATTCGGAGCGCTTGTAAACAATTATTGAACTTACAGAGTTCGCTAATATCACATATCACAGTTTAGCTTGGCGCGCATAACGTAATTAGTAAGATGCATGCTTTAACACTTATCTGTATAGATTAGATATTGTGCGTGTATACTCTAGATTAAATGCCGGTTCGCACATGTTAACATGACAGTTGTCGTTTAGCATTTTTAATGCAGGATTTCAGTTTTGTCGGATGAAGGGAAGCAGTGGGAATTTTCTTTTATTTTCGAATTAATCAAATTTTTTTGTTTTTTGTTTGTTAGCGTATCATTAGAAAATATGAATCTTCGTGCGAAAGTTGAAAAAAAGAGAGTGATAGACAGTGTTAGATGTCGCGTAAGAAATTTCGCATAAAATGATAGTGTTACACAGCGTTAATTATGTTGGTTAAGCTTCGACATGTGGGCAAACTTAATCCGAATGCAAACTCGTGGCTGGCTGAGTAGCAGCCCGTACTCGTACGTGTTCATAATGGAACCGGTATCACAGATTTTTCAAAGGATATATACACTACCTCTCAAAAGTATCCGATCACTTGTTCGATGATTAATGAACTTGACTATATCGGCGAAACGGAATGCAATTCGACATGCTGCTGCAATCAAGAGACAGCTTCACTTTCGGGTAATACAACTAAATCATCAAAAAGGAATTAAAAATCGAATAACACTTCAAACGAGTTCTGAATTCGTGGTCAATTATTATTTGTATGAATCAACTCGTACGGCGAATGAAGTTATACCTTTCTTATTGTTGTGATAAATACAATTTAAATATTGCTTGTTCTTTTGAATAGAACAGAAAAAAATACCAAACATCCAATGAAGATACGAGAGATTATATATGTATTATTGTAGACATTATTTCACTGTATAATATATTTAGAAGTAATAATTTATAGATTTATAGTATTTATACGTTTTTAAAATACGAGAGAATATGTATAGTAACAAATGACATCTTCACTCCGGTCTTACTGTAAGAAATTTTCTAGTTGATAAATTGAACTTGTTCCTCATCCTGGTTTTTCGAATTTGCTTAAGGATCTTTTTTACGTAAACTCACCTTCAAATAATTAAGAATGTTATTTGCTGTAAAATCTCCATATTTATTACTCCTTATATACATTACCTTGTTTTGTTTAATAATACAGGAGATATAATAAAAATGTGTAAAAAGTGGAGCCATCTCTTCATTGCTGCAAACTCTTTCAACATGGCTGATACGATAAAATAGCAATTCGGTGAGTCAAAGTAAATAAAAGTATCGATATTATGCATTGGACTGATCGTGTGCAATGAACTTCGAAATTTCTTGTTTCTTTTTCCTTGTAAAGTGCAACGCTGCTAAATATGTTGAAACATATTTTGAATGGTAAGAGCCCACGTTCGCACCTAGGACTGTGGTTTCGCGGCGTTCTCATCAATTTTCCGGGTTTGAATATTTATTAAATTCCAGTCGCGCAATTATAACACCCGCAGCACCATAGTGTACCTAGAAATACGCGCGCGCGTCATGTTTCTTGGCTGCCTTCGATGCTGTTCAAACTTAATTACGTATATGGTATGTGGGTCGTCGCTGTTGCCTTTGGGATGGTTAGTCTTATTTCTGAAGCTACTTGTCAGGTGTTTCGATGCCGACTATAACAAAGCGACGCCAGATGTTACGTTTCCTAGCTGATGACGATGATGACGATCGCGCTATTGGCTTCGCTCGAGAAATATTTTACGTGCTTCCGCGCGGATCGGTTTATTGACCCCCGACCAACAAAATCAGTTTGACCCGTAACTTTGCATCTTTTGTTGCAAGTAGGATAAGGGACCCAATTATAATATAAAGAATATGAAAAAAGAGATATACAGGGTGTCTCGTAACTGGTGGCACAATCGAGCAGGGGGTGATTCTACATGAAAAACTGATTGTGAGTCGAAAATATAGAATAAAATTTTTTGATACAAGGCTTTGTTTTCGAAAAAAATGAGTTTGAGAATTTGTTTAGTGCGCGTGCACTCGGCTTACTTACGGCTCAACGAACTTTATTCTGAGTTACCTCAACCTTTTTTCGTAAAGGTTTTCGAGGTTTGTATACATTGAATAAATCGAAGGTCGAGGTGACAATGTTAGAATTAGCTTTGAGAAATTCGTTTAATTCATAAATTGCTGGAAGTGCTGTCCACATTGTTGTAGACATAATTGTGCTTTTCGTATTAAATTATATTGCTATAAGTGTTCAAACGCTATCACAATTTTTTGTTGTAATTGTTCGATGCTCGTTATGTCATCACAATACACAATCGATTTCACCTGACCCCACAAATAAAAATCTAACGGTGACAAATCCGGAGATCGTGGCGGCCAAGGTACTCTGCCACTCAACTGTAGTGCGGTGGTGCTCGAATCCCAAGAGGCACATGTAAACATATGCATGTTTGTAAACATATCTAGAAGTAAGAAGGTAATTTCCTAGATATCCAGATGTGAGGCAGTGGAATCCGTTGAACCGCAAGTAAGCCGAGCTCACGCGCACTAGACAAATATTCAAACTCATTTTTTTCGGAGACAAAGCCTTGTATCAAAAGTACCTTGTACCACCAGTTACGGGACACGCTCTATAACAGACTAAGTGATTTTAATGAAAAAAATTGAACCTCTTAACTTAAAAGCCCGAGAATACTCGGGCATTATAATATAATATAATACACACTTTTACAAAATAATTGTTAAGTTAAGAAGTTAATATTCATATAGGTACAGTAATAATTGGCACCACCACAGTAATGCAGATGTTTATGTGTACTAAAAGTACTCTGCATTCGTTGCGTTTTTTCTTCTTACCCACAACCAGTGTTGCCACATGAGGGGAGGGAGTACGAATCGAGGGGAAAACGTTACCCTATCTCTGCCAGTACCGTAGTACGCAGGACAGAGATGAAACGTGTCACGTGACCGGGCCGCGGCGGAAGCGTTGGGAATAGCACGGTAGTAGGAGACATTAGAGAGGGGGAACAAGTCTTGACCTGGCGAATTTGCGACTGCAATGATTAGAACTTCTTTGTCGTTTATAATTCAATAGAAAAAAAATGTAAATTGTATTCTCCAATGACCAAAAATATTGACTGCAATAAAATAGAATTTAATTTCAATTTGAAGGAAATTAATAACACAGCAGATTCGAAGTTTTCATCGCGAGTCTCACTCAATGTCATGCGGCAAGGGGTTAATCATTTTAAGACGTCGAAAGTAATGGTTGGATACTCTGGAATTCTTTTAATCTTTCTACTGCTTCAAATTGCAGCTAGTTGTGTTTACAAATACATCAAAGCCGCAGTGTAGTTATAAAGCATGTAAATTCACTCCTGTGTGCTGTTACGGTCAATCTGATCCTACTTAGATATTCTATGAGATTTCTTTGTTACGTTGTTAACACGTTGCATAGACTATATGATATGAATTGTCAGAACTAATTGATTTATTTACATTTGGACGCGGTTCCACAGCCAGTAAATTCAACGATTACATAAAAGATGCAGGGAATCCCGCAATTAAGATTAAGTTTCAAGGTTTAGATACTGTTCACAAAATAATTAACACGTTTGTTATATCGAACATTCAAACTTTTTACTCGGACAACAGATTCGCCTATTCTGACTATCACTGATTCTCTAAATCTCGAACTACTTTCTTTCTCTCTCCATCCATAAATCTCTCTTTACAGCTCATTTAACAAATGATCGGTATTATCGATGTTGTTAGCGGTTGTAACGGACACGCAGATTCGAAAATTTCTGGAAATGGACGGGTTGCGAAGTGACTGCTAAAACGGCGATAACCTGATCCATTAGCGTTCGCCTAATCGAGCATGCGATCACCTGGTCGGCGGTGACGTTCGTTAAAATGGGAATCGGAGGCGAAGTTGAAAACCCGGGATCGGGAACAACTCTCCCTCCGCAGCCTCGAAATTCGTCGATTTATCCTTCGTCGAAATCGAGCGTGTCATCGCGGTGGAATTTTAAGTCGGTCATCATCGTCGCCTCGCGGTTGGAAACCTGTGGCGGGGTTCACGAAAGGAAGGAGAGGCAGGAAGATCCGTGGCCCATTTTTTTTAGAAAGGAAACAGGCACGGGTTACAGTTAAGCAGCCGGTGCTAGACGGTTGCTCAGTTTTCAATGAGCAGCATTCCGGACTGTCGGACGACCGCAGCTTCGCAGCTCGCCGGCGAAACCCTTCGAGGACTGGTTCCAATAATATTCGGTTCCTACGCGGAAGCGCGGACGAAACACCTGACCGAACCAGCCCCCTTCTGTCAGCTGCGGAACAGCCAGGTTTCTATTCCTCCTTCGAAGAATCGCCGTGGAACGCGCGGCGCGCAGTGGTCTAAAACGCGAAATTTAGTGACATTTTGGTATAACTTCTAAACTATTAAAAATATTGAAGTGATATTTGGGGTGTAGAATATTAACAAGTAATATTTTTTAATGGTGCATAATGTACCATACTTTTTGTTTATTTAATAGCTTTTTAATATTTTTTTTTTAATATATTTACAAAAACAACTTTTAGAAACGCATTCAGCTTGGTAAATATATTACTCCTCTAAATTTAAAAAAAATCGCTCTTTAAATAAAAGGTTTAGTGCCTAAAGTGTTTTTTAGTCGCCAAAGAGTCCCGACGAAGAACCCGAAAACCTATGCACATAACCGAACGGACGCGGGCGACTTTAAACAATAATAACACGTGATATTCGACGAGATTGGAAATAATTCTTGCACGATTATACAGGGTGTTAAGAAAAACCATTCAATATTTATATGCTATATAGGATACACTGTACTGAGTAAAAACGCTTTAGTAAACATAGTTCGAAAGGTCAACCGTTTCTGAGATATAAACATTTTTGTTTGCTAGTATCATGATTACTTTGATGTTTACAAATCGCGTTCTGAATGTTCTTATTCAGGTGCCGACAGTAGATTTCATCCGGAATCAGTCAGTTATTTATCGAAGGAAGGAAGACACGTGGAAAATCTTCTGTAAATATCAAAAGGCCAGTAGTAAATGAATCATGAAGTTAGCAAGCAAAAATGTTTATATCTCAGAAACGGTTGTACCTTTCGACCTATGTTTACTAAAGCTTTCTTACTCAGTACAATGTATCCTATATACCATATAAATATTGAATGGTTTTTTTTTAACACCCTGTATAGGGGAAAGTGTGATAAGCATATTCCATTTTGTAAAATTCCATGATCTCTTCTGTCTTAGAAGATATACTAAACTAATGGACAAAGTATACTGAAGTATCCGAGAACCTATGCGCCCAATATATATAAGTCAATATGAGACAGTTGATTGTTTCTTCAGTCAATTTTTTAAAATTTCGTGTTTTAGACCACTGTGCGGCGCCGCGAGTGCTGCAAATATAGTGATCTCTTAAAATTCGCGAACTTCGGGACCCGGAAGACGAACTTCTTGCGTTGCGTGGTAGCGTTTTATCGGACGAACGATCTATCGGCCAATCAGCATCGATTTGTACTGAGGTTCGTCACTTCAAAGGGATGCCAATTAAGAAAATTTCGAATTCAGTATTGCAAATGTGGTACCAGTGGGTTTGTCTTCCTATTAAAGTCAGTTCGAACATGAACATCAGTTCATGTAGGCTTCTTTATGTCCTTAATTTTGTTACTCATACTCAGTCTATGAAACTAGTCCGATATACTTCGTGTTTGGACTCATTTTAATTAAAAAAATCTGAACAACCCACTGGCACTGCGTTTGCAAAGGTAAGAGAAAAACTACCCAATTTGGAATCTTCTTTATTGGCACAATTGCCTTTTTTATTCGCGACAACTCTTCGTCTTCTTCCCTCTGGTAGCCTTACTCTTCTTCTTTGTCTGCTGAAATAATACAGAGAAAGTATAAGCAATTGAAATCGTTCGCTTTGTATCATTGAGTTTGATCTAGCATTAAAAAATAATAAATTTTGTAAGTGTGAATGAAAAAAGTGTTAGTCTAAAACTACCACAGCTGCTTCAGGCTTCGACAGGAAGTTAAAGGGTATATTGTTCTGGGCAATAATGATAATCGATTTCGCAATAGTCTTTTAGCACTTCTAAGCCAGACAAAAGCAAATAAATAACAAGAATGCTTAAGAGTTGGCTCACGCGAAAGAGGAAGTAAAAATGAAAGGCAGAAGAAAAGTAAAATATAAGAAAAGAAATACTGGAACAAATCAGAATTGTGTTGCTCGTACAATCTTCGTTACAATACACCTAACAGATTCATTCTTTACTGGTCGATTAGCCGATGAATCATCGAATCATCGGTAAAACCGACAATGAACTAATACCCGTGTGTTGTGCCCGAGAGTTCATTAATCATCAAATTATGCTACTGTTATCTGTGTACACATCATTCGAAATATAGATCTCTTCGAAAATCCGAAGATCAGCAACAAAATTAACCTTGGCCTGTATTCCGTCTATGGAACTCGATCTAAAGTGGATGCTTCCATTTATATGACATTAGTATTAAAATTGACCGTGAAACATTATCACTAGATTGCGGATCATTATGCAAAATAAAAATTGTCTGCATCGATCGCAAGAAACAGAAACCAAGTAGAATGTTATTTCTTCACTTAATAATTTTAATAGACGAGGATTAATATATTGACACTTAAAATTTTTTCGTTTTAATTTTCTTTTAAATTTAATATACTCAATTTTGCTATAAACACATAAAGATTAATTATCTCTGTATCTGTTAGCGACACGGTTATGAAATGAAGAAAGTTTATCGCCCCCGATAATATCGATCGATAGCAACTGATTGGGAACAGTCAACGAAGAGAAGTAGACCGGTTATACGCGGTAACGAAGTTTTATGCGAATTTACATTGTTGTGCACCGTTAAGTCTGATCTAGGTTAGTAAATAAAGCAGTTTTCCATGAAAACAAAATTTTGCGAGCGTGAATGAGGGGATCAAGATTGTGTTATTGTGATCGTATATCGGTCGTTTCAACTGATAATTGGGACCCTTACCCTGGTTTCTATTGTTTTCGAAGTGAAATAAAAATTCAATTCTCTAAATCAGTCCATGAAATTTACATTTGCATAAGCATTTGGACTTGATAGTAATAGCAGGGAAAGTTACAAACCTGCTATGAAGCTAATAAATAAATGCTACTGGTTCTTCTAGATCGATTCAGCTTATCTAAATAACGAGCTAAACGACCACTGCTATGCGAACGGAACCCTAATTAACCTTGCAAATTAACTGTAAAATTTCTTATGGATCACTATGTCCAGCCTAGAACAGGTTAATAGTATGGCGGTCGCGTTCAGCCAGCTTTCTGGAATTTGCTTCCCGTTAGAGGGGCGACCGACACTATGCATCATCGGGCTTGATTTGAATTCGATTCCTCCCGTGGCTCATATTTTGCTTTTTCGTTTCCGTGGGACGCATACCAAAAAAAGGGGGAACCGGCATCACGTCACGCGCAACGCGAGGAGTTCGTAGACCGCGGTTGCATTCAGAAAACCGGTGTTTAGGTTGGTCGCACGGCTCGCGTTGATGTTAGAATCGAGGTTCAGGGGTCGGGTTGCACCATCATTAATTCAACATTCTGAAACAGTGGCTTCTCTAATTACGCGGGGCTGCGCGATTGTGAGCATCCGACGTGCAGCAGCATTGGGAAACGACTCTCGGATGGAAAAACGAGGAAACTTGACTCGTTCGTCCATCAAACGATCCTTCCTTCTGCTTTGATCCTCTCTCCAAAGACAATCAATCGACTTTAATCCTCGGACAAAGATTCGTGTCTGTTTTATATTATTTAGATCAGTGTCCTTCTCATAATTGTTTGTTACCTACATTTTATACTAACACTTTCAACAGAACATTATTGCCTATCCATAGTAATAACTAGACTGCGGATGTTTATGCAAAATAAAAATTTTCCACCTAAATTGCAACAAACTGGAGTGAAATAGAAATTCATTCTCTTTCTTACTATGTCATTCTTACTATGTTTCATAGGTTGGAAATAATATAACAGTATTTTTAAATTCTCCTAATGTTTTTACTGTTTTAAATTATACCTACTCATTTTCGTCATAAATGCATAAAATCCGCTGTCTAGTAATAACTGTTCGAATGCTTCCGTGTAAGATTGTGCACACTTCTTCTAACGTTTGCAGAGCCGCTGAAAAACAAAAACATTCCTGATACCGTCGTCAGCTACTGTTTGGCTTTCCGGCATCAAGGGGTCACAGTAATTCCCATTCGCGTAATTGTTTCTTTCCTTGTAGATTCTGCCGAGAGTCGCGGAGTCTAGTACCCTGTAATTACGTTGCTTAGAAAACTGTCGCCTCGATAATCACAATTATCAAAACATGACGAGAGACCTGGTATCCAAAACTGCCTTGCGGAGTCGTTTCCTGTGACATTATAATCACTTGCCGAATTACACGCGATACAAACTTGTTGATCTTAGGTGGTATAGAGCAAGTCAAAAGTTGCCGACTTCTTTTGACTTTGAACTTTCTAAACGTCGACAAAAAAAATCACTTTTATCATTTTTGGGTTATTAGTGACATCTCATCGACTATATTACTCGTAGACCAAAAGATAATATGAAACTATTTATTTTCGAATTCGAATGTGTAATTGACGCTTTGTAGAACATTCAGGCTTCACGCTCGTATTTAAATATTAACCAAAAAAACCTGCATAAAAGAGAATAAAACGTACTTGAAGAATCAAGTAAAAGCAAATAGAACGAAACTGTTCGAAACTGCAGATTAAATGCGATACCGTCGCAAAGAAGCCGACAGAGTCCGGTATTGTTTTGTGATCACACCTCGTATTTGAGATAGGCCTCCGTCTTTTCGATAACCGACTACTAAGCCGTTAACGTGATATAATTTTGTTTCACACGCAGGCGGATCACAGGTTGGAGCAGCTGAAGAAGGCAACGGACAGAATACAGAAGGAGATCGAAGAGGTCACGGAGAGGGAGCACGAGCTACGAAACGTGGGCAGCATTAAGACCACGTCCCACGAGACGGTCGATTCCAAGGTACGCTTGAACCGAAAAGGTACGTGCAGGTAAACACGTATATATGTTCCGTGGCTCGGCCGTGCTCAAGGTCGTTGAACGAAAGAAAGAAAGAGTAAACCGGCCGACGTAGTCCTTATAGGGACCAAATGCATCGGGCCGCGTACGTACATGTCCATGAGTGACGAGGACGATTATACGCGGTCGTTGATTTAATGATTCGCGACTTGAGCAGGCGCGCGCGCAAGTCCATGGTCCTGCACGTTGTTTCGATCTTCACTAATCGCGCGACAAGAATTCGTAGGCGAAAACTTGGATTCGACGTGATTCAACATTTTTCTTCGGTATTTTCATGTTTATGTACGACGGCGTGTGCTACAAGAAAGACATTAGTCACTTTTCCCAGCGAAATGGACGTTGATGAAGGGAAAACGGCGGCCATATTGAGAATCACACAACGCTGATCCCTTTTACCGTTTGCAGAGAAGCGTTTCGTTTAATTATGCATGCGTTTCCCAGGCTGCGACATATAATACCTTTTGTCTTGTTTTATCTGCCCTTTTAAGCCGATTATCTTTTTAGGGGATAAACTGTACTCGTGAAAAGAAAGTTCCTGAAGAGATTCTGAACGGACAAACATTTCTTAGGAGATTTAAATTGTGCGATCGTGGAATCCTTTTTAAATTCAATTATTTTACAGGCGAGGCTTGAAATCGAGAATAATTATCTAAGGATAAATGTAAAAAAATGTCGGGCCACGAGGGGTTTATGTCGTCAAATCATTGAAATAGAAATAGTAGATCACTTCGTCGTATAACGCAGTTAATACCGTGGGTCCTTGTTCCTAACTGTCACGGGGATGGGTTTATTGATGCAGAAGCCTACTTTATGTTCGCGTTCGATGTATTTAAACAGAACGGAACTAATGAGCACCATGGGACAAACGTAAAGTTACGTATCCGCTAAAGGAAACGACAGAAACTTTCTAATGGACGTCAACTGTTTTCGTACAAAATTCCCGTACGTTTCTCAATGTTTTGTGCCGTATATACAAATGAAAACGTTATGCCAGAACTTTGTTTCCATGAATGAGCGGCGAGATGAAAAGAGATTCTATAAATGACAGGAAGCAGTTTATGTAAGGTAAGCGACCCAATTATTGTGGGGATTCCAATTACTGTGCCCCTATTTATTATATTGTAAAGCATAATGAATATTAAAAGAGAGATATTAAATTTTTTTTCATTAAAATCAGTATATATGTATATGTATATGTTATATATCTCTTTTTTAATATGTATGATTAATATAGGCACAGTAATTGGCACCTTTACAGTTATCGGGTCCCTTACCGTAAGTGGCAGCAGTGGTAGAAACAATTGCAACGTTCGAGCGTAAAGTTAAGTGCGAAATATTGTTGAGAAGAGGTAATACATAAACAAATTGATTAAAAACTTAAAATGAAACGAAACTGTTCGCCAGAACGCGTTCTTCAGTGTTAATAGACTGTAGCGGAGCGAGTTCCTTAATATTCTTTCGACGGATACGTCGCTTTATGGCAATCAATTTCGTAATCGCGGTCTCGGCGAAACAAGAAAACGTAAAAGCATAACTCTATCATGGTACAGATAGTGATCGCGGCATGATCACATGTTACATTTTTACGCCGTTTGATTAGCCCGGACGCGCGAAGTAATTATTATTACGAGGCGAACATGTGAATTCGTTCCTCGAACAGGCGTGTTCCCGTATGCTTTTCGTAACGCTGGCTGTATATCAATGCGAATATCTTATCTGTTGATAAATTTAAGTAAACACGATGCCGTTTTCATACAGAACAGCCTTCTTTGTCCGTGACGCGACCACTGCCGCTGATAATGATAATTAAAAACTGCAGCCCTCGCGGCTCTATGTCCATTGAACGACAACGTACAGTCCGCTTAACTGTTTCGGCCTCTGGGAAACCAATAACTTTGGTCAAGTTTCTTCTGAACCGTTCACTTTAACACTGAAACATTAAAAGTGACTACATTGTGCCATTTTATAAAATAACCAAGATACACTTATTAAGATTATTCACGGTTTTTATCATTAAAATTACAGTATTTTATAGTGTTTTTTCGTTTTTACCGGCCCCATAGTTAATAATAGTTAATAATTGTATTTATTTAATAATTAAGCTAACTTTCCAATTTGTTCAATCCATCGAGAAATCTGCAATATTCAGAATTCCCTCCATGACGATTCGAAACGTTGCAAAATATCGAAGACCGTAGAGCTGAAAAGTGTTCCGAGTTCGGTAGAGTTACATTTTGCAGTGAATCTTACAGCGAATGGTAGGCTTGTTAGCTTGAAATCCGACCTAGCTAGCAGTACCGAAATCGTTTCGAGCGGAGAGTAACGCGGGTGTTTCTGTGCGACAGGTACGCCGAATGCCTCAAGCTCTGGCTTCCGGTAAACTGAAAAGAACAACGTCGACTCCGCAAATTCTGGAGGCTGTCAATTTGACGCAATTGACGCCACCCTTCACGCCAAAGATGACGAACGGAGTGATATCCAGTCGCACCACCCCGACACCATTGCGTTTCGCCACCGCGCCAAGTCAAAAAGGATTGATGCACAGGTTTCTCGCGACCCGAGGGAAGATCTACAAACCGAAGTCAGCCGTGAACGACTCCCTGACGCCTCCTAACACACCCACGATCGCCCTCAATCCGATGAGCATCAAAGCGTTCAACAGAAGCTTGAACATTCAACTGGAACCGGACGACGAACCCAAGAAACCTCCTGTTCGAAAGGGTTACGTTCCAGTGGAAGAGAAAATCCAGAAGGAATTGCACGAAATGAAGGAGCGGGAAAACGAACTCAGGTGCGAATCTTGCTGGTTCGCTTGTGCTGAAGCTGTGCTCGCAAGTAGCGATATAATGCGACGAATTATTATTGAAATTATGAATATAATACGATGCAATTTGCTTGATTTTCTTATATTTAAGATTGCCTCATTTTATATCGGAATAAAATTGTACATATTGACGGTCGTCTCGGGCTTATTCCCATTGCTACGGGTCACGTATGAGTCCGGCATAGCATACGGAGGGTTAATTGTTTCCAACAGAACTTTCAGCTTTATAAAACTTATCAGTCTATTGCATTTTAAAGAGGCATTTTATTTATAGTTTGAAACCACATATGTATTCAAGTTCATATTACTGATATTTGCAAGTTAATTTTGTTCCATCCTTGCGCAATGTTAGTGTCCTTGAGATAAATTGTTAAATTAATAACGATGCTTTTGTGCGAACGAAAATTGATGGCTTACGCGAACGTGAGTAAGCAATGAAATTTGACAATTCGCATTTTTAGATTAATGCGGTCGCAGATGCTGGCGAAATCTCAGCCAAATCTGTTGGACATCGGAAATGATAATGATTCTGACATTTACGACGGTTCGAGCTCGTTGAGAAGCGGTACCTCGTCGAACACGTTGAACGAAGATGACATAGAAAAGGAAAGCAAAGGGAAACACAAGGTAACACTTTTTTCAGGATGAACTCGTTTAACACGGACAAACCATCGTTCGATGTTTTTATAACGCACCGTATCTAATCAACAAGTTTATTGAAACAAACGTTAATCAAAGATTGACATTTTTATCCATTTATCGAGTATCAATGCCTAATGAAAATGTAATGATCATTAACAAGGAACATTAACCAAGAGTCGCGCTCTGATTTTAAAGAAATTTATACAGAATATAGTTTATTGAAAAATATTTGACACGCACTTTTTTTTATTTCCAATGATCCATATAGAGGGGGTGAAAATAGCCCTCAAAGTTGGTGGTGAAAACCCTATTTTTACTAACATCTCGGGAACTAGAGGAATTAGGACAATGATCTTTTTATTAAATTTGTGTGTTTTCTATCAAAGGATATATTCATATAAAAAGATTTTAGAAAATTATTTGTTTAAACAATATTTTAAAAATTCATCTTTTTCTGAAATCTTTTTATATAACTATCCTAGACCATCTAGTTCCCGAAATATTAGTAAAAATAGGATTTTCACCACCAACTTTGAGGGCTATTTTCACCCTCCATATATGGATCATTGAAGATAAAAAAAATACGTGCCAAATATTTTTCAACAAACTATATCCTGCATTTTCATTAAAATCAGCGTGTGAAACTTGAGTAATTAGTTGAGTTTATAACTTACAAATTGTGTAAAATGAATCATGCACGAAGTTTTAGTCAGTTTTACGTTATCGTGCTGATAACGTTTCATGGACATATTTTCGTTCTAAATCGACTGCAAATTTTTTAACGTCCAAGTGGATGATTTAAAAACTGGTAACGTTTACTTCAACCAATCATTTCGAATGGCAAAGAAAGTCGAGTTGAAAAGAAAATACTGTATATTATATTTTATTGCCTAATATGTTTCTACTAATCTAATAGGAAAATCGAATTGTTTGTAGGCAAATCCAAGACGTCGGAGCACCCTTATAGCGCAATGGGAAAATCTGATAGCTGCGAAACGACAAACTAATGATAACGGCAATGAAAATGATTTAAACTTCTGAATGATTTCCACGTACAGCGGAAAAGTGAGAAACCAACTCGATCCTCGCTTCTACTCTCTTTCGTGTTTCAAGTGAATTCTAAAATAGAAAAAAACATTGAAAAACGTGCTGCTAATATGCCTTTCGTTCTTGAAACACGCATTTTCTTTATGGTGATGCATATCATTGATTCCACTCATGTTCTCGATTCGCAAAATAATTTATTTAAGACTATAATGAATATTTATTCAATAATGGAAGAATTACCTGATTCATTATATGTTGTATTTAATATTTTCTTTTAAAAGCTTTCAGTATTAAACAAAAAATAACTACAAGAAAACACTAATATACATATTCGTGCATAGGTAAAAATGTTGTTCTTAAGTATCACAAGCATATATTTAATATATCCGCTTGTTAATTGTAATATATATCTTATTATATACTATGCATACACATGGAAGCGACTGATAAATTTCGTAGGTCCCATTTGTACATGTGGCATGTATTAAGTATTAAGTATTACGATTTATATGAGCAAAAATATGTTATGTACTTAATTAATTGTAAAAAATAAGTATGTATTTGATTTACTTGTATATGTGATAGTATAGGCCCAGTAATAATGATAAACAAATTTGTGCAATTTTTATGGAACTAATAAGATACATGTCTCAAATATTGTCTTCTCTTTCTTCTCCTGAATGAATTTAGTATGAATATATTTTAATTTCGTTTCATCCTTATGTATATTTGAATGATTTGTAAGCATTCGTTTTCCGAATCCTCATGCAACTGTTTGAATTTGAATTTAAAAATGTTGGTCAATAATTTAAAAAACTATATTTTCTAAAAGTTGTATTATAATTCTAATACTCTGCCCTTTGCCTTTTACAACGCTATTCCCTCACGCTCCCCCCACGGCCCGGTCACGTGACGTGTTCCGTCTCTGTCGTGCATGTGTCACAATGTCACGTGACTAATGGCAGAGAGAGGGTAATATTTTCTCCTCAGTTCGAGCCAACTCCCCTAATCTGGCGACACTGAGAACATTCCTATATATTTATCTTCATATACATACGCTCCGACATTTTCCACGTGGGTTCCAGTAGCACTTTTGTAATGGATTATTTAAATCTGGAAATTATACCGAGAGAGGAATTTGAATATTTTCTTTTAACAAATTTAGCTAGTGATAAAGGTAGGTAGGTAATTTTAAATTATACGAATATAATAATTTAAAGTGTTAGGTTATTTAGGTTAGGTTATTATTTGGAAATACGAAAGTTCTTTCTATTAAAAATTCCTCTTATTTCAGACTATAGAATACCACAGAATGTAGTGGATATATTAGACGGCCAATTTAGAAATGTAATAGACAATGAATTGTTATCAAGTTACTTGAAGTCATATAATGACAATGATTTTCATAAAATGATACACAGTGGCATAGAAAATGAAGTCATTTCACTTGATGCTTGGCTTTCTGTGGGTATAGCTTCTTTATTACATTTTATCCAATGTAATTGGACAGGTCCAAAAAGTGATAAAGACATTGAATGGTTAAAAATTCGAGAAGGAGAAGCTATTAAACACTTATCTTTGCACGATGGATGTAACGTGAATACGAGAAATCCAGAGTTTCTCTACTTTTCCAAGATCATATTTTCCAATGAATCGTTAGCAGAGTGTTACGGTAGTTGTAAGTGGTGGTTGTTTAGAGCAAGTTTCATACATCAACTTGTTTTCAATGAAAGCTCTGCTGTACTATTTAATGAGACAGAACAGTTAATTGAAAAAGTCGAGGAATCATATATATTAAAGGACGAGTACTGCAACACGTTATTTTCTATAGAAGCTGCACAATTTTATTTTTATTATAGAAGAACAAAAGAGTCTGAAAAGTACGTTGAATCAGCTCGGGAAATAACAAAATTGGGTTTAAACTTGGAAGGTGTTTTAGGTAAACGTACAAAATATCAACAAGAAGAGAAAGCACAACTATATTTAAAAATAGATATAGGGAAAAGTCCATTTCCCTTTAGACGTTGTGAAAATTTACCAAAGTCGCTTGACTTAAATGACGACGTTCGATTAGAACAGATTGACTATTCGAAAAATATAGAGCATGCTGAAATTGGATCTATGGAAGAAGCTGTGATATTAGCAAAACTGTAAGATTGTATTTTTTTTGCGTTATCAGATCTTTTTTTTTTTTAAATACATATGCTTTGTAAATCCTACTTTGAACAGTGTTCAATTGCAGTTGTCACAACCAAAGGACAAGTTAACAGATGAAGAAATTAAACCCTATTTAACAGTAAGTACTATTAGCGTATGTGCTAGAAATCTTGAATTATGAACAATCTAAAATTTCTTATTTAACAGGCAGTAACAAATAGTACAAAAAATTGGTGCTTAAAAGTGGTGTCTCTCTATCGTCGTTGTATGTTAGAATCTGCTGACCATAGAGCTGTTGAACGATCTATGATGCAATTAGAATATTTAATACAGGAAATAAAAGACACAAAAGTTCCTGTTACATATAGAATGGATTTATTCTTTGCAAGTGGCCTCAAGCCTATTTGGACCTTGGAAGAAACATGGGCACGTGTTATGATCAGTCTTGGATTGGTAAAAGGAGCTTTAGATGTTTTCTTAAAGCTAGAATTATGGGAAGATGTCATCAACTGTCACAATATGTTGGAATTGAAACACAAAGTATATTTTTGTATTTAAATTATACATTGTTCCACTACTTCGATAAATATTGTCTAAATATTTATCCAATAATTCTAGGCAGCAGAGATCATCCGCCAAGAACTATCTAAGAAACCTACAGTCCAGTTATGGTGTTTGTTAGGTGATGCGACTCAAGATAGCAATCATTATGAAACAGCATGGAAATTATCAAACGAAAGAAGTAGTCGTGCTCAAAGACACTGGGGAATGTTTTATTTCGCAAAAAAGGATGTTTGTATCCATATAATTACTAAGAAAGCTTACTTTAATATATACCATAATAAAACCGTTTAATGCATAGAATCATTCTTATTTTTTAGTACACAGAAGCTATACCACATTTAAAATTGTCAGTTGAATTAAATAATATTCAAGAAAACGTTTGGATAAGACTCGGATATGCAGCTTTACAAGTTGAAGATTGGAAATTGGCAGCTACTGCATATAGGCGTTACTGTGCTTTAGAACAGTCGGTTTGTATCATTTTATTGTTCTTGTAAACAGCTATACATATGTATAGTATATTTCTAATTATATATTTACACATTACACATAAATTGTAGACATTTGAGGCCTGGAACAATTTAGCAAAAGCTTATATAAAATTAGGCGATAAAGAAAGAGCATGGAAGACTCTCCATGATGCTATAAAATGCAGTTATGACCGTTGGCAAGTTTGGGACAATTTAATGGTTGTTAGCATAGATTTAGGGCACTTCTCAGAGGTATGTACATAGTATACAAAGGGTTTTCCAATAAGAGCTACCTAATGTCTTTTTTCTCAATAAAATCGGTTACAATTATACGTGAAACACATTGTCGACCAAACAGCCACCACGCGTCTTTTGTACAATGCCACCCTTTTGTTTAGATTATTTATGACATTTCCGTGGCGAACGATTCCGTGTACAAAAATACACGGAGAATAGAATGTATAATTACTAGGCATGTGCGAGCCACCCGATATTCGGTTTCGGGCGGGCTCAATTCGGGTGTGCGATATTTCATGACACATCGAGCGGCTCAGGAGTTTGGAGTACCCAAGAGATTCGGGCTATCCGAGAGTTTCGGGCTGCCCGAGAATGATTCAACTTTGTCGGGCGGGTTCGAAACGCTCGGGTCGCCCGATGTGTCATGAAGTATCGCGCAACCAAATCGAACCCGTCCGACTTTCTGCGATTCGACATCCCTAATAATTACATGTGTCTTTTCAGTACATGTTCAATGTAATGACCTACAGATTGCACGTATCGCCATAAACATTGGAAATATATTACCATATAACAAACACATCCTAAAAATATTCGATAGTTCTTATTAGAGAACCCTTTATAATATTAATGATATTTGTTACTTGAAAATTTTAAGATATAAATATGTGAACGCTCATTTTTTATTTTTATAGGTGATACATTGTTATCATCGTATTTTGGATCTCAAGAAAAATCATTTAGACGTTCAAGTCCTTGACATATTAACTCACGCGATATTAAACAATTTAAACGATTCCGATGGGAATCCTGCGCAAAGATTACTTCCGAAAGCTTTAGAGTTGTTTGGAAGGATTAGTTCCGTTGTACTCAATAATTCTGATATTTGGAGAATGTATGGACAGCTCACAGCACTTAAGAAAACAGACACTGACAATGAAAAGGCGGCACAGTATTTACAGCAAGCTCACCGTACTGCTATTTCAGATACTAAATGGTTTCAGCAAGAAGAGTCAACTAACAATGTACTACAATTGTGCTGCCTATTAACAGAAATGTATTTACGATGCTCTAGCAACTGCGATGCCAAGAAAAAGCGATCGCTATTGGCAAGTGCGAAATTATCTCTTCAAGGAGTTGTGAAAAAAGTTAAAGATCAGCAATGGAATAATGAGAAAATTTTAACACTCTCACAGAAGGTCGACGAATGTTTAAGTACAGTAATAAATGACTTAGAAAAAATTAAATTAACAACGTAAATATTGTAAATATGGTTTATACATTTATTGAATGTACATATTTTTCATAAAAATAATTGATGCTATTGTCATTAAATATAACATGTTGTATATACATCTATAATTAAAAAATATACCACGACTGTAAATACATCTACAAAGAAAATGGAGTTTCCTTGGTTTTAAACTTACAAAATTAAGAAGATATTTACATCTACTTACATAATTTCATTGTTAAATAACAGCAAACTCAATCGATCGAAAGTTTCACGATATTTATGATACAAACGAAAGAATTATATGATTCTATATAAAATGTTCACGCTGGCATATGCAGAAAATTCTGAATAGGCGATACCTTTTACAATAAACTAGCGTGTCTCACAATTTTTCAAAGTCCAGTAAAGCTAGAACGAAGCATTTCCTTCTCATCCAGTTCCAGAATTTAAACGAACCGCCACGTGACTGGCCGTTATACTGCCATCTATTGTAAAAAGGATCGTCTCTCACGAACATGTTGCCTGCATTTGTCGTGGTGGAACGCTATTTCTGAACTATTTTTCCATTTTCGCGAAAATGGAAGTGGTGCGGCAAAAACGTGCCGCAATAAAAGGTCAAATAATTGGCCTTTATAAAGCTGGGTTCCCCAGCACGAACATTGCGACTATAATGAAGTGCAGTGAAAGAACTGTCAGAAAATACATAAAGAGTTATCGTGAAAGAGGGGAAGAGGGTCTCGTAGATAGACGGCTTTATAATGCAGGAAGAGCGCGTAAAACTACGACACAAGAAGATCATGCTATAATTAGAGAAATGAATCAAAATCCTTCTCAAAGTGCATCGAGCGTTGCAGCGAATCTCGATTTGCAAGTGTGTCCCAGTACCGTACGTAGTCGATTACGGGAGGCTGGATACCCTTTTGGTCGACCTCCACGTAAAATACGTATACAGGTAGGTTGAAGAAAACTTATCCGTACCACCACAGATACACAGCTCACTTAGGCATGTTCTGGTCGCTGATTGGGTGAATACGGTCGGTGATGTGCTAGCAATTGCCATGTGCCTGTGTAGTCGGCCAAAGTTTTTTTGAATGGATGTGTATATTTTCATCGAAGATTACCGACCGAGCGACGCACGTGTTACCGCTTCAATATGAGCTGGGTTGAATGTATATGTAACGACTTTCACACGAACATGTTTTATGTATTATACGTTGCTCGATAGAATACTAGCGGGATGGCACAGAGGAAAGAGGAATCTGATTGGTACCCGTAATTTTGCTACTGGTCGAAATTACCATGTCAGCGAATCAAATTATGAAAAAGTAGGATTTCTCGACCCTGTAGCGTACCGGTAGCCTTCTTTCCAGTAACGTGCAATACGTGTACTTGTAGTGGTGGAACGGTCTTTCTAGGCGGAGAATAGATTCTTTTTTGCACTTGTTTATCCTGATAAACTTAGATAATATAATCTTTATATATCGTAAATACTGTAATTTCTTTTGAGGTTTTTCAACAAACAGAGCCTCGTAAGATCAATACTTTACTTTTTTCCTGTTCATGTATTCTCGTACATTCGCTGTCATCGCCGTTGAACTTCAAACTGACGTTATCTGACTGCTTATGTAAAGTACAATTTTTCCATAACCTATTTGCAACAACCGATCCGGAATATACGTACGACCGACATATATAATATCCCTTACCGTGCGAACTTAGTCATTTAGAGCTAAACGGGTTTGAGTAAACGAAGCGGATACGGTATCAGTTACGAAGAACTGAAGAAATTATAAAAATTAAGGGTATTCTCTCTAAATATTATAAAATAGTGATACGTGATTGGTACACTATACCGCAGTAGTTATTGTAGCATTGAAAATGAATTTAATTTTATGTTAAATATAATTTAATGCTTAGTTTCGTTCTTTCTGAATGAACGTCACAGTTTATAAATATATGTTCCTTTTTATTAATATTTCTAAATGTTGATATATTTTTTCAGATGGCTTTTTCAGGAAAAGTTATATTAATAACAGGAGCCAGCTCTGGCATTGGAGCAGCTACAGCTATGCATTTTTCTCAACTTGGTGCATCTCTGTTGATAACAGGTCGTAATTTAGAAAACTTAAATGCAGTTGCTGAGAAATGTAAACCCAATAAACCACTTATTGTAACTGGAGAATTAACTAATGAAGTTGATGCGAAAAATATCATTGAATCTACTATTAAGCAATATGGTAGATTAGATGTTTTGGTTAATAATGCTGGTATATTAGAATCTGGAGGCATAGAAAATACATCAATGGAGCAGTATGATAGGTATAAATCTAATATTCTTATATAGTAAATTATCTAAAAACAGCATTAACATATCCAAATGTTACAGGGTATTTAATATAAATGTACGGGCAATATACAATTTAACAATGTTAGCTGTTCCTCATATAGTAAAAACTAAGGGTAATATTGTAAATGTTTCAAGTGTTTGTGGACTAAGATCATTTCCAGGTGTTTTATCATATTGCATGACAAAAGCAGCAATCGACCAATTTACAAAGTGTGTTGCCCTTGAGCTTGCAGAAAAACAGGTGTATATTCTACATACATATAGATACATAAATACATATACAAATAAGTATGAAACACATTACTCATTTCAGTAGCTTTTATGGAAATTCATTATTTTTGGTATTCAAATTGCAGGTACGAGTGAATGCCGTGAATCCTGGAGTAATAAGAACAAATCTTCATGAAACTAGTGGCATGAAGGAAGAACAGTTAGAAGCATTTTTCGAACATAGTAAAAAGACTCATGCGCTTGGTAGACCAGGAGATGTTACCGAAGTTGCAAAAACGATAGCTTTTCTGGCAAGTGATGATGCCAGTTATATCACAGGCGCAACTTTGCCTGTAGATGGTGGCAGACATGCCATGTGCCCTCGTTAATTTGCATTCCTATAAGATTTATTTTCAACACATCTATTCCAACATTAATACATTTATAAAGTTTCTAAGATACTATATTTTTATTAAAGAAGATTGTTATTCATAGCAAAAATAATGTGTGTCAATAAATTTATAAATTGTCAACATACCTCGTTTTCTATTTATTGAATTTGTATAATTTACTACATGTAACATATGCTTAAAAAATAATTACAACTATAATTGCAAATTGATTACAAAATGTTTACACATCTTTATTAAAATTAGACAAATATACAAATTTGTAATGTATGCTAAAATTCTTTTTTAACTAGAAGAAAAATTAAATAAAAGTTGATTCAATTTAAGATTATTATATTTATTTAATAAAATGACGTATAAAGCTACAAAAGTAACATTTTCTATTAAACAAATGGCATATTTCGTTACTAATTGGTAATTCCAAAACGAAAGAATCACGCAGTAATAACCTCCAATATAAAGTAATGAAGTAATATTCAGGAACAAAATTTCACTTGCTGTATTCGAAAATTGGTGCACGTGTATCATTTTCCTTCCTGACACGCTATTTATAGTACATACAAACCATATATTTTGCATTTTGAGTTACATTCAAGTGATTAATTTATGTCATATTATCAATGTTTTATCTATCTCCTTGAAGCACCAGATATACGTATAAAATGAAGTAACACTGTTACTGTAACAGTCTACAGTTGTGAGTCAGATTGTCAAATTGTCAGACGTGACGTTCTAACACATTATGTGTACAAAAAGGTTACCATATTTTTTAATCGGTTCAGTGGTAGCAGGTTTCGGCAGAGGTTCCAAAGCTTTGGGCATACCAACAGGTAAATTTTGAAATTTAAATTATACTAAATAAATTATAAAATACATTGATTAATGGAAAAGAACTTAATAATTGATTTGACATTCTAAAGTTCTAAACGATCGTGCTAGTCTCAAATACTGGCGGGAAAAAATAGAAACCGATATTACTATTCAATATCATATAGAATGACGTAATAATATTCTTTTATAGCGAATTTGGAAAATAAGGTCGTTGAAGCTTTACCTAGCGATTTTAATACTGGTGTTTATTACGGATGGGCTTCTGTAGACGGAGAAGTTTACAAAATGGTTGCAAGTGTTGGTTGGAATCCATTTTACAAAAATGAAAAAAAGACAGTGGTAGGAATTTTAAAAAATGTTAGAAACTAATTATTATTTAGCATAAATATAATTTCAAACACATAGTTCATTTTTACAGGAAATTCATATGCTGCATACATTTGAAAACGATTTATACGATAAACAAATTAAAGCAGTTTTCCTAGGCTATATACGGGCGGAACAAGATTTTTCTTCCATAGGTTAAATTATTATTTATTTTACATTCCAGTAAATATTATTTATACGACATCATTTTCGATAAAGTATATTTTTATTGTTTCAGAGGAATTAATTAAAGCAATAAAGAATGATATCAGTATGGCTGAAAAACAACTGCAACAGCCACATTTAAATGCATATAAAGATGATAAATTCTTCAAAGAATAATAAACATCTATAATTATATATCGATTTTAATATAGGTGTAAGTCTTTATAATTGTATTATAATACAATATTTTTACATTACAATAATATTAAAGTAAAATTACAATAGTAACATTACAAGTCTTCAACTTGTGCCTGGCGACGAAGGGGATGATGATGGAGGGGGTGGGGGTGGGGGTGGCGGTGGTAAAGATATCCACGGTGTATTCATTCTTGTCAGCATCTGTGGTTCCCAAGTTACATTAGCATTTCGGAATCTTAAACTTGAAGGCGAGTTGGGTCGATTTTGATAGAGTAAATGTTCTGGATTAACTCTTGGGCCCATATTGTACGGAATTCTAGGATTCAAAGGTGCCGTTGTTCCATCTTCATTGTAATAGTCGTGCGAATTATAGAAGTTTTGATTCATAGTATTTACATTAGGGTTTACATATTGCATTGACTGTAATGCAGGTGGATAAATTCCATATCCATATAATTCAGCGCCATCTGAATGGAAACCTCCTGGAATGTTTGACCAATTATTTTGATATGGATGTACCCACGGATTCTGTAATTGACTTCCAGCTTGCATGGAAGGAAACTGTCTCTGATATCCTTTTCTATTCTTTTGTTTATTTCTGTTCCATGGATGACTTGATTGCCATCCAGCATTGGGACCTAAAAGTGAAAATACATATTACTTGCATTGAGTTGAGTCAAGATTTTAGACGTGTACCGACGAGAGTTCGGCAACTGATGCGTTTTTGTTTTCCGATCGGATTCTTTTCTACCGTTGATGTTAGAAGCGAGACAGCAATAAATTCACGCTCAACTGTTCAGAGTTATAAAATACTCGGGTACCCATGTTATTACACGAGTACACGTGTATTTACGTATACGTGAAATAGGAGCCACTAGTATTTAAAAAACTTACTCGAAGCACGTTTCCGTTTAAAAGGTACATCTCCTTCATTCGTCTTAGACGTTTGTTTTGCTTGTTTTAATTTCTCATAATAAGCCCGTTCTTCCTCATCGTCGGAAAATTCTGGGGGTTCATCTGCGCTTGCATCTACACCTCTAATTCTGAGAAAGTACAAATCATGAAATGTTATACAGTAGTATTCAATTAAATTCCGTATTAATATTAATATGTAGACTTACTTCATTAACTCGTGCAAAAATACTAAAGATGTATATTCCGTATTTGGACAATAATAAACAGTCATGCCTACTTTAATGTCACATTCCTGAATATGCTCTGAACTGTTGAACCTGACACAGTAATGGGGTTCTTTCACTTGTCCAAAAACATCGAATATTTTACCTAATGCCCTTTTTCCTTTATCAACAAATAAAATGGTATCCAAATTTAAAGTAGGTTTATCTGGTTTTGGCTGGACAACTACTAATTGTTCAACCATCCATGCAACCTAAAATTTTGTATTTGACGTAGTATATTAATTTACATATTATTAAAATATACAGTTATAATTAATCATTACCTGTCCTAGTGGATCACATAGTACTTCAGGCACGCTAATTTTTAAATCTTCAATAGGTGGTAAGTCGTCTAATTCACTTTTTAATTCATCATTTCTTTGTTCGTTTGTTTTTTTCTTTCCTTTTGGTCTAAAAACACAAGAAATAATTGAAATATCAAACATAACAAGTATAAGATTGAAGAAATTCGATGTTGCTTATGAACTGACTTATTTGTATTATCATCATCCGAATCATCTGATTCAATTAACACTGAAGAATCACTAATACTACTAGAATCATCTTCGCTATCACTTTCTTCGCTTGATGACTCATTAGTTCTGTAAGATTGCATTTGCACCTCTTTCAAAACAGTAGGTTGATCATTGTTTTGTATATTAAGATTTGAAGTACTTTCTGTTTCTGAATCTGAATTTCCATATTCTAAAGCTATAGCTGTGAGAGAAGATAATTTATTTCCTGTAAAAAAGTATAATGAACCTTAGCATTTTTTACATTAAATATACTGTAGATATAATATTTATAATTAAGAAGTTATATACCATTGCTATTTCCATGTATAATACAAATGTCATCTGTTTGCTTTGAGTCTCCAACTACCAAATCATTTGTAACTTTTTTATTATTGTCATCATTAATAAATGTTTCATTATGATTTATACTCATGTTAGTAAATGATTTTTGTTGGCCATTTACATCATTTGTAGTGTTACAACTTTCTTTATTTAGTGTATTATTCTCAATCAAAGATTTATCACCGTTAATATCGATTTGATTTACCTCAAAATCAATTTTTTTTTCATTTTCATTTTGCGCCATTGGCGTATCTTCGATGATAGTTGATTTACCATTACTTTCTTTACTACTTGACACATGTTCATTAGGTTTTGCGTCTGAAACACTTTCTATAACTTTCTCCACTATAACCTCGTCCGTTTCCATTGTGATTCTTATATTATTACGTTCAAATCCTAATTTTCAACATTAATAGTTTTTACATATAATTTTCAATTTAAAACAAATAACAATAACTGAACGAAATATTTTTTACGTTTAATTCTACAATGAATAAATGACCATGTTTCGATGCAACCACGTGTATTACCGGGTTTTAATCAGATCTATGGATCCACTACGCATGCGCGTACTTACGATGATGATAATCCCACTACATATATGCGTACTCCCCTAAATGCTACTTTTAAGGGACTGACATTATCTTTGATTTCTCTCAAATATTTTAATATTAGTATTGAAAGTTGGTACCAATTTCTATCGTATGAAAGTGAATACAATAAAATATAAATTTTCCGTTAAAAGATCTTTTCTTCTTATTTTATTAACAAAATAGTGTACAATCACTTCCTGTAGAACTATAGATGAGGTATCTAATTCAATATTAATGTGAAACAATTAAAAAACGTATGGGTAACGGAACGATGTCACGTAAAATGAACGATTCATTTATTTACAAAACACTATATTACAGTATGTAGATTATAAACGAGTTCTCCCAAAAACACCACCTCACACGGACGCGCGCACTCACGCACTCACGCACGTATACACTCCAGCAACGGAAATGAACGCAACAGCAGTGGTCTCTACAAACTGTTCTAGTCTTTTGTTACTACGTTCACAATTGTTTCTATAATTTTTCTTCCATTTTGATGGTTTAGAAGATTTAAAAGTGGATCCTTCATTTTTTCTTCCAATAACTGGACCAATTCTTTCCTCATTCGTTGTAACAGTTGACCAATCTAAACAATATTCATATAAATTCATAAACAAACAAACAATGTTCATACAAGTATTTCATAATATTTAAACACTATTATTGACCTTACCCTATGAGATTCGACACTGAGTAAAATCCAACCATCTTCTAATGATATAATAGATAGCCCATTATGTAGTTCTATGTTTAAATCATAGCCGGAAAATAAAATCAGTAGCAAAATCGGCACCATTGTGATTTCTTTGATAAATACTTTGCTCGTCTTAATTTTTTCTTGAAATACTAAATACGGACTAGGGAAGTGGCCAATGTGGAAATTAACGGATGATGGATGAATACTGACGAAACCATCACTCTTCGTTTGAAATTTAAGTTCCTCTGGTTTTGGTTGCACCGGAATTGCTCCAGCAGATTGTATTTGGAAAGATTTTTCTGGTGTGAAAACTTTCACAACATTAGGATAAAGAGCAGCGCAAAGCAAACCTTGGAGAAGTTTGTAATTATCGTTATTGACATTTAGTTCACAACCAGTTATTTCTAGGACTTTGTCAACATTTGGTTGTCGTTTGGGTAAGTTAATAGGAACAAAACCAATAGAGACCAATAACTCTAAAAATTGATACTTTATATCTGCTAAACTGTACAACGTACGTACGGATAAGTAGTTCTCATTAGCGAAAACGTGGCCTGCGTAATTACTGCGTGTACATGCTTCCAACCATTTCTATGAAACAAATCGAAAAAAACCATGTATATCTGTTTTATATTAGTATACATTGACATTGAACATTTACCTTATACGCTTTAAGTACAGTTAAGTGATCAGAATTGGCTGTGCAAAATTCTTTTTTGGCATCTATTTCGTGTCGCCTCTCAAATGGTATGGTGAATGGAGTTTTATGCGACAAACATGCTGCAATGGTAAGGGCGGAATCGAGGCAGCAAAAAATGGCTCCAAACAATATTAATTTTCCAATTCGTACGTCTACAGGCAGTGCCGCAAGATGATGGCCTAATGGAGTTAATGTACATTCAGAATTAAATGCACCGACGTCTTGTAAACGTTTGATGGCGCTCTGAATATTTGCAGCTGTTGGCGGTTCTAACAGTTTGCCTAAAAAACATTGTATATTTTTAAATTTTACACCATAAAAACAGAAAACAGATAAAAATAATAAGTGTTATTACCTAAAATTTGATGCGAGTCTACCTTGATTCCTTTATGTAACAGTTGAATACGTAAAAGTAAGGGTTCTAAAGGAATTCGTAATATTTCAGGCACCGGTTGTGCTGAAAAGTGATATTTAAATCTGGAAAAATAAAATATTACAAATTTTTATTATTATAGGCTGATAAACATAAATTAATATTAAACAACTGAACATACTTATATGAAGTGTACAAATGAATGCATACTCCAGGCATTACACGTCCAGCACGACCTTTTCTTTGCAATGCATTTGCTTGCGATACCCAACACGTTTCCAAACTTTCCATATTCTGGCTAGAATTGAATCTAGTTTCCTTCATTTTTCCACTATCAATTACAAAAACACAATCATCTATAGTGATAGACGTTTCAGCTAAGTTTGTGCTCAGTACGATTTTCCGAACATCACCAACTTTTTTAAACACCAAATTTTGCTCTTCATTGGATAAACTTGAATGTAATGGCACAATAATAAACTTTCCAGTCTTTGGTGAAAGATTTTTATTGTCATTTAACTGATTTTTCAAGTAAATGATTTCAGCAAATCCTGGTAAAAATACCTGAAATGTAAATATCAAATACAGTATACGATTCGACTATTTTTTAAAAATTAGTAGAATGTGCTTACTAAGATAGAACCTGTTTTAGGATAATCATGTAATCCAAAAATAATCCATTCCAATATCGCCTCTATAAGCTCAAAATTAATTTTATCGTGGTCCATAACATACAAATTTTTATGCGTTTGTCTACTATAATTGTGATATCTACTAACGATTTGCATTAACGTCAAATTCTCGTCTTGAATCGATTCTTTAACTGCAGCATTGGGAACGCCTTCAACTTCAGCAGTTTCTAAATCTATTTGCAACTGTTCCCAGTCACCTCTAATTCTACGCGTGTATTTTGAATTCTCTTCAAACACGTAATTAATCCATTCAAATATATCTTCCAAAAAGATTTGCTCTACAGGAAACGTTTTTCCTGGAATGTGTAAAATAGGAGCTTCTCGAAAGTAAGAGGAAAAGGCTTCTGCTTTAAGTGTTGCGCTCATAAGTATTATTTTCAGGTTTGATCTTTTACATAACAATTCCTTTAGAAGCATCAATAGGAAGTCACTAAATGAAAAATTGCAATGTTTAAGTGCACAGGAATATGTTAACAGAATAAGTAACTGACCTCTCTGCACTTCGTTCATGAACTTCATCGACGATAACATGAGTTACATCAGTTAATTCTGGATTCATGGATAATCTTTGCAATAATATTCCAGTTGTGCAAAATGTCAATCGGGTTTTATTAGACATTTTGCTTTCCAATCTTATTTGGTATCCTACCGTGTCGCCTATACGTTCATCTCTTTCCGATGCAACTCTTTCTGCTACTCCCACTGCACTTATTCTTCGAGGTTGCGTACATATCACATTAACATGCTGTTTTGAGTTAGGTCTATTTATAATCCAGTCGTCTAATAAAAATTGTGGCACCTAAAATATACCAAATATATTAAGACGTTTTCAATTTCGAATTAAAACACAACCTAAATAATTTTAGTTACCTGTGTACTTTTACCGCATCCTGTTTCACCTGAGATTATGGTAACTTGATTTTCCTGTACCGTTCCTAAAATATTATCCATTTTCGACCATGCTGGCAGTTTTGACCTAATTTCTTTCATTCTTTTATATTTGGGACTATCTCCTTTTTCCATGAAATTTTCATATATTAAATCATCCGTTTTTATTATCTCTTCTGATGTAATGTTATTTCTATTCCTTCTGTTGGTAGAGCCCAGTTCATGATGCGTAGCAAGATCACCATCGGCCTCTAATGATTTTGGGAAAAGTACATCATTTTGATCTAGAAATTGTTCTTTATTTTCTTCTAAATATGTTTTCATTTCATATTCATTTTCCAAAAGAGATATTATAGAAAAAATAGATGGAGTGTCGTTCTCGGCTAACGATAATGCTTCATTATATAATCTTCTTCCTACTCTTAAACAATGTATACTCGAAAACGTACCATCATTTTTATAAAAGTAGAAAAATGGCGGTTCGTACGGATATTTACAACCTAATGAAATATAAAAATACAGTGCTTTTTAATAGCAGAAAATTAAGATAAATTTTACATTTCAGTCACATGATTTATTTGATTTCATGTAATACCTTCAGGAAATCTTATTTCTAATGTAAATTGTGGATCCTCTCTCTCAGGCATTTTTAATACCTGCGGTTGTTGATGCAAAAATCTACACCTCTTTCCAAATTTACATTTCTTGTGGATAAATAATTTGCATACTTCTTTCTTCTCCTTTTCCTTTTCGTGTTGTAATTTAATCTGTCTAATTTCTTGCTCTATTTCATTGTTTCTCACTAAATAATCCAATTTAACTTGCACAGTCCAAATTTGGTTCTTTATTTTCTCTGTAAACATTTCTTCATAAATAGATTCAAGTGCCTCTTTTTCATCTTGTCGTCTTTCTAGGAAGTCTGTTGTATCAACATTGTTAGATGCTTTATTTTTCACAGTATTTTCAACCATATAATATTTAGAAAATAGTATTTCTAGAGCTTTTCCCATATCACCTTTTGTATGTAATAATGCTTCTATGCAATGCGATTGATGAAAACTGAAATCGATGTAATCAATTGTAATGTATATTAATTTGTTGATTATATTATATTGTTTGTATTGCTTTGTATTTACCCATAACTTTCCAATTTAACTATTGCAAATTGCCTAGTAATTTGTTCCTCAGTTTTAGGTGTGATATCTTTAGAAGAATAATCCACTATTCCTTTAATAACCAAATTACCCCTTTCTACCCAATATTGTTTTTCCAAATTTGATTTCTTATTTTCAAATTCTGATGCATCAGAAAGTTTAAAACTCTGTGGAGTATCTATGTTATTTTCTAATAATATAGTTTAAGATATAAAGTATAATATAATAGATTAATAAAAATGTTTATACTACATACAGAGCCATAAATATGTTTCAACGTGTCATAGAGTTGTCGTTCTGATTCTTCGGATATCCTTAATGTTTGTAATTCGACTTTAAGCTTGTTGGGACGAGGACTTTCTGATTTACATTTATTCTTACTCGTTGCACTCCTATTCACAAAAATATGAATTTATTATATAACATAATTATTTAAACACAATAATATGTGTAAATATTACATGAAACAATAGTTTTATTAACACTGATTCTATTTTTAAAGTTTTCAATTATTTAAAAAAATTTCTTTCGTCATATATTAAATATTCAATAATGTATTACGTTTTTATTTTAATTTAGAAATGATTACATGTATATTCAACTTACGTGAAGTTTTTCCCAACATTTTTTCCTTCTAATGAAATCTCTTTCATCAATTCAATACTATTATGGTCCATTGTTAACAATTAAATAAAATTATCCTTGTATAAATTAGCTTAAAAAATATTGTTACTTATATTCTTGAACATTTACAGAAAGAGGTTAAAATTCTCATACATGTAACGTGCATCTCGCAGTGACAGTTGCAAATCATGAACTATATATTAGAAGGTTAAAACTCTATTGTAAATTACGTACATATACATATGTACAGTATAGTTCTAATTGATAATACAGTCACAGACGAGGTACTGGAGTAGACCAATCACCCAATGTACTTTTTTGTCTCACGTCCGCGGGGCTCTAGAGTCCCCTTACCATTTTTGTGTCACTTCCTACCGTATCGGTCGGAACTAATATGGTGGAGCCATAGACGAGGTATAGGAGTAGACCAATCACCCAATGTATTTTTTTGTCTCACGCTC
>CM052146.1:12271117-12401760 GCA_028454255.1 Halictus ligatus
GTGCGCAATTCTCCATCTGCTTACATTGTATGCAGTTAGTTAGTCGCTGGGTCTTTGAAGTTCGGCGCTCATCGGATCTCGTCGACGTTTATTCGATCTGACAAAAGTTATTCGAAGATTTATTCGAAATCTTCGAATAAAAGATACAGATAAACGATGAAAAAATGATTTCAAGTTCAAATAAATCCGCTTCGAATAAAAAAATTCTCTTTATTCGACAAAGATACTTTTTTTATTCGAACCTTCAAATAACGAATAAAGATAAAATATCTTTTATTCGAATCGTTAGTTAAATAATTTGTTACCTAAATAGTGCCCAACTATGTCTGGAATGCGCCACGCATTCGATTCCCAGTTCGGCGAGGCGCACATTTTGCTATTACTTTAGAACTAAAAAAGATACCAAAATGAAATTTTAACTGAACAAATTAAAAAGAATCGGGTTTAATGGTATATACTGATATATATTTTGTATTTTTAAATAATTCTTTTTGTTTCTTAAATTTAATTGTCCTTAAAAACTGTTCAAAACTACTTCTTATAAATATTGTTGTTCAATCTTTTTTCAATCTTAAATCATTAAATTTATTAGAATATATATGCTGCAAATGTAAAGCAATATCAGAAGTAGATTTTATGGGTAGCAATTAAATAGTCAAATGAAATTATTGATATCAACATCGTATTTTTTCAAATTAAATTTAAACTACGTTCTTAATTTGGCTAATATTGAACTAATTTAATTTCTTATTATTATGTTATTACACTGTTGTAATTGTAATTGCACAGGGAAGAAGACTGATGTAGTAGAAAGAACAAGAAAAAAGTGTTTAACGAAAAAAAAAATCATTCCATGCGGGATTCCATCCGGGACCAAAATATTCTCAACCGAAGACATTACGTTATTATTATTATTACATTATGTCTCCTTCGATGCACTCGCGTAACAGGCGTAATGGAATTAAAAGGAAGCAACATTCTTTTGTTTCATTCATCATATAGGCCTAGCATCCGCGCGGTGTCTCAACTAGAATCCTCGACATGAGATTTAAAATTCTATTAGCAACAGCACCGTTGTAGAATATTGGTACCGCAATATTAGTTCTGGATGATACGGTAGGATGTGACACGGAATGGTATGGGGGCTCTAGAGCCCTCCGAGCGTGAGACAGAAAAATACATTGGGTGATTCGTCTACTCCTATACCTCGTCTGTGGCACTATATTGGGAACGCCGAGAACCCGGACGTGAGCACTCTCCTATTCTCTCTGTCTCTGGCTAAAAGATGTTGTGGGTTCTGATCCAGGCTAAATCTGGGTGTAGGTTCTGTTCCATGTTATATCTGAGTATGATCAATATTGACAAAAGTGGAGGCAGAAAAACTCCGAGCGTGAGCACTCTCATATCCTCTCTGGTCTAATTGTTAGACGTATAGCTATATAGATACTAGGTGGATAGGTGCACACGTACATGGAACTACACCAAAAAAGTATGTGATTCTATTAGATACAACAAACACACTAATATGTATTTCGAATTAATTGCGATATAATTGTTCGCACAATGATTATTACTTATATATAATAAATTAATAGCACGTAAATAATAAAATCTATGCAAAGAACGATTAAATTAACGCATTCGCGGTAAATTATTACACAGGTAAAAGTATATCTATACCATTTTACGGTATCGTGAGGTACCCTTTGCCCCACCCGTCTTTTTCCATCCCAATGCTGCACACCTTGATTTCGTGCATTACGCACCTTTTCACCTCACGGATATGAGATAGGTCATATCACAACAGGTAACAATATCTCAGTTACGTATTTATATGCGGATAAAGCTGTCGATACGGCATTCCTATTATCATGATGATTTTTATTTTCTTTTTTTCGGTAATAGGAATCAAACGTAAATATTGGTCACGAGTTTAATCTCCGCATATATTCCGTGCCTTCTATGTATATCAACAATCTTTTCAGATTAAATATTGTAGCGGAAACTAATAATATATCACTTGTCAAACTAAGGGCTAGACGATTTATTTGTCCACCTCATGTTTTATTACTTTCGAATTCCATTATTTTGTTTCGATGCATTCTATTTGCACTGTAATTGCACGCTCATGGACACTCCCACTTCTTTTTTCAAATTATTGTTTGAAAATATATAGATCCATACGAATTCACGCCATAAGAAATAAAAGACATGAATAATAGTGACAATGATGGACAAGTAATTTAAAATTCTTAATTTGATTCTTTTTAAATTTTACCTTGTATGTCTAATTTAATTTTATTGTTTGTATTATTTCTTTAGCAAAAATGAGTTCTCAAGATACCATCGATAATGTGCAAGCAAGTTCACCTAGTATATCCACGAGAACAAAAAATTGGGTCCAATTTGAGGATGAAATGCCTATTAAAGATAATGGCGATGCGGGAGAAAAAACTAAAACTAATGCACCAGCTGTAATAAAGCCTGAGTCGGTTACAGTAAACGTCGAAAAGATTGGTAAAGCCATAGAGAAAACAGATAATCCGCAAACTAAGAATAATGAATATAGAGGTGCTGTGATATCAACAGAATCCGTCCAGATTAACTTAGATAGGTCAGGTTTAAGTCGTTCCATTACATCCGAAAGTCCAGAACTTAATGTACCGTCCGACGTAAGAGTCTCTGATCCCAAAAGTGCTTCATTGAAGACTATCGATCTCAGAGATGTATCCAATGGCCGAAGCAATACGAGTAATGTTATAAGCACACCCATTGGAAATATTAGACAAGGTTTTGCCAATGGAGATACTATTGTTACTCTTTTACCAGTTAACACTAGATGGCCATGGATTACTCCAGCTAAATTTAGACCAGAGTTAGTGCCAGAGGAATTAATGGCACAGGGTTTGACGGTAAATTTTGAATTAACTGATTTATTGATATTATGTTGTTGTATTATGGTAATGTTTGTATATTTGTTTTCAAGTCTACAAAATAGTTTTTTGTTTGAAAAAACCATTGAATTTTTAAGCATTATTATGTATCTTTTACAGCTTACTGTAGAAGATTACGTACACATAATGGAATTGCTTGTAAATGATGTACGTTTTAATATGTACAATGTATGCTATAAGAGAATTCTTGTTCTTTGGATCTTTACTGCATTTATTGTACTGCTTGGCTTGTTATTTTCTGGAGTGACTGGTCTTACTTTATTCGGCCTCGGCGTCATGTGGTTAGTCCTCAATGCTGCAGCAATATTCTTTTGCATGTTCGTCAAGATAAAGTTAAACCATAATCTTGAGAAATGTATGGCTCAAGTGAACAAGCATTTACTTCGACATAAAATATTGCTTGGATTGGATGATAGAGGGAAGATTTCGTGTCATAAAGTCAATCTCTGCTTCATATACTTTGATACTGCAGATTGTATCGTAAGTGTTATTAGACAATTAGTGATGTGTGTGTAGATTTAAATTTTCTAGGGCTGATCATGTTTTGTAATAGTCTTTTTATGTTTACCTTAAATTGTCAGCTTGTGAAAGTATTATTTCTCATTGGAACTATAACATTTGTACGTGTTGCATTTTGTTAAAACAGAAAAAATTGCAAGAAGTAATAGAACGAGAGGAACGGGAAGGAAGAGTGATTGGCGAAGATGGAAATTCGGAAATGCGCCGTAAAAGAGAATTACAGCAACGAATGGATATCGATGATAGCGACATTGTAATACAAGGCAGCACAACTACCAGAATCTCTCGTAAGCAGGTAAGCATCTTTTATATCAGGTAACTACCAATTCTAGTTAAGTGTATGAATTTTTCTTCATTAACATAACAGTGTAACTTAATAACGTTAGAATTGATTTAGTACAAAAATACGATGTTTCCTATATTTATGTTCTTTATAAAATTAAATATCTCTTGTTTTACTGCTAAATTTTTATAATAGTATTTTATTTTGTTTCCTGACAACATAAAATAAAATCTGTCAGGATAAGAGTGAACAAGTATTCTGCCGTTATGTGCAACGTTGGGCAAAGGACTATTTACGTCGACGATTGGATTGGACGGTCGATGAAGAAGGTGGAAATCCTTCTTCACCTCGCCACTTAGCATCCGCTTTATGCCCGTGTCAATATATAGAAGAATGGCTTCGTAATAAGCCGCATGTTCGAGGCAGAGATTTCTGTCCCAGTTGGAGTAATTTCCTTAAAGATAGAGGCATTTAAGATTGTTTTATATGCTTATAAAACTTGAAAGCAGTATTGTGATGCAGCTATTTTGATGCAAAGCTTATGTTTTAGCTTGTTGGAGTTATTTTAATATCGTTTTCTATAGAAACTAAATTGAATGAAAGAGACATGAAGCATTAAAATTTAAAAGATTTTTAAAACACTTACACTTTTTTTATAGTAATAATTATTTACAATTATAGACAATATAGGTAGTACCATTACAAATAGATGAATAATCAAAATTTGTTTTAACAGAAATAAGTCCCTGCAAGGTATTGAAGCTTCGTTTCATTATTAATCGTTTTTCTAACTGTAAACGATTTTAATAGCCATACTTTTTATTGGTGGTTTGGATTTATCAGTAGCAAATATACCAGACATTAAATATTTTTTTAATGAAGTTTAATATTGCTTATATTACTTTGTTGACTAATATAGTACTAAACATTTAATATACAATTTAAAATTTGTATAGAAATTGTACAAATTACACATATATGTGTATATTTTGCAAGAACATTTTTAATATGTAATGTTATTACATATAGTACATGCTGTATATAGTACTTGAATATTCGAAAATTATAAACTGCAATCGTAACTATTTTTGTAAAATGGTGAATGACACGAAGGTGTTTAATAAATTTCACTATAAAAAGTACTTAAGCGATCGAAAGTACTTAATATCTTTAAAAATTATTGCTTGCTGTTTTTATACAGCAATGTGTATTTTCCAAATGAAAAATTTCCAAATCTCAAGAATAAGTTTACTATCAATACATATATATGTATTGATTTTATAGTTTTCTCGTCACTTTGGCTCTAGGTACTGAATGATGATGGTATGTGTTGACAGGAACGGGCGGAGTTGCTGTTGCTGAGGTATGCATCTCGATGGGCACATCACTTTGTGCGCCGGAGACTTGATCTGGTTATAGACTCACAGGAGCGTAACAGAGACATCACGGGTCTTTCTGTTTCACCACGTCATTGTGTCTCCGCCCGTTGCCCTTGTCAATTCATTGAGGACCATCTCAAATACAAGCCTAGAGGCAAGTTGAAATTTCGTACGTTTTTTGTATTACCAAACTTTGGTGGTAAATAACTAAGGCCGATCACTTAATAAGTATAATGTGATAACAATTTGTCATATCAATTGATTATGTTCCTAATACCTACCTTATTTTACTGTGGGCCTTTTAATGACTCGCTCTAAGCATCGCTTAGAGAATGATGTGATGCAGATTTCCTGAAAATTATTTTGAGATTTAATTATATTGTTGTTTCTTCAATCAATTACATGTATCATCGATCGGCAGTAGTCGACTGATGCCTATATATGTTATGTACAACATAAAATTTTTTGAGCTCAATCACTGTATTATGCTTTTACTTATATGTAAGCAATATTCTCCATTTTACAAATATAGCAGCACATTATGTTAAAACTAAGATATAAGGGAAAGCTAGATTATACGTGTTTATTACTATAGGTAAAGTAGGTGATTTAGTAATCATTCCGTTATGATTGTTATTATTTGTAAACTGAATTATATTACAACATTTGTAGGTTATTGAATATTTGCTTTTTGTAATATTAAAAAGAAAACAATGGATATTACATATACACATAATATATATGTAATAATATATAACGTTCCAATGTTGGCAAATATCAATTCTTTTGAGAAAAGCATAATTTCTGCATTCATTTGAAATAACTTATAATCAAAAAAGTATTAGTATTAAAAAGTTTCTATATTTTTTGTAATCTCTGCGAAATATTGAATGGTAAAAATGTTGTGAATGCCATATGATAATATATTTACATATCTCTTAATCCGTCCTAATTCAATATATTGATATATTATGTAAGAATATAATATATTGTATACTTTTATATTATGTTTGAGGATACTTAATGCTACAAGTGAACAGGGTTGAACAACTGTTCTACTTTTATATAAAAAGGAAATGTAAAGCACTTTTAAATTAACTGTTAAATATGTTATAAATAAAGATAAGTGCATAATACATACGTTTTTTGGTGGGGGGATAATCATATTCTTTTATAAAGGAAAGACTTTTCATTAAAGTAATAACTACTGTGCAAAACACATTATCACGTTTTATTTACTTGAGTATACCTTATGTGTGTGTGTGTATATATATATATATATATGTATATTTTTCTAAAATATAGGTATTTGTCACTAACTATTGACTAATTCAGAGATGTTACTTGCATGCAGCTGGACAAAAAAGGACACAATTTGATATTTTGTCTGAACCACATTTTGTCAGCACATGAAAAAACTCATTCAGTAAATAGTATTGTGTAAGTATTGTGCAATTTGTCTCCATATACAGTAGCCGAAATTTCTATAAAGTCACTATGTTTTGTGATGAATTCTTAGAATTACACCATACCAGTGGAAAATTTGTATTTGGTAGCATTTTGGGATTACTTAAAGAAAGCGTACACATTAGTCTCAAAACATAAATATAACATTTATTTATAAAAAAATAAAAATGTAATTAGCTTTACAGAAACTTCGCACTTGTGTTCTGCACCACGCAGAAAAAAACCATATCAAGCATACTTTGTAAGCATAGCAATGGAGAGTACACATTCACTTTGTCCAAATATCAACAAAGTACAAGACCAGATAAGGTAAAGCAACAAAAATGGTTATATTTTAAAAATATCTATGAAAATGAAGATGATTTTATAGAAATTTCGGCCACTGTATTATAACAAATGTAAACAAATGTGTTTCATGTGAAGTAGGTACAATGCTTTTTCACATTACACGTTCACATTTGGTGGAATTTGGTGTGTGTAGTAGGAAGATTCTATTTGTAAAGCATATAATCATTATAATCGTGTAAAACCTTTCCAGTACTTAACTAGTGTTACTAATTTGAAATATTTGCATGATTTTTTTCAGGATATCCACCAGGCTTTACATGGTGTGCTTATCTTAACGATCCACTAGTTAGGTATGATGTTAGGTCTGACATGTCAGGCATCCCTGGTTATTAATTTTAATTTTTTAAGTAAAGTACAACAGTATTCGTTAAGGCATAGTATTCGTTGAAAGAAATACGCATATCAATGACTATTGCCATATAGTTATTAAAGCTTAAGCACAATGATATTATCATAAGTCAAAGTACTTTTGGTATTACAATATTCTAGTAATATGTGGTTAATAATCACATACTATAATACAAACAATCAAATCATTCACAAAATATACATATTTTTCTATATCCTAATGTTTTAATCATTCCAAATGTGCAATATTAAAACGTTTACGTAATAACACTTCTCAAATAAGGTAGAAAACAAACATAACAGAAGTTATATGGAGACACATTGAACACTTTACCTACCAACAATATGACTTGGTCAATTACTTAGGTTACTTTTAAAATCAAAAATTAAGAATTCAGCCATTAAAAAATTAACTAATATGCTTTCAGCAGGTAAAGTGTTAAAATAAAACAAATACATGCATTACTTTTAGAAAAAGTTAAAATCTTTGTATTAAATTAATTCAAATATGCAAAAAAGACTTTTAATAATCACATTTCATAATACGATTATAGTGCCTTGTAATAGATATTCGTTAAGGTTTATATATCAGACTTTTTTTTATATATTACAAACTTAAAACTTTATACATGTTCAGGTATAATTCAAGTGTTGCACAATACTATAGTCTATCATAGTTTTTGTATAGACTTATATAATTATTGTGCTTGTTGGTATGTTTAAGGAACATATATGTATCTACACAATGGAAACAATAAGTACAATGCAACATTTATTTTTCCACAATGTTGATTGTGTATATACTACTGTATGTTGGAAGTGAATGTATATTATAATAGTGTGGACATTTTATGTTAGAAACTATGTCACTTGTCTATGCATATTAAAAGCCCAAATGTGCCTGTAGGTGAAAATATTTTGTACAAAATGTTTATTCGTATGTATACTATAGATGCATTGCATTAAATCTTTTCTTAAAAGAAATGATGTTTAAATAATTAAACTGTAACTGATAAATACAAACAGATTTATGTTATTAATGCAGCTTGTGCTTGTTTCTTAATATCATCTGCCAGCCTTTTTATCTCCTCGTTATCAGTTCTCAATTGTTCTTCCTTCTTTTTAAGGGAAGTTTCCAAATATTGTAATTGTTCTTTGATGTTTAAATACATTTTAACTTTCTGATACGATTCAGAAGAGTTCGAGCTTAAATTTTCTCCAGTGACTTCGTCTAAAAACACATATATTGTAAACATGACAACTTCAAGATAAGGTTATGATTTGAAATATACATGAATTAATGTTTTAATAATTATATCAGATCATATGATAATAATATAAAATCGGTTGAAACCTTTATTTATTATTTTAAATGCTATATCATCCGCAGCAGCATGGTCAAGATCTTCCAACATATGCTCAGGGTTAGGAATACCGGGTCTCGGTGGTAAATTACTTTTTTTATTACTAAACATATTCTGTTTAGTTAAGTTTTGTTAGTTTATAATAATATTAATAATAAATATAAATTAATTAATATTTATACAACAATTCGCAAGGTAACGTAAACATAGTGTACGAACACTTCTGTCACACAAATACATATGTGAGCAGAACGTCACAAAGCAAGAAATGAATATGTACCCCAAAAATTGTCTGTACTTTATAAAAATATTTTTGGTCTACAATCATCTATTGCGTATGTGTTTTTTAATATATCGCATATTTATTTAAAAAAAAGAAATCTTTTTCCTGTTCCATTTATACATTGCGTACTAAATTTCAGCATCAAACATAAATCGAGATATTTCATTGATATACATAAAGGCTATAGCCGGGTTTGGTAGTGAAATCGGCCCCCGTCGGGATTTTATTCTAATTTGCACCCATCGATAGCCTACCAAAAAAGATACTTTTCAGCCAAGTTTTAGCCCTATAGCTCATCTGTAAGGGTAGTTATAGCGGAAAAACGAAAATTCAGTTTTTGGCCCATTTTCCCCATTTAATGACAATTTAAAATTCTGAAAAAAATCTGACACATGTCGGACACCAAACCACATATTTTGAGTCGTTTTCAGATTTTTCCGTTGCAAACTCTGGCTGTAAAAATCGAAAAACACGAAAAAAATCGAAAAAATGCAGATTTCATATGGAAGTTTAAGAGCGACTAGAAAAAAATTAATTTAGCAATAAGATATTGTCCTAAGTATTATGCTCAATTTTTTTCAAATCCCTGCGATTGGTGCGTCGTAGTAGGAAAAAATAAAAACCACTTTTTTCGGCGTTTTTTCCGTGAAAAACTAAGTTATAATTATGGTAAAAATATATTATGTAATATTAAACATCCCTAAGTTCGGAGAAACATTGTGCAGACTTTAAAAATTGCGTAGTACAAAAAACAACAATTATACTATTCAGGATATATCCCAATATTTCGAAGGTACTTTCAACGGTGCCGGTTGGTGCAGTAGCTGTGGTCTCCGACTGCGGAAGCGCTGGAGATTTTTTGGACCAGGTTCGAATCCCGCTCCGGGCCAATTTTTTTTTTCTCTTCAATCAGATGTTTTTTCTATTTCTAGCCGTATGATTGTTGTTACGCTTTTGTAAAAACATTTTTTAACTATGTTTAAACTATTTTTTAATAATTTTCCGAAAAAATATTTTTGGAGTACTTTCAGCCTTTAGTCATCTATGGGCCGATTTCACTACCAAACCCGGCTATAGCCTTTAGGAAATTTATTAGCGTTAGGTATTTCGTTCAATTTAAAGAAAAATGAAAATTATAGAAGTACCAATGAAAAATGTTAGATCAATAACCTGATTCAGTCACATTTCTCCGCATGCTGTGTGCTACAGAATAAGTCTGTGTTTGTGCGGATGCTTTATGGTTCGGCGCTGTTTTCAAATTTCACGGAATGTCGTGGAGGCAACTGCTACTTCTTCACCAAACGTGTCTATAAAGTTTTACTTTATAGAGTTTGTAATTAGTCAAGCCACTTTATCGTTCAATGAGCAGTGGAATGGAAAAGTTTTAATACAAAAAATATTTCTGTTGTTATTGTAGCATATATATTAAATTATTTTCATTTTTCTAAGCATCTACGTGTGTATACAAAAGCGACCGGCATGCCGCCAAAAAGAGTTAGAGCTCGAAAGGTTAGTCATTCATATATTTCATTTCCTTTAATTCGTTTATTATTGTATACTACAACAACGTGAATTTGTAATATTCAGTTTTACAGATACAAGTTGTTAACATTTTAATTGTAGTATGGAATGTTACACTTTCTATTTTGTATTTATAAAAGAAGTATTGTTTTAAATATTTAACAATGAGAATGAAGAATAGTTGTTATCTATATTTAGACAGACTCTGAAAAGGCTAAAGTTGAAGAAAAGAAAGGTAAAGTATTAAAGTCGCAAGATGCAACTCCTAAGCGGTCCAAACGTAATGCCACTGATATTGAGGAGCCTGTGGCAAAGCGTGCTAAAACAGAGCCAAAGCAGATGATGAATAAGACTGAATCAAACTTGGATGAGATTGACTTTGATTGTAAAAAATTAAATGCAGAAGGAAATAAATATAATTTAAAAATTTCTAGTTGGAACGTTTCTGGAATCAGAGCAGTTCTTAAGGTAAAAGTCTTATTATGCTTTGTCTTTGAGTTCTAATAAAACTTTGATGGTATGCTAATATCATGATGTACTTAGAAAAATGGAATGAAATACATTGAAAAAGAAGATGCAGACATAGTTGCATTGCAAGAAACTAAATGTGATAAGGATAAGATACCAGATGAAGTAAAATTAACTGGATATCATCGTTATTTTCTCGACAGTAATAATTTTTTCAATTTATCATACAAGAATTCAAAATTTACAAATCATTAAAATTATTTGTGTCGTGCAAATAGGTAAGAAACCTGGATATTGTGGATTGGCGTTATATTCAAAAGAGAAGCCAATTGAAGTAAAGTATGGTCTGGATGACAGTGAATTTGATAATGAAGGCAGATTGATTACTGCAGAATATCCAGACTTTTTTTTTGTTAATGTTTGTAAGTATATATATAATTGATTGATACGATTGTTTTTTTCCATAAATGTTTATAATATTCAATAATTAATCAATATCCTAGATGTTCCTAATGCTGGTCAGAAATTAGTAACATTACCAAAAAGATTACAATGGAACAAAGTTTTTAAGAGCTTCATTGAAAAACTGGATGAAAAGAAATCAGTGATTATTTGTGGTGATATGAATGTTGCCCATCTGGAAATAGGTAATATATATTTGATTAGAAACGGATGTTTTTAGGTACCAATAGAGTATACAAACAACACATATTTCACTGTGCACAGATCTTACAAATCCTAAAACAAATACAAAAAATGCTGGATTCACTAAGGAAGAACGAGAAGGTATGACTGAATTTTTAGATTCAGGATTTGTGGATACGTTTAGAGCCCTGTATCCTGATAAAACAGGTGCTTACACGTTCTGGTCATACTTTGCAAATGCACGTAGTAAGAATATTGGATGGTGAGTGAGTACAAATTATTAATTATTAAATTCACATACGTAATTGTGTACATTTTGTTTTGTATGTTTTCTTTTAGGCGACTGGATTATTTTTTACTGTCACAACGAATTAAAGATAAAGTTTGTGACAATGTTATAAGAGATAAGGTATATGGTAGTGACCATTGCCCTATTGTTCTTTATGTGAATATATAAAAAGGAATTACATTTTTTATAATTAAATTATGTGTCATTACAGTCAATATACATTTAATGCATGTCATGTGTAATATATGTTCTGGCTTCTAAAAATAAATTTACAATCAGAAGAAATCATTTTACCATTTTTATTTCATTAATTGATTGAATGTAAAAGAATGTTTTTTTCTTCTTATGTATGCTGAGGAAAGGAATGAATACAAATGTGACACTTCAACCGTTAAACAAGTCCGTTTTAAATTTCAAATTTAACCTCAATTGAGGAATGGCTGGTTGCTGCATCACACATGGTTCGCTGTTACCCCTACCGCTTTATTCAATTTTGTTTAATCATGTTTTTTGATACATATGCTTAAGTAAAAGAGCAAATTTTTTGTTAACAATTATATTCGATTTTATTGAAGAATAGTTCTAATAAATTCAATATAAAGGTAATTGAATTGGGATGTGTAATATTTGAAGATCAAACTGTGACAATTGTACACACAAAGAAGGCGGCAAATTCAATTGAAATTAATTATGACAAGAGTGATAAACAGAGCCACAAATTTACCAATATATGAAAGTCTGTTTTACGTTATCTGTTGGATTAGTGCTGTCTTTTATTCTATCTATAAAGTATCTTTATTTAGTACTTGTAAGAATCAAAAGGTATTAATCATTCCGCACATTACCTACTGGTGGATATTTAATAGTTTTTCAAAATCCATGATTTATAACTTAGTATTTTTTAATGAATCTTTAAATAACAACAATAATTTTATTTGTGTACCAAAATATCTCTCAGTAACATAATATACTAATGTAATGATCATTGAAAATTCTATTAATAGGCTCCTGGTAGGTAAAGTGTTAACATAAGAATTTCACTGTCTAATTTTGTCTATAACTTTTAGACTTCAATGATTATCATGATATCTACAATGATTTTTCTCAAGGATGGATATGGCTAGGAAGAAAACAAGATGTTTCTGATCAAGAATGGAAAACATGGATACCATTGATAGCCAGACTAATGCCATGGTTATTTCTTCATCACTCTGTTAGCCATGCCATAAAAGCTTTACCAAACACTATGGTTTGACATATTAATATTTTTGTATGTACTAATCTGTTTCTTTCTGATGTACTAATTAATAATGTATTCTTACAGCTATTATGCTACTGGTATATTTTCACGTCTGTTTCATTCTTGTATTTTTCTATTGGTATGTTAGGTGCATTATGTGCACTAATTCAGCCAGGAATATTGTACATTCTAACGTATAAACGTAAAAGCCATATTATATGGTTGATACACACATTATTTTTATTCTTAATACATTTCCTCAAAATTCCTGATGGTATTTTTCAAAATATGTTACAACTGAATGACGAAGAACATTATCTTCTAACTCTTACAATGTGTTGGATTCAATTAAGAAGCATCAGTTGCAGCATAGATAATAAACAAATGTGTGTGGACAACAATTGCAACAATACATCACATTTTATAAGGAACTTTTTGTGGGCATTAGCATACTCCTTATATTTGCCCACATTACACTTAGGTCCATTGATTTTATACCATGAATTCATAGATTCTGTATGTATAAAGTGTCTTTCTATTAAACTCGCAATTAATTATATTTATTAATATGAATAATGTATGAATTATTGCAGATAAAAAGACCATTTCAAGCCTGGAAATTAGCCGAATTCGGATGTTTTGTTTTGAATTTAGTGAGATATGTGTTCTGGATACTATTTGCTAATTTTTTCTTACACTTTCTCTATTTTAACGCAATGCATTATCATCCTAAGGTAAATCAACAGAACATTTTACATAAATGTAGGAAGATAATTGAAGTAATTCTTTTCTATGTTTTATACCAGGTTGTTGAATCTTTAAATCCATGGGCTTTGTATGGATTAGGATACTGCATGGGTCAATTTTTTTTAATTAAATACGTTGTAGTATATGGCCTGAATCGTACTTTGTGTGCGATTGACCGCATTAAAGCTCCTTCCCAGCCAAAATGTGTAGCAAGAGTTCATTTGTATTCTGATATGTGGAAATATTTTGATGAAGGTTTATACAAATTTCTTGTAAGGTACACTACATGGAAAATATATAGTTCCTTCGAATTATTAAAAAAATAAATAAATAAATAGTAAATAAAAAATGTATTATGCTTTTCAGATATATTTATACACCATTGTTAACATCGAATTTTAATAAGCTACTTGCTTCGTTTCTGTGCTTCACATTCGTTTTTGTGTGGCATGGTATGCAAATAAATATTTGTATTTGGGCATTCCTTAATTTTATAGGATTGAACATTGAAAACTTAACGACGTTAATTGAGAAAACTAAATATTGCACTAACATACGAGAACGATATATGTCGCCAACGAATGCCAGAAGAGTTCATTGTGTTTTAACAAGTCCTTTGCTAGCAATGTCAGTAATATCCAATTTTTATTTTTTTGCTGGTGAAGAAGTTGGACACATCTATGTTTACAGGATATTAAACGGTATTTTAAACATTTATTAACATAACGTATATTAAACATTTTCATTTATAATTATTTGAAATGAATTAATTATAGTTGAAGTATCAAATAAAATGTTATTACTACTTATTACAGATATCTGGTACTCCACTCTAATTTTACTCTATTTCCTTTACTGCTGCTGCCAAGTTTCCATAGATTTAAAAAACTGGGAATCAAAAGAATTCTGATAAAAATCAAACATTACTCACATGAAAGAACAACCCTGTCCTGAAAAACTTTAATAGGTGGGTGATTATCTTGATTGTGATTATAAAAACAAGTAATGTCGAACTGTTTTATTGTTTTAAGTACAAAATGGGTATAAAAATACAATATGTAACTAAAATTATTGTTCACATTAACATCATTACAATTAAGTAATGTTTATTACAAATTATAATAAAAAAATGTAGTACAAAGTATATGCGTGATTATTTTTTATATAGTTATAATTATTACAATATTATTTAGCAATCAGCTTTACAATGTACCTAAGGCACGTCATAGTTTACAATGAACAAATGCATATGAAAGTGTAAGTTCTTAGTTATTACAGTCCTTATGTTTTCTGCAGTACATAAAAAATTGACTTGTTTAGATGTTATTGCATATGTACGAGAATATAGAAAATGTATACATTTTGTTCATTCGAGTATTAAAATTTTCGTTTCAGTTTTAGCTACTATTTTGTTGTAATATAACATTCGTATTACCGTGTTTTTACTTCTAACTACATATTATTAAATTATTTATTATTTATGTTAGGTTCATAACAAAATGTTTGTGCTATATAAGTATGTGTTATCTGAGAACACGAATGTATGTAAAAATGTTGAATACACTGTCTATAGTAATTTATTTTTGTTGAGATTTTTAATGTGATATAATAATTTATTGATGTTTGCAATATATTTTCAAAACAATATATTAAATTAAAAAAATTATTATGCTATATAAATTTGTATACAAAGAGTTTATTATAAACAACTTTTTTAGAGCATTTTAAATTTTGACTTTTTAGGAATGTCTATTTCAAATCAAATTTATACTATCGTCTAATAAGCAACTCAGTGCAGTGTAGATATACTTTTGATTATTATTTACAGCATTGACTTGAACAAAAAATTAGTTATATTATTTTATTTTTATTAGAAGTACTTGAGTACATATCTACACCATACCATGAGCACTATATCTAAAAATTGTTCTTGCAAAATGTACGAAAAATATAGTTACTGGGCATAATATCTCACGCTTTTGCTTTATAATCTTTAGAATCATTTTTATAGCCATAATATAAACGACTCATTAAATATAACTTCTTTCATCCCTTAATTTCCAATTTTTTAAAATTTAAGCAGTGAAAAATACAAACTTTATGAATTAGAAAAAGAGGCACTATATTTAATGTTATATGAAATGTGTTCAGACTTTGTATTTAAATAATTTTTACAAACTATAGCTAGTACATTGTAACAAAATATTAACATATTTTATTAAACTTTTTAAAATATGTGTTATAAAAGATTAATAATTATTACTTATAAATTATATTATATTTGTTGCATTTATACTTTCACAAAAGAAACTATTAATTTTTATGGAAGACATTATGTAATTATTCTGAAAGGAATAATACATCATTAACTATGTTTAACAATTGTACTTTAATTTCAAAAGAATATAGTTGTTGTATGTTTTCAATATTCTTAAATATAAGGACTCAATGGACAGAACGTGGTTGTTTGTAGCTCCATAAAATGAAAATACACATTTCAACAAAATGATGAAATAAATGGTAAATAATATTGAATGTTATGAATGTTTTTAAATTTTATGCAAGCAGAAATATATCTATAAATCTACAAAATAACATGTATTAATATTAAAGATTTTTTTTTTGTTAAACGAATTATAAATTTGCACCGTGTTTATTAACATTTGGCACATTAATGAATGTTACTGCTATTAAGTAATTGTTTTATAATAATGTGTTTAAGTAAACTTGATTCATCGTGTTATCACCTACTTACTTTCGTAACACATATATACAATTTTTAATTGCAAATTTAATAAAAGTGTTTCTCTATTTCAACAATTGGAATGACTAACGTATATGGAGGCTCAATAACATATTATACTTTTGAGAAAAGGAGAGATACACATTGAACAATGCAAAAATAGTCATCTTTACAAGATGGAAATCAGAACATTTTTATTTGTTTTTTTTTGTAATCTTATTGTATATAAAAGCTATGCTAATACTGTGCATTTTGCAACATTGGATTCGTTTTTATAGAATTTTTTATCTATATGGTCAATATCTTTTTTGAGACAGTATAAAATATTAAATATATATATTTTTCTACTAATATTTACACATCGAAACCTCAAAGTGTTGTTTTAATATTTTACACACTATAACTATACTTTCATAAAAATTTTATTTTAACTTCAAAAGTTTATTGCTCTTAATCTGATGTTCCTCAACTTTAATACAAAAAAATTAAAAAGTCTTTGTCGCTCAATTTTACTTACTTCTTTTTAATATTTACGCCGAAATTATCGATACTGTTAGTTTGTTCAATCTTAAGGATACTGCTCTGTAAAGTATCGTTAGTCAATAATAAAATTGTATTTTCATTTCCGTTTTGATTTATATTGATTTCTTGGACATGTTTACTCGTTAGTTTTCGATTTTGATTGGGCTGCAATTTCGATTTTGTTTGTCCATTGTGACAAGCTTGAAATTGTGGAACAATGTTGACACATTTATTTTGTACTATTATGCTCGTCAATGGCTCATTATTAATATATATACGCTGTTTCGTTTGATGCATTAGTTTCTGACTCTTTCTAAAAACGTTGTTTAGTGGGGTAATTACACGACTTTTTATTAAATCTCGTACTATAGTTTGATGGTTACCTATTGTTTTATCTTTGTTTAGTACAGATTCTTCATTCTGTTCTAATAAAATATTTTTACTAGCTTCATTAACGATTTCATTATCTGGCTGCAAATTGTTGGTATTTATTAAATCCTTTGCCAAAATAATTTCATGTTTTTCTTCATAAGATTTATCATCATGAATGTTAATAGTATTATCTTCTTCGTCTTCTTCAGTGAGAATTATCTGCCTATTGCAGTGTTCATCCATAGTTTCACTCAAGAGCTCGTTGCAAAATTGTTCCTCGCTATGCTCTACTATTTGAATACGATTTTTAAATTGTTTTCCCGCAAACTCAAAATTTTCTTGAAATTCTGTATTATTTTCATTTTCATCATTAATCGAAGTGTTATATTCTATTTTAATATATGATGGTGGTTCGTTAATGTTTTGATAAATTATCTCAGATTTATCGCCTTTAATTACTTCTAACTTATTGTAAGAAACATTTTGTAATTGTGGCAAGCTCTCTTGGACTTTATCCGTGTATTCCATTGGTAACCTATCCTCGGCTTTAGTAGAAACTCTATTATTTATAGGTATTTCAGTCTCTATGGAATCAGTCTTATTTAATTGAGATTCTGAGCAAACCTCATAAGTGTCAAAACAGTTCTTGATAATCTTTATTGTATCGTTTGACTCCCAATTTTTCTTATTATCATCGTTATTTATAATATATCTTTCAGTCGTAACATTTTGAAATTGACTGTTATCGCTTTGATAATTCATCAATGTTTTTGCTGCAGTTATAGCCTCATCTACCACACGTTCCTTAGTTACATCGTTCTTCTTCTTCCTATTAGTCCGTACTTTTTGAAAGTCTTCTTCAGAGAGATATAATAATTCTCCAGTAGTTGTTAACACTTTACCGTGTCTTGTTTTCAAGTGGCGTTTATAAGTATTTCTGGTCTTAAACCTAGTTTTGGTAATATAATAGTTATTGGTGATTTGATAATGTTTAGTGAATTCTAGAGGTAGGCGAGAACCCGAAAATGTCGGGTCGGGACGGGTCGAGAACATTATTCAGAATCGGGACAGGTTCTCGAAAATTCCGGGATTCCTGAGCATATTAGAATCCTGAAATTTTCGAGAACCCGACTCGTCCCGACCATCAGACTCTCGCACATCTCTGGTGAATGTACAAAAAGTAGAACTATAAAACAAGTCTGATAAATTTATTATCATGCCTTATATTTAGAAATGTTGCTTACCTTTGCCCACAATCGTCACATCCAAATGGTGCTTCTCCAGTATGTCGACGTCGATGTTCCCTGAAGTGTGACGGATGTCTGAACTTCTTCCCGCAATCAGCACACGTAAATCGTGTTTGATTTTGATGAATTAGCATATGATACTTTAAACTGTGTCTTCTTGTAAAAACTGCTCTACATATACGACATTCATATGGTTTTATTCCAGCATGACTCCGGTAATGAGATACTAAAGTTGTTGGTGCTGTAAAACTTCTTGGTGGATTACAAATTCGACATTCAAGATTGCTCCCAGTTGGGTTTCCCTTCTTCTTGATGCGATCCATAAACGCTAGTGCCATTTCCCGTTCTTCTTTGCTGGTACCTATAAATTTTGCTTTGCCTTTAGGTTTAGTTGTTGTGATTTCTACATTTTTGTTGCAGTTGTCAGCTGACCAGGATATGTCTGAAAATAAAGGTCATTATGATATATGAAAGTTTTCAGAACCACTGTGCAAAATTATATATTACACTTACCAGGTATATAAACGGTATCTGGTTCTTGACTGATTTTTTCTGACAGTTTTTGATTAATGTGTGAGTACTCTTTCATGTGAACAGTATCAGTACCAACAACCATAAGTACAATCTGCAAAAAACAGTTCATTTTAGTATTTACGAATTATACATTTACAACAATTTATGCTTACATTTTCATCCATTCCTGTGTTATCTAGGACATTACCAAGAGATGTTTCCTTGCCACTAGGGTTTTCATCCTTCAAGCGCTCAAAGTAACTGTGATCTCCATAAACTTTGAACTCTGTTTTATCAACATCAATTTGTTCTGTGTTATGTAGTTTTTTAGATTTATCCTGTTTCTCGAAACTTTTATTTTTATCTAATTCTTTAAAACTGGAATCATTTAATAGAATGTTTCGAAGATAATTTGTTGATTTTTCTATTACAATGTTCTTATTTTCCTTGTTCAATGTCTCCTGTGGTTTTCTTGATGATTGTAGTCTATTCTTTTTACTTTGAGAATTTGTTTTACTATTTTTATGATTCACAGACTTTGCAGTAAAAGTTTTATCTACAAATGCAAGGATAAACATGTACAATTTTATGTATTATAATCATGGTGTAATTACACGTTTGTATCACGCTTACTCACAAGTTTCTTTATTTGTTTTTAAATATTCCAAGTGTTCTGCCAAATGCGCTTTAATAGACATTCTTGCTCTTCCTTCGCTCGCAAAACTGGTATACTTCTGACCACATCCCACGACCAAGGCACAGGTATAAGAATATTGTCTTTTCAATTCATCACTTGTAAAAATGGAGAACTGTTTAACTAATTGCGATGCAGGCATAGACAAAAGCTGAGGTACACTGAAAGATACTTCTTGGGGTTTTCTTCTTATATAATCTGTTTTTGATTTGCATTGTGTTGTTAATAATGCTTTATTGTATGTTTTTTCTGAGTGCAACGTTTGGGATGCAACTTCTGCCAGCATATCTAGTAAAGCAGCAGGACTATCAGTTCCCATAATACCTGAAACAATTGTATCATTAAATGAATAATAATTAACAATTGAAAAAAGTGTGTGTACACAAATGTTAAAATTATACAAACAGATATATATATATATATATACTCATACTTTTATAAAAAAGAATTACGTATATAGATATACACGTATATATGTACTTATATACATATATAAAAATATATATGAAATAAGCATTTTTTAAAGGTATTACTATATGAAAATTTAGAAATCAAAATACGTAAATTGCAACATTTTATTTGTAAAAAGTACAAGTTACGCATTTTAATGCATACTTCTTTTGTGTTAAGTGTTAGTGAACTTGCATCAACAATAAGTATGTTGATCCTTGGCTGACATCATGACATATGACAGTCAGTTTCCGAAACATGAATATTTTTCAATTTTATAAATATAATAAAGAATTCGATTGAGTCCTAAAGCATAAAAAATAAATAAGTATGTTTAAGAAACAACAACTTTTTATTTGTTCTCTGTGTAGGATGAAAATTCTTATTTTCCAAGCGTCATTCTAGCAGACGCCATAAGGACGCCCAGCAGACGGCTTTTCAATTTGTCTTTACTAACATGTTTAAATATCTAAATATTTTTTAGTAATGCTAGTTTGTTAGGAAGTTGGAAATTTTTGATATTTAAAGCAAATAAACGAATACCTCCATTGTACGAATTAGAAGTATATTCGTGATTTGTTTTGGTGTTCATTATGGCATTCGCATTCGCGGCGTGTCTTCATTCCACTGCCTTCTGTGCACAACAGGTTCCTTCTTGTTGCTTCCTTGTTTGTTCTTCTTTCTTGTCAATTCTGGAGTCAGTATTGCCAATCTATGAAACTAAGATTTGGTACACTACTCTAAATGCAACTTGATGCAAACTACAATTTTATTTATTATATTTATTAATTTAATAAGATTTGAAACGTTATATTTGCATATATTATAAATAAGATATCAATTGTAAAGTTTGATAAATGTAATAAACGAATAGTTGCGATGGTTGGTTTTAGGCGCCAAAATTTGAAATTAATCGACTTCTCGATTTTCAATGCTACGTGTAAATACAGATTTTTAAAAACTATAAAAGAATTAAATACAAAAAATCAAAATTTCATTTGCAATTGGTAATTGCAAATAAGGTATTGCAAGGTATGTAACAAAAATTGTTAATATGTAAAATGTCAATAGTCTCAAAAATGTGGTTTTAATTTCACTTATGGTCTACATATTCTAAATTACTTAAGTTAAAGTAAAAGGTGTAAAAAATCTTATAATGATTGTTTTTCTTTTTTAATATTTTATTACATTAAAATAGAAGTTTATAACTTCTGAGATATGCAACACTAATTACTGTGCTGTGAAAAGAATATAGTACATACTATGTTTATACTCAGTTTATCTCTTCATTGTTTCTTTACAGAAGTTATTACTTTATTCTTTAATTTTTATATTAATGCAATTTATTTAACTATCTGTGGGCTCATTTTTCAACCCATCAGTATTAAAAATATCTTTTATAATGTCATGTTTTTTCTTCATGTGAGTAGGCACACCGCGAAACAAATTCTCAGTTATTTGTTTCCTACTTGTGACTTTATTTTTTTCGTAGTCTTGATTTAAATATTCTATATTCTCGTTGTCGTCAATAGCCTTCATTGTTGCTAATAGCTTTTCTTTATTATAGCTAATTGTTTTTATTTTGGCATCGTTCTCATTTATATTATTAACATTGATTTTATTAATTACATCGAGAATTGAATCCGATTTTGAGGATCGTGTTTTACTTAATGAAATATCGGTATCTTTTATCTCTTCGTTTACTTCTTGTTTGTTTATTTTATTTCTTGTTTCTACGCTGTAATTGTCTGTATCTTTTTCATATGTTACGTTTGATGACGTTTGTTGTTTGTCTATATTGATTAACGCATTACATGAATTTGGTGCAAGAAATCTATCCTGTGGCTCATTGGGAAAACTTTCCGGGACATGTGATACTGAGTCTGCTGCAAATGATATCTTGAACTTGTCTCTGACTGAAGCCGGTTGCATTAATACTATATCTTGTAATTCATCTTTTCTTTCATAGTCATGAGCAATATTTTCTTCTGTTACTTCTTCCTTAAATGTAGGTTGTTCCACAATAAGCTTTTGTACATCTTCTGAAAATTTGTCTATCGAATAACTGGTGTCTACTTGTTCACTATTTATATGTATATCATTCTGTAGCTTAGACAAGTTTTCATTTTCTATATTTCCAGCCTGTGCTCCCATTTCGTTAATTAAATTTTGATACATCTTCTGTGATTCATTAAAAAAATGAGAAATTGTCAGCTTTTCAGATTCTTGGTCAGAGTTATAATGGATTTGATTGTTGTCTGGAGTTGCAATTAATTTAAGAGCACCATTCGATCGATTTGACGAACAATAATATCCAATTGATCCTTTCCTTCCTCCGGTGTCAGCTTCAAAATCTATCTTATAAGAATCATCCTTTTCCATGGCTAACACATTCAATTTATCTCCATATTTGCTATTAGATAATACTGATTCCTTTGAACCTGCAGCCTCATCCCTACTACTTCTTAATCTGTAATTAAAATACAATACATTACGATCGAAAACCAGTAACAATTATCAATTGTAAATGAATGATAGCTTTAAATATTCCAAACCTTATACGCGATTCTTTAGGACTAATGGTTACATCATCCTGATTGTTCTTAAAATTGTCGTGTTCATCTTCGCTTTCCTCATTTGCAGACGAATAATCTGTTTTTAATGGTTCATTGAAAGTATGACACTTTCGATTTTCATATATTTTTCTAAAATTTTGTGCGCTTATTTCGTACTGTCTTTCATTATCATCATCATTTTCTTCCAATTTTTCCGAATCATTAAAAAAAATTGAATATTTGGAATCTTTGTTTGGGGTCTGACTTAATTCCACGAGCCTCTCTTCAAAATCGTCTGATGAACTTCTTCTCTGCGCAGACTTTTGTAGACGGTACTTTCTTATTTGCTCCAAATTAGCCATTGTTTCTGTCTTCATTGAATTTAGAGATCGGTTTAAATCAACCGTTTCGTCTGCTCTGATGTTCTTATCATTTCCATCGGATGGATTCAGAGCAGGCTAATAAATAGAAAAATATTGTTAATAGAGTGTTTAATATATTTTAGACATTTCAAAATTGGTTTAGACTAATTTTTTACCAAACTATGTTTTTCCATGTCGTTTTGCCATTTTTTGGGCTGATCCGACAACTTTAACGAATTTGATGTGCTAAAATACAAATAGTAACATGTGAAAAAGTTATATTTAAAAAATTAATTTAATGTTATATTTTTTACATACCCAATATCTCTTGAACTAGTAAGAAGTTGTGTGCCCAATTGTCTGCTTTTAGTGGATAGTGATAATTGTCCATTACAATATAATTTGCGTTCTCTACTATCTAATAAGTGTTCTAAACTTTTTAACTTTTGTGTCGTTTCTTCTAAATCTTTTTGTGTTGCTTTTCTCTTTGAAATTTCTGTATACAATTGCTGCTTTAAACTTTTACTTTCAAGAGATAATTTTCTGTGTAGTGTCTAACAAAATAATGTAACTTATATAAACATGGTATAAAAGATTTCACAGTATCTTTCAGATCTATAACTACCTGTATAGTATCTTGTTGCTGCTGTATTCTATAATTTAAATCATAAATTTGTGATTGTAATTTTTCTCTCTCTCCTAAGTTACGATCTTTACTAAGTTGTAATAAGTGTTTGTTTTGAGTCTGTAAATAATATAAAATCATTGAAATTTTCGTTAGATCTTGTTTAACAGTGTTTTATATGATCTGCGTTATCACCTGCAATTGTTGAAGCTCATTTTCTTTCTCTTTCAATAAATGACATGTTTCCTTATGCAAAGCTTTTAGCTTTTTATATTTAATTTGAAGTATCCGTAATTCCTCTTGATGTGAATTAATGATCCGTGGTAATTCTGCATTTGTCCCTTCGTAACGTTTCAATGCAGAATCCTGTCGTTTTTGTAATGATTTCAATAGTCTATTTTCATTAGCTAATTCCTATAGAGAAAGATGTAATTTATTATATTCAATGTATTCGTCATTAACATATACTCTTCATGGGTAGAGATTTTTAGTAGAGAGATTTTTAGAGAGTTATAATAATTACATTCAACTGATAATGTGCATCAGATAATTGATTTTGTAATTCCTTAATACGTAACATTCTTGCGGACAAAACTATTTGCTTAATACTGTTTTTATTGACCTTTGAATGATCTAATGATGTCTTCTGTCGAATACTACTTTGGTATGGCTGTCCTATGGATAATAAAACAATAAATTACTTAATCACACATCGCTGTGTAATATTTTTTTCACTGAAATTATAATACAAACCAATTAAAGGATGTAAGCTCTTACTGGGTGAACTGTAAGCTATACTTTTGTGTGTTAAAGTAGTTTTCACATCCGTAGATTTTTTTAAATTAGAATTTTGGTTTCTAAAAATTAAAAACGCAGCATATATAACATAATATTTGAATATAAAAAGTGTAAAGATTAAATATTGAAAATGGGATGAAAATTATGCATTGCTTTGAAAACGTGCTACTATTCAAATACTCTTTTAGTAAGATTAGGACAGTGTTTAGGAGAACTAAAATTAAAGTTGTTTAGTATGACTATGATTACCTATCAAGGTTTGCGTTGACATTTAACTGTACTACAGGTAATGTAGGTACTTCAGTTTGCATTTTCTGATTGAGGACACTTCATTACAATTAGCATCTCATGCTTTTAAAATGACTTTTTGCAGGAACAAATTGTTATGGTATTGTGAAAAACTTATTGAAGACCTATCAGCTTCCATAATTGTTTTTATGTGGTTACCAAGGTAACATCTATGTACACAAACACTTTATTAATCAATGTTTTTTATAACCAGATATTTTGTAAAAATTCTTGGATCTATGCATTCTGCTTTTACAAAAATAAATTAAAAATATAAGATACGTGAAACTAAAAATATTTTCTATAACGTTCAAGGTTTACCTTATACGTTTGATAGGAGATATATATGTAGGTCGTATGTATGTATATATATACGTATAATGAGAAAAAGTAATGATTCAATTCAATTATCTCTTTATTTCACATTCTTAGATCATAAATTACGATCAATATTACTTTAATTAGTATAATTTATTTCATTGTTCTCTTTTTACAAATATTTATTATATAATTTATTCAAATATAAATAAACATGCGCACCGCACATGTATGGTTATATACACTTTTTTTTAACCACGTAAATATGAAACATTTCTAAATACATACATTTTGAATGGTTTATTATCTGACATCAGCTGAAGTTGTAATGCTGGAATCACTAACTTTCTGTACTATTACAAACAAATGAAAGAAAATTTAACCATTCGATTAAAATGTATATCTTTAAACTAATTCTCGCATTCAAGTGTATTTCTATCATGTTACAGAATCACATTCTTTACAATACGTTGTTCATTTAGGAAGTAGCAGTCATCTTTACTTTAATACATTTCAAATGTATGGTTCGTTTCTACTAAATTTATATTGAATTTAACGTTGTACACATATTATTACCTGTTTAAAACATCTATCTTTAGACTCATGCTCCTTGAGCTTTTTTAGTATTATCTTTTCCTTTATTGGACTTGAGCATTCCTATATGTTGAGTTTCCCATAATTTATTATAGTAAGAGTTTGGTATATTTAATAGTGAGGTGTGTGATCCTCTCTCTATTAATTTACCATTGTTTAATACAAAAATTTCATCTGAATCCATCACAGTAGACAAACGGTGCGCTATAACGATGGACGTTCGTCCTGTCGTTGCTCGGTGTAGTGCTTCAAGAATATTCTAGGAACACAGCATTTCATGAATATCATTAAATATGTATTAAAAATCATTTTAAATACTACAAAATATAAACTCACATGTTCCGTAATGGAATCTAGTGACGACGTGGCTTCATCGAAAATTAATATTGGACTATTTTTTAAGATTGCCCTAGCAATTGCCACTCGCTGTTTTTCGCCCCCACTTAGTTTTAACCCACGCTCTCCAACAGGTGTGTCATACCCCTTTGGCCACTTAAGGATGTTGTCATGTAGGTTTGCCATTTTGGCAGCCTCGAAAACTTCTTCTTTAGATTTATTCAAATTTCCATAGCGGAGATTATAATAGATACTTTCGTGGAAGAGGACCGTGTCCTAAAATTATTATATTCAAGCGATTATTACTTAAACATTTGTTAGCAGATCTTATCTACATTAAAACGTAATTACCTGCGGTACTATCGCTATCGATTGCCTTAAAGACTCTAAATCTAAATCTTGAATATTATGTCCATTGATATAGACACCTCCAGATTGTGGTTCAAAGAATCGATATAATAATCTTACTATAGTTGTTTTACTGAAAAAAATATATATACATTAAGATGTAAATGTGATCATTTTTTTATACATGTTATAATAAAAATGTACCCGCAACCAGATCCTCCAACGATGGCGATTTTCTTCCCACTTGGAATGATAAAATTGATATCATTAAAAATAGTCTTGCCTTCACAGTATTGAAACTTAACATTCTTAAACTCAATGTCAGAGTTTTTTGGGGTTATATTGAACCGCATAGCATTCTCCTTGGACTAATACAAAAAATTATAAAACACATTAATAACTCAACTTACTATACATATCTTTAGAAGAAAATATTACTACCTTAATGGCTGTGTCCATTGTCATTAAGGTAAACATCGTTTGCATGTCAATAAGAGCTTGTCTAACTTCACGATATACTGAACCCAAAAATCCTAATGGTACCGATAATTGGAATAAAAGTGCATTGACCATTACCAAATCGCCAACAGTCATAGTACCTAAATTTGTTCGAAATATTATTATTCATGCCATGTATAGAGTTGAAATTTAAAGATAAATATCATACCATTTACAATATTTTTGGCTGCTAACACCATGATTAAACTTAAGGCTCCGCTAAATATAGCGTTTTGTCCAAAGTTTAGCATTGCTAAACTCGTACTTGTTTTAAGGGATGCAGCTTCATACTTCTTTAACGATGCATCATATCGTTCGGTTTCAAATTTTTCGTTATTGAAATACTAAGATAGAAACACAGTTATTTTAATCGTGTATTAAAATTACTATAGCATATATGATTATTTACCACGTTTACTTACCTTTACTGTTTCATAATTAATAAGTGAATCTATGGCTTTGCTACTTGCTTCGTTTTCTGCTTGGTTCATAAAAATTCGGAACTTCGTTCGCCATTGCGTAACAGCCAATGTAAATATAGCATAGACGCCAACGCAGCCTAATGCAACAGCTGCATATTCTCCACCACATTTTAAGTAGAGTATCGTACTAACAAGTCCTAATTCGAAAACGGTGGGTACAATATTAAACACCATAGCGTTTAAAACAAAATTGATTCCACGGCTTCCCCTATCTATTGTCTAAAATATATCAGACATACATATATATATAATCTTTTATAGTATACATCAATTAATTAAAAATCAATACTGTACCTTTGATAATGCTCCAGTTTGTCTGGACAGATGAAAAGCCATGTCTAAATTGTGTAAATGCATAAATACATTTTTGGCTATTTTCCGTATAGAATGCTGTGCAACTTTTGCAAACACTGCATTCCGTAGTTCACTAAAACCAGCAGCACCTGCACGAGCTACACCATCTAGTTTATAGACGAAAAAAATTAATTATAGATGACTATCATATATGTTATATATACATATATTTAACTATAATTAAACCAATATAAAATACATACATCCTATAAGTAATGATGTTGCTACTGTTGCCACTGTTTCTGGTGCAGTTTCTATGCTCAGAATAGCACTGCCACCAGCTGTTATGTTTTGAGCATTGAGTGTGTCTATTGCATATTTGAAAATAAAGGGAACACCAACATTTAAAACTTTTGCACTAACAAGTAAACCAAGAGCTAGTTTCACCCTCTTCCTTATATCTGGATCATCCTAAAAGCACATATATATTAAATCTCAGTTCTAATTTTGTATAAGTTACACACTGCAAACAACTCACTTCTGGCCAAATATATCTAAGCATTGCTTTGACCATATTTGAAGATGTAACTGGTTCCCTATCTTTAAAATCAATAGCATCACGATTTAAACTGGATACACCAGGATGAAAACAATTTCTTTTTGGCTGACCTGACTTTCCTCCAGTAAATCCAGGAATGACGAGTGGGAACTTGACTGGAGGTACAATAGTTTTCGACTGCCATATACTTTTTTTCTTCTGAGCACGATCAATAACATTTCCATTGCAACACTGTAAAATATTTGCAAACCTTGAACAAATGTTTATACATTTTCATAGTAGGTATTTCATTAAACCAGTATTAAGTATTAAAAAGATTATTTCCACATTAGTCACTTTTTGTAAGAAGTCAAATTTCTGTATTAGAATGATTAAGAAAGCTTTAATCAGAAACAAAATTTTTTATTAAAATATTACAAACAAAATATAATACATATATTTTTCATATACATTTTCATAATGTAACATTGACTTATATACAGTTCTAATTTCTGTTATTAATGGAACATGCACATGTAATCATTTGATTCTGTCAATATTGCTAAATATTCCTCCACAAGATTAATTGCAATACAAAAAGATTGTGTATAGCACTTATAATCTTGCATATTTCTTAAATGATTTATTAATTCGTCCCTTTTTAAGTTCAAGATCTTTTTTGCTGTATTATATGTCTGAAGAGTTTCCACTGAAGTAAATGAATTACCATATATTTTTACATTCCACTGTTCTTTTTTTAATGTTGTACTTAATATAAATAATGTGCAACTGGCATTGTAATTTAAACCTTCCCGTGTAAATGCCATATTTTTTTGTAAATTATTGGACATAATAAAATCTAATTTGAACTTTGAAATGTTAAAACAAGCTTGTACATCAAAAATATTAAAATAAATTTCATCTAATGTATTGCTCGGTATAAAAAAACCATAATGAACATATAATTTCAAGCTATTATGTGACCCATAGTTAATAAAAACTTGTGACTCTTTGCTAAATGATTTTAATGTTGTAATTTCATAAAATTTGTTTTTCTTCTCATCAGTAATTAAAGATGCATGTACAGTAGTATCAATGTCATGATTAAAAAGATCTAAAAATGGTGCTAAGGCCAAATTATTGGGTTGTTTTATGTTGATGGTAACATTTTTTGTCTCTATTTGTTCTATATCAATGTATATAGCTCTTGTATTAACAATGTAATATGCCCATTTATATCTTTCAAATGTCAATATCTTTTTTAAATCCATATTACAATGATTACAGTAACCAGCCTTGTTCAATCTATTTACTGACCTAATTAATGACTGATAGTCTTTTTCAACTTTATGATGTTCATTCATGTAATCTATAATAATTGTTGGTAACAAACTTTTTTCTTTCTGTGTACAAAAATCTGGGTTTGTTAAAACCTGAGGAAAACTATTTATATAATAATACCATTTAGATATACTATTCAAATGCAATTCATATAACAGGAACACTGACAGCACACACTGTGCACTATATAATTCGTCTTTTGAAAAAATAAAATTAATATCACTTTGATATACTATAGTAGTTGTTATTAGCATCTTGTATGGTATTCTGATTAGAGCTTCATTGATCTTAATGTCTTTTAATGTTTTCAACCCTCTTCCAGTAATAGGAAAGTCAAACGGAATTAAATTGTCTATCAATAAACAATTATTTGTTAATAGCCAAGATTTTAGATGTATCAAATTTTCATCTCCTTTGTCTGTCAATTCTTTGGCAGTTAGTCTCTTCTTTTGATGACGTATTCTTGATGTTCTACCCATTATGTATATATCTGTAGAAGTATTAAATAGATATCTTGAGATAAATCATTTTTCGTTAGTTATCATCAAATATTCTTTATTACATTTATGTTAATTGGCGCTGAGTTCATTTATCTAATAACTAAGGATTCTTATCATTTGTTATCAGTGTGACAATCAACATTATTATTAAAGCCATTATGACATAATTAGGAGAAGTAGATAACAGATAGCAGTTAATCACACTGTTACGAATCTGCAGTCAACATTTAAATAATATATATATATATAAAATTATGTGAGAAGAATTACCCTAACTCCAACAGCTGAAAATATTGGGTTAAATGTCGAAACACAAAGAAAACCTCCCTCTGAACAAATTTTTTGTCTTCGTGATTTAAACAAGCATGTTGTATACGATCTGATCCAAAATTTCCTTTCGTTATGTCCAAGATGTTGTAGGCGGCGACATAAAATAATGCTTAACATTATATCAGAAATATTTATTCACAAATGAAGATATAAAAATGAAATTCACAAATTAGGTTAGTGGATCATGGTACGGGCACTACAATCACCCTACGAGAGCGCATATCTATAGCAGTAATAGCAGTGCTATTCATTCTTATCCACGTCACTATGGAAACCGCATGACGCTAAGGAGGCAGCCATGATAAACTAAATCTTTGTTTTCAAAGAAGTCACTGGACATTTACCTTCACCTTTACGTACAAAAAATTTGAAACGTTAGTAAGCGCGGCAATATTCGAAAAGACAACGGTATGTAACCACAGACGAGGTATAGGATAGACCTAACATCCAATGCATTTTCGTGTCCCACGTTTGTGGGGTCACGTAACCCCATTACCATTTTTGTGTCACATCCTACTGTATCGGTCGGAACTAATACTGTGGAACCAATATCACAAACGAGATATAGGAGTCACCTTATTATACTGTTTCGAGGCGCACGATATGAAATTCCAAGTAATCTTAATGAGAAATCTTAATGAGAATAGAGTATCTTGTATATTTCGAATAATCATGCGTAAAAGTTACTTTGACATGCTTTAAGACATACTCAAGACATGCTTTAAAAGTTACTCTGTATCTCGAGTACTATTAGCCATTTTTACTAAAAAGATTGAGTGGTAAAGATAGCCAAGAGGGTATTCGACAGCATCATTGGTAAGAGGATTAAACAAGAATAGACAATAAATTTATCCGTGTAAATTTATTCATGGTTCAAACGTTATTCTGTACCTTGAGTTCTATCATCTATATTTACTAAAAAAATTAGGTGACAAGACGGTCAAGGGAGTGCTTGTCGACATCATTGGCAAAAAAGAGTTGTTATAAACATTTATTTGGAACTATAGCGACGGAAGAAGGTGTGGAAGTTGCGATAGAGAAGGACAGAGAGTAAGCGTGGACTTTATGGTATTAAATAATACATTATAACAGGAGGTGAGGTTTATACAAACAGCGAAATGATAAGGCGGTAGATTACGCGCGTCAAGGACGACGGGCAGCAGATTTGATATTTTGGAGTATGGAAGCGATGGCTTCGCGACAAGTATGACAACAGATGTAAACAAATGTTTACGTCTGCGTTTGTTCACCCGGGCCCGGCCTCGAGCTCGACCGGCTGAGCTATTGTCAACGCCGGGACACGGTCGCACCGAGGCAGTTCTTATATGGATGCCATAAACTCTTTGCCTGGTAATCTACCTGTTGAGCGATGCCGCGACGTAGGTTTCGCGTTGCCTGTGTTCGTTTTACGAATTAACGAAAAGCCGAACTAGTTGAGAAGGTTGTTACGGCGACAGCCCGGATTTATCGATACGGTGATGGTTGACGCGATTTCTTGTGCGATTTCTTAGCTTCTCGATAGTTATGCGATGTTCTCAGTAATCTCGGTACTAGGTTTCAGTGATTTTGATGCGTTGTTCTGTTGGGTTCTCTTCTGATGCGTTCTGTGTTCTTGATCTTGTTCGTGGTTGGCGGTACTTATACCTACTTCCGCCCCCAGTTCGCGATTCCCCTCCTTCGTCGTTTTCCCTTTTTGGGAGGAGTTTTCGGAATCGTCCAGGGGCGGATATTCCAAATTTGAACGTGACCGTAGCCGACAGTAAATCAAGGAAGCGCTTTGGGCCTGGTAAAACATCTTGAAGTTAACGCGATGAATTGAATTGCACGGGCTGGCAAACAGATGGCCCGGGGACTAAGTCGGTGGTTGGAAACGCTATATGGTGATGCCCCATGGCTTCGAGGAGTTACTGTAGCTATGTCATAAACGGCCGTTCATTTGGAATTGCGGGGTTGTAAACGGACCCGTCTCGAGAGCGATGTTAGAACCGTGTTTTTGGTGGGCACGTGGCAGACAGACGGCCCGCCTAGGTCGTTGTTTTCGCAAGGTGAGGGCGCAGGTAAAACGAAGGACACGCCGAAGACCGTTATGTGACTCGGTGCGGAGGAACGCGTCTCAACACTACCTAAGAACTGTGGTGGCCCAAAATGGTTTTTGCGTTACCGGTGTTACCGATAATGCCTGCAATGATTTCGAATAACATTAAACAGCCAAAAATAATAAATTTAAATAATTAGATGGTAAGATAGTCAAGAGAGTGCTTGTAGACATCATTGGCGAAAGGAATTGTTATAAACATTAAACAGCTAGAAATAATAAATTTAACAGTGAATTGCGTACAATAAATTAATGCGTGCGAATATCTATGGCTTAAAAAATATTCTGTATCTCGGTTTCTATAATTTATTTTTACTAAATAATTAGATGGCAAGATGGTCAAGGGAGTGCTTGTAGACATCATTGGCGAAAGGAATTGTTATAAACATTAAACAGCTAGAAATAATAAATTTAACAGTGAATTGCGTACAATAAATTAATGCGTGCGAATATCTATGGCTTAAAAAATATTCTGTATCTCGGTTTCTATAATTTATTTTTACTAAATAATTAGATGGCAAGATGGTCAAGGGAGTGCTTGTCGACATCATTGGAGAAAGGAATTGTTATAAACATTAAACAGCCAGAAATAATAAATTTAACAGTGAATTGCGTACGATAAATTAATGCGTGCGAATATTCATGGCTTAAAAGTTATTTTATATCTCGGTTTCTATAATTTATTTTTACTAAAAAATTATATGGCAAGATGGTCAAGGGAACGCTTGTTGTTACCATTACCAAAAGAAATTGTTATAAACATTAAGCAGCAGAAATAACAAATTTATCAATAATTACTATCGCGGCGATCGAAATCTAGCGAAGTTAGTTTGGGGTGGGGGAGTTGTGCACCGCGCACTAGATCTTGGCGACCGCGCTCGGTCCGCCAGTCGAGGTGCGCACTCAGGAGGGAGCGGAAGTGCTCCGGGACCAGAAGGCCGAAGGACCTTGGAGTTGACCAGAGGTTCTCCAGAGCTGCCCTGGCCCACTCTGACCACCCTCGCCTACCTTCGAGTGAACCGGGGATTCTCCAGAGCTGCAGTGGACATCACTGGTCAACCCTGGTCCACCTCAAGCTTGCTCGCGGTCGGCCAGCGTTTCCTGGAAACCGTCTCCGCACACCTTGGTCAACTTTCAACAACTGGTAAGTGACAATACAAATATACATTTTCTGTTTTGAAATACGTGTTGATTCAACGAACGCCGTCAATTATTATTTATGAATTTTTAATTCGAATTTGCTTCGGAATTTTTCACAAGTTTCTTTTCTTGAAATTACAGTATATTATATTTTTAACATAAAATTGGTATTCCTCCCATCGGAGGTCCCTCAGGGGCTTACTCACGGGCCGGGCCCGTGTGTGAGTACGTGTATTAGCGAACCCGGGGTGACCCAAGGTTGTAGGTTGTTGCGATCTAATTTCGCTATATTTATTCTCGATTAAAATTGTTCAACTTTCCAATTAAAAATTATTTCTGAACTTTCAAAAGTTCCTCTCCTAAAATTTGTTTATCTGATTTAAAATTGGTATTCCTCCGAACGGAGGTCCCTCAGGGGCTCACTGCTGGGGTTGAGTACGGGTATTGGCGAACCCGAGGCGACCCGAAGCGCCGCCTCAATAGATTGAAGTTCTGACTTCATCTACTCTTCTTGGTTTCTTGTCGGTTAGGTCGCACTTGTGTACGGGGTTTGTTTAGCTCTCATGAGCTGGTAGTTTCGCACTCTTGTGCATGTTAGGTAGGCCGTACTCGTGTACGGGGTCATCGTTTCTTCATCGATTACTTCGGTGTTCTTTCATTTTGTGTCTAATTATTATTAGTCTGTTTCAGTTAAATCACAACAGTTCAACATGATCATCGTCGAACGAAGACAACGAATAGTAGGCAGACATCACATTATTTATAAGTTCGTGTTAGTTCTCGAGCAATTATTGTGTTAGTTTCACTTCGTTAGATTCGTTTGTTCATTCGGGTCATAGCCTTTTGCTATGACCAGTTTGTAGCGTCACTCACTAACCAAAGCCTTCTGCTCTGGTTCGATTTTGTTTCTCTCTTTGAAAGAATCAGAGCCTTCTGCCTGATTCGTTTTTGATACTTTTACCCCACAATGATTACTCGACATATGCTAAATGGAAAAGTGAACTTTTCTTTCTGTGGAAAAGTAATCTTTTTCATTATAGCGAAATTCAGTTTATAAGATTGTAAAGTCGTCGTTGTAAGAAAGGGAGTCAGAAGGAAGCGTATTGAATTCCTTCTGGTTTCCTTTCGGGTCTCTTGTGCAGCAACCTCCTCGTGGTGAGACCTGGGCAATCGGTATTATTCTCTATTTGTAAGAACTTCTAGTAATCTTACAAATAGAGAATAATATCGAGCTAATAGCTGCTTACTTATAATTTGCGATAACATTGTGAAATAAAATTTAAGACTTACTAATTATAAAAACTTGTGGATTTAATTGAACTGTGTCACAATTTACTTTAGACTAGCTCGGGATGGACCAAGAGGCCTTCAATGCTTTCCTTGCTTACTCTGGGCCCACCTTCACCTTCTTGGTAAGATCTTTTCAACCATCAACCGAAACACACAGTTTTTGTTTCGGATTACCTTGTAAAAATTTGCTTCCGAACTTTTCAAAAGTTCCTTTTTTTTTGTAATTGATATTTTTTGTTCAAAATTGGTATTCCTCCGATCGGTGGTCCCCCAGGTCGTTGCGTCCCAATTTTGCTACTTTTATTTTTGATTGGGCTTTTTCGTCTTTCGAATTGAAATTTATTTGTGAACTTTCAAAAGTTCCTATTATAAAATTAATATATGTGGTTTAAAATTGGTATTCCTCCGATCGGAGGTCCCTCCATTTATTGTAGGTATATGGCCTAAGCTTTTCGTGGATCTAGTTGCAACATTTATCGTTCGTCAGCGTAGAGGGCGTAAGAAATCTAGTTGTTGTTAACGATGTCGGTATTTCAGATCGTGAGACACGAAACCCCATATGGTGATTGATCTATTCCTCTACCTCGTCTATGATGTAACGCATATACACGATTTCATGAATTGAATATTACTAAAAAAAAATTATTTATATTGTACTGCATATGTAACTGAACGTTTATACACCTCTAAGGTATCTTTCATATTATGAATTTTACATGTAGATATTAAGGAATTTGAACAGCGAAACAAGAATGTTATCGCAAGATCTAGTCGGTGTGCGCATGCACATTGATTGTAGAAATGACAATTCTCTGTCTCTGACTACGACCTTAAGGTTCATAAAAACGCGCACTATTGTATAGATAATTATTTATCTATAATATTATTATCTTCGTAAGTACTTCGTGTTGATGCACTCAATTTTTACACAAAAAAAATAAACATGTACAAATGCAATAGCACTTTCATTGATAAACAATGGAGCTCACGCAGATAATATAAAATAAATGGAAAATGTGTCTTCAAGGATCACTATAATACAGGGAATTAACTTTTTGATCAAGGTTGAATCGCATGCTTTCTTTAGAAAATAAGGTCAAAAGTAAAAGTTTTGAAACGTCAATCATGTACGTTATACCTGTTGCATGCGTCACTAATGTTAATGTTGTGAGAAAACATAGTCCACGGGTGTGTACGGTATAAAATGTCCACGAATAGAATTGCTTTTACTTTTTTAAAAAATGGAAATATTGCCAGATCTGTTTCGTGCACTGATCACAGGGTGTACTGTGCATCACACAGAAATGTGCACACTTGTATGGAAAATAGATTTCGTGTACAACAATACAATAAGGTAGAAGCTAAACTTGCTGGAAACCAAAAGCCCGATTGGAACAAAGCTGTTTCAGAAGCAGAGAAAATTGTTGGATATCCAACATCATTTTTGAGCTTGCGGTGGCTTCTAAGCGATGAAATTGCAAATGTAGCACTGCATTTGAGAAAATTAGTAGGATCAAATCATCCTTTATTAAAAACAGCCAAGTAAGACTTAAGATATATATATATACACTACATTAATATAATTTTACTTTCTTCTTTATACAACATCTTAACTGTTATAGAAGTGTTATCTTTAATGGACGTAATAATATGCAAGCATGGGGACTTATTGTATTGTTAATTTCAAAAGCTGCTGGCCACTTAAATGTAGATGACATGGAAGAAGACAAGGCTGCTGGTGTGCTACATAGGTATAATGTTTAAAATAAACTATAAATGAAATCGAACAAAATGTTTACCAAAATATATTTTAGCCAGCGAGCATTGGCTGAAGTCACTGAAATGATACGTACCAGTAATCTTGTTCATAAAGGATTAATAAATATAGGACCAGGTCTTCATTTAGAAACTTCAGAATTAAATGATATGAATGTTGGTAATAAAATTGCATTACTAAGTGGAGATTATTTATTAGCTAATTCTTGTGCAGAGTTGGCTAATCTTCGTAACCAAGAAGTATGCGCATAAACACTTCATGTTATGATTCTTAAGTGTGTAAGCTTGTTATTATAGTGTAATTTTATTTAGATTGTAGAATTAATGTCTAGTGCTGTAAGAGACCTAGCTGAAGCAGAATTTATAGGACGCAGAGATAGCCAAAATAATCCTCTGCCTTCTCTACCACCTGAAGATCGTACAGATTATGCAGTGGAGGAATGGACTTTAAGAAATGTACTGAGCGCTGGTGCATTACTTGGAAAATCATGTAAAGGCACATTGAAACTGGCTGGGCATAGCAACGAAATACAGGAGCAGGGTTACAACTTTGGAAAACATTTAGCATTAGCTTGGCAAGCTTATTTGGATTTGAGTCCATTCATTACAAAAGATCAAAGTGTAACGTTCAGTCTATGTTCTGCTCCAGTTATGTTTCATATTGAACATGACCCATCGATTCTAGATGAAATTGATAAAGGTTTAGAATCTGTGAACGATGTAGATTATGAGAAGGTGGATATATAAATATTAATATTCAGATAATATAGTTTTCTACAAAGCCTATAATTATAAACAATTTCAATGCAGGTATACAAAATCGTCTTAATGGGACCAGGAGTCGAATTAACAAAGCAATTGCAAAAACGACATTCACAAAGGGCAATGGAAGTTTTAAGTGTATTTGAGAAAAGTGATGCAAGGACAGCATTGTACAACATTATAGCAGCCATGGAAGAGTCTGAATAATAACTTGTAACATCTAGACTTCATATAATTGCCCAAAGATCAGTTTAAGGACTCCGTCCTATGTTAAGTTTCCGATTTTACCATAAGTCATACACAAACGTGTAAAATTTATACATAAAATATGGTATAAATAATTAAGACAACATCTTTTGTGTAACCAAGATGGAAGGTTTTGCAATATTGTTCAAGGATACTTATAAATTATTTATGAGATATATTATAAAAATAACAAAGTTGATAAGTTTTATATTAAATGGGGTTTGAATAAATTTTTATTGTCATAACAACTACCGTGTTTATTATTAATATGTTTGCTGGTACAATTGTAACATGTATTAACATTTGAAAAATACATTATAGCAGAAAATATAAAATTATATTTACATACTATCGTCATGGACAAACTATAATACGTAACGTAATCAATCAGCATCGTAGATCGATAAATTATTTCTATATGACACATACTATACTGTCAATTCTATAGTATAGTGAGGTACTCATATTTGTAAACATGTCACGAACAGGAACAAAATTGGACTCAAAAAAAGTTGTAAGTTTATTTCAAATGTACATTATAAATATTCCCAATTCAGTCAAGATTTATATTACTAACTTGTGTTGTGTTATTCAGTAATATTTAAAAGTTATTATCGAAAATGTGAATAAGGTTATGTTGAAATTATAGCATTACATATATAGGTCGTGTAACTTCAAATTTAATTGAAAAATAGATCATCGTCTATGTTGAAGGTTTAAATAAAGTAATCATTTCAGAATTCTGAATTATTCACGTTGACGTATGGTGCATTGGTGGCCCAGTTGTTAAAGGATTATGAAAATGTAGAAGATGTTAATAAACAACTAGAAAGAATGGGCTACAATATGGGGATTCGTTTGATTGAAGACTTCCTAGCACGTACTGGATCTGGTCGATGTTACGATTTTAGGGACACAGCTGAGAAAATACAAACTGGTTTCAAAATATTTTTGGGTATTACCCCAACGATTTCAAACTGGAGTGCTGCTGGAGATGAATTCTCTTTGTGTTTCGATGCGAATCCATTGACAGAATTTGTAGAATTACCAGACCATTGCTTAAATCTAAAATATTGTAATATATTAATTGGAATTTTAAGAGGAGCTTGTGAAATGGTACAAATGGAAATTGCCTGTTGGTTTGTACAGGATCAACTTAAGAATGACGCTGCAAATGAATTACGTGTGAAGTTCATTAAAAGACTGGAGGATGCCATTCCAGCAGGAGAAGATTAAGTAAGCTTATTGTATTCAAACAATAAACCATTGTGGTGAAGTTAAATATCTTTATTTAATTAAGTGGCTTAATCTCTACGATTAATAGTACATAAGACTGATAAATTGGAAACAAATATTTATTTAAAATAAGACATATGTACTTACTGCATATTTTATGATGATGCAGAACTACATTTATAATTATCAGAATTATTTATTTTGGTTTTATGTAATATTGCAAAATTACATTTTGCTTTTTATGTGATATTCACGTACAAGGTATACATTTTTAAAATATAAATACGTTGTTAATAAAATTACTTTATTTTCTCGGAAAATTACAAACGTTAACACTGTTTTCGATGATACATGCACAGTACAAAAAATAGTATATATAAAAAACATCCGGAAATATTAAGACTATTCCAATATTAATTGGTATGAATTACTTGTCTTATTTTCATATATGGCTTATTTTTTATAATGAACACATTCCATTCTCTGTTACACGTATAGACCATTCTCGGTGACGCGAATTATGTATATATATAAATAGGGTTAAGTTTCAATTTTTTTCTCAAATCTTTATAACCTCCAAAAGTCTGTTTATAATTCACTGTACAAATCACATCAATTGTAGATTGTTAATTTATTTTGTAAGGAAATTTTATGACATTTTTGCAGATAATGGAAATAAAATGCAAACATTGTAGGAAAAATCTTTTCAACAAAGAACCAATACAGCTATTAACTTCTCATGGCGAAACAAAACAGAATTCTATGGATATAGGATGTGGCAGTACAAATGATTCAGAATCTTCTTCATACATAGCAATAGAAAATATGCCAAAATGGATTGCAGATATTGTAAATCAAGTAAAGTCTACATGAGTATTTATAAATATTCGTTTAAAAATACTACACCGTGTAAAGAATAAATGTTAATTATTTGAAAATTATATATGCAATTTGCAAAATTCTTAAGAAAAACCCACATAATATAATATGCATTTGTTACAGGAATCTTGGACCAAGGGTAGACTAAATTGTCCGTATTGTAATAATCGCATAGGCTCATTTAACTTTATACATGAACTAAAATGCAACTGTGGTCAATTTATAACACCCCCTGTTAGAATAACTAATAGTAAAGTAGACATTTCACACAACTAAACAGTATATAATAGTAATAATAAAAAATAAAGTTCAAAAGATGCGAAAATTGAATAAATAAATAATATGAAGAATTAAATTAAACGTTTAAGAAAACTTTCTGCTACACAAATAATGTAATTAAGATTGTCATTATGATAGGAATATTACATTCGCACAACATTGAATAGAAATAGTAATGGTTTTTCGTTTATTGGCTTATTTCTTATAATCTTTTATATTTATTTATTCATTTAAATTGCGCGAGATTTTTATGAAATATATATATGTATATGTGTGTGTATGTTTGTGTAGATCTATATAAAATTTTGGATATGAATATAACAATAATGACAACATTAAACACACATTTTGACAATAAATATGTACCATGAATCCAAACATTTTCACACGACTTTGTAAGTTATCAGCAATTTTTGTTTAATGTATTGAGATTTTAAATGTTATTTATTGCATACGTATACGTATATTTTTATCAATAGACATTTATTTTATACATATCCATAACAGTTTAAATATTTTTTTATAAGTTTATACATTTATAATGCATATATATGTATCATATATACACATATGAATGTATGCGTATAACGCAAATGGTTATAAAAGTTGCCTGTGTACATTGTATATATACATACACAACAGTTGCTACCTTACACTAAAGTACAATTGGTAATTTATATCATATACGCAAGAGAATTTCTACTTAATCTAGTTACAATTTACTATTAATGCATAGCATTAAAACTGACTTGAATTAATTGTTATGAATTCATAACAAAGTGAAAAAATAAGTTAGACCATATTGCATTTGTTTATGATGAATTTTTAAATTTCTTCCTTTGCTTCTTGTTTCAAAGTATTTAAAAATAAATTTTTCATTTGTTAAATTGAACTTATTCTTTCAATTCTTTGTGGTAGCTTTAGCTGCTCTTAAGAATATGTAAGTACATTATTATAATGTACGGAATATGACAATAATAAAACAAACAATGTTTATTACCAGTAAGTAACATTCAGAATATAACAATGAAAATATATTACATATAGACAACATTAACAGGTACTGTACTTTCTTGCATAAAATCTTTATTAACGGCAATAACAGTAAATTTATATAATTCAAAATAAAAGTAATTACAAAGAATTTAAAGTCATATATTTGTCCTAGAAAATTCGACAAATTTTCATAAGTTTTTATTAAGTTATCCGTTCAAAGACTGTTATTAGCCTCGAAAATAAAAAAATTATTTTCTGTAACTATAAAAAACAATTTCTTAGTTATTTAGAATTATAATCTATGTAAAAAATAAGTTTGTGCAACATCTTTAAATTTTTTAATATATTAAATTTTGCATAACGATCGTTAACATATACATAATTACATAATTATATATCAAAATGGTAACTGATAATTGAATTGAGATAATAATAGTTCAAATTGTTATATTTTTTATAAATATTCACATATGAATATATTCATTTTACATAGAAATTCTGTATGAATAAACTAAGTGGACGAATTTCAATGGTTTTATTATTAATATCTTGAACATTAATTTAATGTTGAAGCTGTCTTTATTTGCCTAAATTACTATTTGAGTTTTTAGGAACAAAATAAGGTATATAATGAAATTATATTAAGAGCATTCTGTTAGGAAGACCAGAGAAAAGTATAATAGAGTATTAACATTCGATTATAGTTTATCTATTAAATTATAGTTCGTTTGCATAATTTTATAGTATAATGTTAGCAAACAAGGAAAGACCATTGTACTCAATTCTAATAACTATTAATAATCTGAAAAATTTTAATAGTATGCTGCATGTGCATTTTCATAAAATTTTTAAATGGAAAATATTTATTTTTCTAAATTATGAAAAAGGTAAACTTTCATAGGCATTACAAAAAGAATAATGTTGGATTATTGCACAATTGATTTGGGTTAAAGGCACATATGGTCCACTAAGAAATACTGGTGGAAATATTTCAAAAATATGCTTGGACAATATGAGAGTTAGTTGATCCATTGTTGATAGTCTGAGACTATAAGAATAAAAATTGTCAGCATTACGTTTTACAAAAGTTCTCAGTTAGAAGTTAAAGTACCATAAACAGTTTATAAGAAGGAGTGAGTACAACTTACATTAATTCTGGATCAACCAATTTTGCACATGAAATAATCTTCTATTATTTCCAACACGTTATTCAGTATTCCAATAAATATTTCTTCAAGCTCTTTAATGACACTGTCAATTTTGAACATATTACAGTCCAATATCATTTAGTTGCTACAACTGGAATATTTCGTCCTGTTGCTGTTGAAGTCTTTGTAGCGATGTTTTCACTTTTCTGCCTTGAGTCATAACCACAGCAGTTGGAAAATTATGCATATCGCTAGAGGATGATGGTCTCACTAACTCTGATGGAGAGGATATTGTATGTGTATTCGAAGACATAGGAAAGGAATTACGTAACTTAGTAGGCACTCTATGTCGCTGTGTACAGGTATCATTACCGTCTGTGCAAAACCTATAGAGCAACAAAAAGTATAGTTGATCAATAAATAAATTTGCTTAATAAATAGATAAATAGATTAATAAATAGATTTTGTTATACTTTCCGTTCAGGCGCCAACAAGTACTCAGCGGGTGTATGGAATAAAAAGTATCAATGCCTGAACAAAAAGTTATACTGTTGGCCCATAGGGACCAACGTCACGTAAACGGAAAGTCTACTGTCTGTCCCTGGTCCTCATATTCAACATGTTAATCTACTTATAATTTTGTTTTATACTTATTAATTATTGATAAACAACTTACTCACTACTCCCCTGAGTACGTCTTACTTCCCTTTTAGCATTGGCTATTGAAGAATCCATTTTAGCTAAAAAATCATTAACTGAACTGTCATCATCTATAGACGATGCTATCGAAGATGGACTAGAAACCTGAAAATACACCTCATTTTGATGTAAAGCAAAGTAATACCTTAGGACTAATTTAATAAAAAGGATATTTACACTTTGAACTGCATTTTGTTCAGTTACATTAGAATTATCGATGTTTAGCGACAAAGGACTTTCTGAATTGACAGGAACAAGTAAATGTTCCCTTAAGAATAAACTGTCAGAAGCCCATAATCTATTGACCCTTCTTATTTGTTCGGTCTAGAAGAATAAAAGAATAAACATACAGAAGTCAATCATAGTTTTTACTATCACATGTAGAAATATTGTAGAATAGGATAATGAATTCATACTGTAACTCCATATTTTAGAGCAATTCCTTGAAGCGTATCGGTTGCTGATACAGCATGCTTTATTAAATTTTCAGTTCGTATAACATGTTTGACTGTACTACCATATTTTTTTAATGTTTTACCACTGTCTCTTATACACATTCGTTCTTCCATTTCTCGTGCACCATTTCGTTCCATTTTCAATTTGCGAAATAATGCAGGCGTTTAAGAAGTTCAACGAACATATCACTTTTTAATACCCGCGAAAGAGAAATGCAACTTAAGCGACATAACCACAAATCCTAACAAACATATTTAGAATAGTCAATGTGTTATACATTAAAATATGAATCTTTTTACGAGCAGTCTTTATAGTATTATATACATTGTGGAAAATCAAAGAATGATTGTTGTTAACCGTGTATAAACTACATGTTTAACAAATTGTAACTACTTTCTAAACTAAAATTATGTTTAAAATAAATGGAAGACGTACATATTACTTCAATTTATATTTCTTGTAATAATCGTATTTTACAATTTCATGGGTTTAGTCACAATAGAAAACTTTTGTTGCGATTTCACTGCGAATGCCTGCTCAGCTAATCAACGTGATAATAGTCTATAGACGTTCTTTAACCTGAATGATAGTGCCAGCCTCGTTTTTGATTGGACAGTTAAAGGGCGTTACATACAAACATACTATTACAATATTTGAATATGAATATGCACATTTTGGAAGAATTATTTAACACTACGTGACATTTGTAGTGTCATTTAAATATTGCAATATGAAAGCACGTTGCAAATAGTTCTGTAAACTTTTACAAACGCGCAAGTAATAAATAAAATTCTTTCTTCATTATTGCTTAATCTTATTACATAACGCGTTTCGCTTTAAAGAAACGCGGTAGATACATATTTGAAAGAGTGCGATAAAGTATACCTTTTATACTGAACTTTCTAGTAAAGTAGTTCCTGATTATCTTCACCCGCTTTATTATTCGTACTCGTTTAAGGAGAATATATATATATCTAGAAATGGAATTAAATTTTAATAAAAACATGCTAATTATAGTACGTTACACAGTTCATCTATTTTTAAATACAATATATTACAGAGAAACACACAGTTATAATTTACTGTTATTAATATTATGTCTTACATTATTTAATTTATGGTTATTATTATTATTGTTGTTGTTGTTGTTGCTGCTGCTTTTTCCGTTGTTACTATATACCAACCTTGATAAATATGTAAGGTGGCATAAAAATTATGTAATGGGAGACTAATTGATATATTTTATTTTAGGACAAGTTTTATCCTCACGTAGTACGTATTAATCTCCAGTAGCTGTGCAACAGTAACTGTAATATTGGTAATAAATAGTTAACATAGGGATAAATATTATGCTACTGCGGCAGTATGCTTCCTGGATTCTGGGTAAGGGGTATTTTCTTTGTCTAATTATTCAGAGCTATGTTAACTAATATTCTACAAGACAGACCCCCTCCGCTATTCCAAATAATGTAGCTACTTAATAAAGATCTCATCAATATGCAGCGTTTTATATTCGAATTTTTATTGTTCTTTCTCATCAATTTACGCGGACAAGGGTTATGTGCAAATTTCAGTATCTTTCGTTAACACGGCTATATCTATTGTATATGCCCGATCTGGTATTTTCTAAGATGGTACTTTAAAAAGTAGAGCAATATAAGTTACAACAAAATTGGAAGTGTAACACGTGCAGGTAAAACTATCTAGAAAGAATGAGTACAAAATCTGTTCCATCTGATGCATGTCAATAGTAGAAATGGTGCACCTTAATTTACATCTCACACATACACTTTGGCAAGAGCATCGGCTCCTGCGCTCGCTATAAAAGGTCGCGATGGATGAAACGCTACGTCTAATATACTTTCGTCAAACTTCTTACGGTGTGCTGTTATTTCCTGAACACAAGTCTTATTATCCATATTCCATAATCTTATACTGCAATCGTGACCTACAATCATGAATTATTAGTTGTATTAAACACTGCCGAACTCTGACTTTCTTATACATTGAACTACTCACTTCCTGAAAGTAAATATAAACCATGAGGATCTACAGCAAGACTAGTGACTGCGTCCAAATGAGCAACCATGGCATGAGCAAGAGTAGCCGTTCGATGATCATAAAATCGAATATGACGGTCTTCGTGTGCAGCGACGACTAACGGTAATGTTGGATGAGCCACGACACGATTGAAACCTTTTGTTTCATTGACTTCGAGACGAGCCACGCTTTCACCAGTCTCTGTATCGAACACCACACACGCTCCTTCATAAGCTACCACTAACTTATGGGGCTCGTCTCTAATGAAATCTACTGAAGTTGGTATGCCGTCTACAAAGCGATACGTATATACATACACAATTTTCGAAAATATTATGTTGCTTAATCTCAGTGAAAACAGTACATTTTTATATTAACAAGGGTAGCCCACCTTGTTCAGAGATGTATGTATGAAGCAGGGGAGACTTGCTCTGTGGACTCCATAATTTTACAGTTCCATCGGCACTAATCGATAACAATTGCGATCGTGGTTGATACATACTTAAACCCCAAACTGCGTTTGTGTGTCCCTTTAATGTTTGGCTAAGGACACTTGGTTCATAGGAATCGTACGGATCTATGTTAGCCGATGGTAGTGTCCAACAATGAATCATACCGTCTAAACCACCGCTATAACATTGATTTCCTGTGCTACACATAGCTAAACATAGAACTGGACCAGTATGCGATCTAAATGTATACAGTGGTTCGACATCTAACGAAGCTGATCTGAAATCCAAATGAACAATGTGTAGATTATTTGAATATCGTTGTAAAATTAAATTCACATCAAATTCCATGTATTATACTTCTTTGCAGGTAAAGTCTTGTGTAGGTTCCACAATTTAAGAGTATGGTCATCGCTTGCGGTTATAAGAACAGCTTCTGTGGGATGGAAGACAAGTGCTCGAACAGCATCGAAATGAGATCGTAACGTATATTTTGCGTTCCAAGTTTTTCTGAAACTTTCTTTCGTCGTGGCTACCATCTACATAAATAAATACCTAATCTTAATACTTAACAAAACGACAGGAGATATCCCTGGTGTGTACATTTATTACACAAAGTAAACAGGCAAAAAGACAAATATTATAGCTTACATCGTATGATGTTTCTGCTTCATTGTTAACGCACAATAGTTCTAATTCCCCCAATTCCAATGTGGAATCTCCTTCTTTAATTGGACACCTTAGATCTGGTTGTAAACTTTTTTGAAATGCATCTGTGAAGATTGTGTCTCCTAGAAAGTAGGTTACTACATTATTGCGTTGTTATTTTTAATAACATATCTATTGAATTAAAGTTGAATAATAAAATTATAAACGACGTCAAGGCTCAAAGGTCAAGAAACTATAATTACTTGTATATGTTTCTAAATGAACAGAACTTGCTGGTGATTCTTCGATTTCTGTGAGAAGGTTTAATTCATTTAGTACTTCTTCTGCCTCTGCATCAACATCTTCATTTAACAGCATAGATGACTAAAAATAAGTATAATATTTTAATAAAAACAAGTAGTGTTTCACCACAGAACAATAAAATAAAAAAATCTTTATTACTTTATTTGTCTTTAGTGCAATGTTTGTATCATAAGAATCATCCTCTACGTCTCCTTCTTCTTCTTCTATATCCATTTCTTGCCGAGCTAGAAGTTCAAATTTTTCCATAAAAGCTGCTTCAGTGTCTCTCTTTATTTTTTCTGTCTGTTAACATAAAGCAATACATGATCTCATTAATTTTTCTATTTGTGTTAACTTAAATTAATTTAGACACGGAAAAATTTGGAATTGTCGAAAGCTAAATTATGTTTTTGTAAAAAAAGAATTTACCTCATCTTTTGCTTTTCCAAAATTGCGGGTGTTGGTTCCCATTCGAATTGGTTTATCTGGTTCTATTGGTTCATTGCCATTTAGTGCAGGAGGATTCATGTCTTCTGAGTCTGTGTTATTATTTAATCCAAGTAAAGATCTCACTCTGTTCGATCGTACATCTATTATTGTATCGGTATAACCAATCTCTTGTAAATATCTAAAAAAAACATTCCAGATCCATTCTTAGCAGTGTCATAGTTGGTACTACTCATTCCACACAATATTTCTAAATGTTATATGCTTACTGTCTCAAAATTTGGCGACCTTGTCTCCAACTAATGTTGCTGACTGAAGTAAATGGAGCTTCTCCATCACCATCTCCTCCAACTTCGGAGTTAACACAAGTACTACTACCTTCTTCATAAACAGGGGGCTTTACATCTCCCTGAATCACCAAATCAGTTCCATATTTCAACTTATGATACCTTGCTCTGTAAAAGTAGCAAAACATATCTGCATAGTTACAATTAATAACAACAAGATTTCATAATGAGTACATGCAAAAAGATGTCTCACCTTTCTTGTTTCAATGCATATTCTAACATTTTTATTCTTCTTACTAGATCATTTTTTAATTTTTCTTGTCCTTTCCTTTCTCCTTGTAAAAAAGCTATCCTAGCCTATGAATAAATATTTTTTAGTTAGAATACAAGAAAATTTATATGTGATATAAATTTCAAATAATAATATTAAACATTATACCATTTCATTTGCGTATGACAAAGCAAAATTATATATACATATACATATGTACATAACATATGTACATAACATATATATAATCGTACAATTAATCTTTACCATAAAATAATTTTACCATACAGCAGACGTAACTTATAACTGTGTAACATATAGGTATTACAATTAATTTGATTGAAACGAGACGAAGTTAATATGATTATACGATGACATTTAATATAACCAATTTTAAAAGATGCAAGATTTTAATAAAAGAGAAGATGTTTATATGAAACTTAATTCGGTATATAGCAAATATGTAATTTAACATGTTCGTCAACTGTGTTACAATATTTTCTATATATTCAGATTGATTGTTTTTACAATGTTTCTGTCACATGATAGATGAAGTGACAATAAGAAGAAAAGGGATTAACGAGAGACAAACGAACGTATCTTAAGGATTTCGAAAACAGGTGAAAATTATACCTGGAATTCTGCTCTGTCAAGTTCCCATTGCGATCTTTCAAGTTCGAAGCGAGCCCATTCATGCTGAATGAAATGTAGAATGCCAGGCATAGTGTATTGTGGTTTTTGTTCCTTGGCATCGCTATTGCTGTCACTGTAACAGCCTTGAAATTTATTATTTGTCAGCGGAACGTTCGTACCACTAGATTCTTGTCCATTATGGTTTTGAGATGTAGAACTGGAGTTATCCTCCATCGTGGAACGACAAAACCGTCCTGGTACCTTCATTTCATGACACGGCAGCCATTACAACAACTTTTCTTTCCTCTGGAGCCCAAAGAGTGCTCTCCCGTCGGATAATGTATTTCGATCGAGTTCGCGAAAAGAAGTAATTAATACGCATGCGGGCGTATTAGTTTCCAATAAAACCGATATACTATTTGGAAAACTTTGTCGTTTGCTAATTGTTCACCGAGAAACCTTGTAAGCTCTGGTCAACACTTTTGAGATAACACTTTTGAACTCCATTTATATGAACCCGTCGGGGGACAAACAGTTTATATACCTAGGACGTTCATATAATAGGAGTCCACTGATTTCCCCCACTTCTTGTGACTTTTCATTCAGATAACCGAAGTTCACGTTCAGATAAGTGGATTCAATCACATATCTAGTTCATTCCGCGGATTATGGCAATATTGTAATGTTTATGAATTTAGGAGTGATTTATAAAAACAGTAATTTGATAAATCATGGTGAATTAATTTTTTACTTATTTAAAGAATAAGATAACACAGATAAATATTTTTCTGGTTTATTAAACATGATATATTAATATAAAATATGTAATGATATATTAATTAGTAGTTATATACACATATGTTTTGTTAATTACAAACAGAATTATTTATTTCATTTAAAAGTTTTATGGATACTAAATTTTTCAAAGTTCTCAAATACTATAAATTAATTAAATCTGCTTCTGGACGTACTCTTAATCATTTTATAGCTGTTTTTAAAGAATGGAGGAAATCAATATGTCTAGAAACTAATTCATTATCAGTATCTTCACTATCTGTTTTATCTGCTATCTGTCTTGTTTCTGCTTCTTCCTTTTCCTGTATTTGCACCTTCTCTCTTATGATTTTATCATATTGTTGTGTTACTTTCACCATTATTTTACCATAATTTAGGATTGTAGTCTACAATATTACATCCTTTCGTTTGTAGCAGATGTTCATGTAATTGGAATGACGCTCAGTACTACTCAGCTAGAGCTTGACTAGAGTTCATTTATTTGGATATTCACAGACATGTTATTCCAATAAATGGATTTCATATAAAAGGAATTCCACTGTAGCAGACAGGTAGTATTCCCTTTTTTGAATATCGTCAGAACTCTACTTCCATCATTCTGTATAGTGTATTAAGTTGTGTGTGAGTACTCTATTGCAGCCCTATACCAGCTCTTTACGTATATGTACCAATATTATCTTGAAATTAATACAGTACAAACTTCTATTAATAGCTTTTAATACTTCATGCTGAGATCATAAAGATAACTCCACTCTTTGATTGCTTCTCCTAAAATTTGTTTTCTGAATTCGCCAATTTGCATTACACTAAAAATAAAATCTCAATTTTCAATGAACATTTCAAATAAATTGTTTTGGTAAAATTGATATACCAATACTGAAAATATAATATACTTCTGTTTACCACTCAACATGTATAGTGTTCATATACTTCCGTAAGATTGATTTTGATATCTATGATTTGGTATGATTATATGTTGAACAATAAGCAGAATTATATTAATAATTCATTTTGTGAATAGTGTATTTTAGATACAGTGTCTATTTTTAAACAATTTATGTAATTAACCCTTATTAGCATAAAAAATGAAATCTTTTATTCAATGAAACAGTAAGTATTAGCTATAAATTGGGTGACTGTGTAAGAGTGAGTTAGGGGGGCTAGTTGGGGGGTGGGCGAGCTGGGTGAGCTAGCTCAGTGAGTAGCTTATATTAGTATATTAGTAAGTTGCTAGAGGCTTAAATATATTTTGAATTATGTTAGAATTATCACTAATACAAATTGCACCTACAATGTAAGTAGATACTTAGCACTGGACAGACGTATTGTACGTGTCGCCATCTACGCGCGCTTATCTCTTTGACAGAATACACTCACATTATAAAAAACTGTCAAAAAGATACGATTTCTTTTAAAAATATACGTTTACGTTCGCGTCGTAAGTATTTAATATGTGTATATGTACAATGAAAATGTTATATTCAAATAAATACATGTGTTTTATACATAAAATTGTATACCTGAATAATTATAATACATAAAATATACCTTTATTACCTGTATTGTTAATACGCTGTAAGGGAGAAAGTATTGTTTACTGTAGCTTTACTGCAGCTTAATTTTTTGCACATAAAATTAGTGTTTTGAAAACTATAATTTTTTTCTTAATCATGAAAGATGTGTGTATGTTATTATAATTCCTTGAATATCTGTTTTTGATATAAACATATACAGAAAATATCATGTAATTTAAGTATATTTACAATGCTGCAATTCTTTTAATTTGTTATACGAAGCTATTTGAAATTTATTTAAATAAATAATTTTGTCCCACATTTGGACGATATATGTTATATCTGAACCTAAACTGCATATTGCGTAAACAGTAGATATTACCTTATTAAAATTCTTGAGAGGTCAATTCTTACAAGGTCGTATAATCATTATTTACGCGGAACAAATAATAAAAGTAATTCTTAATAGAAGAAAAATACTTAATATAGTATAACTATACACTATTAATATAGTGTATTTTCGACTTTACACAGAAGTATTTTGCATATTACAGCTAATATTACAAGTTCTGAAGGTATTTTCCATCACGGCGCATGCGTTGCTGAAATTTCTGAAATGCAAACCACACTATCAATGTAGGTCGATAATTCTTACCATTTTCGTTTAAATAATATTAATAATCTATAGCTTAACGTACAATTCGTGTCTCGGAAGATGGTGCAATCCAAAATTCGACCAGCTCAAATCAAAATTTGACCCTTCCCAAATGTCTCGTGCATGCTAACGGCCGCGAATAAAAGTGGCAACGTTGCTCTTCGCTTGTTTAGGTTGCGGTGTTGCAGATACTCGATGAACGGGTATCACAGTGTATCCTCGTTTCTGGCATTTATCGCAAATACAACGTATTTTTGTAAGTCGAAGAACATGTGCATCACTGATTGAAGACCTTCTGGATTGTAACTGTACGTAAGTCCATCAATTGTGTATATATATTTACATGTCACACTTCAGTAGTGGGGTCACTTTGTTGTACTGCTCCGAGTTACAGTAAGGTTCAAATAATGAAACAGGTTTACTCAGAATCATCTGGCAAATCGATGCAAAGGGATTCTCCGTTAATCATTCGATAAACGAGGTTAACAATTTGAGATTTTCATTGTTTTGAACTAAAGATAATACTACTCTGATGTCAGATATATTGCATGTCAATTAATGAAAAAACAGCAATAATAAAAAACCTGTTGACAGGTCGTGATTCACACATTAAAAATTTTGGGCCCGAAGTCCCAAATGTAACAAACAAGGCCGTTATATATATCATACTATATGTATACGAAAAGCTGCCATTTTATAGAGCTAACATGCGCCATTTTGTTGTCTCACAATACAAAATGAAAGCTAACTTAAAACATTAAATTTAAATTTATTTCATTCGATTTAGACGTAAAATAAAAATTAATATTATTTAGAAATAGAAAAGATATTTTGAACCTTAAATAAAATTAAATTTTAATAATGCCCAATTAAATATAGCGAAATTATTAAAAAGAAAATATTTTGATCACTGTTCTGAACAGACGATGAGATTACATCGAATAAAAAAAAAGTAAACATTTTGAATGAGTCACAAGAATTATCATATTTGTGTGATTAGGTTAAATGAAAAAATATGAATTGAAAATTTTATGATGACATAAATAATTTTTATTAATGAATTTGTTATGTATATACGTAGTTATACTTGAAACAATGTAATATTTAAATTTCATGTATAAATACTGCTTCTGTAATCGAAATAGGAGTTGAATAGTTTTTGAGTCTTGCACGCAATAGATTCGCGCATAAGCAGAATTCACCGCGCATGTGTTAAACAAAGAACGTTTGGATGTGTGATATACAGTCTTTGCTATAAATATATGCATACACACATATATACGTTAATTGAATTATTGTTACTTAGTTTAGTGCATAATAAAAATTCTTACATATTTCGTACAATGCAATGAAAATAGTCTAGCTAAAAAAATATTGAATGCCTTTTGTACTATATTTTGGAAATGTGGTGATACAGTGATTGTCATTTCGATGTCCCCAGACTTGTATTTATTATTCCTAATTATTATTTTTTGTACATTTATGTGTATAACTCCATTAATTTGAACGTCATAACAAAATGATATATTTTTCATAATTATAAACAAAAAATCTGTCATACGATCTATCTGAATATGATTGATAGAATCAATTTTTGACATCATAAAGTTTATGTGTTGAGTAGTATTGTGAGTTGTACGAGTCTCCCACTCATAAAAGAAATGTCCTGTATTACCATTATGACGCATGTTGACCTTGCCAGTTAGCGCAGAAAGAAAAGGGGTGGGGCTATTTATCAAACGTTCAATATGAGTACTTGCAATTTAGAAAATAATCTTTAATGAATATTTACTTAGACTTTCTATATGCAGTTTGTTTGAAATCAATTATCAAATGTTACATCAAGTAACAATTTTTTGTACAAAAATTTTCAAAATCCTTGTAAGTACATATAATGTGAAAGGTAAATATATAGTCACGGAAAAAAGTATTTAATTACACAAATTCAAAATTTATAATTTTTTTTCTATCCAATTTCTTTAGTTTACAACGACTGAACGGTATAACTGTTAGTAGCAGTCAAAAATGTTAGTATTTCTACTGTGCTGCAGTTAATATTAGCAGCGTAAAGTATTAAGTAGTGTACGGATAGAACAGAAGTGGGGGGAAGCAGTAAGCGTGACCTTTTTGTGATTTCAAGTATCGAATTAGCTTAGAAGTTAGAGATAAAATTATCATTCAGGGTTTTACTGCTGACGCGAGTGTTTTTAACATGAGGCCATTATATATTTGATTTTATTCGCTTTAATATATTGAAAATTAATTTAGCTGGGGGCGAATCATGACGCCATGTTGAACGACGTCGTGTGGACTCGTTGATTTTCGCAGATTTTCGTGAGGACGCATGTCGGGGCCTATGTTCGGGTGTACTCGTTCAATAGACTAGTTCTCTGAGAATCCCGCCTTTCTGAAGACATATAAGTCTTCGTAGTAGAAATTGTATTTATTTTACAGTCTTTTAACGTGGTTGTTCATTGAAACTATTTGTGTTGTGCATATGTTCTCTTGATTTCGTATTCATTTAATTTTTGACTCGTTCAAAATTTTTGACTTTTTATATGTTGGTGATACGACGTACGACACTTGCTGTATTACATATCTTTTCAATATGCTATAAGTAGAGCTGATGTTGATTTTGATTAATTAAACAATAATATTGATATCCATTGATTCGGCAATGGAATACACGTGTTACTTAATACAGTAACTGTCTTAGATATACAACTTTAGTCCGCCATTTTTGTTAGTTGAGTACTTATGGGCCAGGGACGACTCATGTTGGCGCGTCATCGAGGGGCCCAAATTGTATTATCTTTATCTATGTTAAAAGAAAACTTGATTCTGTAACTTAAATCGTAACAGATATTGTGGTTATCACGGCGTAACAATTTTGTACGTGTGTTGTATAGTTAACAAAGTTATGACATCAAGTGGGCTACATCGATTTGGAAGCTCTGTAGGTTTATAATTTTTAGCGCCTTTGTTTTGATAGTGAATATTTATTTTTTTAAGCTTATTTAAGCGTATCTTTCTTTCGCGTGATCATTTATTCGAAAATATTTAAAATTTATTATAATTTATCAAAACATGGAATTGTAATAAGCTTTTATAACGTTATCAATTAGTTTAAAAAGATTAATTTTATTTTTAAGTTTTTGTATGAAATGATGTACAAAATATGATTTGTAATCTCACAACTATGTATAATCGATTAAGTAATTAAAAAATGAAATGAAGACATTTGTTGTTGATATATTTACTATATCTGAAATTAATGTATTTGAACATTTAAATACATGATATTTTCAAATAATATTATCTCATACATAGTGATCACTTACAGATTAAAAGATATTAATTTTTGGAGATAAATGGGTGACCTGTGACACTGTCTCTTGCATATCTTACCTTTTTTTACAATGGACGCATTAAGAAGTGATTCTGTACATACTACTGATTCTATACGTTCGTTGTCTTGTATCAATGCACATCATATTGATGAATTATCGAAAGAAAAAGAAGATGAATTATTATATGGAGGTGATGATGCGGATGAAGAAGATGCACTGTCAGATGATAGTATGCGTTTGAGATTATCTGATGATGATGAGGCTGAACCAGATGATATTCTAACATCTGTCTTAGACAACAAAAGAGATAAGCCAGAAATTGAGAAAATGGGTAAGTTACCTACTTTGTACATTCATATAGACCATAGAAGCCTTTACTGACCGATTATATATATTATTTGTATAATAAGAAAAACATTTATTTTTGAAAACTTGGATTGCAGAGGTGACATGTGGAAAAAATGAAGATGTGCGAGCTTCTCCTGTTCCTGAAAAAAATGAAAGGAAGAATGACACAACTCCTTCGAGGGGAACACGGGAAGAGGAACATTGTTCAGGTAATGTTTCCATGGGTGACAAAGTATTAACACATCATGCAAAGGATATGAAAAGAAATCTAAATGGATTGATGAGGCCACAAATGATTAATATCATGCCTCGCTATCCATGGCCAAATTATGAGTTTCAATGGAGGTTTGCAAGTACCCCTTACGGTCGGTTTCCCCATGTCAATCATTTTCCTTATATCAGACATCGGTATTCAACACCTAGAGGACAATTTCGAAATCCATATGATTACAATACTAGATTTCACAATGCATTTGTTCCTTTTGAAAAAAGAAGAGGCAACGGAGTGTTTAATTCATTTAACAAGTCTAAAGATTATAGAGAAGACACGAGAACTTTCAAACCTTTTCCTATGAAGAGATTTAATACTAAGAGTGATGTTGACCAAACTGTTATGTCTCCTTCAGATGCAAACATATCTTCAAGAACTAAAGCTGACACCAGTATCAAGGATGAAAGCTGTGCTATTAAAAATGAAATTGAAATAAATCGTGAATTAATTAGTGAAACTCCAATTGGTAGTGAAGAGAGTAACGATGATTCGAGTAAATCATTGATTGAAATTTCGGAAGATAATAACATTGAAGATGTAAAGGATTCTTTGGAGTTGGAAAGTGAAACGAAAAATGCGCACGGAAATTCGGGAAATCTGTCTGATGCGGAATGTAAGGATAATGATGCGGAATCTAAAGATAATGATCCGGAATGTGAAAATAATATATCTATTAAAACTGATATCTCAAATGAGTCCTCTAACAGAGAAATTACAAGTCCTTTAACAAATGCTCAGGGTGAATCTGAAGAAGGTATAGAAGAGAAAGAAAATACTGACACAGATAATGCACAGTTAGATTGCAATGGTTCACAGAGTTCTAGTAATTATAATATACTGGCAAAGTTATTAGCCGGTGGCCGTAAAAATTCGTTCGATGACGAAGATGTAGAATTTATTGAAGCGGATAATGAAAATAATAAAAAAGATAATGCTACAACTAAAACAGCCAACTTAGATCTGGGTGAAAGCAAAGAAGCTGAACAAACTTTTCAAGCGGAGGATCATGAAGTCACTATGAATCAGCAGTGTATAGAAATTACTGAAACAATAGAAGTAATCGAAAATCAGCCACTCGAAGAGAGTACAAAAAATAATGAATTAGAAGTAATTGAGAAAGTAACAAGTCATGAAGAAGAAATTTTAACAGATAAGAATGACGCGTCTACACAAGATACAGAATCAAATGAAATCGTTGAAACTCATACCCCCAAGATGAATGATAGTATACTAGATGATTCAAATAACAGAGAAGATAGTAAGGAAACCGAAGTGAAAGAAAATAATACAATATTTGAGCCACTTGTTAATGGCGAGAAATGTGATAAAGACCGATTAAATTATAATGACAATAGTACAAATACTTCTAAATTGCTCGAATTACTTGTTTCTGATGATCATCTAATTAATACTAAGCTTCAGGAACGAAATTCTAGTGTCACCGAGGAAGATGTAAAATCTGTAAACAAAGGAAGCCCTATAACAAATTTCTCAGCACAAACTGAAAACAAGGTATCCATATTGGATGAAAATGATTTATCTAGCGTTGAATTGCAAAATGATTCATTAGGTCTCACTACTAAAGTAATGGATAGTGATGTTAGTGAGAAAAAAGTTGAAACTCCAGTAAATACTCAAAGAAGGAGAAGGCGAACAAAAAAAATGATCGCGGCAGCACAAGAAGCTGTTTTTGAAGAAGGTAAGCAAGGTAGGGCATACTTTGCATCGTACGAATAATTATAGACTGATCGTAATAATTATGTATTATAAATAATTATTATTTATATATTGCTTACTTTCTTCTACATCTCCCCTCCACTTTATATTGTACAAGTATTATACAATATATATTGCATGTTTCTTTTATTATAATATCGACTTCTTTGCCATTAAAAGAAATTCGAATGTATTTTGAAACGATCGTTATATTTAAAGAAATCTTTGATATCCATTTTTTTTGTTCTCACTCCTTCAACTTAAAGATACGTAATATTTAGGAAATCAAAATGCATGTCTGAGACAGAAATAAAATTATGTTGCTCTTTATAAATGGGGATTTATACTCATTTAATTGTAATTTATTCAATATTTGTTTTAATGATATAGTTGTTATTACGATATTTTGTTACAGTTAAAGAGAGTGGAAGGCAAAAAAGAAAAACTGCCAGGAATGCAGAAGAAATCATAAGAAAGAAATTTTTGAATCAAGAGAGTGACGTGGAGTCTAGCGATAGTTCAGAAAAGTTTGTAATTATTAATCCTAAGGTAAATCAAGATGCACGATCTCTGTCCCCGCCGTCTTTGAAACGTGGCTGTTCTGATCTGGATAATATAATACTGAATGGTAGTGTAAAAAAAATCAAAGTAAACAACGATTCGTTATCTGACGAATTATCTTCGAAAGAGAATGATTCCGAAAATATTAAGAAACTTGATTATGTTCACAAATTTTTCCAAAGAGATTTGAAGGAGAAATTGCCAAAATTGAAACAAGAAGTACGTTGAAAATATTAGAATTTCGGAGGTACTAATGTTAGTCGAATATATTCTCATACTGATCAATTCTTTAAGGAACTAGAAGAACTTCTAATACAAAAAATTGTTGAAACAATTACAATGCGCGGTGAGATTGGCAAATTGAGGGAACAAGCGCGTATATCGGAAAGAAACCAGGAGGTAACACGTGCAAAATGTCAACAGTTGGCCAAGCAAATCAAGGATTTCGAAATGGTTTTAAGCCGTAATGCCGCGGATCGACGTGCTAATAATGATAAACCTGTCCCGCCGATTAAAATTAATAGATCCGTCGGATTACAAGTTAATTTTATAACGGTACATATAAAAATAATTATTTTCATACGATTTGTAATTATTGCTGAATATTGTTATTACTATAATTTTTGAGTAGGACCATGGAATGCAGTGTTTGCGGCAATTACAACAGAACACTACTAGTATAAAATCCGCGAACGTTCCAACTAACAGTAATACCCCGTTAAATACGTCTGCTACTGAAACTACTCTTAACATTGCAACAAGTCCAAGAAGGGGAGTCAAAGTGAGACCTCCGAGGCGAGTTGAAACGGTAGCGGCTCCAAATGTTGCGGTTTCGCAAAGTCATACTCAATCTCCAAACATTATACCTACCATAACTCCTGCAGCTTTAGTTGTCACTAAGCCAATGGAAGCACCGCATACTTTACAATTGCCCAATCAACCTAACGTTCAACAAATGATATCCGGTGTAAGTACTTACCTTTTTTTTTTTATTGTATTTGTACATCTCATTTCACTTATTTCGTGGCACACACACCTATTTTTATACGCATTGTAGTCGCCACTGCCGCTACAACAACCACAACAAGCTATAGTTCTAAATGGGAAGTTCACGAATCAACTGAACCGTCAGAATACCTCGGTAAATATCACAAAACCGAGGACAAATGATTTGATAGACCTTACGGACGAAGAAGAGAAAAGTAAAGGTACAAGAGTTACGGAATAAATTACCATAAATATTATATATATAAGCATCAAACACTTATAATACTGTGTCTTAAATGTACGCAATATTTTTAAGAAAAATTCATCATTTGTAGGTGCCACCAGTACACCGGTAGTTACAACTACAATAACTGAACAACAAATCAGTTTAGCACAAAAAACACAAACCTGTTTCCAAAGGGTAATCCAAACTATCCCGGGAAATGTAGCTATAACGAATCATCCTCCTAGTATAAGAGTAGTGCAACCTGCTAGCCAACCGACACCTACTGCCTTAGTAGTAAGTAAACAAATAATATGTGCTTATTGACAGTCGGTACGATGAACATTTGTATAAATGGATTTTCTTTTTAGAATAATATGAGCGCCCCCCGGTTAGCGTACGTGATGCAAAGCGGTGTAGGCCCGAGGCTATTACAAATATCACAGAACCCCACAACGGTAAAATGAATTCAATATTTTTTACGTAAACGAATTAAAAAGTTGCGATGCGTAAAATAGTTTTGTAATCGCATAACAAGATTTTGTATGTATGATTCTAGATGCGTCCGGTAACTTCCTGTAATAGAACTACATTTCCAACTTTGACGTACAAAGGTATGTAAATGATATTACATAATAATATGGATTATAGATAATTATACCTTACTTTTACAGGAATATCGACAGTAGCAAACGGTTCAGTCAGAGTACTAACAACTCCAGCTCCTTCAAACATACAATTGAACAAGGTATTGTACTTTTTATGTTGATTTTCTTTTATTATATTTACATGAATAAATTTGTTACATTGATTCCGACGTGTTTCAGCACCCAGCTCCACTACCGGATACACAAAATTACGTTATGAACAATCCTGTATGGAAACTCCCACCACCGGCTCCGTCTCTGAAAATTTCTAAGGTTGCAAATGGTATGTAACAATGATTGAGATCAATAAGAAAATTCCGAGAATCATAAATATTCATGTTGATCGGTTAGGTATCGTACTGTCCTGGAATATGAATTTGTCTGATAAGTATGCAGATATCGTTAGTTATCAACTATATGCATACCAAGAAGTGGCCGGTATTCCTGCTAACACATCGTTATGGAAAAAAGTAGGAGATGTTCGAGCTTTACCATTGCCCATGGCGTGCACTCTTACACAAGTAATTCGAATAGTTGTTACTTTACGGTTACTCTATTTACTGTTATTGGTAATTTTCATATCCATCATTTATCTTCACAGTTTTCCGAAGGCAATAATTATTACTTCGCAGTTCGAGCCGTTGACACACATTCCCGAAAAGGACAATATAGTACACCTGGCAATATTTCTTTATAAAATATACGACCAACATTAAGTTATTGTTATCAACCTTACTTTTAACGCACAGCTATAATATAACAAGTCATGACTCATATAACAACAAATTCTATGCCGCCTTCTAAATTATCATTTAATTTGATCATATATTATTTAATTTCGATTAGAGCATGTAAGATACATTTAATGAAAAAAATTTAAGAATTATTTGTAATTTAGAAGTATGTTGTATAGGGTATACATACAAATGAATTTGTTGTTTAGTAGTAAGTATTTGTTTAATTATAAGTGATTACTGTTCTACAATTACTAGTAATTATTATTGCGATTGTAGCTGAACATATTTTTCTTGCTCCTTTTTATACGCCTTTATTTATAAATTCAAAAAAATATAAAAATATTACTTGTCACAATGTACATAGTTCACCATTTGTTTTGCTTATGGAAATTGCAATATACGAATTTTTATAAAATTTTTGTGCCATGATTCATGAAGTATTATTCACGTGTCATCCAGTAGTATACAATAATTAATTATAACAATAAATGTTTAAAATTTTGTGTATTGAATACGATATATACATATAAAAAAATAAGGAATGGCAGTAACGTGCTCTAAAAATCTATGTCTGTACAAAAGTACATAAAATACTCTAGTCAACAAGAATTTCTTTAGCAATTATTTTGACATTCTCACAACTTGTAAAGACTGCTACAATTAAAGACAAATACGGAATTGCTTAAAAGTCTGATACTGATATTATTAACAAAAAGTGTTCATAAATGTTGCTTCCTTACGTCACATACGAATAACGCCTATCCTCACTTTTTCACTAACTTTAATTTACTCTCCTTGTTACTTTGTGGACGAGTCTCGCTGATACATAATTTGCTCAATTTTTGATACAATTGTAATAAATTTTAAGTGTTGAACGATATTATACACTATGCAGATTTCAACTATACGAAAGAAAGAAAGGCAATGAATTAGTGATTGTATATATTAAAATTTATATATTCTGATTTCCACTATCTGTAACCAGAATATATACAATCTGTAGCGTAATTATCCAATATTTTTAAGTTTTATTAATCATTCTTGTGTGATAAAATTGTATAATAAAGTGATTGTTCATTTTTTAGATAAATTATTTATGGAAAACAATTCCTAATATAATTCTTACATTTTAGGTGTTTAGAAATAAGTTTCTTTAAAAACAAAGTTATACTATAGTTGTCTAATTTATTAAAATTTTAATAACAACACCTATGCCAAGATTTTAAAAAATATGACAATTGTATTGACATCAGATTGCTGTTGAATTTCTAAATAAAACTCAATGATTGGTATAAAGTAAGATTTAACAATACATCAAAAAGTAACGTAAATATTTGGTACGTCATTAACGCGGTTTAAAATTAAATTTCCCGCTCTTTTGTGCACATTGTATCATAACTGCAGCAACGGGAATATTGAATTCTGTGAATGTGAATTGTGCATACGTATATGCATGTGAAGTTTTAATTTTGATTTCGTTGTAATAAATTTAGAGATTGCAATGTGTATAGCAAGCACGAAACATGAACCGGTGAGAAATTTTCCACTGTCCTCAGATTCTGCAGACTAAACGAATATATATATATAATATATAATTTATATCATTTGCACAAAACCTTCTACCAATTGGAGACTTATAAAGCGATAGCTGTTAAAATGTCGGTTGTATTGCTAAATTTATAAATCGCATCGTAACATTATTGAACAATTAAAGGGAAAACTACATATATATATATTATAAACAAGCAATAAAATGTTGTCGTGTTGTTTTTAAACCTGATACCTGCACGCTTAGAATTAAACGAGATTACACGGGCGAGAAAATAACCAACCAATAAAAGGTTTTAACAAAATTGATACTTACTGTCGCTGTTATTAGTAAAAACACAAGATTATACCAGAAACGTGTCAAAAATTTCCTAGCGTTCGAATTATTTTTAATCTGTGACAATTTCTAATTTCATGTCGTATAATAGATTGTCACTGGACTGGCTCTATCCTGTGTTTCTCATACGCGTTAAGTGAGTCACAAGGATACGTGTATTATGTCAAACACAAAACAAATACGATTTCTTTAAAGATATCACCGTGCAGACGTAGAGTGATAATCTTTTTTTCCGATACTCTGAGAAAAAGTGTGAAGCAAGTGGGGGCGGAAGTAGTTAGTCGGTAATTTGTGTACATACACTGTTTGCTGCACTTTGTGACACAGGACACGAATAGTCCGTGAAATTAGAAAAAAAGCATAAAATCGAAGCGCATCCCGACGGAATGATCGAATTGTCAATAGATACATATTCCTTTGGATAATGAGTATGTGTGAAATATTACGTAGCAATATTCTTACTTTCGCGACATATCTTGGATTGACAAGAACAACATAAATATTGCTCGGAAACGACGAATATTTTTCAGTTATTTCGTTACCGATTAACAATCCGTTCCGAGTTATATGTTCGTACATTGTTCGCTATTATTTCGATTCTTCGGTCAATTATTGGAAAAGCATATATTTTTTAAAGATTAAGTAAAGAACTCCGTGTGTCAACAGTTTCGTATTGAAATGCAAATATTTTGTGGACGTTGTGTCGTAACTGTTTAATAGAAATCGATATCATTTCTAATCACCTTGAAATTACACGAGGTAGACTATCGTAAGAATAATGAAAAAAAAAGAACGAAATATAGTAAATACTGTGAAGTTATGCCATAATGAATGAATTCAGCTGTGCAGTGGGAAATAATTTTGTGGGTGTGACATATCCAGTTTTCATGATTTACCTATGTCACTTGTTACAAAGCGAACACAGTTGCAAACTGTTTACAAAAACCTGATAAACATAGCTCTTGTCTGCAACTGGTGGTGAAATTTTGATTGATAATTAGGGGATGCCCAGCCTACATTCGCTCGTCGTACGACGAGCTCCGCTAATGGATATGGGTACTGCTACCAGCTCTGTGACATCTGTAAACCCTTCTACCAAAATTACTACCAATCAGAAAAAGGCTGAAAAGTCCAATAAACTCACCGGAGTCAGATTACCTTTATTACGCAAAGAAGCAAGTGTCGTCAATCTTTCCCTGACAGAAAGGACAACATTGGGAAAAGGGGTAGATTCACCTTTACTTAGACCTGAGAGCAGTGCAAGTTTGGAAGCTCGTGGTAGTAGCTGGTTGAGCTTGGGTCCAGGTGTATTGAGGAAATGTGAAACTGCAGTAGGTCTGAGCACTTCTGCTTTGGAGGGCAGACCTATAAATCGCAGTAGAGTATGTTCTCGTTGCTCCAGTTTGTTGTCGCTGGCTTCCAGTTCACGTTATAGTTTGGCTGCAGGCAATTTTGTTCCGGCAGGCTCTCAGCAAGTGCTTGGATGTCTTTTTTGTAAATTATGTCTTGTTGAAATTTCTCTTTCTAAAACATTTAAGATAGAAGGCTGTGGTTGTTCCTATTGTAAAGATGTAAGTATTATTCTTCTCTTATTAGAAAGTTGTTAAAGAGAATATATTGCATATATTGTTGTGTTATAGTGTATGAAAGCATATGTTGAGTTTGAAATTGAAGAAGGTGCATATGAAATTAGTTGTCCTGATGCGCAATGTGACCACGGAGCAATACTTTCTGTGAAAGAAATAGCAAGCCTCGTTAGTGCCGAACTTATGGAGAAACATCATAAGTTTCGATTGAATAGAGGTGAGTAATGTTGAATATACAAGCTGTCACTTATCTGTACATAAGTTTTGATAAGATAATCTAACAATTTATTATTATATTGTACAGATGTGTCTATGGATAAAGCACGTGCATGGTGTCCACGTGCCGGTTGTGAAACAATATGTTCAATAAATGCTCCTGGCTCAAATGGAACTGCTATTGGGCCTGTTCACTGTCCTAATTGCTCTATAGACTTTTGTTCTATATGTAGAGAGTCTTGGCACAATGGTCCTTGTTCTGATCTTTCATTAGGTATACCATTCGATGGTGACCATATTAAATGCTGTCCCATGTGTTCTGTACCTATTGAAAAAGATGAAGGATGTGCTCAAATGATGTGCAAAAGGTGTAAACATGTTTTTTGCTGGTATTGTTTAGCTTCTTTAGATGTAAGTATAATTATTTACAATATATTGAGAATCATAGTGATATTAACTATTCTTTCTGAAAATTATTCAATTTCATAATTATATGAATACAACAGGACGACTTTTTATTGCGACATTACGACAAAGGACCATGTAAAAATAAATTGGGTCATTCGCGTGCGTCGGTCATTTGGCACAGAACACAAGTCATTGGAATTTTTGCTGGATTTGGGTTACTCTTGCTTCTTGCATCGCCCTTACTTTTATTGGCTGCGCCTTGTATTGTCTGTTGTAAATGTCGTGTTTGTGGTTCTTCTAGACTTGAACAGGAAGAAGGTGATACTGCAACATAGGAACTCTAAAAGTTTTCCAATATTTCCTGTTGTTTCTCTTCAGTATGATAAAAAGTTAAATTATATTACTCAATATGTGAACGTGATCGGTGACTTATATAGATATACATTGAATCGAAAAATTCTATAATATGTATATATATATATGTATATGTATGTATATATATACATATATATCTTAATATCGAATAAATTTTTAAATCGTTTTTACTCTTGTGAGAGGGGTTTGCATTCTTTTTTTTGTACTGCTATCTATGGATGTTACGTTTTGTGCTTTTTTTAATTAAAGGGTACTTCGACTGTGTTGACTTTGAGTTTACAGAAATATTTTCACATAGGTGTATATATTCATAGTGTGATTATCGTTAAGTAAAAAACTTACAAAGTTTACTGAAGGCTACTTAATACTTCATTGTTTCTCGAGAGTTGTTACGGTAGATTTTTAAAGTCAATGATGATCTTTTAGTTGGATCAGACATTACTAACATTTTTACATTTAAACATGCCCGATCAACTGAATCGCAAATGTTCATGAACTTCGCATACAACATTCCAGAAAGTTATATTTACACCAAACGTACTGCCACGTCCAAAATATAATTTTTTTACTGTACAGTTTCTTTTTATACTTATATAATTTGCTTTCAATAGTACGAAAATTGTTATACTCAACCATTATTTTCATGTACTTTTAATGTTCTTTCTTTTTACACCTAACATTACAATTTTGCAAGTACATGAGTACAGGCGTAAACGAGTAATTAAACAATGTATATCTATATGTATGTCTGTTCTGAAACCTCAAGACAGAGGCACAACTTCAACGAAAAATTATTAACCATTGGTTGCATAGCACAACTTGTCCGTACTATTTTCTTTTTGAATTCTTATTCTATTACATTGCAGAATTAATTACATGTACATTACATGTACATTATTATGGACATGTACGAAAAATAGAGTAGAATGTAAGTTCTACGATATCTGCAAAAAATGTAAAATCTAGAGTAATTGTAAATTCCATTCTTAATCGATATTTAATATATTTACTATTAATTATAAATTATTATAAAGGACTTCTTAATTTAAAAGAACATTATTCTGTACATGTTGTAATGCTATCGAAATTCAACTTTTCGAATTCGTAATAGGCTATAGATCAAGAATAGCGAAAGAGCAGTATGTTATAAAGTTTAATGAATAAAATTACATAATTAAGAAGTATACTGCAAACCATTTTTTGATAATAATCGTACGCTATGCTAAATTAAGTATATGTCTTCATTCAAAAAGGAGAAGAATAATATAAGCTTCATATAACTATTAAACCATGTTTGATGTTATGGTACAAAAATATTTTTTCGTTGATTGTGCGCGTAAGCGTATATACACATAAATATAATTGTCTAATCAAGATACATAAATAGTTTACTCGTGATAAAACAGGAAATGAAAAATCAAATAAACTGTATAAGACATAACAAGTTTTCAGAGCAGGTATCTAAATTATGTACTATTCAGAACAATTGTGTGTAAATAACGACTTAGTTGTATATATATATATGTATATTTATATGTTCATATAATGTAAATATGTACATGTAAATGTACATACACTATACGCATATTATTTGTGTATATGTATACGCAGAAACACACACACACACGTATATACATGTACGATGATAACTGATCCGTAAGCTATGCATATAAGATGTATATGTAAATACTTGTAATTGTTTGATGCGATTTACGCATAGAAGTCATTTGAATGCGTAATTATACAACTTAAAAAATGTAACAGGTTTAAAGTTATACTAGAAAATGAAGATAGCAAATTGTTTGCTATTGTCCTAGTTGTATGCTATTGTAAAATTAGTAAATAGTTCTTCAGGTAATTAACGTAACAGAAATTCTATTACGTAATTTTCCCACTGCAATATGTTCTATAATATTTTTCAAAACATCACATGTACGATCAGATTACAGGTTCCATAAACGTAAGCAATTATTCAATCAATTTTACATAGATATAAAATAATTGAGACTTAAATGAAATTTCAGTGTATCTAATTATTTTCATCATTTTTTTGATTTTCGTAACCACTGCGAGTCTTTAAACATTATATTAGTTAATAATATGTTTATAAGTTCATATTATTTGCGTAATAAACACTGTTTTGTTATTTTTCACATAAAAATATTAAATATACTTACGGTTTTCATGGACAAACAACTGATAAATGGTGAAAGTTGAACAAATTTCAGTTATTGTTATCAAAGTCAAATATTAATAGTTTTGTAACTAGAAATTTATACAGAATTGTCGTTTTCAATGGTAGTGGTTGATTTTATTTTCTGTAGAAAAATTTTTACACGACGAGACAGTTTCGATTCTTAAAGTTGTTAGGGAATTAAAAAACAGGGATGTTTTTGACAATAACGTCGTTGTTTATTACACAATAACCCATTTATTATTTTCCTAATACAATATTTTTTGTAAGAAAACTCATAACTTGATTGGGTTAGAATTGCTTGGAATGAAAAGATTTGTGTCATCAAGATGCATTAGATCACACGCAGAATTCTCAGTAACAACAAGTTTCCACTCGGCAGAGTTTCATAGGGCTGTATACTTCGTAAATTCTTTGGTTATTTAATGCATCTTACTTATTGATCTTAAATGGACCATCGGTAAATCAGGAGATGGTGCGCATACTTTTATGGATTACACGATGATAGTTCTGTAGTCCTACTAAGAAGCTGTGATAGACTTTAGATTTATGTTCGAATACGTTGCTAGATAAAAAAAGAAAAAGAAGAGGGAATAACAATCAGTAATCTAAGTCTATGTATTACAATACATTATTAGGACCATTGTAAAATAGTTAGTGTCAAAAAATATGGTTAATAAATTTAATAAAAACGATTAAACATAACGGCGGTTGGTGAATGGATTATTTCATCAGACCCTTGGCTTTAAATAAGTCTCTCATTAAGCCTTTTAAGTACCCAATCTCTCGCTGCAAGTCTTTTACTTGATTCTTTAGTTTGTCGTTGTGATCCACGAGCTCGCGTTCTTCTCCCAATATTTCTTTGATTTCTTGTTTTTTCTTTTGCCTGTAACGCGTCGCCGCATTCTTGTTTTGTTCCTTTTTTCGGACTTTTTTGTCTTCCACGGTCGGGCGTGAATATGGTTTTTGGCGGCTTCTGGCTGAGGAGCCTGTCGAGTGTTTTGTACATTTCCTGTCGGCTTCACAACTCCAATCTGGATCGTCTACAGAATCTTCCGATGATGTGTAACTACCACCTGAACTCGTGCATGGACTAGATGGCGGAATATCCTCGGTTTGCAATCGTACATATTCATCGACCACAGCTAAGTCATGCGCAACGTCTGTATTTAATGGATCTAGTGCTATACTTTTTGGATTCCATTGCACAGGTACAACTTCATTGGTGTACGTTTTTTCCTCAGGGACCACCACATCGTACACGGGCTGATGATTGGAGTATAATGGTTGTACAGGTTGTAAAGTAATGAGTAATTGGGTGTCCACGCTTAACGATTTATGCGGTGGTGGCAGTGGCGGTGGTGATTGAGGTGGTGTTAGCGTGGAACTGGACGTGGGGACTATTTGATGGCAAGCTTCCACATCTCCCAGAACAGTTTCAAATTCTTGCAGTAGTGTTTGGGTATCATCTTGCTGAGGGATCTTTGTAATTTCGTTATACGTGGTTGGTTTAAGATGTACATTCTCAGGACCTGGTAGTTCCTCAAAAATGGGCAATTCTATCTTTTCTTCCAACCAATCCGAAAAAGGTTCTGCAAAAAGAAAGATTTTTTTAAAAATATAAACAAAAATTATTCGTTTAATATTAAAGATAAGAAAGTACAGAAAACAATCTGTTTTCAACATCAGTTGTTAATTACGTGCTCGGAGATTTTATATCAAACAAAACATTGATACCACATTATCAGAGTCTGATGATATATTTATAGTAGATCTATAGATAAATCTTATTTCATTGGATACTTTAATTGAAACGGAATAAATAATATTTCCTGTATTTTGTACAATTTATCAGGATAGAAGTTAACAGTACTTTTACTTGTCTTGCATGAACAATAAGTAGGAGTGGTACATTGATGTATATATAATTTCATGGACATTACCAGCTCAACTAGAAAAACAAGTTCTTGATTTGCAATTTCTTTGGCTATCAACACTCTTGTTACAATCAATACTTGTATAGTACATTATTTAGAGCACAGTCTACAGTCTGTACAAAAATTTTCATTTTCATTCAAAGAAAGATAATCAATTCAGATCACTACCTATGTGTTGATTAAATTCGGAAAATAAATTGTTTAATAAAAATATATTCAGGAAGCGTTCGAATCATTGATGTAATGTAATTTTGAAATTTTAGTTACATTTTAATTTTTGATTTTTTAAAAAGTTTTTCCATATATACGGCACTTCGTTTTATTACGTTAAACATTTAATGTCTGATAAACTACCCCTAACCTATTTCTTGGTGAAACTTTGATCAGACTTCACTTCAAATATGCAAGTTATCTGCATTTAAATGCAGAGGGCAAGGGGTTAGATAAGAATTTTTTAAAATATAAAGATTTATATAACTACATAGTACAATTATATCTACAAACGTGTTACGAATTACCATTAATAGTATATTCAATAAATACTAAGAAAAGCAAACGTTCAATTTTATTTAAAAAACATATAATATCATTAACATGATCTGATATATATATATTTGGAATTAATTTTTTCGCATACTTTTAATTCATTGTATATACATAATTGAAAATTTGACGAAACTTTAGAATTGGCTCCCTAAGCTTTTGGTACACATTGCAAGCCATTCTATTTGTTTCTATATACGTAGCGCGTTCGAAGATCGCGTGAACAATTTGGTGCGCACGCGATGTATTTAAATGTTAGGCTTAAATTCGAGCGTATAATTTGACAGTAATATATTTAGTAACGTTGCGATCCAGTTCCATGGTATGATAATGCGAACAATGTGGTAACAGTGCTCTGATATGCGTAATAAAGATATTTTTCAGTCGAAGTGAATGCTAGAAAGAGAGGGGAAATCTTGTAAGCGAAAGGAAACGTACCGCTGTAACATATAGCAGCCATTATCACGTGTAGCGTGTTTTCGTGAACCTTTTTATTCGAAGAGCAATATATGTGTATATAATAATGAGAAAAAAATATGTATATGTATATATATATATATATGTGTGTGTGTGTGTTTGTATGGAAAAATAGTGTTCTTGAAGCACGGTAAGGTGTATTTTTTCAATGCGAAGCAGCCAAAAGTCCACCAGTAGGGAGACGAGTCGTTCTAGTTCAACGTCTTTTTACTAATTTTTGGGAATTGACAATGATCTCTCGGTTCCACGTGTAGCGATATGCGAACTGCATGCTATCATACAACATTAGCACACTCGGGCATCGAGACAATTCGTCGTTTTCTCGCAACACTTTTAAAGATGCCAGTATCGTGTTATTGCCGTTCGATTGGCTCCGATCGGTTTTTTTTCCTCTCGTCGCGACTCGATTTTAACTAGATGTCCATGAATCGTTACGCACTTCACCAATCACTTTTCATCGATCGACAAATCGGCCACGATCTATCGAAGAATAATTCCCGTTTGCAATTGTCTCGACGGCCCCGTAACGGTTTCGAGTGAGATTCCAAAGCAACCACTGCAGCTTTCGGTCCCCGCTATCGATAAAGATCTCGTGAACACGTGTAAACACGCTAACGTATGTTGGGAACGAGAATTACGCTCCGAATGTAGATCGATAGATCGCTGGTAAAGGTACCGTGCTCACAATACTAGTCCTGTACGTAGTCGTCAAACGCGACGCAGCATACGGTTCACCATAGATCAACTGGATCGTTTGATTTTTTTTTAAGCGTCGGGATCACTGACACGCACAGTAGTTTCTCATTAGCTGCTACATTTAGCAGATTTCGTCGGGCAACGAAGTCACGACTCTGAGCACTGGCGCGACACGATTAGCCGAACGGAGATATTTGCACGTTTTGAAACAACAACAATGCGCGACGAGCCCGGAAAACGATCGCGTATCGTCAGAAAGTCGACTCGTGACGAAGACTAATCGACGGAATCGTACGATCAGTTTGCAATACTGCCGAGAGACCACTCCTGCTTATCTTTGGACTTTCCCCTCTGCCGCCCCTACTCCAACGCAGCTAAACACACGTCATTCCCCTATCGGCCTTCAACCAAAGCAGTTTGTATAGAGGTTAACCAGTTTGTCCCACTCTCTTTTTCAGAAAAAAAAAGAAGAAGAAAGAAAAATAAGATACACGCTAGAGGAAGCGGGAAGAATGAAAGCGATACTGAGTATCGAGAATGCTGTCCGATAAAATGCGTTGAACGTTAGCCTCTGTCCTTTTCGTATGTAGAGCTTCGAAAACCCGGGGACGCTGACTTAATCGATGCATGCGTAAGAACGAGCTGCAAGTGTTCGCCTACTTTTACGCAGTTTGATATTTAAAGATATATCGAGACCGCAGTATCTATTGCTCGCCTCGGACGCCATGCAGCGGTGATAATCTTAGAATCGTGCCAACGCGAGTACATCAAACTTTTAAATCCCCAGCTAGTTTGATGCCTATGCATGCGTACTGCAGTGGAGAAACTGCAAGCCTATTGCAAACATTATTTCATTTATAAATGGAACACAATGTTTTAGATATGTTCGTACGCTTGTTACGATCATTAAAAAGTTATGGTGATACCAAATTAGCTGAGGGAGTATAACAAAGTCAAGGGAGTTAATGTTCACTTTTCATTAATATTAGTCTATACTTTATAACTACGTTTTTGTTGCTTCTACAAGACTTATATGCACATACCCTGTTAAAGATTTGTGTAGAATGTCTCAGTACTCATGGTACAACTAGACGGAGGATGATTTTACAAGAAAGAAACTAAGCCAAAAATATAGAATACACTTTTTTATACGAGGTACTGTTTTTTGAAAACAAACTTTAACCTATTTTTTCTTGTAAAATTATACTTATTTTTTACTCTACCATGAATTCTGACTGCCTGTATAGAAATCTGCAACAGTTGCTGTTTTTGTATTTGTGTTCAGATGGCAATGGAACTTTGTGATAGGAAAGGTCACCTGATAAATGTTTCTTGCATTTGTAGTGACCTTTCATGAATTTCTTAACACATTGCCGATGATGTTGTATAAATTCCAGTTAGTTTTTCTACTTTAATTAACTCCTACTTGTGGTATTAAGAAGCTTGTTTAATATCTATATACAAATAATGTATGATAGAATAGTTCTTTGCAACAATACTCAATAAAAGTATCCATTTTCATCCTTGAAAAAATCATTAAGATTTATATATAGATATCAATACAATTAATTACAGAATTCTGGGAAGCTTACCTTCTTTAATCCATTCATCCAACTGTTCTAAAAGTTTTGTAGCAACTTGTGCTCGGGTAGGGTGCTCTTCGTATATAACAGGTTCAACATTTTTAGTAGGCTCTACAGACTTATCATCGAATAGAAGCCAGTCATCCTCTACGTCTGCCGGTAGTGTCTCACTAGGGGACACTGGCTCCAGCTTCCACATCCACATCTCTTGATTGTCTAACATAGTTGACACGATCCCAATCAAGAGGTATCAATAAATAACGAAAAGAAATTTGTGTCGTCTGTGCGACGTAGCTCGAAGTGAGCGCCATATTGGCTCTGAAAATACAAAAGACCTATGGTTAGATAGATATAAATACAAAATACCTATGCTAAGCAAAAGGATCTCGAGTCCGTGACACGTTAACTACCGTGTAATTTCTGTACGAGTCGTGTATGCTTGCATTGAAAAGTTAATGTATCGAACAAAATGGAAGAGGATAAAATGCTAACGATTATAATAAATTTAGTGGTATTTCTGTGACTGCTAGTCAATGTATTAATCATTCACGTCTCCAATTTATTTTTGTTAATCAAAAAGCTATATGCAAAAAAGAAAAATTAAGTATTCACATAAAATTCATAAACTGGAGATTGCAAATGGAACGAACTGCTCGAAAATTTCAAAGCGAACCAAATACGCGCGTTGTTTTTCAGTTACATTATGTAACTTACAAGCGACTCATCGTCGTAGCAATGTTCGCGGAAAGTATGAGCACAACGAGAAACTGCAACCTCATGACGCAACACCGAACCATGTCATCTGGTGAAATTTTTCGAAGGTACTCGCTTTTTGAGTACCCTGGAAGTCTGTTTGTCGTAAACAATATGCGAAACTGACATCGTAGTATAATGAAATTTAGTGAAATTCATTGTTCGGTGATAGCGTCATTCGCGGTAGGAAGTGTTTGGTTGCGGAATGATGATTCACAAAATGGCAGACCCGACACCGTGCACACACACTGGCATTCGAAAAGAACCCGTTCGCAGCCCTTAAGGTTATTAAATGATACTTACTCCATGGTTATATAGTTGTGTCGGCACACTTGCGTGTGCAAGCCGCACGGTGAACTATTGACTCATCTTGCTCGTCGTGAGAAACGTGTAGAAAATTCGAACGTCTTTCCTTTGCGAAGCATGGATGGAGAATAAGCGTCACCTTCTACCGAGAATTTGACCGCTCGGGTCACGTGATCCGGGAATGCGTACGCAAGGGTGCTCAGTTCGAGCCGATTTCGCGGATCTTCTGCGCAGACACCGTGAAAGTTGGAATTTACAATGTATCGCGGTCGTTTCGCGTGCTACTTTCTCACATACAAAATCACGGAAACGTTAAAAACTGTTAAACGGGAATTTTATAGACCGCAAATAAATAAATTCACATGAAATCGATTGGAAAATCTGTTGCGAAACAATTTATCAATTATAGAATCAATTTCGTGAACCAGTCGAGGAGAAAATGAACGAATTTAAAGAATAAATTGCTTACTGTTTTATTTGTTTTATATCGTATACGTTGTTGTTTCATAGCATCTACGTGCATTCTTTTTTTGTACAAGTTTTCGCATAATCCAGTGTCACATCGCATAGCACTAATAAAATGTTTATTGATAATCAACGAAAACCGAAATGCAATACACACATACACGCATTTACATACTGTTTTAATTATTTTTATTTTGCTTCAGGTAATCATTTCTGAAAATCTGACTTATAAACAATCCGATCCTCGTTCTGATATGCACCGGCGGGATCAACGTGATGATCTTCTGGATCCCGTGGCCCCAATAACCGGTACTGGTGTCCAGTTTCCCGAGAGTATTGATCGCATTTTTGGCGTAAGTCGTCGCGTTCGGCACGAGAATGCTGGTCACCTGCAACGATCATGAATTCTACTGAGTATCTTCGAAACGGTTCCGTTTCAACATATTTTTAAGTTTTTCTTTTGTTCTAGTTTATCAACAGTGGAGCCACCGGATGGCCTGTGTCAAGTAAATCGATCGCCTGTACATTAAAATAGAAGTCAATTACTCGGACTAGCAAAAGCGATTAAAGCCCCGTCCTTGATCGCCCAACATTCCGTTTACCTAATTCGTCTGCTAATTGAATTCCTATCTCGCTCTCGAGACGAATCAATAATTACCACCGGTAAACAATTGCGTCGCGCGCACATGCGCGGCTTCGAATTACCTGCAGCTTGTTGCTGTACGCGTTCATCTTCGTGTTGACGAAGAATGGCGTCAGGTGTTGCACGGTCAATCCGAACCTCGAGTACTCGCTCCTGATGGCCTCGGAGAAGCTCCCGATGTACGCTTTCGTCGCCGCGTAAACGGTCATCAAAGGGACTGGCTGCAGCTCCGAGCCGGACGAGATGTTCACGATAGCGCCCTTTCCGCGTTTCTGCATTTTCCCGATAAGCAGCCGCGTCATTAGCGTGGTGGCCCCGACGTTCACCGAGATGATGTCCCACAGCTCGTTTTCCGGGACCTCGCCGAGGTACATCGGGTAGCTGTACATCATGCCGACGTTGTTCACTGGAAATCGCACGCCGATTGATAATCAGCTGTCGCGGCACTTTCTCGCGCTGACACCGTAACGATCATTCGTTCAGCGATCCTCGCAAGATGCAAATTCGCACCTCTTACTCTCCGGCAGCCTGCATTCCCATTCAAACAAACCTCAACCTCGAATTCATTCAGACCAAATCACTCTTCCGCTTTCCAACCGACCACCGAAAAGGACTCGCACACGATTTACCTAGGATCCCGACGGGAATGTTCTCCAACTGTTCGTTCAGCTTCCCGTAGATCTCCCTGCCTTTGCTGAAGTCCGCCACGATGATCTTCACCTCGATCCCCGGGTTCTCCCGCAGGATCTCATCCCTGGTCCTCTCGAGTTTCTCCAAGGTTCGACTGATCAGCACCAGGTTCACGCCTCTGCTGGCCAATTCGATCGCGTAAGCCTTCCCGATGCCGTCGGTGGACCCGGTAACGACTGTAACGTCAACCGAGGATTTTCGAAAAGCTTCAGAGAAACAAGGCACATACGATGCTACTCACCGGCCCATTCGCCGAACCTCGTCTTCAGGTCGATCGGCGCCGAGTCGAAGATCGGCAGAAGAACCTCCCAGACGGCCTCGGCAATCCTGGCGAGGTTCAGAAACAGCCAGAGAACGACCAAGGCTAGCAGTAACCACAATACCAATTGCAGCATCATTTTCCTTCAACAAAAACAAAACTTCTTTTGTTTGCACTTTCCTACGACCGCCGCGGCGTTCACCGTGTTATTAACGATTTCCGGTGGGCTACGTGCACTGTTACCCGAAGGAACTGTCGGAGGTGCTCGAGATTACGGGGGCCCAGTACAATGTTTCTGATAAACAGTTGGACGAACTTCGGCCGTATGAAGCGTTTTTGTCGTCGTAGGCCGGCGGATTTCAAGAAAGAATGATTATCGGGTAATTTTCGCAGTTACGTGCAAACTGGTGTATATCAACAGATACGATATCGTATCGGCGGACAGTGTAGTTCTGTCAATACAGGCGAAGCGAGAAGACGTTACCTAAATGCTTTCAGTAATTGCGGGATCACTCGCGGATGCGCGAACACGTGCGCGTCTCGGCGGTCAGCGGTGGTGGTTTCGATCGCGATATCACTGGTGGCGCGTTCAGAAGGAAGCGCGTCTCATGCTTCTGCTCACCCCGCTCGGTTTTCAGCAGCCGCTCGTCTGTTTTCATAGGATGGTTTACCGACGAAAGCCAAAGCAAGACTAAAGTCATTCAGGGCAAGCGGACGGCACAGATGGTGCCCGAAGGTAAGGTACTTTCTCTAGTCGTCACGCGAGCTATGAGGCAACGGATCGCGCGGTTTCGGATGTACACACGCACGTAACGACGACCGGCGACGGATAGACCGAATATCTCTCCCCTGCTGATCGTGCCCGTGCATCGTTCACGTCCCTCCTTAATTGATAGCAAGCAGCCAATTGTGCGAAGCGATCTTCCTCTGGCAACTTGCCACATCGAGCTTCGCGTTACCTCCGGGCGAAACGCGTGTGTTCGGCTCGGAATTATTAACGCGGTCGCGGCAGGAATGATTTGCATACGTTTTGGGAACGATAAAAATAACCTCGTGTGTATATTAGAGGACGAAGTAGGAGACCTGTCGCTAGAACTAACGGAACGATTTCTCGAGAAGACATTCGTGTTTGCAACACCAATTTTGCGGGACACGTATGTACGCTTCGGGACAAAAAGATAGCACATTGCATATTTCTTTTTGTTTGAATACCATAAATTGAAGAAAATGAATATTTTAACCCTTAGCACTCGAATGGTGCCTGTAAGGCACCACTAAAAATGGCTGTATCATTATTCAAAATATATTTACATTATTCAATTTGTTTGTATTTAATAAATTACTAAACATTTCGGTATTGTACGAGTAAGTTGCACCATTTTCGTATGTATAACATGAAATAAATGTATAGAAGAGCAATATTCTACATGTCGACATGTCCATATGTGTATAATGTACGCAAAAATTGTATCATCATCATTGTGTCCATATATGTATCATCCGCAACATTTAAGTCATCAGAATTCTAGGAACGAGATTGTAAATATTGTGATCCGCAAATGGGACAAAATGATAGCAAACTTAACGAAAAACTTGAGATATAAAACAATTAATTGATAAAAAACAGATCTTGATATTTTGTAGAACCTCCTTTACATTTAATGACTTCAATCGTTCTGTTTGGTAAAGATTTATACATTTTTAAAATACTTTTCAGAACTCTTCCGTTTTCCGTAATTTACAGGATTTTTTAATAAGTTTATAATTATCTTTCGGCTTCTATTTACAACTTTTGATATTTTTGTAACTGAATATTATTCTTCCTTTGACTTCAATATTGCATGAATTTAACATTCATTTAATCTTTTTCCACGACCCATTTGTAACACTGTACTACAATGTTCTTTTTATCAAATAAGCACAAATAAACGACGTACACGCTTTATCAATTAAGGTGTTGTACAATGTACATGTATCCACTTTAGCATATTATACACAACTGAGAGTCGAAAATCTGCAGCTTGTGCTATCATTTTGTCCCGTTTTGCGGACCACAATCTTTACGTTTTCGTTCCTACAATTCTGTTGACGTAAACGTTGTGGATAATACTCAGTCCTTTTCTATGTGATTTTTTTGTGCGATTTTGCCTTTATGCGGCATATGAATGCCAACGGTGTTGGCATTATAACACCCTGGTAACGTTCTCATCACTAGAAGATGCGCGTTTTGGACTACGACGAGTAGTATCGAATAATGTGCATTTTGAAAATTTCTCTACGTTTAAAATGAGAAATTGAATTTTTTAAAAATGTTTCCATGTGTAATTTAATTATTTATTTTGTTTGGAAAGCTCTTTCTCGCTATTTCGTAAATCTTTGACATATTTACTAAGTGAGATTTTTTTTTAAATATGTTGTAAAAAATTATTTGTTATACCTATTTATTGTCCTATCTACTGCACAAAAACAGGTTTGACTGTACATATTGACATGTCCAAAAATGTTGACATATCAAAATATTAATTTTCTTCGGTTTATGGTATCAAACGAGAAAAAATGACTCAAGGTAAACTGTCTTCAGAGATAGCATCGCGAGACAAATAAGTTGACTTTCCCGATTCCAAAGGTTTCATTATCTGTAGGACAGAAGATCGTGACAGTTCGTCGCTGGTTCGAGAAAATCCAGTAAAACAACGCTGTTGATTGTTTTCCTCGCTGCAAAAATACGCACAATCGCCAGACGGTTCCGGTACAATGAACAACCTATGCTGTTGGTAGAGTCACAGCGATCGCTTGAAAAGTGGATCAACTCGAGTGAACAGACTCCCGTTGTTTTATTCGCGTGCTACAAGTGCTCGAGTAAAATTGCGGCTTTGTGCTCGTAAACGATTCGATAATTCTCACTTGTGCAAATAATAGCTATAGGATCGAAGAGAGTAAAATTCTCAGTCTCCGAATAATCTGCGATGCTCTCCTATTTACTTCTCGGAGACGATCTCTGTTTTCGGGCGATCCGACGTGCAGCGTGGTTTATCAGATAAATAAAATAGAAGGAAAACACGTTTCCAAATTATGCAAATTTTAAGAGAGGAATCGTCGAAACTTTTTCTTGTTTTTTTTTTCGAGTCGATGTGACGAAGGACACCATCGTCATTATACCGCCGCGGCGGTGATCTAAAACGCGAAATTTAGTGCCATTTTGCCACAAAATCAATTGTCTCATATTGACTTATGTTGAATGCTTATTGCTATCGAAACATCCATCAACCTTGAAAATGAAAAAATTAATAAAATTTAATAAATACCATTACTATAATAAATGGTTAAAGTTGGAAGTTTTGAAAACAGCCTTTCTCATGGAAAAAATTGTTTTTCTCCTTTAAGATGCCCTGACGATCATTTTAAATGTTTTTCTTCCAATTTTTTTTTAAATGAAAGGTTTATCTTTAAGCTGTAAATTACCATTGTCGATTAAAAATTACTATTCATAATGTATTAAACATGTTATGCCAAATACAATGTAGAAAATTTTCAAAATTTTTAAGACTTCGCAAGGAATATCATTTGTATCATACGAATCATAGAATTTTACAAAATGAAGTATGTTCAGCACACTTTCTTCTATATACTCGTGCAAGAATTATTTCCAATTTCGTCCAATATCACGCGTTATTATTGTTTCGTGCGGTTATGCGCATAGGTTCTCGGGTTCTTCGTCGAGACTCTTTGACGATTAAAATTTAGAGAAATAATATATTTACTAAGCTGAATGTGTTTCTAAAAGTAAAAAAATAAATAAAACAAAAAGTATGGTACATTATGCACCATTAAAAAAGATTACTTCTTAATATTCTACACCCCAAAATATCACTTCGATATCGTTAATAGTTTAGAAGTTACACCAAAATGTCACTAAATTTCGCGTTTTACACCACTGTGCGCCGGGGTTTTTCGGCTGACGAGCCGGTCGTTAACGCCGCCGAAAATCAGTTGGCCGACGACGTGTGCTCTAATCAGTCATTCAGGAATGCCACCTCGGGGACAATATGTAAAACCAGCCTCGCCTGTACCCGACAGGCGGGTTCGGCCGAATCGTCCTCGTTGTTCGAATTTTGCCTGGCGTTGGATCGTCGACGAGCGGCTCTGGAGCGGGAACAGGTGGAAAAGGAAGATCGAGCCTGTCCCTGCTGAAGAAACGAAGATGCAATGTCCGGTGGCGCGCGCAGCTTCTTTCACTTCTACAAACTGGCACCACGTTCCATTCTTATGTCAGAAGGTCTCCGAGCCAAGGCAATAGCCGGACTGTCCATCGGCTCGGCGGTGTTCTCCTCCAGCCCGTGTTCCAGCGTGCGCGTGTGCCCGATTTACCCGGTTGATCCAGGAATTTTCAGCGATCGAGCGTTCCTCCATTCCACTCTTCATCATTTTCGGACCGGGACTCGCTGGAAGGGAGGTCTCCGTTTCTCAAAGGATTCTCGGAACACTTCGACGAGAAGAGGATCACCGTTTCGGCGATGGACGATTATCGAACTGACCTCAAGGTCTGATCGTCGAACCATGCCACGTAGATTTTGACAATCTGCACGGCGGACCTACGCGACGCGCTGCTGCCCGCAACAGGTGAGTTCCCATTGTCAGGCCGCGATTCAAGGATAGTGGGACACGATTTTGCTCAGTTGGATGATCGCGGCGCCGGTCACGCGTCCACCGACGACCGTGTTCGGTGACATTGTTTTTCCGGATCGTGATCCCCGGCAACGATATCGATGTCTCGGCTCGTTTCCTCTATATCGGGCGTTCTTCCAGCGCGAGGGTCAGAGGAGGGGGTCAATTGTCCGGCGAATTCCCCGGTGGTATTACGCAATCGCAAATTGGCTCCATTGCCGGCTATCGCGATTCAGTTGTTGTAACGTCGTTATCGGGCGAATTGAATTTCTCAAACACCTATTACACGCCATTCTTGGCGGGCAGAATTGATACCGGCCGTCGCGCGCACAGAGGTTACGCGTCGGTCGGAAGGTTACCGAGGATGGTCCGGCGCGCTGTTGGAGGAGAGCAATGGGGCACGCTAATGTGCCATAAGGTTGTTCATTCATTAGCGATCGGACAAGGTCGGCCGCATCGACCATATTCCCGAGCCGATTGCGCGAGTCATTGATGAGCATCCAGCGGTTTCGAATCGAAGCCGGCCGACGCCTCGTAGTTGCAAAGTGCCTGTAGTTCGGTGTTGTTGACGTATAGCGATCGGAGTATCGTAATCGTTTACACACGGTTTTATTCGTCTAATCAAAGCGGTACCAATGGGCTATCGTTTCCCCAAGATAATCCACGTGAGTTTCGAAAACAAACATTTGTTCTTTATCCGAGACCGCGCGAAGATATTTATCGCGCGAATGTTTGTTAAGCAGTTCCCCGGTATTATGAAACGGCGTGAAGTGTATTATATTGGGTTGTCCGGAAAGCTCGTGCCGCTTTTTCTGTAGGTGGCATTAGGATAGGTCTGAATATGTCAGAACGATTGAAAACAAATGGTATGTGTACATACTCCGAAAGGTGATGTTTCAGGCATTTTTATAAAAAAAGTTTGATCAGGATACATTAATTTTTGTTAGTTTCATACGGAAGGAAACAGAGTGCATTATTTGTTGGGACGCGCTACCCCATTCACCCTAACCAGAACTACACCCTCCGATTTTCATCTTTTTAGGTCAACACAAAATTCCCATAACGACAAAAACTTTAACTCTTTGGTCGACATGAAAAATCATATTTAAAAGTTTTTCGCTGAAAAACGCAAGTTCGGGGAAAGACGGAGAAAGATTATGGAAAAAAATGGCACTTAGAATAATTCGATAAATGCATATCGAAATTTAAATGTACTGCGTTCGAGTTTTTCTTCAAAATCGGCACGAACTTTCCGGACAACCCGATTACAAATTATATTATGAAATTTCACTTTCGCTGGCCCGGTTTGTGCCGATACGGATCGACTAGCATTAGATCTCGTTAATTCCTGACGTTTCCTCTACTATGATCGACGCAGGAGATTGTCGGTTTCGCAACGCGTGTTGTGATACTGTTATCACGGTCATCTGTGGTCGCGTTTCCTGTGCGGACATGGTACCCCATTTTCTTTTATATATATATATGGAAATCAACGTTTTTTCCTTGTTTCCGCGACGCCGGTATCGCCGCTTCTGGAAATTATCCGATCTGTTCCCCGCTCGAATCGTTGACCTGAAATTGCGCTCGGTTATTAAAAGAAAAGTCTGTTCTACATATCCCAGCTCGAAACTCCTCGTCCGTTTAAAATCTACTTCGAAGACGTCCGAACCAATTGTCCCGATCCCTTCTTTTCTCCGCGTTCTTCAATTTACAAATCGTTCCGAGAAGTTTCCCACAACAGCCGCGAATTCGTGTCACTCGAACGCGTAACCACCAACCGACCGAATTGACACCAATAAACGTTTAATTGGAAGACCTCTGCCGGTCGCTCGTGTTTCCCCGTCGAATGAAATCGATTTACGAAGCTCTGTTTATGTTAATGACAACGCGAACCGTGAATCGAGAGACTTCCCTACGAATAATCAATGGACGACCGATCGACCGTACTATGTATTTGTTTTTATGCACCAGGAAAACGGAGATTTTTCCTCGTGTGGCACGAGGCATGCTGCATTTTTTTATAATCGTTACCAGTATGTAAAGCGAATCGAATAATGGAGACAATTTCCGTGGGCTGAAGAGTGACAACAATAGCTTCTTACGCTTTTCAAGCTTTAAGTAATTTATTTATTAAAGAAATTTATTTATTAAATATGTCTGCTTTGAAGACTTGTGGAATCTTAATTCGAAATTTATTTATTAAATATGTCAGCTTCTAAAGCTTTAAGGGGGAATTCCTTTAATGGGAAAAATAAGCCAATTTTCGTGGAATGTTAATTCAAAATTTATGTATTAAATATATCTGCAAGTTTATGCAGTCGTAGATGAACGTTTGTAGGAGTAAAAGAATGAGATTGATTATGAAATGATGTTGATATAAGCGATAAAAAGTTCTCTGATAACGCCGCGGCGAGATATTTCGTTTTTTAAATATCCAATTTCTATTTATGTATTTTTTATATATATATTTTTTATTGCTTCTCTAAATTTGAAGCGGAGAAGCCTGACGAAATGGTGGCTGTTGGAAGGGAAATGCGATTTCTTTTTAGAAAAAGCGACGACTGTTATTGTCCTGTAAAAGTCATTTAAATTAATAATATTGTTTTAAATATAAACTCAGTCGAATACATATTGCGTTTCACTTTCCACCGGTTTAAAAAAATTGTTTCGCGAAACGTTGATTGAATGAAAGTATTTTCGAGGCTCTATACTATGAAAAAATTCAATGGAAAATATCGATTTTTGAGCGAGTTACACGAGAATCCTCTTTAAACCTTCCAATGAAAGTCTTTTTATCATACTGTTAATGTTTTATTAATTCAATGTTCTATTAACCCTTAGCACTCAAGTAATCACGTAATCATTCAAGATATATTTTACACTATTCGATTTGTTCATATTTCACAAATTATTGTACTCGTATAGAATTGAAATAGCTTCGACAGCAAAGGGTTGATTCAAGGTTGTTCAAGGGTTAATTCTTACGGATGTTTTATTAATTTAATGTTTATCCGAACTCCGCAGAACCGGTTCGTAAACAGCTGTCCTCCATCAAGAAAATAATTCAATGTCCCGGGTGGGCAGGAAGGACGATGACAGGATGCAGCGTTCGGGGGACAGTTCTACTTATCCTCAGCATGTCGGTGTCGATTGCGATCGGGAACGCGGTAGCAGAGCGTACCTCGACGAACGATGATAGAAGACGACCCTTCGAGGCGGAGAATTTCATGTACTCCTGGACAGGGCCGAACGCTCTGGCGAGGTCTGCCCTGGTCGAACGACAGGAGAGGTTGCAGTACAACTGCGAGGAGATCCTCAGCGATTTAGACACCGCTAACCAGGTCTCGGACCCGGTAGCTTTCAGGAATATCCTCGTGGACGAGCAGCACGAGCTCCTTTATTGCTACGTGCCCAAGGTACGACACGATTAACCGAGAAACCAGGGAAGCGAAAGCCGGGTGCCACGGTTTCACGGTACTAAAGCTGTACGATTCCAATTAGAGAACACGACGGGAACTGCGGATTAATTGTCGCGATTAAGCGTTTTACTGCCGAAGGTTCAGAAGTCGGCAGTTTTTGGCCGCGGCGCGAACAGGGGAGAGGGGAGAGACAAAGTTGCTTACCACGAGTCCGCGAAAGTCGTCGTAACGTCGACGAAGAATTAAAGCGAAACGAATTGTAAACTGAAGCCATTGCTGCGGAACTCCAACGATGTAATTTTTGTCGAATCGGTTGAGCCCACACTGTTTGCAAAATTCTGTATAAAATTCACCGGCGAATCAGCTCGCGTACGGGAAACCGAGCGAGTCCTTGACTCTTTGTGAACGGTGTAGCAGAATCGTTTATCGACCGACGGAATCGAGTGAACCGTGGCAGCCGTTTGCGCAACAGCCGAGTAGGTGATTGAGACTTTAGATATGTGTCTCGCTTAGTTTGCGAAACCGCGGGGCTAGCTGCGAAATAAAAAACCGGGAAAGATTTTTTTTTCGTTGGTTATCGCCGCCTAAGAGTCCGCGTGCTTGTTTGTAAGGTCGCCTGCACGAACTGGAAACGGGTTCTGATGGTTGCCACTGGGAAATGGCCAGGCAACGATCCCCTGGAGATACCTGCCGACCAAGCCCACTCGCAAGGCACTTTCCAAAGGCTGAGCAACTACACGTTGCCCGAGATCGAACGAATGTTAACGACATACGATAAGCTGATAGTGGTCAGGCATCCGTTGGAAAGGCTGCTGTCCGCCTACAGGAACAAGCTCGAGGCGAAACACGAGAAGAGTTCCATGTACTTTCAGTCTCGCTTCGGGAAGAAGATCGTCAAGGTTAGAGAGAGAGAACCGACGTGTTTCACCTTTTTTCACCACAAAATCGAAACGATGCTCGAACGACGGATTTTGTTTTCAGAAGTACAGGCAGAACGCCACCGAGGAGTCGTTGAGGAACGGCGACGATGTCACTTTCCGGGAGTTCGTCGAGTTCGTCACGGATGATTCATCGAACGAAACCCGAAACGAGCATTGGAACCCGATCTACGAGCTGTGTCAGCCGTGCTTAGTTAATTACAACCTCGTTAGCAAGTACGAGAGTTTGGTCGAGGACGCCACCGAGGTTCTGGAACGCATGGGCGTCGAGTCGGTCAAGTGAGTCTCGAATTTCCGGAAAACAAATTTCCAGACTTACAGGACACAAATCCTGTCAGACAAATCTTCTCGCAATATTAAGCACTAGGGCGAAGGGACCCAATTACTGCGGGGGTACCGATTACCGTGCGTATACTAATTATACTTCTTTCTAAGGCATAATAAATATTAAAAAAGAGATATTAAACTTTTTCATTAAAATTAATTGATACAGATGTCTTTTTCAATATTTATTATTCTTTAAGTGTAATTAATATAGGCACAGTGATTGGTACCCCCACAGAAATGGGGTCCCTAATTCATTATTTTCAATTTCTCCATGTTACTCTTCAACAACGATCGGTAAAGCGCTGGATCATTTAGCACGCCTAACGCATCGATTACAGAAGACGCGAATGTGCATCGAAGAAGTTTAACCCTTAGCACTCGAATGGCGATTGTAAGGCGCCACTAAAAATTACTGTATCATTATTGAAAATATTTTTTACATGATTAAACTTGTTTGTATTTAACAAGTTACTAAACAATTCAGTGTTCTACGAGTAAACTGCACCATTTTTGTACGTGTAACATGAAAAATATATATACAGAGGGGAAATATTCTAGGTCGGAAAAAATGTTTCATTTTGGAGTTAAAATAAAAGATTAGTTCAAATTATACAGGGTGTTTCTCCTAATACTCCTTGTTTTACAAAACAATTGAACTAAGAGGTCAAAACTTCGTAGACAAGAATGATTTCTCTCAGGGTATTTTTCTGCGTACAGTTGAGATGCTTGTACCGAGTTACTTTTTGCCTCACCATACTCTAAAAACATGTCTATCTTTTCTGCATCACTGTACATCACCGTTTCAGGGAAGGAACATTACCTTTCAGAATCGAATAAATCCCGTAGAATTTCTGAAACATACTGATTAGAGTCATCGAAACGAGAAGAATTTGTATCAGTGTTTACAATTTATTGTGGGCGAATTTACAGTCGTTAATTAAGGTTCAAGAATATTTCTTGAACCCCTAGGGGGATCATGTCATCGTTATTTCACTGTTTACATCAATGAGTTGCTTTTATGAATTTCTCGTACTCAAGGTCTCGTGGAGGTCATAATATTACAGGTCGTTGGATTCGTCTTGATATCGGCTGTTATATAGCGATAATAAAAGTGTATCATTCCATTTAAAAAAACCTTCGATGACCTTGAAGTCTCAAAAAATATAACCTCGAACAAATTTTTTCGCCTATCATAATATTTGCCCTACTGACTCATCTAATGTCTTCCTCTGACATTTTTTTTCTATTATAAAAAACAAGCGAGATATTTTAGATGCTCGACTTAGGTGAAACACTCTGTATTTCGATCATTGTTGCAGTTTCCCAGCGAAACCGGAGAACAACGAGCCAACGTCGAGGAAGCTGGAGAAATACTACTCGACGCTGACGTACAAACAACTCCGAAAGCTGGCTAGCATGTACAAACTAGACTTAAAGCTGTTCGATTACTCGCTGGAGGAAGTGCTCGGGTTTTCCTTGGCATGACTCCGATTTCCTGAGAACTCCTAACGATAATGCGCTTCGGGCGGCTAATGAATGCGACGGTAATTATGCGGAATCGTTGTGTATAGGAAATAAGTCTATGTGTTTACGCGGCAGCGGCATCTGTCAGTTACGCAAACCCTGTTACAGATAAGCAAGCGTCACCGCCTTTTATTCAAACGAGTCCCTGTGTCGTAGATGCAGATATTAACTGTCTGTTCTCTGAGTCATTAGAACACCGGTATAGGATAAGGAAAACGCCGAGCCTCGGCCATTGGTCGAGAAAACGCCGCGTACCCTGATGTCTTTTCCCTTCCATGCTGCCTCGCATTTTTAAATTCCGTCTTCGGCGAGAATCGAAGAATTTAGTCGAGCGGAAAGTTCCTTCGGGAAGAAAAAGACTAATAATTTGTTCAAGATTGTCTCTATGTAGAACGGTGCTTGGAGCAACTCTAGTTTAGCCCGTTTGATGTCTGAAAGACCTCTCGGGAACGTCATGTTGCTCATGCCATTATACACGTTCATGTAAAATATTGTTTAACCTCTTAAGCACTGTACGCCACTACAGTGGCTTCCGTGGGAAGCATCGGTTTGGACGGTAACGCCACTATAGCGGCTTTTGTGCATATGCGGCTAGGCGCGCCGTACCTGGGGGATGAAGTTGCGGACGAATGGATTTTCTCTTAACCCGGACTTAGGAACGTTCCGTCTGATTTTTAATTTTGTAATAACCTGTTTAGATTATTACTTGTTCGTATTGGGTCTAGTAAGAAGGTGGATGTGTTGTTCCTAAGTACAAATTATTTCCCTTTCGGATCAATGTGTATGAACATTTGTCTTTTTCACTTGGAACATGATGAGACATAAAGCAAACTATAGTTTCATAAACAATATAGGGGAAGGGAGTGGGTATGTTGAGGGAAGCTAAGGAGAAATTAAAAAAATTTGTAATTATACATTTTATGAGTTTTCATGAATCGATACGTAAATATAAATTAATACTTTAGTCTTTGGTACATAGTCTGAGGAATATTTAAACAAAACTTTGGAGTTATAAAATTAAAAAAAAGAAGTAGTGGAAAGCCATGTTGCACCTGCCACAGGGCAGGAGGGGGTACCGAACAACTATAGCGTTCCTCTAAATATTCTCACAATGGATATAAATACCTGCAAAATTGATTGCAACATAAATATTTGTAACCCCAAAATTCTGTGGATTTCTCTACTATCTTTTTTTGTAATTTTCTATATTTTTTCGAAAACGGACAGTCTGAATCAGGACGTTCTACCGATTTATACTTTTCAGATCGCTTTTCGTAAGGATTAGAAGTGAGAATCATAGTTTTTCCACGGTGATAATTACAATTATATAAAATTGTAAGAATATAATTACAATTTCAATAGAGCACGTTAACGTTGTTCAATCTCGTACGATGATCATCATGATCATCATGATGACCCCATCATTCCCCACATCAAGAACACCATCTTGCCTCACATCATTTTCCAAAAGTTGATGTTATTTTTCCAACAAATACAAAATATTGCAATTTTTAATATTGTACGTGAACGGAGACAGAGTGAAGATTATGATGTAACGAAAATAAATGACTTACCGTTTTTAAATAAATACAAGTCTTGTACGCACACGAAGTAGACGACTTCGTATCATCACAGACGACTTCACAATGTCTTCCGTTTGGTACGTCTGACAAATCTCTTCTATTTTTCAATTATCATTCCTTTTCATGACACCCCGTCTCGCCACCGTCCTGCTATGTCAAGGTAAACGTCATAAATAGCTTCAATAGAGTCTAACCCGTCATAATCCAATTTGGCTCTTAAGTGGCATGACGTGTCAACAAAGTATGTATAGTACTGGTGTGCAGGAATTTGAGTGGGAAGCATCTGTCCAAGAAGGGTTAAATAATAGTGTTTTTGGTCACTTGGTCGAGGGGTTATGGTCAAATAGAACCCGATTGTAATTATTAGACTGCGGATCTTTATGCGAAATAAGAAATGTTTGCATTGGTTGCAAGTTACAAAAGCCAAGCGAAAATTTCTTTCTTCTTTTAAGAAACCAATACGCCGATGTCCTTAAATCTTTTTAATATGTCCACTGTTTCAAATTGTGCTTACCCATTTTTGTCATAAATGCATAAAACCCGCAGTCTAGTAATTATCTATGTATTCGGGAACGAAAACGGAACGAACTGTACGTTCTGCCCGCAGAAGTGGGTAGAAATGTTTCCGTTCGAGCCGGCAGGAGGTGCGTCCAGGCTCTTCAAGACCCCCGGGTGTTTAATAGTTGCACGCGCCGATACATATTTTTAATTTATGCATCGGCAGCCTCGTCGGAGATTTATGTTAATCGTGATTGCTCGCCATGTTCGCGCAGCTATGCGCCATGAACACGTACAAATCTTTGATAATGTATTCTTTTAATAATACTTGATCTAATACTTGATCTCTTTAATGCGCGTCTATGCGGTTCAATCGAGTTACCAGCCCGACGCCGACGCCGACGCCGACGTCGACGTCGACGTCGACGTCTCTGCCTAGAGACTATCTCTGTATCCCATCGACGCGAACCTCGTGTGATCCAATGGAATAAAACAAAAAAAGAAAAAACACATGTTTCGTACAATCCTATTTCCGATTATTTAGTAAACACCGGCCTCCGCCTAAGAATTCTCCACAGGTGTTCAAAGCCATGCGTCCCGGAAATGGCATTACGCAACACGGGCTCGGTCGGACCGAGGCGGATCCGTACATTGTCCATCGCAGCTAATATTTGGTTTAGTCGTTAAAATTAGACGAAGGCCTGGAAATGATGAACGACGTTCGAGTAGCGCATCGGCCGAAGAGCCGCTCCCGCGGCCTAATCAAACGCGAGCCGTTCGGAAACGCGTTCCGTCGCCGACCAGAATAGCCGGTCCATCAATCAGATCGAAGGACTCGCGAACGTTCGATTTATGCGGCCGTGTAAACATCCCCGAAATGCACTCCGGCACGCGGGAAACATTATTTTCACGCTGCAGATAACCGTTGATCCTCGAAACGCCGGCCATTTTGCCACACCGAACACCGGTCCTCGTGTTCCCGTACTCGATTCCTTTGGCAACGCTTCGTTTCACTGTCCCATTAAGAGCCAAGAGTAGTCACGTGACTTTTGCAGAGCCAGCAGGTCGGTAACTGCTGTATATTTTCCGTTCACAGTCTTCAACCACTGACACTAAAATTTAAATATTCTTTGATATGGTAACCATTAAAATCCTTACGAATCAATATCGTTTCATATATTTTTGCATCTACTTCTTCGAGATCAATGTCCATCCTCTTATTGTACTTAATACAAGCAGCTAATAATTTAAACTGGCTGTTAGAAAATAACAGTTTCTATAGAAATTCTAATAGAGCCCTTCGAACCTTGAGTCAAAATGGTCTCGAGATACTGGTCCCGCAATTTAAGGGTTAAACATCTTTCTATCACTAATTGAATCTCCTAAATTTAAAACGACCACTTTCTATGATCGCGCATTGCTCAGAATAATGTCGCACTAACGTTAAACCCACCGAGCGTTGAAAATGGCGGTCATTGCTCACGAAAAAATTTGTGCAATTCCAAACGGTTCCAACATCAGAAAGTCTGGTTAATAGATTTTCGAACAACGTTAACACACACTACGCGGAAATAAGAAAATTACGATCCGTTTACTACCGCGCGTTGCTTTGCAGAGGATCTTCCGTTCTATTGATCCTCCCACGTTACCGACATTGTCACGGTCGTAATTTATTGCTACTCGGAATGTTGACATTCGAAACACGGCACAGTAAACTACGGTTATTCTTATAGTTGAACATTGCCGCGTGTTTAATACCCGCTAGGTATAGATTCACCGGACACTGGTGGACGAATGAGAGGCACTTTCACGACGATTTTGTAATTCTAACGTTTGACTGTTCCTAACGCGAGGATGTATTATTTTTCGATGAGGAAAGCTCTGTTATCAACGCGTGGCTCCCTTATGTCGCTCCCCCATCTCCCCTCCTGTTCACTGCGAATCGTGTTGCAAGTTTGGTCCAGGGACGACACTATTAGTAACTTCTTCTAAACATGTATAAGCGTGAAAAGTGTTTTCACATTTTGTCAATTAGTCCTCCAAGAAAACGAAAGTTCTCTTTCGTATTCCGATGATTTCGTTCAAGTTAGGGATCAAAAAGAAATTTTTTATTCGTAAAACATGAACGCAGTTTTCTAGAACGAAGCTGGATGCTGTAATTGAAAGGGAGGGCACTGACGACCGTGGATACGGTCCTGAAATGAGCAAAATGCAAATCAGCACAGAGTTTAAAGGCTACGACCGTACTGAATCGAACGCTGATAACAGTACTCAATAGATGAAAATCGTTTTTGCTATTTAACAAGTGCTGGAATTATGATGCCGTTGATTATTGCACAGTGTTGATATAAATTGAAAGCTTCGTTAGACAGATCGATCGAGACGAGAGAAGTAGAGAAGCGTTGTGAGATTGCAACAATAGAGTCCATTGTTCGAGCGTAACAAAAGGATCCAAAACGATCCGACATTGGCTCTCCCGACCGAGGTTGAAATTCCCGTCCTCGGAGTGCCATTGTTCGAAGTGAATTCCACTGTTATATTTGGTCACGTGAAAAATATCGTGGCGCCACACGTGAATTCTCTGTCTTGGATCCGAACGCGTCGCGTGGGTGTGATCAGGAGCATCTTTTCGTTTAAAAATAAGAAGCGATTCCTTTCGGCCTCTTAACGGCGACACTAATGGACCCTGTGTTGTTTTATAATTAAATTAGCTGTCCTCGGAAGGCACGGTTCGTTTACTTTTCATCGACCGTCGCTCCGAGTACGAACAATTTTAACAGTTTCGATCCAGGCCACCCTGGCCGGATGTTGATCACATAAAAAATGTATACGATCATATTGGAGAATTACTTTACAGACGTTGCATTACATTACTTACTTATTACTTTACATTACTTTACTTTACTTAACACTAATTGATGCGTTCTTCCACGAAGCGTTCATCTCTTATATTTTCTTTTCCCCTGTCATCTCTTTTTTCTAAAATACCTTTTCCGGTACCAAACCTCCCACATAGTTTTTAACGTATTTTCGGGATTTTTTCAGGATTTTACAGTTGACTCGTAATGTGTAACAGTATTTATATGTATATGTAACAGTAGCCCAGGGCTAGTTGCTCGACAAGGAGCTTTGCCGATCTTTTCTAAAATCGTGGCAACGTGACGCCATCATTGTTTTCTCAGAAATCGAACGCCGTTTCGAAAACAGATAGCAACAACAGTGTTACAACATTGTTACTAGGAGCAGTCCACAACTGCAAGAAAACACGCGGACCTGATTAATATGCGTGCGTCGACGGAACGTATAATTTACGACCGAACAATTGAATTACTTTCATACTGGTTGCCGATAAACGGAAACGCAGTATCCTCTGACAAAACTGCATGTCATTTTCGGCAACGGGTAAACATTTCTTAGCACTTAACAATCCGGACTTCTGTCAAGTTTATCTCCCACCAGGTAAAACTATTTTTCATACGAACAGAAACTGTGGACTCAACATTTTCATATCAAGTATAGAAAGGAAAATATTGTCATTTTAGCGAAAATTTATTAATATACAGTGTGTTTTAACTAACTCGAGCATCTACAATATCTCGCTGGTTTTTGTGATAGAAAATAATTGCAGAGGAAAACATTAGTTGGTTCAGAGAAGTCATCGAAGTTTTTTTAAATGAAATGATATATTTTTATTATCGCTATATGATAGCCAAGGTCAAGACGAATCCAACGACTTGTCATATTATGACTTTTACGTGAACTTCAGTTTGTTATCACCAATGATTCCACACCATACACTTGCACTCCATGGACGCTGGTGTTCAACTTTTCGAAGTCATTTCGGGTTTTCAGTGCGCCAATAATGTATATTGTGTGTATTCAGTAGTCCATGATTACAAAAAGTAGCTTCGTCATCGTTTTCTGTTCAGTGATTTAATACTCTCCGTTTTACAAAACAATTGAACTAAGAGGTCAAAACTTCGTAGACAATGAATGATTTCTCTCAGGGTATTTTTCTGCGTACAGTTGAGATGCTTGTACCAAGTTACTTTTTGCGTCAACATAAATTAAAAACATGTCTATCTTTTCTGCATCACTGTACACCACCGTTTCAGAGAAGGAACGTTATCTTTCAGAATCGAATAAATCCCGTAGGATTTCTGAAACATACTGATTAGAGTCATCGAAACGAGAAGAATTTGTATCAGTGTGTACAATTTATTGTGGGCGAGTTTACAGTCGTTAATCAAGGTTCAAGAACATTTCTTGAACCCCTAGGGGGATCATGTCATCGTTATTTCACTGTTTACATCAGGTGTCCTACTTTTATGAATTTCTCGTACTCATGGTCACGGGAAGGTCATAATATTACAGGTCATTGGATTCGTCTTGACCTCAGCTATCATATAGCGGCATTAAAAATATATCATTCCATTAAAAAAAACTTCGATCACCTTGAAATCTTAAAAAATATAACCTGTAACAAATTGTTTTGCTTATCATAATATTTGCCCTCCTGAACCAACTAATGTTTTACTCTGCAATTTTTTTCTATTATAAAAAACAAGCGAGATAATTGAGATGCTCGAGTTAGTAGAAACACCCTGTATGTTCAGAGTAACAAGATAACAAGATGATTCAAATTTGATTTTCGTCGCCATATACATGGTGTTGGATCCAATAAGTAGAAGCGCCATGCCGCATTGGCGGCATTGGTCCGTGAAGGGTTAATAAAATCGTCCTTTCTCATGGTCATCGAGGAAACGGCGAACACCGAGCAACTACATGAATCGTGGCAGGTTGCCGAGGTGTTTACGAGAAGATGTTGACGCGCTGACCGACGACCCTGAACCCGCGGCCGTCTTTTCGACAAGGTGGATCGCGGATCGGTGCGCGATGCTTTTTCCACCGAAGCTCTAACCAACATTCACAGTGCTTAATATAACCCGAGGTAGCGGAACTCGTCGGTTTCGCATCAGCGACCGGTGGTGGGACCCGGGCTACCAATCCTGGAGCAGAAGTTACAAGGGAAGGTGCAACCGCGGTGCGTACAACAGCCCGGGGTGGGGGTCCGACAGGGTTCCTGGAGGAATTTCGGGATCATCGTGGGTCCTGCGTTGAGTGATCTAGTCGAAGATCGAACGCAAAGTGGCGCGGTGCTTGCTCGATACCCTCGAGCCGACTCGGACCGATCGATCTTCAATCGTTGCACGCTTTCGCGACACAATTCTCACTTCGAACTCGTAGAGACGACGTAATAATTAATTTACCAGGAGAATCACCAACGACCATTGTCCTGTGAGTAGCGATCACCATTCCGACTAAAGGCCGATTTTTAAGGATAACAAGGGATTGTTATTCATACTAACCTTATTATCCACACAGATACGGCGTTTCACCGTACCGATTCTGACAAATATCTAACAATTAATTGCACATGGTGAAATTATTAGACGAGATACACTTTCATACTTTGTTGCTGACTTTCTAGAATTGGAACCTAGTTATGGAAAATATCGGTAATATCGTACTATCGTGCAGGAGGCTATTGTCCTTGAAAGGTTAAAGAATGTTTGATCGGTGCTGAACAAACACATTCCGTGTCTGTGCGGGTACTATAAATCGACCTTCAACCTGTTTCAACTGTTTTGCTTCATTTAAGAACACGCGTTCGTGTGATTCATTATTTTTAAGGGTATTTTTGTGCCTTTTTTCATACCGCACGGCGCGCGTTCTCTTAAATTTTATTTTTCTACATAATTATGTTTTTCTACATGACAAGTATGCTCGTCGTTAGATAACAAAATGCCCTCTTTTCGGTGCCGAGTATACTCGACGCAAACAGTTGACAGTTCGACAGTAGTAGTCGTTCGTTAACACATTGTTGACCGGTCACTAGTTAACTCGTGTTTTCGTGCCCAAACGTTCTTGGGACAATGTCATACCAAAAAAGAATATAAAAACTTATGTAAAAGATATGTTGAAAGTTTCATTTTCATGGATTATGTATAAATAAAGTTCATTGAAGTTTCTTTAGATTGTTTTGCTTCCACATTTAATTACGAAATAATAGCTGGTGACACGAGATGGCTTCCGCGTAAAATGGCCGGCGAACAATGCGTCAAAGTGGAGGACCCTGATGATAATTATAAATGCAGAATAGAAAAGTCCGCTCTGTCCGATTACTTAATGAATACCACTCCAAAATTCCTCTATGAACGACTGTTATGTTTACTTTGGAGCGTACCGCTCCCCGCCGGCTTTGCCGGTACGTTGCCCCAATTCTCAGAAGGGTGGTCACACCCTCCTCCTTGCGTCATAAACGGGCCTAGGTCGCTGGTGACAACGACCTTACCACGCGGCGCCTGTACATGTTTTGTTTTTCGACCATTTGAACGCCGAACACACGTTTCGCGATGCCAGCGAGAATCTCCTTTTTAGGAGACTTGTAAACATAACAGTTCCTCTGTCTCTCCCCGCACAGCCTTGTACAATCATCATTCATACAAGACCATATAACGCATTACTTATAATTAAAGCCAACATAAACGATATTCTAAACCGCAAAAAACACACCAAACGTTGTTGTTACCGCAATAACATTATAATATATAATGTATAATATATAATAACATTATAATATATCTTAAAATAATAAAGAAACATTACAATAAACATTTTACGAGGGGAGAACCCTAAATGCGTTTACGGACGCCGAACGCATACGAAACTAAAAAAAGACGCTATTTCGTCCGTATTTTGACGCGTAATTTTCTGTCATTCGCAGTGCCGTGAACCTTCCGAAAAATGCCGCAGCCGGCCCACGAGACGAGGAACATCCTCACCACGTACTTCATCCTGATCCTTTTGCTGATCTCTCTCTGGCTATTGTACGCGGGGCTGTTTTAACTTCAGAGTACATTCCTTGCAATGGTACGTTCGAGGCTCCGGCGACTCTCTCCTTCTTTTGGCAGCTTCCTCGGCGTCGCGACGCGTCGTTTCTTATTCCGACGCTCCACGTTGAAATCCCCGTGACAAAACACGCGCGTCCACGTGCACCACCACGTCAACCGTCCACCGCCGTCGGAAAACGTAATTATTCTTGTTTGGTTTTAGGAGTGAAGAGACACGAGAGGAGCTAGCGAACGTACGGACGTCCTCGGGACACACCTTAGCCGGCTCTTCCTCCTCATGTTTGAATCTGTTCGCGTTGATTCCACAATTTTCTATTAAAGAGTCTGCGAAATGAACGAAACTGGTGTACTCCGTACAAACATCCGCGCTCTCGGCTATTTTTCAACTTGGTCGCATGATCGCGAAGCTTATTTGCTTTCTACCTGTCCATCGTTTTGCGAATCGGACGGAGTTCGGTGTGTTTCCTGTGCGGACAATGACAATGCTTTTTATAGTGTTCTATAGTGTGTGTTCTTTTTTTTTTTAGAAAGATTTGGCTTTTGAGAAGATCTTATACCACTGGTAAAAAATTTGTCGATTTTCCTTGACAGGCTAGAAAAACAATTAATTTTAGCATTTTTTAGCTACTGGAATTCCTAATTTAACTTTTGTGGACTAACAATTTAGCGAAAGCCGGTTAGTAGGCTTTTTACCTATTTTTAGCATATTTAACACGTTCACTGTCGAACAGCCATCCTAAAAAATCCTACAAGATTGAAGTAATTTAGTCACTTAAATAAAAATTGTAGAGTTAAAGCATTTTATGCATTTATGATAAAAATGGGAAAACAGTAAAGACATTTGAAGAATGTAGAAACACTTTTGCATTATTCTCAACCCCTTAAAATTATTAAAAAGAGAACTAAACGTCCACGTGGATCTTATACACCACAAACAATTTTTATTTTGCAAGAAAATCCGGAGTCTACTTCCTGAAATTCAGTACATCAACTTTGCAGTACAAGCGACAAAATTAATTTTTAAAGATGGCCGAAGAAATGTGTCATCCACATGTGACCGACGCGGCAGTGAAACTGTTAAAAGAAGCTTAATAATATTTTTCCAAATAACAATCTTAAGAGGAGGTATATTGCTAAGGCTAGCCAGCGGATTTTATGCAGTTACGACAAAAACAAATGGGTGTAATTTAAAACAGTGAAAACATTAGATTCACTTAAAAATACTGTTATATTATTTCTAACCAATTAAATATAGAAGGATAAATTTCTATGTCACTCGAGTTGCAGTTCAGGTAGAAATTTTTTATTCCGCATGAAGCCGTCCGCTGTCTAGCCATCAGCATCGGAGAGTTTATAAAAAAATTCTTGATTGTCAATCCATGATTTTCAAAGTCACCGCTGGTAAGTAGAGCGTCGATACAATTTCACCTGTGTCGATTAACCCACTTTTAATTTTGCCAATCTACCAAGTGAATCACCGAGTTTCGCCAGCGTGCGCAGAAAAACCGAGGCCGAGTGAACGTGTAAGATCATCAAAAATAATAGAAGCTACAGGACGACGAATCGACGTCGGAAGATGAAAGGACGCCGCTCGTTTTTCATAAATACGCGGAGTCGCGTTCCAACCATCTGGCGTGGACGTTTTCTCGCAGAAGTAACGGGCACGGCCGTCAAGCTGTCATAAACGCGGTAAAAAACCGCTTCTCGCGGTCACGAATTAAGGTCTGGAGTTAAAAAGGCGAATGGAGGTGTCTCGCGAGGACGCGAGGCGTCGCGACGTGACGGGCCGATTGTGTCAGGAGCGTGTGTGGGCGTCCCGTCGAAAATAGACGGTGCTCCTCCAGCTCTTTTGATCGGTGGTCTGCAACATTCGGCGTACACGGAGAACTAAATCGGTGTTTTCGATAGCAGCCCCGAAAATAGACGTTATGAGGACCGCGGCTCTATCTCGCTATCGTCCGGCCGCTGCACGCCGAGTAAAAACCAACAGATTCGCCGTTACGCAATCCACTAGTAGCTGGTACACACCAGGGATCGGATTACCGATTTATTTGATACTTCGAATGCCCCGAATATCTGCCCGCTTAAAAATAAACTGCGACAAAGTGCTACACTCGTTCTCCATTTTCCTGTGAGAAACGGCGCCGCCGCATAGTGTCGTAAATGGCCATTTTAGGTGGAAAAAAGTCATGTCAGAAAATAGATATTACATTCATATACTCTTCTTTCGGAATGTTTACTCAGTCTAATTATACCCGTAATAATTCATTTAATAGCGACGCAAGTATCGAAATCAATACGTGAAAACTCCGAACCGTAATACGGCGAAATCGTATGTTTATATTTGTTCTAAAGAAAATTATGTCAGAGCAATAAATATGAATCTTTAAGCTTCGGTGCACGATATTCTATATTGACATAAGTAAATATTTACATTAATGTTCAGAAAGTCCGTTAGTAAAGTCCTTTACAATTATTTTTAGAGATTTTTTAAGTACCAGTTTTCTATGCCGGTTAGCTGACTTTAATAGAGCAGAACTAGAAAGTCTCAAAAAATCCAATCTTGAAATTTTTATTGCATTAAGTTCAAACTATGTAGAAGGGATTCTAATAAAAAATCAGCTGCAAACATTTGCTAACCTGCCTGTCACAAGTTTTTAAAATCTTTGTAACACCGTACGATGGACCGAATGGGCGCTCCACAAATGATGGTAACACACCTAGACGTTTCTTAAAAAACATTACAAAAACTTCGAAAATAACAGGCATTAATAAGCAACTGCTTGAATAATTTTTTTATATTTTATCTGCTCTTTCTTCAGATCACAACATTAATTTTCTAAATTTCGAGAAATTTGTCCGCGAAACAAAAGATTTGTATTTAAATTTATATTCTTGGTTTTATATGCCTGTTACAGTGCAAAAATTATTATTTTATAGTGTAGAAATAAGTAAATCATGCCCATTGCCAATTGGCATGATGTCTGAAGAGGCTCAAGAAGCTCGCAACAAAGACATAAGAAGGTTTAGGATTGGCCACCCAAGAAAGAATTCGCGTGTATCTACGAACTACGACTTAATAGCAATGCTGTTAATTACTTCTGATCCCATCATAAATTATTATAGGGTGATACCGCAAAAAAATATACATTCGCTACCGAAAGGCGTATTAGATCTACTTTTAACAAGAATTTCCGTCTAATCTCATAAGTAACTTAGTTGATAGCGACAGCGATATTAGCGAAGAATTATTATTTATATTGTTATATTTAGATATTATTGCTATTATTATATTTGTTTCAATAACTTACATAATATTTTTCAATATAAATATTATTTTTAAAAGGTTCTATATATGTTGAATCTCATTTCACGACCTAACAGAAAATTTCAATCGGTTTGAAGAAGCATGAAACGATTTATGATTTTTTCCACCTAGAATGGCCAGTGGCTACACTGTGCGTCGATCGGCCAGCCGAGAATCGAACACCGAGTTACGAGGCACCATTGCGCCATCCTGAGCGGCGAGGAACAACGTCCATTTCCGGTCTCGACGCGATCGGAAGAAACGCATGCTGCGCCTAGTTAGCGATGAATAAATAAACCTGTTTCTCGACACGGAGGGATTCTATTTATCCGGGCCGTTCAGGGGACCATACCTCTACTATCCGAAACTCCGATATCTGAAGATTTTGGTATCAAGTCTTGTAAGAATTATTATCAATTAAAATCCATAGTAAAAATTATCAGTATCAATAACAGGCGAGCTGCGATTGTGTTTACGGATTTTATGAGCTCGGATAAACGACATACAGCGAGCAGATAGTTTGCATAATAGGAGCTCAGCAACGAGTATGCGACGTAAATTGAGCATTCTGATGGCGACGGTTCTGATAAATGAGTCGGTCTCGCTGCATTCATAGTTCTTGGATCTAGTCAAAGGGTTCCTCGTCAGCGGGTGACGGGGAAGGTCGTCGATGCGTCGGACTTCAAAGCGGAAACACGGGATCAGTAAATATTTTTACGGGCGCGAACGCCTCCGCGGCGTTCCAGTAATCGCTCGAAATAGACCTAATTGCTCCAGATTCTTGCCTGGCCGCGTACACCGGCCGGCGTTACACAATAGATTGTCCGAACTCGCGTAACGGGTCGATCCGATTCGATCGGCTCGCGAAAACGGAACAGCCGTCATTGAAATGGCGGCGAGGGAAGGGAAAGGCGACGTTTAGTGTGTCCGTGGGAGAAACTCGTTTCTATCGATTTCCTGTCGATCAATAAATATTCCGTCTGGTGTCCTCGTAGTCCTCGTAGTCCCAGTAGCTCCTCCGTTTCCGTTTCTTCGCGGTCGAGCCGTTCTTCCGACGCCGATAGACAGCGTGGCAGAACAGCTTGACGAAGTAGAGGATCTCCACGACGCTGAGAAAACTGCAGCCGAGGAACAGGCTGAATATCCCGCCTATCGACGCTGGAACCGACGACCATAAGTAACCACAACCGGATAGAAAGACGGCTTCGAAAGTTCCTTACCCAACAGGTAAACCTCGTCGGCCGCTGACACGGTCTCCATCGTCATGAAAACTTGCGCGTGCATGAACACCCGCAAAATGGCGTCGTCGCTCGTCACGTTTTTGCTGGAACAGACGTACTTGCTAGATGTTCTAATCGCGTTATTGTTCGCTGAAATTCGATTCGCGGCGGTCGTTGAATTTGTAGAACATGATACAATAAAAAAAATCTTTCAATGTCGGATTGTCATTTCTGCAAAACCCTCAGTATAGAATTTACCCAGGATTTACCTGGCTAGACCCGTGTTTTGGACATATATCGAGTAAACGCTGTACATATTATATATGCATAAAAGTAAATTTTTCAAAATCTGTCTGCTGCTTGAAATTGCACCTACCAATTTTTCTCATAAATGCATAAAATCCACAGTCTAATGATTTTGAAACATCAATACATCACACGAAAATGATAGAAATTCGGTGTAGCTAGACTGCCGTTTAAAAATTAATTGTCTCAATGTAAAATCGTCGACTTATGCAATTGGTTCCAACATTTTGATCACCTAAGGTCAAGTTCAAGGTCAAGTTGAAAGAGTCCTCAAAATTGTAATGTTTGCTGTCGACTCACTAGCTAGTCGCGGTCTGCGGGTACATGAGATCGACCGTGTTGGGAAAGCCATTGTAGATGACCTGCTCGCAGGGTATCTTACAGATGCAGGTCAAATTCGGCGTCCGAATGTCCCTGATGATGCTTATCTCCTTGGTGTTCTTTTGGATGCAGATCAAGCCTTCGAGCTCGCACGACTGAAATTCATTCCGCTGTTGTACGCGGTCCGGAAGTTATCCCGGGGAAGAAATATAGTGATTTCTCTATATACGTCGCCGGGATATGGAGGATAAATGTCGCGAAATTATCCCCACTACCCCGCGAGGTGCCTCGGACGCCGAGGAGTGTGAACATAACACAGCCCGGGTCCTGGACGATACATGACGCTGGCAAGACCAGTGTTGTTGACATATATCGAGAATTCACTGTGTACAGCGAGCATTTACGGAGATGTTATAGTGTTTGGTCAAGTGTTCGTAAATGAACGGTAGGCATCCGCAAATTCTGATCATCGCCTTCACTCTGCAGTTCGCGTAGCAGTTTGAGTACGTGTAGACGGGAAAGTATTCGAGAGCCTCGCTGTTCTTGACGCAAATTGGGGCGACTTTGCCTTCCCTGTCGCGATGGTACAGGTTTCCCGGTGCCATGCTTATGATCGGACTCACTCTGATCTAGGCAGAACATTTTATTGGGTTGTTGGGAAAGTTCGCGGGAAAATACGCAATTTCTAAACCACAAGGTTAATACTATTTTTATCCTATTTTTACCAAGAGCAAAAATGATTTTTCTCCCTTGTCTTAATTTCATTAAAATTATAAAAATGGAAATTTGTATAAAGATTAGTTTACTAATTACCGAGTGATCCGATTATTACCTGCAACTCGTTGTTCTTCTGGAGAATGTACGAGTTGGTGTTGAGTCCTGGGAAATCGAGGCTGTGATGGATCAGCACCTGTTCAAGGGATCGAAGAAGGTGTCCCATCAATTTTTACATTTCTTCGAGATAATTATAATTATTAAAACATTATTTCCTCGTACCGCTACGCCGTCGCTGTTCGAGATCGACATAGAGGATCCAGACGATTCGTATGTATCGTTATCGCTTTTAAGTATCCGCTTGTTTATCAAAAGCTTCAGACCGCTTCTGCGTCCATAGTCGACGGATCGAATGGGTTTCGGAGTTGGCTGGTTTCTGAACGTTCACAAAGAGAATGATTTGTTTGTGAAACATGCAAAACTGAAGGAAGAAGCGTTCAAAAATTGATCACTCGAAACAACCGGTCAGAGGTACGACTGTCTCAGAGATACTTGCTTGTCACGGCCCACAAACTCTTCAAGAAGATAGTTAAAGGAGCAACAGAGTCCGTAAGAACTGTGAGAGAGCACTATCGCTTTCCCGCAATCGATTTTCTCGCTGCTCCACCAGCACGACTCGAGAATGTCCTCGCAAGGCTCCAGGATTTTCAAGAAGTCCGCGAGGGTCCAATGATTCGCCTTCAACAGTTCAGCCAGCTCATTCTCATCGTAACTTTGCATCGCGTACGGAAACGTAATAAGGTGACCGTATCTGTATTGAGCACAATCATGAAGACCACAATTTTGAGCTTCAACTTCGAGTCGTAATTGGCGATACAGCGAGTTCTCGATATATGTCAGCAACACGGGTTTTGCCAGCGACGTGTATCGTGCAGGACACATACCCGAGCCGTGTTACGTTTACATTCGTCAGCGTCCAAGGTAGTGGGGATAACTCCGCGACGTTTATCATCCATGCCTGGGCGACATATATAGAGAAATCACTGTACTTTTAACCCATTTGCATTATAAGGAAATATGAAAAGAAGGCCGCAAACAAACACTTTCTTCAACTTCACATATGGCATTTGATTAAAAAGAATTTTAGTCGTCAGTAGATTGTGGATCTTTATGCAGAATACAAATTGTCTACATCAATTGCAAATTCTTCTCCTTTTTTATAATAATCTTAATAATGTGAAAATAACATTTTGATATTAATTCATTTCTCCCGTAAATGCATAAAATCCGCAGTCTAGCTATCAATTTTCTTAACACGTTGACCGCCATGTTGGTCATACACGACAAACGCAGTTCTTCGTCCCTTTTTAAGAAATAGTGCTCATCTATTTGCGTAAATATAATTTCACCAGGATTTATAATATCCGACGAGGTTTTAAAAACGCTGTGACGAATTCGAACTTTCCAGTCCCACAGACTAAATTACTTTTATTTACTTCCTGAGATGTTTCGGGACGCGGGTTTGGCAGTGAGCGTGTTAGTCTTGGCAGCGAACGTTCCTGCACACCCTGTACATACTTCAGAAGATTCAGCACAGCCTTGGTGGACATGTTCGCGGGTATGTTGATCCCGTCGAGGATCCTCTGCTGTCTTTCCTGAGGGATCGGCGAGAACGGGCACAGCGTGACCGCCGGAAACGGCGCCTTGAATATCGGGTTATTGAACGCTTTTATGAACGTGTTGGTCGGGTTCTCGTTGTAACGGTTCAAAAACTGTATCACCATGACGGTAGAACCTGAAACGAACGCGTTCGCTTAATCGTTTTCCCCGGTGAATCGTCGACTGGGGACTGATCGTCACGTACACGCGAATCCGAGGAGCATGGTGAATGTCCACAGGCTTTTCCCGAAAACCCCGACCTTAACGTCCGTTTTCCCGAAGTATTGCAGACCGTGGATGGAGGTGCTCTCCAGAAAATCGTTCAGGATGTCCCTGTTCGTGGGCACTTTCTCCTGGTTCTTCGACGAATCGGTTTTGTTCGCGGGTTCGACGTCGATGACGTTGACCGCCGCACCGATTCGTTGTTTAAAATCGCCCTTGAAATGGACGACCCGATGATTTTTGCTGGAGAATTTTTTCGGCATCTTTGGAGACCACCGGTCAGTATCCGGTTCCGGTCGATGTTCGTGGCGATCAGACGTTCCGAGGTAAAAATCGCGAGTCGACTGATGACTTCCGTCGACGCAGAAAGCTGCGTTTCGCGGGAACTCGACGGCGTCGCGTGTCCGGTTTCGGTATCAATAATTCACGGGGCTCTTTGCGAATTAATCACAGAGTGACCTCGCACGTCTGCACGGTCATATCTGATCCTCGATCGGCTTTGCACGCAGGAAGGGACATCGATTTTCCGTCGCGCATCGCCATTCAGCGCCGGCGTTACGGAACGTCAGGCTTGAATTGGAAAAAAGTGCACGGTTTAATTATTAACAATCTGTATCACATGTACACGTTTGTAACAATACTAGACACACGCGTGTCTTACAAAATTATATGTATATGTATATATATATAGATCTGTTAACACTCTTTGTCGCTTAGGCATTAGAAAGAAACATACGTATCAAACGTCTCCATCGAGATAAAACCCTGTTCTGTCCTTCGGTCCGTCACGCTCCTGCTTTCAATTTTTTATTTACAGTGTGCCTCGTCTCGACAATTCGAAAGAAAAACAACGGAGACGCCTACGCTGCGCACCGCGTACAAATAAATAACGCAGAACGAAATAGAAAAAAGGACTATGTACAAAGTATAGAACGTAGAACTGACGCGCGCGACCGCCATTTTGTACAGACGCCGTTGACGCGATCTCGACACGCTCCTGTGTCCGATTCACAGTGTTTTCAAGAGAACATTCGTGTTCGAAAAAAAATATTTAAAACGATTCATCAGAAGTCTTGAAACAGTGCTAGTTGCTCCGGCGGCAATGGAGGCTGCGATCGCCAATCGGTTTCCGGGTAGTCGTCGAAACAGCTCGCATCGCCTGGAGCCTTGATTCGGGGTCTTATTGGGGGGTTTAGGGCCCTCTGAGTTACCTGTTAACATTGAAAAATACAAGTTAGAATATTCTACTTCACTGGAAATGAAATAGAATTCTAAACATTCTGCTAGTAGTCTCTAGGTTCGCGTTTGTGGACGTCCTCCATTTTGTAGATGTTAGAAGGTATTTCCATGTAACATCAGCTTTCTAACTCGAGTAGTCGTAATAACATTAATACAGTTAATTTATGTCATTATATATTAATTCAGCTAATTGAACATTCCATGATATTCAACCAAATTGATTTCATTTAACATTGTTAATACAGCGAATATTTAGTCACGTACAGTAGTTTGTTTCTCTCTATTAAATCAAGTTGTATAAATCATGTTCTTAGAAATTTTTTATTTATACAGCTTTCTAGCACATTACCAGCTCGAGTAAATAAGAGTTGAATATCTTATTTAGTAAATTAAATATGTACAGTCAAACCTGTTTTTGTGCGATACTCTTCTATGCGATTTCTTTTGTGCGATTTTTTTTTATACGGTATATGAATTATAACACCCTTGTAATGTTGTCATCACAAGAAGATGCGCGTTTTGAACTACTACTTATTTATTTTGTTTGCAAAGCACTTTCTCGCTATTTCATAAATCTTTGACATATTTTCTAAGTGAGACTATTTCTATGCGGTCCCTCTCCGCCGCGTCAAAAAATTTTCTTTAATATGTTGTGAAAAATTATTGGTTATAGCTATTTTGGAAGTTTCCGAATATTTTTTTTGTGCGGTTTCTTTTATGCGGTCCTTGTCTACCGCACAAAAACAGGTTTGACTGTAGACTAAAGAGAAACAAAAAAGATATGGAGTAGCTTCTAAAATCGTGGGCAAACGGAAGTGGAAATGATTTGTCCACACAAATCTGATAAATTACCAATGGCCACTCGACCAGCTTGAACCACCGGTGTCTCTTCACGTCATCAGCTCCTTGCCTCATGTTCCCCAACCTCTTGGTCCTGTCTGCGACCAGGAGCTTCTTGATGAGGTCCTTGGCAATGGGGTCCATGTGTTTCGGCCATTCTATCCTGCCGCTCAGTATTTTCTCATAGATGCCGAAGGGATTGTCATCGAAAAATGGCGGAAATCCAGCCAGCATCTCGTAGATGAGGACACCCAGGGCCCACCAATCCACAGCCTTGTTGTGCCCTTTGCTCTGAATGATCTCCGGCGCCAAATACTCGGGCGTTCCGCACAGGGTCCACGTTCTGTGAACAGGACGACGCTTTAAAATAATTACCTTTTTCGCTACACCCTGTTTTCTCGATATATGTCAACGATACGGGTTGCGCCAGCGATATATATATATATATCGTCCAGGAAATACTACTCTTTGATCCACGCCGAACATGGAAAAAGATAACGAAGCTCTGAAGGCCTCGGTCGCCGAGGAGAGTAAACACACCTGTCTTATACGATGCATGTAAATTCGACCTTTCCTATATAAATAACATTGGAATTATATCGTATTTGGTGTAATTTTTATTACAAAATTGCCACGAATATATTGGCGAAAGTCCTACAAAAAAATAATGAAAAATAAAAAAATTTTGTTATTGGATTAGTAGTGGTTCCCTCGGCGTCCGAGGCCACTCGAGCTTCGTGGTCCCTCAGGGGGTATTGCCCGTGGTAGCAGGGATAGTTTTGCGATTATTATCTGCATGGCGTTCGCGACATATACCGAGAAAAGACTGTAATTACACGTGAAACGCCGCCTGTCGTGCAGCGAGTAACGAATAAAATTATTATACGTCCGGACGCGACATTTCGAAACGATACGATCGGGCATACGTTTGCGACCTGTGTCAAGTACCAACGGCGTACTTATCGGTACAGTGTACATTCCGTTTCGAATGTCAAGGTGAACGGTAACGGAGCAAAGAAAAAATATCAGCCTGTTCACGTTGATCCTGTTATCGCTTTATCGCGTGCGTAGTTCGTGTCGCGATAATGCGAACAATGGCAATTTCTCCGCGGTGCGGCGAGAACCGGCAGATAACGGCGTCGCCTATAACAGCCCAGACTCCGTAGATTCGCGATAAGGTAGGATAACCACGTTACCGACAAAAATTGTTGAAAAATAGTTTCACGTGCCTCAACTTTTCGTCTTTACATGAAAATATTTTTCGCTGGGAAAGGGCTCGTTCGAAAAAGGATGGTTCAATCTAGCGCAAAAATTGACGATGTGCATGCTGTGGAATCCAATAATTTTTCTGCCATTGGATGAGTTTTCTGGATGATATCGAGAGCAGCGCGCACTAAAAGATATCTCTGCCTACAAATTGAGTTATATTTTGTCGCGATTCTCTGCGAAACAAAGCCAAAAACTTGAAGCACGTTTCTGGCGTCGGAATTCATAATATCGATAATACAGAGCAAAAGATTTTACAGTTTGGTCACAGATTTGGGACGCGTCGGATGATCTTAAGTCAGTGGCTGAAGGCTGTGAATGGAAATTATTAATTAAAAGGTCACATGACTATCCCGGGCCATTAAGTCGACGACGGTGTTCCCGAGAGAACGCGTGGTCCGTTGTACCTGTCGGTGAGCTTCTTCGAGAATCCGAAGTCTGTGATTTTTAGGTGGCCTTGGCTGTCGAGGAGGAGGTTCTCGGGCTTCAGGTCCCGGTAAACGATGTGTTTGCTGTGAAGGTATTCCAACGCGCACACGATCTCCGCTGCGTAGAAACAGCTGGTGGGCCCAGAAAATCGGCCGGCTGCCCTCAGGTAGGAGAAAAGCTCGCCTCCGGCCACGAATTCCAGCAGCATGTACACTCTCGCTTCGTCCCTTCCGCTCCACAACCTGAAAAGGATCGAACGCTCGCTACAATCGTCCAACGATTTTTCCGGACAATTTTTCCCGCAGATAAAATCTCGGCCCGAGTCGATTTATTCTCGAAGAACCTCGAAGGAAACCTCGACAGTTTCTCTGCGACCCAACCGGCCGCTAATTGGAGGGTAAATGACGCAAATCGTTCGCAGCAGATCGGTACGGAATCACTCTCGTCGTTTTTTGTTACGCTTTCTTTTCCACAATTTCTTCGGTTCGACCGAGAAACCCGGCACTTTCTTAATTAGGCGTGCGTAGAGTCGATACGTTCGTTTCCTCTCTCGGTGTACGCGGAGCGAAATCCCGACGATTTATTGCCGATGAATATAATTTTCTGAATCAAGGTTTATCGAATCTCGAGTCCGGAGAAAGGAGGATGCTAACACGTACATGTTCACGATGAAGGGATGATTCACTTCTTTGAGGACCGTGATCTCGTTGCGCACGTGCTCCACTTGCTTCAGCCTGATCACATCCACCATCGAGAGGATCTTCAAGGCCAATGGCGTCCCTTGGTGCCTGCAGAGCACCACTCTGCCGAACGTACCGGTCCCTGAAAAGGTATCACGTCGTTAATATTATTATCCCAATGAGAACATTTTTGGATGTACTAGTTTTTCATCATACTGTACTGTAGATTGAATTTGTTAATAGTTGCTTGATTCTTATGGGGACAATTTCATTACAGCCATGGTCTGATTCATTTTCTTTCATATATTTTGGAACCTACGTATTTGGGGGTAATATTGATTTTCTTGCTGCGCCTAATAATTTGCATTAGCTCTCTGAATATTCTACCGGATTAGAACAACGTATTTAAATAAATGGGAATTGTATTTATCACAGTATTAAGTGTTTCGACCTTTTCGAAGCTCATAAATTTTAATCAGATGGATCTAGATCCTACTTTGCCACTCGAGGCAACATTATTAATTGGTGTGCTAGCTTATACGCTAGCAAACACCTAGACATGATTAACATTATGCATGATAAATGGCATGATACTGCTATTTATGCAGCTGCATTTTCCTGTTTGCTACTATTATCATTTTGATCACAGATTGTTGAATTTATTGAGCGTAGAAGTCAAGGAATCATTTTGCAAATCGCATAATAAAAACCTTTTTTGAACGTTCCGAACTTAGTAAATGTGAATTTATTAAATCAAATATTTGAAGATATTTAACGAAATTGAATCAGCATTGTCGAATTGAATTAGCAGGATTCACAGTAAACTCTCTCCTATAATTTCGATTTGATCAGCTTCTCTTATGAATTTTGACTGATTTCTTTTTAAATTTCTCACCGATCCTGTTTCCTTAACCCCTTGTCCTACCAGCTAACTCCCGATTCCTCGGGCCACAATAAACAAGGTCGGTTGGTCACGCGTCGAACTTGCGCAAATTGTATGCGTCGTATGATATGTATATTTCGGCGCAACGAAAGTAAGAAAATATCGAGAAACATGGGTCCGACTCGTTTTGTTTACGTTTGGTCGGAACGAGGTACTACGAGCCAGGTTCGTGTTGTTTACGTTTGCTCCGAACGAGCTACCTCGGGCCAGGCTCGTGCTTACTGTTTTTCGCCTAAAGGGGTTAAACTTTGCAACTAATTGTAACACGTAGGTATGAGAAACATGTGTATCAGGATGTCTCTCGTTAAACGTAGCAGCAGTTCGACGAGCACGCTCTTCAGTTCCGCAAATAAAAATGATTTCTACTCATTCTTCTAAAGAATACACCGTTTTATACAATTAATTGTACTACGATATAGTATCTCTTATTACGATGATTCACAATTGACTAATTGGAGAATCTTATATTGAAAGACTGACAACATAAACAAGAGATCAATAGAGGACAATTTTGTTTTCAAATGGTACGTGCTAGTACAACCGGAAAACGTCAATGATTTACGTCAAAGACTTTTACACAATAATATGCTTCACTCTTGTTACGCACAATAAGATCCCATAATAAAAAATATAGGTTTCCATTTAAAAGAACAAAGTTGAGCTTCAAGTGACCTTGAAAACGCCACTCAAATAAAAAATTGATTCTTTCATACTTTTCGAGATATTCGGCTGGAAAGTTTTCAAATGAACACCCTGTCAGTGCTATAACAATGCTATATTGTCAGTGCTCGGCAAGCCGAGCGTTAACACATTGTTAACCGGCAATTCTACGCAGAAGCTATCTCACCTCACCATCTATTATTTCGTAATTGAATGTGGCAATAAAACAATCTGAATGAACTTCCATAAACATTATTTACACATAATGGGGTAAAATGAAACTTCGGACATATCTTTTATATAACTTTTTGCATTCTGTTTTGGTATGATATTGTCCTAACAACGTTTGGGCATGAGAACACGAGTTGACTCGTGACCAGTCAACAATGTGTGAACAAAGTGTCGGAGCGTTTCCATGTTTTTCTGAAACGGGGGCGCGCGACATTAAAGAAACAGAGTGTATCGGGTAGTTAATTTAATCGAGAGCGAACCGATTATACCGGCTCGTACCGAAGACTTCCGATCACGCAATGATCGGCGTCTGGTTCGGAGTCAAGTGCAAATTGTTCCGGCGTGACGCGTCCCGAGGAAAGGGGTTTCACGCGTGTCGCAGATCGCTCGGCGCGATCGTTAATTACCGCCGCTCTCTCTAGCCGGCGTGCAATCTGCCCGGTCTGTTTAATGCACTTTTCCCACGAAATGCAGGTGACTCCGAGGGGCCCCCGGTCTCTGCTCGACGTACCGCGACCAATTAAGAGAGGGGAGGTGGTCCCGCTCATAGTTCGCATTCGGTGTCGCTCCGCGTCGCCCGAATTAACCGGCAAATTGGCCCTGGTTGCGACGCGTTTTATCAGGGACGTGACATCGCGTCCTCCTCCTCCTCCGTATCACTCTCCGCGCGCACACACACTCGCGCTCGCGCGCAAACAGGCAGAAATTGGCAACGGCCGAATCGGGAGGGAAATCGCGCGAGCGAGCGAGCGTGGCCAACGCCGCTCGACGCATCCCAGACGATCGGGGAACAGGTGTCAATGATAAAACCGACGGAGGAGCCGTTTCCGGGCTGAAATTGTTTTCAAACCGTTCCGCTGGCCGGCCGAAATTTGCGTAATTGCTGAAACTGACTTCGTTTACGAGCCCCTTAAGGTCCCAGACGTCGTCGATCTTCGCGCCGCGTTTGCGTCTGGAAGCCACGATTTCTCCCCGTGTTAACGGTACCATTATCGTTAAACTGTCACGACGCGACCATTCTTTCGAAACCCCGCAGGAAGCGGCTCGTAATTTCACGAAATCCTCGGACAACTTCTTAATTGGCCGTAATTGGCCGATCATTGTCAGCCGCCGCGGCCGCTGTTTCTGACGGACTGTTTCGCCCCGATTGACTCACAAAAAACAAATCTTTCCCCTCGATTTTAATCGTTCGCTTGGGGAAACGAGAAACAAGGCCTCTGTTATGAGAAATACAGTGAATTCTCGTTACATGTCAACAACAAGGGGCTGGTCAGCGTCGTATATCGTCCAGGAGGCCTCTCGAGATTCGTGGCCCCTCACGGAGTATAACCCGCGGTAGTGGGGATAATTGCGCGACATTCATCGTGCAAGTCTTGGCGACATATATGTAAAAATCACTGTACAGTGAATTCCCGTTATAAGTAAGTCCGCGGTTGAAAATCATTTTCTCTTTCATGAGAAAGACATTTTCTCAGGATACAGATTTATGAGATAGAGATGGATAGTGACATTTACATTGTAATATATTTACACGATTTCATTTTTACATGGTTTTCCATGGTTGTACATGGTTCGCTTGGTGACATTGGCGCTTATATTTCTAGTCATTCTTTAATTCCATCCTATTCTGAATTCCATTCTATTCTGAAGCGACCGTCTTACCAGCGTGTATAAAGTTTAATAGTCTACGGAAGTGACGACAGTAGTTAGATTTTTTCTATGTGTAAAATGAATTACACACACATACCTTTATATTTTTGTCGTTTTATGAATAGACCGTTATTTTTATGTTTCTTAAGACATATTTAGTGTTATTTTACGTTGAAATAAACGACTGAAATATGCGCATTTTAGTTTGTTTTCGATTTACACGGTTTTATGTGCAGAAGTCTACGATTTCGATTTACAGGGTATTCTAAGGAACCTATAAATGTCTCTCGCCAGAACCGCGCAGCTGACTTTTAGCGAGAGTTCACTGTATCGACACCTGGCTCGTTCGGATAATTCGAGCGAGCCCGTTCATTCGTCCCTTCGTTGAGGTGCCTTTGCTCGAATTTCGCACAAACGCCAGCCGCTTCCTGCTCGATCGTTCGGCTTTTTCTCCACGGTTGGACACGCGAGAGGATTTTGGTGGGCATCCAAGACTTGTTTTACGTCTCGAAGAAGCTGGGCACATCTGTCCTGATCGATCCCCGCCGTCGTGCCTGTTTCACGAATGGATCGGATCTAAGCGGGCTCGGAGTCAACGGAGCGATAAAGGACCAACGTTCACCGGCGAAGATTTATTTCGCCATCGCGATCTCAAGATCGCCGATTATTCGCGGATTAACGGGAGAGCTCGCTCGCGTGTGTCCGGAGCTCAGGAAAACGGGACGCTCCCCAAAAACATCGTGGAAACGCGTTAATAATTTTGTGTATCAGTGCTCTCTGGCACCTCGTTTTTCTTTCTCTCGCGTTTTCTTCAACGGATCGATTTCGCAGCGTGTCGCGGCGTCTACGTTTGCGCTCCCATCATTGGTGCCGGACGTATAAATAATTATTTCGCAAGACGCTTCGGAATGTTTGAAAAACCACCAGCGGAACACCTGCAGTTTACTGATCGAGAGTCTCGTGTAACTCTGACTTAACGAGCAGTTAAATATACACTCGGTGGCCTCTCACTCTCCAGTGGCCCACTTCCCCGCTTCGAGGGTAGTTCGCCTCTCGGCTCGTCTCTGACATTTTCCTCGAGCGAGAAGATTACGCCGTGGGAAACGTTCATTCCACCGAATTAACGTCTCTCTCCCGGGAACCAGCGAGCCCTCTTCCTTCTTTCACGAATTCGCGACGCTTTCGTCCGCTCGTGCCCGTCTGACCCGTTTTATTTTCCGTAATTGCGGGCGTCGAGTTCATCATCTTGGTTCGCCAAGACTCCGTAGATTCGCGATAAGGTAGAATGATCGCGTTACCGACAAAAATAGGTGAAAAATCGTTTTAAGTTTTACGAGAATGATCTCACGTTTCTGATGCTACCACTTTTCCACAACAATCCCACTATCGCCTGGAAAAGCTGAAATCGACCGCGTTCGTTGCGCCACGCTTAGCAATTGTAGACTCGAAGTCACAAATTTTGACCAACAGCAATTGCAACTAGACAGTGTATTTGTCATGAATGTTCTTCATGGCTCATGTTTACATTCTTGTCTGTATTCATTATTTTTTAAAACACATCATGTTTAAAACCTTCTTAAAAACAAGTTAATGTACGTGGTCCTTAACTAGACTTTCTGGTGTTAGAACCGTTTGGAATTGCACTAATTCTTTCGATAGGAATGACCGCCATTTTCAACGCTCGGTGGGTTTGGCGTTAGTGTAACAGTCTTCAGAGCAATGCGCGATCGTGGCAAGGGGTCATTTTAATTTTAGGAGATTAAATTAGTGTTGGAAAGTCCAAATTTGGATTTAAAGACATGCGCTATCGTGTTTAACCCTTAAATTGCGGGACCAGTGTCTTGAGACCCTTTTGACTCAGAGTTCGAAGCGCCCTATTAGGATTTCTATTGAAATTGTAATTTTCTACTATCCAGTTTAAATTATCAGCTGCTTATATTAAATGCAATAAGGGAATGGACGTTGATCTCAAAGAAGTAGGTGCAAAAATATATAAAACAACATTGATTCGTAAGGATTTTAATGATACCATATCAAAGGATATTTAAATTTTGTTTCTTCATACGAGATATATTTTTCCATGAATTTTATTAGATACAGCTACAATTATTATAGCAATGTTAGGGAAACTAATTAGGTGATCAGAAGAGCTAAGAATAATGATGTACCATTCGATTTTCTTCACGGATTCAATTGGATTCTAATAATTTCAAAACAATTTCTACTCCAATTACACTCGTACAGCTAGTTCCTTTCAGTCGAGTCTCTAATTAACTTTTCCTTCAAAATCATCGCGACCCATATACGCGTCGCTCGTCAATACGCCCATCCTCCGACGAGAAAGTCTTCGAAAAATCGAAATCCCGAGCGAAATTTAATCGACTGTTGTTTATAATGAATCTTACCACTCGCGGCTCGTCGATCAAACCGATCTCAACGGTAAAACGAATCGAGATAAGAAAAATAAATATTCTCCATGCTCCGACCGCCAGGCTATGACATAGCCTCAAAGCAAATATTAGATATACAAATTTATTCGAGATTATCGCAACTGATCTCACTGATTTTATTTTAATCCCTCTTCTTTTATTCTTATCATTTTATTTTACCCCTTCTCCTTTTATTCTTATCATTTTATTTTAATACCTCTTCTGTTATTCTTATAATTTTATTTTAATCCCTCTCCTTTTATTCTTATCATCTTATTTTAATTCCTATTCCTTTATTTTTATAATTTTATTTCAATCCCTACCCTTTTATCCCTTACCACAACTCTATTAGGCTTTGGAAGTACAAACCTCCAAATGAAGAAAAGTATTCACTACAAGACACTATAAGAACATAAAACACTCCTGCATTGTTTCTCTAATTGAATTAAAAGAATTTCTAGAGGTTAAAGAACTAATTTGCTCTAGTTTAAGGAGAAGCTGCTCTGATTTATGCAATATGTAACATTTGTCACTAAAAGTTTCAGAATGGTAATGCAGAACTTTTCGATAAAGAACATTCAAGAGTTCCGAAGCAGTTGAAAACGAGGAATTGTATGATCCAGAAGAAATTATTGACAAATGCAAAAGTAGCTTTCCAAACAACCGAGTGGCGCCCAACGAACAATTTCCAATGGCTTGCATAAATCGGCAATAGTAAGCAAGGAAGTCGTGTATTCGTTCAGCTGGAAAGTTTCCTTATGGCAGTTTACTCAAACCTAGCTTCCTCAGATCATCAGCTGTTTCGTTGCGTTCAAAAACTATTTGCTCGAGTTCGATCGTGCAAAGAAGCAAAAGAAAAAGTATTGAAAATTTCACTGAATCAAAATCACCACTTTTCTTTCAATTCATTAGTTGGCTCTATTAAAATGGAGTAAACATATAGAAAGTTACGTGGATTATCAACGCTCGAATCTATTCCGATTGTTTGCAAATATTGGGTCGTCCCACAGGCAATGCAGCTTTCCTTTCATATATTTAAAAGGACAAACTTTCAATTTGTAATTGTTAACTGCAAAGTTTAATCTTAAAAATCCCTCACGGGGCGCGGAATTACAATCAAGTAATGACGAATATACACGTTGAACGCAGGCCAAACCCCACTATTATAAATTTTGCGATAAAAGTAAAGCAAAATGAGAAAGAATTACATTTTTACTCGATAAGAAATTAACAATTCATTAACCGCAGCGCAATAGAGTTTTCGATTGACGTGTGTACACGTCGAACGCAGTTAAAGCGTTATTATTCTCAATGGATAGCGGATTTTTATGCAAAATAAGAATTGTTCGACTCGGTATCTTTAAATTCTTCTAATACCTTTCTAGTACTGTATTTCATTTCTTCATATTTGCGATGAAATCCGCAGTATAATTATTAATATCTTCTGAATATTTTATACGAGGAAATACAGCTATACATAGGTAGCGAGGAAAAGACTATTGTGCTCATAAAAATTTACTGGAGTTTGTCAGTAGATTTATTTTAAGACTGGCTTTACGGAGCACTAAGACCGCTTATTTTACATTGCTTTATAAAAATAACGAGGACCCGTCTACCCAAATGTTTTAGACATTTTTGTGATATATACCCAAAGGAATATATTTGTTGAATAAATCCTCATGAACAAACTCTATAGAAACTCAGTAATCCTAAATTATACGTTCGTTGAACAAATTCTTCATGAACAAAGTCTACAAACTCAGTAATCCGAAATTAAAAATACTAGAACGCGTCACTTTGACGCGTTCCGTGAACCGAGTGTCGAAGCAATTTATTTTCAGGAAGGCCGTCTACTGGGTAGCCAGGCGATTTCAGCGACTACTCTCTGGGACAAACTGCTGCAACTACTTTGCAACTTCATTAAATAACAGAGCCGAGAAGCGGCGAAGGAATCAATTTGTAGAGCTAATAGAAAGCCGGGTCGTCGAACACGGAAAGAGAGAGAGAGAGATAGAGAGAGAAATCAAGCGCGTCTCGGTTTCCATGAAAGAGGGTGCTCACCTATGGTCTTGATGATCTCCAGATCGTCGACGTCGTATCGCGGCGAGTCCTCCTGCGATCCCTCCTCGTCGGACGTGGTGTCTCCCGACATAGTTTACGAAGAGCACTGGGCGAAGAGCGGAGTGGACGGGCCGAAGCGCGGAGAAAGTTTCTGATTTATTTCCCTCGGCCCGCCGAGACACGTGGAAAGAAAGGAAGGCCCCGGTTCAACGATCCAGTCGCGCGGTATATTCTTAGCCCGTGTACCGGCGGGACGACCTCATATTTGGCTGCTCGCGACCTTTCCCGACACCGTCCCGTTCCGTTCCACCGTCGCGGAGGCCTCGCGGACCCGTCCCGAAACGAGCACCACCAAGATAGAACCGGAAGTGGCCGCGAAAACCCCGGTGACCCCGTCTGCCGTCGAACTGGAACACTCTCTTTCTTCTTCCGGGGTGCGGCGAGGGGCGAGGCAAGGCGAGGCGAGGCGAGGTGAGGTGAGGCAAGGTGAAGCTACGATGTGGCAACGACAACTCAGCGAGGCACCGGTGTACGCTTCGTCGGCGTACCCGACCGCGCTGTCAACGACCCTCCTGCTCGCCGACCGGCGGAAATGTGTGCGTGGATTTCACAAGTGTCATTCGACGGCGTACGGCCCCAATGGCGCACCGCTTTCCTGATTTTCCACCGGCGGACCTGTACGCAACCTGCACCGTTTCCACGCAGCGACCGCTGTCGTGTTTGTTGATCTAGATCGGGGCGCACGTGTTGCGCGCCGTAACGTGTCTTCGGGCCAGGCAGCGGCGAGTATGCAGCACCGCGGACGGTGATCGCGGAATAAGGAAACTACGCTCGCTGTCCTGCCTTTTACGGCGCCACTTCCTGCTTGCCGCGGAAACGTTAGATTCGGACGATCGATCACCGAGCGAGAGAAAGACACTGTCACGAGAGAGAAGCACGATCTAGAGGACGATCACCGCAACACGTCGGTACCGAGTCCGTTCGACACCTTTCGATCGCGGCCGGTTTCGCCTGGAAGGCTGTCCCGAGATCCTGGATCTGCTCGGAGAGGATCCTCGGGTGTCTTCTGTCACATGATCTCTCGTGCGGTTAGGTTCGAATGCCAAACAGAACTAAACTGGTCACCGAGGGGTCTCAAAAGGCTGTCTATCCTTCTCTCGCCCCCTTCTCTCTTTCCCTTGACCCCTCCATCCCTTTTCACCGCGGTTTCTTCACCCCCACCAAACTCGGTCTCTCCTTCTCTCTCTCTCTCTCTCTCTCTCTCTCTCTCTCGTTCTCTCTACCTCTCTAGCCGCTCCAAGCTTCCTCGGTCGCACGGAGAGAGAACTCTGACCGAGCGTGGTAACTCGAGGTCCCCCGATCGGCCGAGAGACGCGAGACCACAGTGATTTATAGCGCGGCGATCGCGGAAGATTCGCGAGCCGGCTCTGGGGGCGATTTTAAGATTCGTCGTCGTCGTCGTCGTCGTCGTCGAGGGACCTGTGCACGTCCGAAGGTTGCTCGAGATTCGCCCTCGGCCCCGAATTCGATTTCGTGAATCAGCCAGAGACGATGACGTTGCTCGCAATTTTTACACGGACCGACGAGTCCGGAGGCTGTGGGTGGACTACGCACCGGGCTTTATTCGATCGGGGTGGCGGGTCGCCGAGACTCTCCGTGGGAGAGACCCGGAGAGACACACGTGGCCCGCCACCGCCAACAACAGAAATAGTGATGATTCGCGGAAACCCGCGGGAGCAGTGGATCCCGACCGACTCCGATTCCCGTAAGAACCCGCGGGAGAACGAATCACCGGCTCAAGCCACGGGAGTCGCGAAGTGGTCGTGGATCATCGGCGGATCCGTCGAAATTCGGAGTATTTTTGAACCTGGCCCCCGTCCAGATGCATTTCCCTGTCGACGCACCGCGGCTGCACACCTATCGGACACCACCTATCGAACCACTCCAGCACAGTGCCGCGAATGGCCATTTTAGGTGGACGAAAGTCATGTCAGAAAATAGATATAACATTCATACATTCTTCTTTCGGAATGTTTACTGAGCATAATTATACCCATAATAATTCATTTAATAGCGATACAAGTATCGAAAACAACACGTGAAAACTCCGAACCGTAATACGGCGCCATCGTACGTTAATATTTGTTCTAATGAAAATTACGTCAGAGCAATAAATATGAATCTTGAAGCTTCTGTGCACGATATTCTATATTGACATAAGTAAATATTTACATTAATGTTGAGAAAGTTCGTTAGCAAAGTCCTTTACAATCATTTTTAGAGATTTTTTAAGTACCAGTTTTCTATGCCGGTTAGCTGACTTTAATAGAGCAGAACTAGAAAGTCTCAAAAAATCCAATCTTGAAATTTTTATTGCATTAAGTTCAAACTATACAGAAGGGATTCTAATAAAAAATCAGCTGCAAACATCTGCTAACCTGCCTGTCACAAGTTTTTAAAATCTTTGTAACACCGTACGGTGGACCAAATGGGCGCTCCACAAATGATGGTAACACGCCTAGACGTTTCTTAAAAAACATTACAAAAACTTCGAAAATAACAGGCATTAATAAGCAACTGCTTGAATAATTCTTTTATATTTTATCTGCTCTTTCTTCAGATCACAACATTAATTTTCTAAATTTCGAGAAATTTGTTCGCGAAACACAAAATTTATATTTAACTTTATATCCTTGGTTTTATATGCCCGTTACAGTGCACAAATTATTATTTCATAGTGTAGAAACAAGTAAATCGTGCCTATTGCCAATTGGCAATAAATAAAATTCGCATAGAAAATGATCGCGCAAAGACAGGTTTGATTGTATGTGGAAATGGGATCAGTTTCGTATGAATAAAATGAAAATATTCTAAGATGGAAGAAAAATTTAGTTTTGGAATTAACATAGCACCAAGTGCAAAGGGTCTATGTCCTTAATTCCCAAACGAGTATGATCTTCGATTACTGTTCTTCAGAACCCCTGGTCCAAGACATGTCACCAAAAGGCTCGAAACTAATATAACATTTCACTGTATCTGTCACAGATGCTGTTTCGGATAACTTGAAGAATGAGACTCATGGCTCTGCAAGACACTTTGTAAATAGCATCGAATTACCAAATACATCTACAACAATTGGCTCAGGCAAATTGGCTTGGCGCTTTTCAGTTTCAACCTTTTTGGACGACGCTGTAAGAATTAATTGATGTTACGCAATCTACCCTGGTTTTTCAAATCAATGCATTAGCGAGAAGGTGCGGTGAAACGTGTGCTACGTGCACCGAGACTTCCTATCGCAGCAACGTGATCACCTTAAATTGTGCTTCATTATTATTATTTTTTACTATTGCTGCTGAATCAATTGGAAATTTTTCCAATCACGTGAAGACAGAATGTATCATTCACGGTGACCTTGATGACTTTGAAAAAAGCTGAAGAAACGTGGCATTATAATTTTAAAGACTTCTTGCAATTCATGAGAATTATTCAAAGATTTTCAATCGACCCAGCAAAAACAACACGATTTCAGATGAACGCATTAGGCGGTCCATCCTTGTGTACACGAGAGTGATTTATATCGTAGCATTGGCACTGTAAAGTTCTTCCTAGTCCACGTGATCGTTTTAAAAATCTTCGAAGGTCTATCAATTTTCTAAAAATTATAGTAAATTCATTCCGTCCTTCCATAACAGGGCCCTCAGTATTTATCTTTTTTATGCCATTCAAATACTTAATGAATGTGTACTATTCGGTATTTTTCTTTGTGCCTCATTAACAGTAAATCTACCAAGCATCAAAACTGGCAAAAATCAAAAATAGCAACACTAAAGTGAACATCCGTAACTTACAATATGAACAGATGCTTGGACCAAAAAATTGATTCCACTAATTTCCGTGAATGAATTTTTATAATTCGAATAATTGCAGAACATGAAACCGGTCACTTGAGAGTGGTACGTTCAGCGTTAATGTGTCATATTAACCTATCAACGTGTCGTATCCGACAAATACAAATAGATATAAAAAGAATCGGTTAAAACGACTTCTGGAAAACAAATTAGAAAAGTGGGGATGGATTCGTGACATGCTCACACAGACAATCAATATGCTCATTAAATGCACCCTGCACCGTTAACACGTGCACGCATGATCTCTGATTCGTTTTCAGTGTCGATTTAAATGGCTCGGGGTCGTCATCTCCTCGATCTTGGACCGTATCGAGGAGCCTTGATGCTGGACGCGGGTTCTTGTATTTCGCTTAGCGAATATCGTGCAACAGCTATAAATAACGGTGATGCCCGTACTTTAATATTTACGTTTCTAATAATAATGGCACCGGCGCGCGGGTCGTATTATCGGCAGCCAGCGGGAGATCGCGATCACTGCTCGTCAATCCGCGCCATTATGCAATTATTATTTTGATTAGATCGTTGATCGTCCGCGAGACGAACGGTGTCCCGTTGCACAACCTAATCGACGTCGATGGTATTATTGTGTCCAGAGGACGTCGTTTCGACGCGGTCTCGGTCTTCGCAGCGGTCGGTCATTAGCAGCCAAAATGAAAATAATAGCTTCCGGCAGGTCGTTTCGTAGACACGTCCGTTGCCAAGATCGAAACTTTAATTTACGTATAACAACTGGATGCAATTTCCTGAAATTTCGTTGTTTTCTTTGCGAACATGCCGCCGACCGCTCCGAATAGGTCGCCGGTCTAAATATCGAACGGTTACAATCTCGATAAATCGAAAACCGGCAGTAACAATTCGACGGAATGTGAAACGCTTGGAGAACCCTCTCGAAAATTCCAGGCGACAAATATCAATGTTAATCCAAAAATGTCGAATGCACAAAATGGTAACGAAACCACGGTTTAATTTTAAAATAGTTTCAAATGGTTTTCCAAATTTTAGAAGCACGGTGGAAGCGGATCAGTGTCCATATCATGGAATATATGTTTAAAGTTAATTCCAAAATATCAAATTTACGGAATGGCAAAAGACCTACAGTCCCCACCGGATTAGCAAATCCTGGAATCATGATGGAACCGGACAATATTCCAAATTCCAGGAATATGCTCTCGAAAACTGTAGCCAGGACAGAAATATCAAAATCCCAGAATATTAAATGTACAAATCGAGGAAAGATTCGTGATTTAATTTTAACACAGTCTCCACCGGCATAGCAGATCCTGGAATCATGACGGAACCGGACAATATCCCAAATTCCAGGAAAATGTCATGCTTCCGAAAATTCTAGACACCACCGAAATATCAAAGTTAATCCCAGAATATCAAATAAAATGGTTTCAATTACAAAATGGTATAATATTAACACAGTCTCAACTTAGTTCGCGGATCCTGGAATCGTGACGGAGCCGAACAATATCACAAATTCCAGGAAATATTAAAGTTAATTCCAGAATATCAAATAAAAATGGTTTCAATTACAAAAATGGTAAGAGACCCAATGGTATAATTTTAACACAGTTTCGACCGAGACCGCGGATCCTGGAATCGCGATGGGTCCCTTGTTCGAGTGCTATATTTTCGGGTTCGTGTGGAAAAGTCGTGATTTCTCCGAGCGTTCGACTTTTTGCGCCTGAAAATAGTGACTTCGTCTTAGCGAGTCTTTATTTTCGCAGCGGACGCGACCGAGAGGCTCGTAATTCGTCATAAAGTTAATCGGCAAGAAGAGACCGGCGGTGGAGCACAGTTAATGAGACGCTCCCAACAGCTCGCATAAATAAAGATGAACGTTAACATCGTCTCAGTCCCGTGTTGCGGCGCTGTCTCGCTCCTCTTCCACTGTCTGATCTCCAGAGACACGCGGGACGAAGCGATTGCAGGCAGCCATATTTCAGTCAGACCGCGATATCTTTTTTTGCCTCTGCAGACGTCCGACATTCGTAATACCCTGTCCACTCGGAAGTCGTTGATATATTTACCGATGCGACCTCTGATTCCGCTCGGTACGTCAATATTTATCCGCTTCGAGATTAACTTTAGAGAGACCCGATGGTGGGGAACGCGCGATCTTCTCGAGACCACGGGTTAGAAAATACATTAAAACGCTATTATCTTTTTCTCTCGCTTGCGGAACATTTCGAGAGAAAAAACTATTTATCTATGGGCATTGACGAAACGTTTTTAGTTTTCCATAGACGTTACTGCACGGGGAAAAAGCCGCCGGAAATAGATCGTCACGTGCGCCGTCCATTTTTCTTCATCCCTTCGTGTACAATTTGTTTCGCAGCTTTGCTGATCGAATTTATTTTTTTCCCTGTTAATTGTCTCCTCGAAGAAGAATTCGAAAATGTTCATTGGACATAATCTCAGACTAATATTATTTTTTAATTGCAGTCTGTTCCGCGAAAGAAGAGACACAGTGCGTTACTATTCGCTCGTAATGATCGAGCCTTGTCACAATCGTTCAAGGTTAATGACTAAACTGTTTATGAGAAAATTGAGTCGGTGAAAACTGAAAAAATATCGGAGGGCTGCTGTTGCATCTCCAACTTTCGTTTCTCGAAATTAATGCACAACATTTCTATTCTGCGTGGAAATTATGCGATTTATTGATGACGTTAGAGTACTCGCTGTCGAGTGTTATTGATCATGTATCCGAGGTCTCTTCTTTTATGAAACGGACTATAAGAATATTCGTATGCATTAAATTCTATTGATTCTATTGAATAAATTATTATATTGATTAATTGATAATATTGATTAAGTTCTATCGAATATCGTCAGTATTGCAGCTTCGTCAGAGACTGATGCATGTAACGGTGCATTCTTTTTTAATAAAACCGGTTGTAGTGCTGACAAAAATTCGCAATAAAAAAATACCTTTTAACAAGTTGACTATTGAATCTTTACACGAAAGAATCCCAAAATTGAGATTTATCACTGCTGTTTTAACATTAAACCTACCAAGCACGAAACGGAGAAGATTGAATTTGTTTGAACTTTATACGATTTTCATTACAATATTTGCTTAAATGAAAAAGTTAATTCAGTAATTTCGTATGAAAACGTTTTTATCATTTCAATAATTGTAAAATAGAAAGCCTGTCATTTTGACCGTGGTAGGTTTAGTGTTAAGACATAATTCAAACGACTTAATCTAATAAAATTCGTTTGTAGCCCAATGAAAAACGATCTACAATCGTTAAAAAAATGTTGCACTTCCTTCAAAGGAATAATTCCTGAGATCATTTGAAGTAATTTTTTCCTTTGCAGAAGAAACACGGACCAATAAGAACGCGATTGATCGAGTAGTATTCCGTCCGCCGCAGTCGCGTTCCGATTGGTTCGTGTTTTTCGGTAATAACTCTTCAGCAAATCTACGGAGAACATTTCCACAAAGGAAAAAGTTACTTCAAACGACCTTGGGAATCGCTCCTTCCAAGGAAGTGCAACATTTTCGGACACCCTGTACATCACAATGAAACTGTATTTCCATTATGTCACTGACGTAGCAGTGAACGGGTTAAAGTCTCAAATCTCTGGATTCGACCCCTAACCGAATGATTAACGCAGAGGTTCTCAAGGTCGAAGTAACAGAGTGTTCTCGGGTCTCGAGGAAGACGTCGTGACTGTCGCATTGCTTGTACAAAATGGCTGTCCGGCTTGTCTCCAGGCCGCGAGGAGTAAGACGGTAGCGGGACGAATAATACCTCGCTGTCTCGGCATTGACACTGACGGAAGAGCGTACAATTTGCCCCCGCAAGAAACATGGCTCGGCCCGTCCAAGGACGGTCCGACTAGGAAGCTGCAAGTTCGAATGACGTCCGTGGTCGCCCACGGCTTCTGGATGCGTATCAAGCACAAGCGTTTGGACGCCGAGATTTTGTGTGTGTGTGTTTGTGTATGTGTTCGGGAGTCTCGCTCCTCTGGACGATTGTTATTTTCAGCCGAGCGATCTAGGCGCGCGCATGATTTCCTAATCGGAGAGGATCCTTCGTTCTCGGATCGATCGCCGGTGAAAGGCCACGCGGATGATTCGTTAACGCGCGGCGCGCGTGACAAAATGTTCGAAAGGAACGTTCTTCTCCCTTTCCCCCTCGCACCTCGAGGCGGAATAAAAGGGTGAAGGATTCATCTGACGCACACCTTTCTCCATTGTCGTGGCACCGACGCGGCGCGGCGCGGCGCAGCGCGTTACTCACCTGACCAGAAAGATAGCTCTCGTGATTCATAAAAGTGAGACCTATCCTGCGAGCCATGGGCGGGTCCCCGTGTGGGTCGCACACGTGCTCGGAAGCGGATAGGCGCGAACAGACGATGAATGGTTAATTTCGATCATCGGCGTAAGATATCGTTTCGCGATTAAACGCCGCGTATTCGATACTTCCCATAGGCCGTGAAGCGGCGTCGCAGAGGCGTGTACAGGGCGTTCGCGATTCCATGCAATATGCATGAAACGGTTGATAGACCCGGTCGAGAGAGAACCGGTGGTTCGTGGAATTTCGCGTCTGGCCTTCGAATTTCGCGATATTTTATTATTCGCGGGAAAACGCGACGCTCCGAGCGAGTCACCGCACCGACGCACAGTGGTCTAAAAAACGAAGAGTGACATTTTGCCAAAAAATCAACTGTCTCATATTAACTTACGCTGAATGCTTTCACGATATACGTCAATCTTGAGAATAGAAAAATTAATAAAATTTAGTAAATACTATTACTGTAATAAACGCTTAAAGTTGGAAGTTCCGAAGATAGCCTTTCTCATGGAAAAAATTTATCTTCAAGCTGTAAATTACCATTTTCAATTGAAAATTACTATTCATAATGTATTAAACATGTTATGCCAAATGCAATACAGAATATTTTCAAAATTCTCAAGACTTCGCAAGGAATATCTTCTGTATCATACGAGATCATAGAATTTTACAAAATGGAGTATTTTCGCATACTTTCTTCTACGCAATCATGTAAGAATTATTTCGTATCTCGTCCCATATCACGCGTTATTATTGTTTAAAGTCGCCCGCGTCCGCGCGGCTATGCGCATAGTAAAAATCACTTTCACTAAATTTCGAGTTTTAGACCACTGTGCGGCGAGTGACTACTACGACAACCTCGTCGTTCGCACGTTAGTCGTTAGGTGCGTGTCGAGCCATGGTTCCCACGGGATGCGAGGCGGACCTCGCAACTCGCTTCCTCGCTCGCGCGCGATATTTTCAAGTTTCCGAGCGGTCCCACGACGACTTCCGGTTCCCCGGCGAGTTGCCCGCTTCCGGTGACGCGACAATTTTCCTCCGTGTAGGATTATTGCCGACCCTGTAAAAAGAAAATAACCGACGTTGACTATTGACCGTAAACCAGCCGGTCGTGGAGAGAACCAAAGAGCAGAGAGAACAGTTATGTTCCCGTGGTTACGTACCTGGCGACCGCGCGCGGGAAACCTTTCCGAGACGTAATTTTCGCTCGTTTCCTTCGGGTTATCCGCGCGGCCAATTATGCTCGGCCGTGGCAAGCCGGTATTCACAATGGAGGAACGGCTCCTGCGAAAAACACAGAGGAATGTAACGGACACCCGAAAGAGACGGTCTCACTCCTCTTGCCGACCTTGATCCTTTTACCCGTGAAATATGGCGCAGGTGTTTACCTGGACGGTCGGGATGCAACCAGGCCTGTCCGTCCGTCGTGCGCGAGCCAACTTGAAACCGGAAGCGCCGCTTTCTGCCCTGCTGCCCACGAACAATGAGATCGAGAGATTCCTGGGAGGACGCGAGCACGATCAAACGGCGAGGTGCTTTATCGACACTGAGGATCGAAAATATTATTTGCTCGGGGTCAAAGATCCGTCCCTGCGAGTCTGCGATATTCCGTCTTCCCTACTTGTCCACGACGTTCGGCCATCTTGTTCGCGGAAGCCGTTGGAACGTCGTTTGAGAAAGTTCTAGCTGTACAAACACAGCTCCCCTTATTCCGATAACTAATTATAGAAAGAAGAAAGCACGATACTCATTGAAAAATAGTTATTGGAGTAACGCCAATGAGACGTGACGTGGATAACATCGACGCCATCTTGTTTGCGGCTACTCCAACGCGCGCGTTAAACAATTTCGTATTCTTAGCCGCTTTGTACGTATTATTCGTGGCTAAAGAACAGTTTAGAGTTCCGGCGGCGGGTAGGATTCTTTTAGGCTCGTAACGATCAAGATGGCGCGGGCCCCTGAACGGTGTAAAATGTGCAGTGGACAGGTGGCTGGACTTACCAGCATATTACCGTATCAATTATTCGAGGGGGAGATACCGCGACACGGACCGAGTTCCGTGTTTAACCATGCCCTCGCCTGCATCGGCCGATAAGCAACCCCAAGTTCAAGTTGGAAAATCAATGGGAATAGGCGATGGTTGATTTATTGGACGCCCGCTTCCTCGCCGCTAACGGAAATCGCGATCGTGTTCCCTCGAGTCACGATATGGAGAAACAAGTTTTATTAGAAGCCGTCGTTCCAACGCCGCTACCCCCATAGCTGGGATGCGTGCGTGTATGCAAATTAGAGAGCGGCGTGGTATATTGTTTAATGCCTTCGGCGGGCCGGCACGATACATTGACACCGACATTTCCGGCCGTTCATGCTTGACCACGCGATCGATACAGCGCGCTGCGACAATCGAGAAAATCTTTTCACGGCCACTGCCGTCACGTGGTCCGGGCACGGCCAGCAACAGGTGTGATGCAACAGGTAATCAAACGTCGGCATTATCGTTCGTCGACGATACCCTGCTGGCGAACTAAAATTCCTAGCGGTCTCCGTGCAGCAGCACACATATTACCATAATTGCTAAAAAAAAAAATATTTACAGGATGCGAGGATGTCCCAGGTTGAAGTAATTATTTTAATCATCACTCCTTAACACGGTATACTAAAATTACTGGCAGGCTAGGCTTGATACGGTCTCCGAGACTAATTATTAGACCGCAGGTCTTTGTGCAAAATAAAAATGTTTTTCGTTAATGGCAACCAACAGAAGCGAGATGGAAACTTCTATCTTCCTTCAATAGTCTTAATAAAGGGTGTCCCGAAATGACATTTTAAATTGCGTGCCACTTTTTTTTGTGGCGAACTTAGAGTACTAATCTTTGACAACTGGCATCAGGAAGTATTGAGGTTTAGTCATGGATAATTAAACGATCGAGAAACGCATAGAAATTGTGAGAATTCACTGCGAAAATGGCGAAGACTTTGCAGAGACGGTTCGAAAAGGCCGTTTTTTTTTGGCCATCAAGATTGTGCGATTTGACGCCATTGGGCTTTTTTCTTTGGCGTTTTCTGAAAGGAAAAGTGTATGTCAATAATCCACAGACCATTCCGGAGCTCAATAAAATAGTTCACAATTATGTCAAACTGTTATCGAAACTTTCGTCAAAAGAGCGAACGTTTGCAAACAAGGACGAGGCGGTCATTTATCAGACACTGTGTTTATACTTTTAAAAAAGATACGTTTTATTAATAAATTAAAATGTCAGATTATTTTGGGACACCCTTTAGATTGAGAATATTTGAATCCTTTCGATCTTCTCGCTATTCCGAATTTCATCTACTCAATTTTGTCATAAAACCCGCAGTCTAATAATTATCCTCTAAAAGTCTACGATCATACAAGACCTATCGGGCAGGATGACGTGTCAAGTTCACACAAATGATCAATTTCATCCTAACCTAGCTCGATCCACTAAAATTATCAAGAGTCTACATTTAGTTACACTCTGAAGAAGAGGATCCCGCTCGTAGTGCTAATTATCCTCTAAAACTCTATGATCATAGAGGCTTCATCGAACACGATGACATTACAAGTTCGAATGACCAACTGCCCCCCCCCCCTCCGCAGTGGTCTAAAACGCGAAATTTAGTTTCTTGTTTTTTTATTTTTATTTCGCTCTTTAAATAAAATTTGGTTTAATGCCTAAAGTGTTTTTTAGTCGTCAAAGAGTCCTGAAAAAGAGCCCGAGAACCTATGCGCATAGCCGCACGGACGCGGGCGACATTAAACAATAATAACTTGTGATATCGGACGAGATGGGAAATAATTCTTAGATGATCGTGTAGAAGAAAGTATGCTGAAAATACTCAATTTTGTACAATTCTATGATCCGTATGATACAGAAGATATTCCTTGCAAAATCTTGAGAATTTTGAAAATTTTCTATATTGCATTTGGCATGACATGTTTAATACATTATGAATAGTAATTTTCAATTGACAATGGTAATTTACAGCTTAAAGATAAACCTTTCATTAAAAAAGAAAAATGGAAGGAAACTATTAAAAAGGATCGTCAGGGCATCTCAAAGAAGAAAAGCAATTTTTTCCATGAGAAAGGCTATCTTCAGAACTTCCAACTTTAAGCGTTTATTACAGTAATAGTATTTATTAAATTTTATTAATTTTGTTATTTTCAAGGTTGATGTATATTTACAAAGCAATAAGCATGCAACATAAGTCAATATCTAACAGTTGTTTTTTTGCAAAATGTCATTAAATTTCGCGTTTTACACCACTGTGCCTCCCCTCCTGAGTTCTACGTGGACCGTGTCAATAGTTCAGATTCTACGGTCAAAGGCACCCAGCCATTATACACCAGGCACAATTACACGCGTCCTCCCTAATCTCCAGGAGGCAAAGGCCTCCGGTAATAGGATGACACGCGGGAACACGCTGTAAACGAATTCCCCGTCGTTTCCCGGGTTTCCTGGGCGACAATGAGAGGAAGAATGCGCTTACCTGGCCGTGTCGCGACAGGTGTTGCGTACTTGGCTGCGTCGCGAATCGATCCGAGGGCTCGTCGCAGCCTTTTTCCCCGACACTTTCTTCTCGTGGCTGCGGCTCCGGCTTCGTTTCCGGTTGGGTACGCGCCTCTCTCTCTCTCTCTCCCCTCGCACTCCGCCCCTGCCTCTCCTCTTCCTGGACGGACATTTTGCTCGACAAATGCGCGGCCATGGGCCGTTGTCCCTCATCCTCGCGCGCATCCTCGCGTCGTCGGGGAAGGTCGTCTCGGCTGTTGCCAGGCCGCGGAGAGGCTTGCCACGTGCACCGTTCGCGGGTTCGCGAGAAATCAACCATGAACGTAAACGTTATCGCGAAAAAGCTGTTCGGCCATTAAGCGTTTTGCCACGCGGCCGGCCTCGCTGATTCACGGTTCCGTATCGCTCGGTTCTTGCGGCCCCGGAATGCGCCACGTTCGGACACCCCTAACGATCCCGTATCGTCGAGGAACAGCAGATTCGTCGACGAGGATCACCCGTCGTCCATCGTTACGCGAATCGTCAAGTCGTTCGGCCATTGGCACCGGTTCGGAGCCGTTCCGATCGGTGTTACACGAGCCATAATAAAACGGTTAATCGGTCGGCCGGATGTTATGCGTTCACGTGGAACACGATAAAGCCGAGACTTTGTGATGCGGGGCAAAGCCAGGCGTTTTGTGTTTCGACTCGCTGGAACCCGTACCGGAGATAAATTACGTTCCGCGTTGCGCGAGGGGCTCCGTAAATTACGGAGGCGTGCTATGAATTTCTAATTACCAGGCCGACGGAGGTCGTACCTGTGGTTCTAAGAATGTCCAATTCTTTAAGGGAGAACAATTCTGTCGGTTTTTTGGGGAATAAGATGCAAACTGAAGCACAAGCTTAGAACTGAAGTTGGATCTTAACCATGTGGGCAAGCTTCAGCCTCCTCCTTTGGAATCGGGCAGACAAACAAAGGAATTAGCAGAGTTTCTCAGAATTTGTTACTTAAACATTCATTCTTCTTCAAAGCTGGCGAACGAAACAGTCTTGTAGATGACATGTGATTGATAGGAGGCTGAAATACCAACAAGGAACGATCCCGAACCTGAAAATTCAAAAAATTATGAAACTTTGGGGACATGTAGTGCATATGTAAGCATGTATTTCACTTTAAAGAATCCAAATCGACCCATTAATATTCGGCTTTCTAGATTTTTTCCAATTATCTAAACAATTGATAAACGTTTTGCCTGCGAGCTAATTTTTAACTTTCTTCCTACCCCCTAAAAAAATAACCGAATTTTCCAGGGTCGATTTCATTCGCTTAAAGTGAACTTCCGGATTTGGGATCATTCCCTAGGCTGAAAGACAAGGCTGAAAAACGGCAAAAAAAAGGTAACGATTGTTTGCAATAAATGAGAAATAAGATTCTTCGCAACCAATCTCCGCGCTATTCTGCCGTTTAAGAAGGTTGGAAAAGTGTATCGAATTGACCCGAGGGACCAAGAGGGTTAAACAATGGTCGGTTTCTTCCTGAAACCGCGAGTACTCGGGCGAATTACCTTTCACTGAATACAAGACCGTTCCTAGCAAGTTAGAGAGGTGGTGTGGGTCTACGTACGTGCAGAATCGGTCGAAGATTTGCGCAGGCCAGCGCAGAGGACTTTATGATTGCGGTTGATGCCCGGGCAGCGTGATTTCCGGAATCGGCAAGCGTTCTGGAACGGTGGATCGCGTCGATCACGCCGGAGCACCTCCGACCTTTCAGTGTTTCGTGTTTCCAGGCCGATGCGCGATGGCGCGGGCCTGCGATCCCGATGGTTCGCGAAAGGAGACGGTTTAACCGTGTTGCAGGGCCGGACGCTGTGTATGACACGGGAGCTCCACGGGTCCGTTACTAAAATCCCCCGTGAATTCTTCCAGTGCCATTTACAGAATCCAAACCCGTACCGATCCCCGGGCTGGACTCGATCGGTTCGACGGTCCGGCATTACCAGGCTCGTTCGAGGAGTCAACGGCCGGTTATACAATGTTATAGTTAACACCCAGGCCCGCGGACTCGCGGACCGTGTCGAGCTATAAATCAACCGGGCTGAAAAACCCGCGGCACTTTGCGAATACCTCGTCCGAGTATGCAAGAACCCGACGAAAAGAAGGAGATTCCTCGAGGATAATTCATGACTTGGGTATGTCTACGGTTTCTTCCCCGTTTCTTGCTCTTCCGTCACGGAACGACGATCCTTTCCGGAAGCCGTGTTCGCTGGATCTGCCACGATTTGCTCGCCGACCGTTCTCTATGCCTGTCCTTCGATTCCACCGATTTCCCACCGTTCCACTAGCCCTCTCACTCTCTGTCT
>CM052146.1:12401860-12432105 GCA_028454255.1 Halictus ligatus
TGTCTCTCTCTCTCTCTCTCTCTCTCTCTCTCTCTCTCTCTCTCTCTTCTATCCCTCCTCTACCTTAGAGCATAGATTTTTCGATTTGCTCGGGATCATTCAGGAGTCCTGATTGGTCCGAATTAGACAGGCTCCCCCGCGTTTTCTCGTCCCAAAGCTTCTCATTTTCTTCCACATTCTTTCCCCTCTGATTCTGCTCGCTCCACGAAGCATAATCACGATTTCCCACGGTTCCGCCTCGGGCAGAGCCATTCGATACCGCACTGTCATTGCGCTAAACAATCAATTATGTCATGGTTCAGGGGTTCATTGAAAAACTCATTACCCGGATTATTGTTCGCTCGGATCTTTGTTTCGTTCCGTTTCTCTCATTTCCTTCACACTCGGAATCGGTTTCCCTCTCCGTTTCCCGGAGTAGAGCGCTGCTTTACCGACGGGGCATTATTTCGAAACGCGAGATGAGTCCGATCGGAAAAGCGACTTGGAAGCCGATTCGTTTGAAAGACGCGGAGAGGTCTGGTATGCAAGGGAACCCGGCCTGCGCGTTTTCCCGTCTGGTTCTCACGATTCGAATCTTCTCAGCGCGCGGCGTATATACCTGCGATTCTTCAACCGACTATCTGCAAGTCTCCCGAGTTGAGTTCTCAAGCCGCTCTTCCGGTCATGCTATCATTCCGGTTCTCACGCCTTATTCGAAACATCGGGACACGGCCGGCATGGAAATAACAGCCCCCCTCCCCCTAACTCCCCTCCTTCACCCCTCTGCCCCGGGACACAATGTCGTTTGGTTTCACGGCTTAGAACGACGTGGCCCGAACAATTACACAGGCGAGGCGTGGAACCAGCGACGCGGGATTTCTTTGCCGCCGAGCGTCATCGGGATTATCTTTATTGGCTAAGGGCGACGCTATCATCCTCGAAACAAGGAACCCCGGCGAAGTGTGACAGTCGTTATCGACTTTTCACGCGGCGGCTTTTTGTTTTCACCTCTTCCTACGTTCACCTATTTTTTTTTTTTTACGAGTTCCCCGAAACAGATCGGTCGCCGGCCTAGACGCTGCGCGTTGCGACATCTTGCACTGTGACAAGAGATCTCCTAAATATGTCACATTAGTTCCCCTGAAATCCAAATGAAATTCTATTTCGTTGTCGTCGTTTATGTACCGGACAATACATAGGCGTTCAATGAATCTAAACTTCGTTGTTCTTCTAAGAAATTATGGACGTCAAGCTTGTAAACAACGAGTTCGAGATCTCCTAAATATGTTATTGGTTCCCATGAAACTCAAATAAAATTGTATATCGTTGTCGTCGATGTACCGGAGAATACATAAGCATTCAATGAGTATAAACTTCCTTCATCTTCTAAGAGATTATGGACATCAAGCTTGTAAACAACGAGTTCGAGATCTCCTAAATATTTTATTGGTTCCCCTGAAACCCAAATAAAATTCTATTTAGTTGTTGTCGATGTACCGGAGAATACATAGGCATTCAATGAGTATAAATTTCTTTGTTCTTCTGGGAAAGTATGGACAAGTTCTAATCACTGTAACCATAGAACAAATCGTAGTGCAACCACTGGTGGTAGACTAACTAATAGACGTACAACTTGCAAGTGTAAATATCATCTAAAAACACACGTTGCCTCTTCGTTCCGTAGGCACCAGTAAACAATGATAACCGGATCGCAGCGAACTTTCCACAGAAACACGGATCCGACTTTTCCAATTCGATTTTCTGTAGAGCGGAACACCTTGAGAAAAAGTAATATCTTTTCCCTGATTCCAATAGGATCGTAGGAGAAAGATCGTGAACAGCGTGAAAGAAGTTATAGTGAGCTGAAAAACGATTCGCCGCGTTGTGTACCTCCGGGAACCACCATTTACGAGGTGTTCCCCCAATGAAATAATAAGAGCAACCAGCTCAGTCGATATTTCTGCTCCGAAGACCGTCACCGATCGGCGACGCTCTCCGAATCGAATACTCGCGGCACTCGCCGCAACGATCGTTGACATTTCTGCCCGGCAATTATAGGTAATTCCTTCCAGAAGCCTGTTGTTCCATTCTTACTCGCGACGGCGGGTTTCGTTCGCCGTGATATCGTCTAATTATTTCGAGGAGCGTGTGCAGTGCGCCCCGGCAGCCTCTAGCAAGACGCGCAGGAAACAAAACCTAGGTTTCTCGAGCGAGACGCCGTTTATAATGAAGATTAGCTCCCGGTGACTGAAAGCAAATAAGGAAAAGCTGTAATAAATACGTGTTCGAAACTGGTTATACCGCGGAGCCGTGTAGAAAACCGTCGGTTTCACTTGGTACCCCTGCGCCTTCGACCTGTTCCCAGGAGGATCGTGGCTTTCCGTTCATCCGTGGCGGTGGAAAAGTTTTCAGGCTACGCGAGTTTCTACTCTGTCGAACCGGACAACGCCATCCTACAGAAAAATTCTTCGCAGATTCGTTTTCCCATCGGAAGCCTCCGCTATAGTCTCGCCGATCTCACTTCAAATCGGAGGTTCGAGGCTCTGAGGGCCCGTTCGCATACTGTTCTCGCTGCTAGGGCTTCCGGGTGTAAGCCGTGTTCAAGAGGAATTACCCAGTAAACGATTTGCCATGAATTTGCTACTAAAATTTTTCTACAAATTACGACCCATCGGTTTCCGTATTAGGCTCGGTATTTGAGTACAAAGTTTGCAGTCAAAATTCCATGCCAAATCAAGACCAAATCGAAGCCAAACCTTGGCTTCGTTATAAAGGGAAGATCGGTCGCACTAAGAGCGAACCTAATCCTTGTTCTAAGAGTAAAACTTGCTGGTAGGAGGGAAAACGGAATTAAATTATTGGAAATATGTCAAACTTAAAATTATATAATGTAGAGACTTAAAAAAATTCTATTTTTCCTCCTACGGCTAGGTATACTCCAAAATTTTTCCCGATATGTACTCGTAGAGCAAGGACTTAGTACGGCCGACCTCCCCTCTATAACGAAGCCAAGGTTTGGCTTCAATTTGGCATGGAATTTTGCCTGCAAACTTTGCACTGAAATTCAGATTCGTCTGTTTCCTCATTTGGCTAGGAATTTGTCTGATCAGGGTTTGGTACCAAATGGACAAGCCTTTTGGTCGCAACGTGTAATACAAACATTGCGCAAAATTTCTCGAAGCAGCATTTGGCTAACTGGGTATAAACTAGCCAGAAAATAATTTCTCTAGGACGCGGTTCACACCCGAGATCCTTAACAGCGAGAAGTTTGTTCAACGTTCTAAATTTTCAGGTTCCTAATCGTTTGGAAGCGGTCCGCGAGTGTGAATTACTATCCACTCGAAAAACGAGGAAAACGGCACCGTTCCCGGATCACGCGTGCCGGTTTAAATGGGTGAACCACGTCGATCATGAATTCCGCTGTTCGGTGCCTAGGTGATTCGCCGCGCGTTCCAGCACGTTTCCCGATAGACGCCCGGATCGAATCGATGGCACGTGATTCCGAAGAAAAACCGCCGGCTCGCGTCGCGTCGTCTTCGTCATCCATGTAATAAACCATCGTCGCAGCGTTAGAGTGTGCCGTCAGCTCGTCACGCGTCCTGTTTATCGTGATTCGCGCGCATAGTACGCACGCTCCGTTCCGTTTCTTTTACTGACCTTCGTCAAAACTGCAGCGTTTCTTGCCGGTAGTTATTTTCCGCATGCAACACCATTGCGTAACGCTTACAAAACTCTGCGCCGATCGGCCGCACGCCGCGGGAGAGACAAAGATTTCGGTCAGGTATAACCGATTCGATCGGGACGTGACGCGACGAGTCCGGCGATCGTTTTCCGCTGGCCCGAGAGGCGTTTCTGCGAGAAACGTACCGACAACAGGGAGAGATGGCTGCGGTTCCCACCACTCGAGGCGGTATCTTATCGAGCTTTATCGATCGCGATACACGCGTCACGGTGGTTGGGAAAGAAAAGAGCTGGCCGCGGTATATCCGGTCGGCGAACAAGAGCGAGAAAAATTCGTCGAAAAAGGAAAAGGGTAGGGAAAGAAAAAAAGAATTGGTGGGACCCCCGTGACAGAAAGATTTCACAGTTGGGGAGGGGATGGGGGCACCGAGATCTAGGCCGAGGGAGCGAGACAGAAGGGCGACGATTAGCGGGGGAGGAACGGGGAGAGGGGACCGAGAGAGGCCGGCTTGGAAACAATAAAATACCGAACGAGCCTCGAGCCACTGGATACTTGGCTTGGCTCGCGGACTTTCGAAACCGTATTAAATCATGACACAGTTTTGCTCCGGGAGATCGCGCCTACCTTGCTCGTGTTACGCGGGTGAATTCTTAACGGCTGATAAATCGATAGATCGTTTGCTCTCTGCATTCCGGGATACCGTGCCGCGTGAAAGCTAACGCGCGATGGTATGCTAATAACCGGTCGCTATCGATTTCTTCGCACGGCTGGCCTATGCGATCGCGATCGATCGATCGGCGATGGGTAGACGCGTCCGTTGTTTAATCTCCTTCTCCCGAGGAGGATCCGCTATCGGACAGGCCGACTTCGGGTTCTTGTCACGAGGAGGAGGAACGAAGAGCAGGACGACGCGGACTGGAACAAGTTCGCGCAGGGGGGCCCCGTTCCGCAAACAATTCGTTCCGATCGACGGTCGTTGCGCAATCCGGCGAGCGTGGCGCGGATGTTTTTTCGTGACGAGGTCGGATAGCCGGGGAATAACGGTGACCGTAGCCGAGGACAGTGACCCGATGAAAATCTTGGGCACACACAAGAAAGAGAAACCGTTGAGAACCGTGCCCCCCTCGAGCCAGCCCCCTCGAACCAAATAGATTTCACCCGCGGCGCGGTGATCGCCGTTGTCGATAAAAACCTCGCGACATTTAGAGTCGGCGCGGTTCGCAGAGGGAATGGGAACCGATCGGTTCGCAATAACGATCCGAGGAGAGGCAGAGTTTAGCCGGCGATTTCTGTGCCCGACCCGATCCGCTCGCGTTTCGAAAGCGATCTATAAAATAATCCGCTTGGTCGCTCGCCGAGCTGTCTAATTCTACGAGTGACCTTTCAAAGAATTTGGATTTTAAACCCGCCTCAAAAGAATGACAGTTCACGCGACGTGGAAAGAATAATTGTTGCGATACCTGCAGAAGAATAATTCCTGATACCTGAACCGGTGTCGTTGGACTCGGATGATGCTCTCGGTACCGATCGCCATTGGTAACGACCTCTTCTCCGGTCCCTCCCCTTCGCTCTCTCTCTCTTTCTCTCTCTCTTTCTCGTTCTCTTGTTCCGTCTTTCTCTCGCTCTCTCGCTGAGCGGTAATACCTTCGGCTGCGAGAGAGTCCCATCAACATTGCACTGTTGCCCGGTTTCAGCGTCCACATTCGAGCTCTGCCTCGAACAGGCTCGAAACTAGACCGAAGGCGCACGATTCTTTCCAGCTCGGCCGTGTGTTCTCGAATACGTAGCCGGTCACCACGAGGCGGTTACATCGTTCCGTCGATGAAAACGTCACGCGAATACCGGGGAACCAGCAGCAAACAGCATCAGCAGCAGCATCGGTGGTGGCAGCGGCGGCGGTGGCGGTGGAATCGGCAGCAGACGAGGAAGAAGTCAAGCCAGAGCAGCAACAGAAGAAGACGAAGAAGAAGAAGAACAGGAAGATGTCGAAGAAGAAGGAGAAAAGCAATGAGGGTCGGCAAAGAAAGAAAGAGAGAGAGAGAGAGAGAGACTGGCAAAGGAAGAAGAAGAACAGCGGCGGTTACGTGCTTATAAAGGAAAAAAGGAGGCAGGTTCGAGAGAAGGAAGGCTTTTAAAGTTGTAGGAGCGCAGCCGGGAGGACTCCGCGAACCGGTTGCTCGAAGTGACGTGAGTGAACTGAGGCTGCAGGCTGGCAGGTAACGCCAGGTAAACTCCGAAGCCGACCTGCGATACACACGCAGGAGAAGGAAGGTGGCTGGCTGGCCGACCGGCTGGGTGGCTACGCGGAGCCAGCCAGCCGTAGAGACAGTCAGCTCAGTCAGTCGACCTGGGGAGTCAGCCTGCGGCCCCTGCGGCCGCAGGAACGAGCCACAGGTGAGGCACGGGGACAGGGGGGGGGACGGTCTCCACCGATGGGAGAAGCCAAGGTACCGGGAAGGGGGAAAGAGAGAGAGAGAGAGAGAGAAACCGAAGCGCGAACGGAGGGGAACGATCAAGGTGGGAGAGACAAGGAGAGTACCTGGATGGTGTTGTGGTGTGTGACTCACGGCTTGGAATGGGCGAATAGGCTAGCAAGCCATAGCGAAACCCGTGGCGGAGAGCGGAGTCTCTGTGTTGAGGGTACACGCGCGAGCACGTCCACGCTCTTACACAGTGATCGAGAAGTAAGGGAGCCCCGATGGTTTTCCGGTGAAACGGGCCCCGGACGATCGGACGAATGTTCGGCGCCCGATACACGCCCGGGCACGTGGCACCGGCCCGACGCCAGATTTTCGCCGCCACGCCGCGCCGCTTCACAACATTCACGACGCTCCTTTTGTCCTTTTGACGAGCCTTGGACGCGAAAAGACCCCGCCGAAGGGGCTCCGCGTTTCGTCGCGAGGTCTGCCCGCAGTTATTCCGGAGGGTTGCGGCCTCCTCTCGGATGTTCGAAGAACGCGGACCCTCGGTCCCTCGGTCCTTGGGGACCGTGAAAAGGCCCCGCGCTCACGGCGCCTATTCCCGTAATTGCAACACAGGATTTCTGTCGTTTCGGAACGCGCTGCGGCGGAATTAATATGGCGGACTATTTACGCGGCACCGACGATTTCACGTGCACCGAACCATAGTACGGTGCCGGTCGAACGACCGTGCCGCGTTCCTCGTGGGAACGCGTTTCCACGGTTTATTTAATAACGCTCGCCCCGCGGCTTTACGCTGCCAATAAAATGTCGATCGCCCGATTCACCCGAGAACCCCTTCTGCCTTCCCCCCGTCCCGTGAAATCCTCTCGCGGTTCGCGAACCCAACGGCCGTGCTCCTCTCGCGAACATCTTCTCGCGAGCTGGATTTTTACCGTTCGTTTCCACGGGTCGATCTAGCGATGACTAGATCGGCCGGTTTCCGCTTGTCCCGAGAAAGAATTCGGAACGATTTGGATAAGCCACCCGGTGTATCGGAGGCTAACTATACTTGAATCCAGCAGAGCGTGACTTTTCACGTGTAACCGGGCCCCAGGAGTGGGGCATGATCGCACCGCGCGCCGCGTAGACTCGGATGGACTTTGATAGAATTTACACCGGTGGCTTCGGAACGGCGGAGAATCGGCCGCGAATATGTACGCGGGGCCCCGGTCTCCCGATGCCCACCGATTACGACAGCCGATTCCCCGGTTTTTTTCTTTCGTTCGCTCGGCGTGGCTGACCGTGTGTCCCTCTCGACGGACAACATTTCGGCCCATTTGTACGGGGACGCGCGCAGGTACCATTCCCGACGCCGACGCGTCCCCTTTTTGTCCGCGCCACGCTGTTATTATTTCATTCGAGGCGCGCCGCCGTTGAACATCCTGAAAGGAGCACAACATCCTCGATTCTTCTCGGTCCGCGGGAACGATGTTCGCACGTTTCACCGAATTAACATCGCCTCTAATTATCCCGGTAATTAGCGGCCTCGATGCGAGATTGTTTCACGTTCCAACGGGGAATCACACCGCGACGTGACGGTTATTAACGAATCAGCGACGTTTAACGAACGCCTACCCCGATCGATCTCGCCGGTCTTCGACCGTGGTCCTTGGTCGGTGACCTCGTCGCTTTGGTTCCCTTCGGGATGGTAAAGAAGTTCCTTCGGAGAACCATCGATCTTCTTCTGGAACTTCTTCTCTCAAATACAGCGAATTCTCGATACATGTCAACAACACGGGTCTTTCAGAAGACATACCCGTGTTATGTTTACACTCCTAGTCGTCCGAGGCTGTTCGAGCTCCGGGACCTCTCACATATCCCGCGGTAGTGGGGATAATCCAGCGACGTTTATCACTCAGGCCTTGGCGACATATGCAGAGACATCCCTGTATCTGGCTAGAGAAGTTGACTTCGATCCAGTCGGATGGGATTTCAGACTCTATTTCTATATCCCCGTTGTTCACAAGGAATTTTATATGCTCGAGAATAATAGAAAAGGTTCTTTTGCAGATTAGAATGTTTCTTGCGGAACACGTTAAATCACATTTATGTACCGTAAATGTTTGCAGGTATGCATATTTCCTTGCGCTTTCCAAGACACGTGCCAGAAATGCATAAAGATCAGCAGTCTCGTCATCGCAAATTAATAATCGCTCCCAGTTGCGGTTGCTATCTGGCAAAAGGACGTGCTTTAAACAGATGTTTCACCTTCACGCATCGACCGAGTCAATCCGACTGTTGTCTTCATTCACAGTGTTCATTAGGTAGGTTCATCAGGAGTTTCCTGACATTGTAGTTGAATTATAGGTAAGTTTTCGTCCCTAATTGGGTGCTCATCAGCATAAAAAAACGTACCGAGCAGAAGAGTCGGGAGCGCTTGAACAACCACCAATTTGATCTAATCGTCAGGAAATGGACGGCGTTCTAAAACGGACCCTGGCGTCGTCAATCAAAGGCTGGGCTCTTGCAGATCCAATCGGAAAATGTTTCCCACTATGTCCCCATCCGATATCCAGATAGAGGAGGACATTACGCTCGGTAAAAATCGGATTCGAGCGTGGCCGGCGAAGAGATTGTCATTCATCCGTGCAAAATCATGGCGAATCGATAAGATAGCCCGTGCCGGGCAGGGGACGTCACCTGGCAGGAAGATGGCAGGTACGCGAGCCTACGGGACGATTTTCCTAATCATCCTGCTCTCGCGCCGGTGCTTTCTTGCCGATTGATCGGCGCATCCCCGCGGGTTCATAATTTTCCGGCGCGTTTCTTTGTCGTTTTTTCAGTGGCGTGTCTCGTCGTTTCGCCGGCGTGCTCATGCGCCAGCGTTCGCGTTCGCGTTTTGCGCGTGCGCGCGCGCGCACAGCGTTCCTTGTTCCTTCGAGATTACCATGACCATCGCAGCGCGACTGGTCTATGTGCACGGAGAAATGCAGCTGATGCGCACCGCTGAATCCCGAGGTCAGCGACTCGTCGACGGAGTTAGTGGAGCGCTTAGGCTCGCTCCAGGGATTTTATGAATTGGTGCATGGTGGAGCCGTCGAGGCAGAGGTGGAAGGAAGAAGAAGAAGAAGAAGAAGAAGAAGAGAAGGAAGAGAAATAGGAAGGAGCTAGAACAGAGCGAGACGAGACCAGCGGCGAGAATTAGCAGAAGAATCTTTGCCACGTAGCTGAGGAAAACTCCAGGAAGTTATGAAAACCGCGAAAGAGGATAGGCGCCGAACGGTAAGGCCGACTTCTGGTCCGATTTCCGGCATCTGTGGGCCAACCGATGCTGACCGTGGACGTGTTTAATACGGTAGAAATAAGGTTCGTTTTTGTGCGGTACCTTCGCGCGACCGATGAATTGACCCGGTTGTCCTTTCGTCCCGTTTGGGCCCCGATCTCCCGGGGGCCGGTCCACGTGGTTCTGTCGTCCTTCTTACGGTCCCTCCTCGATTCGCCTCTCGTTCCCTCTCGTGATCGGTAGCGACGTGTAGCGCCATGATTGTCCTCCGACGTTCTATTCTCCCCGTTCCTTCTCCACTGTCTTCTCCGCTTCATGGTGTTCCGCTCGCGAGCCACGAAGTACGCAGGTGCATTAACCGGACATTCAGCACCGTAACGCTGGCCTTAGAGACTAGAGGATACCAGGGGAACGGAGCGACGAACAGTGCAAGCGAGAGAGAGAGAGAGAGAGAGAGAGAGAGAGAGAGAGAGAGAGAGAGAGAGAGGGGGGGGGGGGGGGGGAATCCTGGCGGAAAGAAGACAGGACGAAAGTATATAAGAACGGGAAGAGCCGGCTAGGAGAAGGAGGAGGGGACGAGGGGAATGGCAGACGGGGGGGAACGAGCATCCGAGTACTAGAGCTCGGTGCTAGGGCAGATGGTTGGGACTCGAATTCCTCCGCTCTAAACCGCGAGGCTTAAAACCGAAGCCCAGCCTCGGATCGCGGGATAGCGCCGTCGTCGTCGTCGTTGCTTTAAATCGCGACGCCAGGAATGTCCGCGCTCACCGACGGGACGCTCGCTCAGCAGAGACAGATTTATATCGAAAACGCGAGCCCGACGTCAAGCGTCGCCCGGTTAAAAGCGGAAACCACCGCCGAAGCCAGAAATTGTAAGGGCGCGGAAGTCGGTGACACCTCGACCAGGGTAATCCCCGTTTCATTGACGCCAGGCCCTCCCAATCTTGCTCGCCGTTTCATTTTCTTTCGAGGCAGAATGTGCTTCGACCGCCGCAGCTCTCTCGGCCCAAAACCGTGATGGGTTTTGCTATGCAATGTTCGCATGACAGTCCTTGTAGCTCGCTGAGACAATTTACGGTTAACCCTTCGAAGACGGAGCTTTGGGTTCGTTATGAAACACAGTTGTAGAGAAAAGTTGTATAGAATGTTACAGTTTTTTACAATTCTCTGCCTATTTTTACATTTTTTAAATTTTCGTTGCGAGTCCGGGTAACAATGTTGTGAAAAACAACTTTTACTGTTTTTCTTTTGTAATTTTGACTAGACGCAATTTTTCCAAATTTGTCATCACATGCGCCATCTAGTAAAATAATTCATCTCGTTTGGCAAAAACGCTGAAGTTTGAGAAAAAGTAATTCTGACTTAAAGCATATGCCATTAATTACGAGACTGACTGTATACAGTGTATATGTCCCAAATGCCTAACCGATAAAAGTCCCAGAACTATCCCCACTGCGTCGGGATATACCTCGAGCGACATCGGTCGCGTGGATCAATGAATTACCCTCTCTTGGCCAATATATGTCCGTGGCTAGACCCGCATTTTGGACATGTATCGAGTAAACACTGTACCTGTCGATCCCAAGGATCTGAAAATATATTAAAAAATTGACACGCCAAAATCGTACGCAGTTTCAATATTAATTCGTTGAAATGTAATTACTAGACTGTGGATCTCTATGCAAAAAATAAAATTTTCTTTATCAAATACAAGTCACAGGAACCGTGTGGAAATTTTCTTTTTTCTTTAACCCTAGAGTGGTCGCGCGAATTTTCGTAACGCCAGTGGACTTGATATCACAAACCTTGTTTCTCACTAAAAATGTCACTGTGTTCAAATAACAAGACACATATAATGCATTGTCTTTAATTCAGAAGGATAATGGAAATTATTACATATTCATGAATAAACAATCTCTCCTTCGGTTATGAGTAAATAAAGTCGGTCTGTGAGGTATCACAGTGCGTATGCCTTCGACAGTCCGAGAGTCGATCCGAAAGACGAGAGATTCTGGAAACAACGGATAGAAACTCTGAGAACAGGATGCTGCCTCCAGAACAGTTGCGACGCGCGCCCTATGTTGTATCAACACGAGTCCACCGTGATTATTGAAATCGAGGGACTGATCGCTTACATCATCTTCGATTGTTGATTGAATGAATAATTGAACAGCACCTTTGGGAAAGCGACATTTTGCTAGACCTTTTTTTCCTCCCTCGATAGCAGTTGCAACGTACATCTTATGCTAACTAGGCGAGGACTGCTGCATTTATTAACCCTTCGGCGGCGATGCCTGGGTTCTTTTGGACTCGGCGGCTTAACACGTACCGCGCCGAGTCGTTCTTCAGGTTATTTGACATTTTGATTAAAGACCGATACATGATCGTAATATATTTCATTATATTATCGACCGACAAGTAATTCGCTTGTACATAGTATTTTTCACATCATGCACCTTCGTTTTTCTTCCGGTGCTAATATATTTTTCAATCAGCACATGTTCAGTGAAAAGCTTAACATGTGTTAAAAGCATCGTTCGATTAATTACAATAATTAAACTGCGGACTTTATACATCCTTGACAAGTATGAGCAGGTCTAATTCAATATAGAAAAAACACTAGAAAAATTTAAACATACCGTTATATTAATTTCAACCTACGGAACATACTAAGAAGGAAAATAAATTTTTGATTTTGCAGAGAGACCCCCGGTCTAACAACAGCACACAAAAAATATCAAATATTAAGAACTTAGCAGGATTTATATCATTGCAATGGTTTATCTTGTACAAGTAAAGCATCATTTAATTATCTAATACAACATTGACGGCCACAACAATAAATCCATATCCATCCCTTGCGCCAATACGACAAATCCTCTACTAATTTTCAAAAACAAGTGAATCATCGTTCCGTACGAGTTTGATACCACGACACAGATCAAGTTCAGGAAAATGATAGGCAAATTTCAGATCACACCGAGAGGCGCGCCATAAGGGCCCGGCATGGTCACATGACTTTTGCAGTGTCAGCATGCTGGTGTGTGCTGTATAATTTCCGATCACAGCCTTCAACCACTGACTTAAGATCCGTCTTGATATTCATCCGACGGATCTTAAGTCTGTGATGAAACTTGTCACATTTTTTGCTCGGTACTATCGATATTATGAATTCTGACGCCAGAAACGTGCTTCAAGTTTTTGGCTTTATTTCGCAGAGAGTCGAGACAAAATTTAGCTCAATTTGTAGTCAGAGATATTTTCTAGTGCGCGCTGCTCTCGATTTCATCCAGAAAACTCATCCAATGGTATAAAAATGCTTGGATTCCAGGGCATGCTCATCGTCAATTTTTGGCCTACTTCTAACGCTTATATTACCTAATATCTCCGTAATGTCGTCAGCTCATGACCAGCGCGCGCTAGATTGAACCTTTCTCTTTCGAACGAGCACTTTCCCAGCGAAAAATATTCTCATATAAGGACGAAAAGTTGAGGCACCTAAAACCATTTTTCGCCTATTTTTGTCGATAACGTGGTCACTTTACCTTATCGCGAATCTACGGAGTCTTGGCTCTTACGGGCCACGTACATTAACTTGATTTCAAGAGGATTTTAAACATGACGTGTTTCAAAAAATAATGACTAAAGACAAGATAGTAAAAATGAGCCATGAAGTACATTCATATCAAATACACTGTCTAGTTGCAATTGCAGTTGGTCAAAACTTATGATTTCGAGTCTACAATAGCGAAGCGTAGCGCAACGAACGCGGTCGATTGCAGCTTTTCGATAGTGGGGTTGTTGTGGAAAAGTTGTAGCATCGGAAACGCGAGATCATTCTCGTAAAACGCAAAAATCATTTTTCGCCTATTTTTGTCGGTAATCTGGTCACTCTGTCTTATCGCGAATCTACGAAGACCGGGTCCTCGTAATCCCGCAACGCCAGGCTCGGAAGCGTTCACGAGTTCTCGCCACCTAAACAGCCTGACACGTCAGGAGTGCCGTCCATGACGAACGCGTGTTATCGTAACAATAGTCGCGGCCTCGTTGTACCAGCTGCGCCGGTGATTCACGCGTAACGTTACACCCTGCAATTAAAAGCGTCGAATTCGTTGTGCGTACGTACGTACACACGCGGGTTATCTCTGGTCTGACGTCGTCGGACACGCGTTATTGCGTTTACAACGAGTCAAGGTCGCTCTGGTCGTCGTTCGCGGAAACCCGAGGCGGTGGCTGATAGGCGTCCGGACGCGTGCGCGAGTCCGCGGTCGTTTCGAGCATCGCCAAAACGGAGAACCGGGACGATGCACGATGCGTTTACCCTCTCGGCAGTCGGATGGAAAAACCGTCGACAGTCTGGCCGGTGGCCAATGTGACGGATCCCGCGGGGATCGTCGAGGTGAACGGTACGCGCGCTTCGTGTTTTCGGACAGGTGTTCCGGGCCGCAAGTCCTTGGCTGATCGATTCGGCCATATGCTGTCCGGCGGACGAGGAAGACGCGCGCGCGACAAGATGAGCGGCGCGCCGGTATAAATAAAACCGGGGGAATTCGAGACGCGATATTATGTCCGGACGAGTCCTCCTTCTTCTTGGCCTGTACTCCTTATCCTCGGAGCGGCGCAGCCTCTGGCCCCGTAGTCGCTTTTCACGAGAAACTGGTTTTCATCGCGCCACCACCTCGGGACCCGGCGTGTCGCGAGCCCGAAGAAAGCTCCTCTGTCCGAGAGTCTATTCTCGAGGCCTCGTCCCTGTACTCACGGGAGTCGGGTAATGCGGCTTTAATGCTCGAGGATGCAACACGAGACGCCGCGAAACGAATTCGATTCGAAAAAGAACGAACACGAAGTACGACTGGTCTGTCGTGCTCGTGTCCCCTGCACGCCGAACATTGCCGCTCTTGCGCACGGTTTCACCGCGATCGAAAGCTTTGCCGGTGCTGCGACAACTTTCTCCGGTACATAACGTTTTTGCGAACCGTCAGGATTAGTTTCAATTACAGCGAATTCTCGATATATGTCATCAACACGGGTCTTGCACGGGTGTTACGTTTACACTCCTCTCGAGTCTCGTGGGGCATACACCGCGGTAGTGGGGATAATTCCGCGACATTTCTCGTCGAGATCCTGGCGACATATATAGAGAAACCACCGTGTTTCCTCCCCGGACAATTTTCGGATCGCATAGAACAGCGGAATGAATTTCAGCTCCAGAGAAACATTTTCCTGTAATAAATTTTTCCATATCATTTGTACTTTCATCTCAAACCGAGTCTTCTCTAAAAGGCGCCTCCTATACAATCGATCAAAGAAACCGCTACCACCAAATAATTTACATCCACAAAACTGCTGCTCTATTCAGCAGAAGGAAGCCAAGCTGGAATTAAAACATAAGAAGCGACAGAAATCTGTTTCCACGGGTCGCGGCGACATCAACCCACGGGATCTCGGGGCCCGGTTGACGTCGGTGACACCGGGATGAAAAGAAAAAGGATGCTGAGTCCGGTGAGTTATCTTCGCGAGTGTCCACGTTATCCCATCCGTCGGCCTATAATCGTTACGTACGAAAAACTGGTTTCCCGGTCCTGTGACGGCCACTTATCTAACGACTATCTCTCATCTGATATTCCGTGGCCGCGGAGCCGAAAACGGGTAACCGGTGCACCGGTACCGACGGAAACACGGCGGAACGGTGCCCCGGGCCTGGTCGGTTTTTGGGCCGAAACTCTTAACGGTGTCAGATAAGGATCCCCGACACCCCGGATCCCTTCATCCCCTGATTAACTGTAGCACGTCGGACCTCGCGGGACGCTTAACGGCCCGCCGGATCTCGTACGTTTAATTTAGGAGTCGACGGCCGTGCACACGCGAGGCTATTATCTGAAAATAATATCGGTTCGTGGAGGATCCTCTGTGTTCCACGGTTCTCGTCAGATTCAACCGGTGTACAGTGGGGTATTTAGCCCTGAGAAACGGTGAAAACTATTCCAGCATTATTTACAGGTTCAAGGCCGTAATATCGTAGGTCGTTGGACTCGTCTCAACGTCGGCTACAACATCTTGAAGTAAAAAATGAGTGTTCACGTCTGAAAAAATCAAACTGGCCTTGATTTTTTGTTAAAAAGAATTTCTTTCGGAAGTTTTATATATTGAAGTTTTTAGGTATTTATACGTCACTCAACTTTTGTTGGTAACGTCTTTTCCTCGTATCATCGGAAGTCCTTGAAAAATCTTGTGTACATCCAGTGTGGTACACCTATTGGTACCATTTTTGTGTTGCTAAGGGGACAACTGATTATGACATTGTAGCAAGGATTAATTGCATGCTATCCTTGTATCATAGGAAATCCTTCAAAAGTCGTGGTGACGGTGACGTCCCGTAGCGTTTACGTCTATTGGTACCATTTTTGGTTGACAGAGGAACAATTGATTATGACATCATATCAAGGAGTAATTGCATGTACATCCAAAAATACGACCAATAAATATAAAAAAGAAATCTGGTACAATTCAAACGTATATCTGGTACACTTACAATTAATTTAATTATGAGTCAGTGAAATTAACCCTTTGGGGTCCTATGTCGGACCAGACTGGACATGGACTCTTGCGTCAATAGTTCTTTATTTTACCGATTTCTATTACATTTATCAACAATGACACAATTACAAGGTAGATCAGTAAGATTGTAATGTTTCTTATCAGTCCTAACGCAGGTTAGTGCTTATGGGAATATAATTGGACTAAATCATTTTGTAGCAAATTCTGGGGTAGAAGAGAGGGGGCACGTGGGACCGTAAAGGGTTAAAACAACAGCAAACTTGTAAATAATAATTTTAGTATTCAAGTAATAATATTAATTTTAGTGAAACAAATTATAACGTATGCTCCAAGGATTTAAATGACTATAGCATTTCTTTTTATTTTCAGGACATGAAACAGATTTTTTACCACACTTTAGGTCCAAATACACTACAGTGCGGTCGGTCACCGGTCGAGACAGCCTCCGTGGATCGGCCGTAATTTCTTTATGACCTCGAAGAGACGCGGCCCGAATGCTAACGCATTTCTGTCGGCGGCAACGACGAAGACGTTGTTCGTCGAGCAGTCCGGTTCCCGATGGGACACCGGGAGAACCCGACGAATCCGTGGCCACCGTGTATTTATGCGTTTCCAAGGGGATACTTCCCTTTGTGGATGCGATACGTACGTGACGGGCCGCTTTTACAGCTTTACCCCTCTGGGAACAACATTTCCGCCGCATTACAAATTCCTCTTTGTCGAGCGTACGGGCTGACGGAAGTCGGCTATCGCGCGATGGTCCCCGACCCTGACCCAACGATACCACTCCTTCAATCCCTTGGCAAACATGCTCGTCGGCCCGGTCGCGTGTGGCCCCTCGAAAACCGATTCCGAGTCGGCGAAATTCCTTAATCCGCAAACACTCCAGTGGACTTAGTATTATTTCGTTATCTCTTAGTCGACTTCGAACGGACGGACAATATTCTATACTGGGAGCGAAAGACTTGTGGATTTTTTTTTTTTGGATGGGTTCGGTTCGAATCACGGACCCCGTATAATTAAACAAAAAATACCTTTGACACGTTCAATGCTTGAAAATTGAGCAATTTGAAAATGGTTCTTACACAACTGGTGCCACTAAATATTTATTAATGCTGAAATTAACTAGATTATAGTGTAAGACGAGAACTTCGTTCATTGTTATTTGTAGACTGCTTATACAATTATGAGAAAAATTTCAGCCAAGTTTCGGCCCGATACCTCATCGGTAAGGGTAGTTATAGAGGAAAATCGAAAATCCAGTTTTTAGCCCATTCTCCCCATTTAATGACAATTTAAAATTCTGAAAAAAATCTGACACATTTCGGATACCAAGCCACATATTTTGAATCGTTTCCAGATTTTTCCGTTGCGAACTCTGGTTGCGAAAAGCTAAAAATCGAAAATATGCAGATTTCATATGGAAATTGAAGAGACACTAGAACCGAATTAATTTAGCAATGAGATAGTGTCCTAAGTATTATACTCAAATTTTTTCAAATTCCTGCGTTTGGTGGGTCACAGTTGAATAAACTAAAAACCACATTTTTCGGCGTTTCTTTCCGCGAAAAACTAAGTTATAATTATCGTAAAAATATATTATGTACTATTAAACATTCCTACCGGAAAAACATCATCGCAGACTTAAAAAATTACGTAGTAATCAATGAAACCGTTCGGCTGACGATACGTTCGTTTAATGTCAACACTGGTCAATCCGCAGCGAACGGAAAACCTGACTCATCGGAGGCCCACTGTAACAGGTGTTGGACGACGCTCGGTGTTTGGCTCGCTTCAACAGGTAAGACCTGCAGCGCGCCGATGGCTTTACAGGCAACGGACCGTTCCGCAGGTGAAGCCCGCAGCTGCGAAATGAGATAGTATGGGCGGGAAAGAAATCGCTTTATTTGACACGCTGTCCTTCCGTGAGTCTTGCCCGAGCGAATTTCGGAGCCATTGTTGAGGCCGGTACCGTACGTCGTCGTCGTTCTCGTTCGAACTCGATCGACCAGAACAACATGGACAATTCTCATCCCGAATCCTCCCGGAGCCCGTTTTACGATATCTCTCTACCTGGACACTTGTCCAATGAAACTCGCATAACCTCGATCCTCTCAGCTACCAGATACTAGCAACAGCCGAAGCGTCTACCGGCGCGGCGGTACAAATGACTACGCCTGCGGCCGAGGTGTATCTTAATCTTGTCAGTAAACCGGCTCTCGCTTGATGCTTTCGATTGATCATCCGCGGAAACCGTGCTAGCAATACCCGATTACTTCGACGAGGCCTGCTCGAGCCACGGTTGCACCTTCGTTTTTCCTCCCTCTTACTCCGCCGCGCACGCTCTCGAGTCGTTTTCGAAAATATATACGGAGCTCGAGGGATCCTGGGAGCCGCAGATATCCCCAGAGATATGGAACAACTTCATCCCGGCCTCGCCAATGTCTTCGCGCGGACGGAAAAACGCGGGCGGTTTTTAATCTGCCGGGCTGCGCGAGCCCGAGCCAAGTGGTTCAACGAGTGAAATCGTCGGGTCCGAGAATGATCTATCGGGAATCATTACAGATTTTCCATACATTTTGCATATTCTACAAGATCGGCAAACCCGTTCGTCCGTTTAACGAAGAGATAAGCGGTTAATCTTTGAGAACGTTCTTTGGCATCCTTCTTAACGCTGAATACTAAAAACTAAATGGATTGCTTGCGATTAGATCACACAGAATTTTTGCTGGATTCATAATGTTCCTGTAAAATATATTTTCTCAGTGTTGTTTTGTTTATTCGAGGACGCTGGGGATATGTAGGAACCATTTTCTGTCATATTTTCTCTACTGAAAATGCAACTTTTAGTTTTATTAACCTACCGAGCCTTAAAAGTAAGTGATATAGTCATTTCTCGATATAAGGCGCACATACTTGGCTGACAAAAGTCGCATTACACATTATCAAGACCAAGACGGATTTTAAGTAAGTGGCTGAAGGCTGTGAACGGAAATTATACAGCAGTTACGCACCTGCTGACTCTGCAAAAGTCACGTGACTGCTCTTAACCCTTTGCACTCCGGAATTTTGTAAACATGTGTTAAATGTCGAGTCACAAAGGGTTAACCCTGGGAGTCTTGCGAGTTCTAGGCCTATGCCGGAGTCATTTCCGATCCACGCCGATGTTTCAGTTTTTTTCCGATATAAGGCGATGGCTCGGGACCGGCTTTCGTCGGACTTCGAATGAAGAAGATTTCCTGATTTCGAAATGAAAAGAGTCGTCTTGTATCGGAATAAAATCGTACATATTATCGGTCGTAAGAACTCTTCCCCGCCTTGATGGGTCACGAATGACCCCGGCCTAGCGTAGGGAGGGTTAACCAATCTTCATTCCACGTTTTCTGTGCCTCTAAAAATTGCCATATTACTATATAAAACAATTATTCCATCACTATGCTAGTATCTAAGAAATTTCTGAAAATTTAAATGTTCTGAATACGAGTACTAGTAATAAACTTCAAAGGGATGTGAGTCGTGTAACAAGTGTCTCGGTTTTAGGATTAAAACAGCTTCGAGTAGAAAGAGTTAACCTATCCGTTGAATACTGAAAGGCAGACAATTAAACTAGAGAACTCCTTCTCAACTCCGAACTACCTGCAGTAATATAAGACGTTAGCATACTATTGAACATACTGCTCTTCCAAAAGCAACGAGAAATACCCGCAACCGACAGAGAACGAGGGTCGACTCTACAGGAACCTGTTGGCGATCTCTTCGATAATTTCCCTGCCCAAGTTCTTGCGCAACGAATTTTGAAATGTTCGTCGGTGCAGCGTACGCACGTCGTCCATGAAGATCGAAGATTAAAAAAGTGCACGCGCTACAACGCATCGAAGCCGTGCCAACAGAAAGAGTTTCCCAGGAACGAAAACCGTTTCGTGGAAGGGGCCGGCGAGTCGGAAAAGACCGGGCCACGGTGTGGAACGTGTTTCCCCGAAGTTTATCAGCGACTGTTTCCATTTTCCCGGGGACTCGTTACCACGAGTTACATTACCGTGTCGTGCGTCGGAAAGTCGAACCGGACGACGCGTTCCCCCGATGTCCGCGGGTCGATTTAAAAATATTTACAGATAATTTCCAGGGGACGGAGGCGACGTTGTAGGAAGTCGGGAAGAGGATTTTTTTTTGTCCGTGCTTTCCATCGGCATCGGCATCGGCAGCGAGGAAAAGGTCAGCGGCACCGCGCGCGGTCGTTTGTTCGCTGGTAGAGAACACACATCGCGCGTGATGTGTGCTCGACGTAAGTGGAGCCCATGGTCGATGGGTACACGACAGGCATGTCGGAGGTGCATAAACACACATAGAAGTGGAAATGCCGGGATTGGCAAGAGAGCTGCCGCGACCGAGTTCGCCGGAGACACGGCTGGCCGCCTGTGGCTTCGCTCTGCCGCTCTTTTCGTTCTCTCTCTCTCTCTCTCTCTCTCTCTCTCTCTCTCTCTCTCTCTCTCCTTTTCTCCGAGGAAGAACCGAGTCCACCTCTTTTTCCCTCTCTGTCCCTCGTTCCCCCACGATTACCACCTTCCCTTCGTCAGATTCTGCCGCGCTCGGACGAACCACCGGCCGCTCTGCAACCCTCCGTGGCCGGAGACGGTGCGCCGAGGAGGTGGTGTCTTTCACGTTGCAGGTGCGTGTCTACGGGGTGTCCTTGAAGTCCACCGGTGGCCAACCGGGGGGAAGAACGTTGGGAAACGCAACGTCTCCGAGCCGACTTCCTCCTCGGCTATCCCCTTCGTCGGGAATCGAGACGTCCTTCTCGATGTCTCAATTGCACCACAAACTAGAGCAAAACCTAGGGGTCGGGGGTGGGGGGAAGGACAACACGGAGGCGTCCAAATTAAATTAGATTCTGAAGAAAGCACATTCACGAAAATTCATAGAACAGCAGGTTGAATGAAGTATCATTCCCTCGTTATCCCCCCGTCCTCTCCAGGCCAGTTGGACTGCCCACGTTGCAGTCCACTACCGACGGATACCCTAATTACATGGGGTGTAAAATGTTAATGGGTACGCCGAGGGTAACAAAGAACTGTATTAAACTTTAAGAATTTTAAATACTTATGAATAGCTTGAGCGAGACTTTATGCAAAATAAAAAATGTCTACCCGAATTTCGGGAACTGCAGAGAAATGGAAATTTATTTTCTTTTTTATTAATAATTGCATAAAAATTCATGGATTAGCCACGTGGAATATGCATACAAGGTGATTCGAAACTGGTGAAAAATTTTGATAGATTATTTTACAAATTAGTCCGAAGTTTAACCCTCGATGGTTAATCGTAAAAACGCGGACGTGTCTTTTCATTTAAGAAAAAAATATGTTGTAAAAGTAAACGCGAGGTTCGAACGCCCTGTACGCTATTTTTACAGTTAACCTGATGTATACAGACACGAGTGTTATCGTTCTATTATGCCAGCACGAACCGGGAATAAAGATTACGCTTCAGTTAATAGATTCGGGCATTTCGCACTAAAGTTAGACCGGCCTTATGGTCGCGTTCAATGTATTTATAAGCGTATTCGTTTCGGTAAGAGTACATGCGAACGTCGCAAGCTGAAATTCACTTTACAGGTTCGCGTCGCGACAGATGCTTGGTCGCGAAACACCTCGATCAAAGGACTTTGCTGCACGCGTAACGGGCCTCGGCAGTCGCATCTGCCGCGAACGGGGCTTGATTTATGCTTATCCTAACTAACGGATCGCTAGGAGTTTCATAATTGAGTCTACGTGAACCGAGAATAGCGCGAATGGTCGTTGGTCGCGATTCCTATGCGTTCCAACAGCCTGGAAACGTCTTCGCAAAGCACATTCTCATTAACTTGGGAGAGGGAAAAAAAACTGTTCTCGGAGAATAGTTTTCCAAGGAACAATACCTTGTATCGTGAACATTTTCTTAACTGTCTAGCACTCGAATGGCGGCTATGACGCGCTACTGGAAATTACTGTACAATTATTCAAAATATTGTTTAATCTATTACCATACATATGTGTGTATTCAGTCAGTTTCATATGCGTAAAATGGAAATATTCAATAATATTCATTTAATATTGCATGAAAATTCATATGTAGGAGACGAATATCTTGGGACGTTTAACAATTATTTATTAGCATCTATATAAGCTCTAATAAATAATTGTTACTTCTTCCAAGACATTCCTCTCTTACACATAATATATTAATATTTATTTAATATGTTAAAGGTCGGAAGAAAGAACATACATATATATGTTGGTAGGTTAATAATTTTAAGAAAATTCTCCTTTCTTTAACATTTTTGTTCTGTCTATGCCCACATATTTTTTTTAACGATTCTAAGTATACTCTCCTTCAAAACTAGAATTACTGAGACACGATTTGAGTGATATTAACCCTTGAAGTGAATAGTTCTTCCTACAGTGTATTTAAGAATCTCCAGAAATGGGTGCACACAAGAACAACTTTGATTTTTCAAGGTAAAGAAGTTGCCTTATGGTCTTTTCCACGCGGACAACCTGGTCAGCCATATTCGGCGACGGAATTACTTTTCCAGATCAGAAAATTAATTTTTGCATCGATAAATTTAATTTATCGATTTACGACCCACAAGATTCCAGGGGATTAAAACAGTAATTAATATCGGAAACCTTAACATTTCACATCATTTTATCGAATAAACTCCTGCGATTTTATCTAACTGTTGTTGGTTGCTGAGTCGACGGTCAATGAACCACCGTCACCCAATAAGTCAACCTTAAAATTCATTTCGACCGATTTCCTGGTTCCATAATTAATTTCTCGTTGGATTGCAAGTGATGGACGGTGTAAAGGCTGAGAGACGCCAGGCGCGAGAGGCAGATAGGTGTGCGAGAAGACGTACATATTTCTGTGCCACCCAATAGATGATTTAGCCGAGCTTCCGAGGTTAGTCCGTAGCCGTAGCCAGCGCACGAAGGAACGAACGAGCGAGGCTCACTCTTGCAGAGTGCCGCTGTTAGCGCATCGCACTATGACTAATTACGAGCTCGACTCACCCCACTGTCGGCCGATACGGCCCTATAAACGCCGGAGCACCACCGCGAGTCATTGTTCCTTTCCACGTCTCTGCGTGCCCCTTCGTTCCGTCCTCGTTCTGCCTTTTTTTCTCCCGTCGCATCGGCCGTGCGCTCCTCCTCTTCTATCTAAGGAGCTGGTTCGCGTACCCGCTCGGGGGTACCGAAGCGACTCGCGATAGCTCGTGCCTCGAACACAGCTTTGTCACGGCATGCACTTTCCTAAGAAGTGTTCTAATTTGCTTCTACCTCCTTTTTTTCCGTCCGCCTGTCCGCCCATCTCCCCGCCCCTCTTACTCCTCACCCTCTACCGGATATTTATTCAGAACTCTTTATGCAACCAGACCGCGCTCGTTTTTCCGAGCGCCGCCATTGCACCGGCGCCGAGCGTGGAGAGGTGCGCGCCAATTATCGCGACGATCGCGCCGCGTCTTCCCGGCGCAGATACGAATTTACAATTGTAATAGCGAAATATTGGATTAATCGGGTCTACGATCCGAGCGGTTGATACATCGCCTCTCCCCCCCCCCCCCCCCCCTCCCAATGTAATCCCGGCCGCCATAAGCGGCCGATGCTCGCGCCCGTAAATGATTCTTCCGAGTAATCTATCCCTCGGCATCGAGAGAAGCTTCGCCCGTGGTTTCTCGCCTCCGTAATTTAGGAGGAAACGATTTACTGTTTCCGGTAATGGGCACCAGCAAACCGTGTCCGCGCAAAGTCACGGTTTGAGGATGGTAGAACCGGCCGATTAACAAAAACCGGCGTTTGTTAGAGGGTACCACGCAACGGTCGCCTAATTTGGACGGTACCGTTACACGGCGCAGATACGCCAGCCGACGGAATAAAACTCAACGGGCAGATTTAATGACACATTGTTTCTGCCCCCCTCTAACCTGGTAATTGTTACCTTTACACGGCCGGGTCCTCTATTCTCGCGTATTAATTAAGATTTTCCCAATGGCAATTAAACGGCGAACAAATGGGGAGCGGTCCCGACGGTTAACACCTTATGTCCTGGAAAACCCAGCCGGGTGAATCTGGTGTTTTCTAACCAGGATGTTCTTCTCTTTCTGTGTGTTGACCGGTTCCAAATTTTATACTTTACGATTACTGAAGTTACAATGATACTTTCGTGGGAAATGATTAAATATACACATTCAGTAGAGCATGTATTACAATACGCACAAGATATCATTTTTACTCGTCATTTTTATAAGACAACATGTAGATTCGTGATAAGGTAGAGTGACCACGTTACCGACGAAAATCGGCAAAAAATGGTTTTACGTGCCTCAACTTTTCGTCCTTATATGAGAATATTTTTGCTAGGAAAGGGCTTTTTCGAAAGAGGAAGCTTCAATCCAGCGCGCAGGTCACGAGCTGACGAGATCATGCAGATATTTGGTAATATAAGCGTTAGAAGTAGGCCAAAAATTTGACGATGAGCATGCCCTAGAATCCAATCATTTTTGTACCATTGGATGAGTTTTTTGGATGAAATCGAAAGCAGCGCACACTAGAAAATATCTCTGACTACAAATTGTGCTAAATTTTGTCGTGATTCTTTGCGAAATAAAGCCAAAATCTTTAAGCACGTTTCTGGCGTCGGAATTGATAATATTGATAATACAGAGCAAAAAATTTGGCAAGTTTAGTCACAGACTTAGAACAATAGGATCAAGGCCAAGATGGATCTTAAGTCAGTGGCTGAAGGCTTTATCGGAAATTATACAGCAGTTATCGACCTGCTGACTTTGCAAAAGTCACGTGACCACTTTCGGCTCGGTAGGTTTGGTGTTAATATTTTCCAATTTATTTCTGTCCTTTTCGGACCGTGATTCTGCGAATGCGCTAGCGAGTATCTCGTGACATTTTTCTGCGAAGCGTGTACACTTGTTTGCGAATATTATAGATACATTGTTTTGCCCTTCGACAGCAACTGTCGCAAGTGAGTCAGACTTGTTGGCCGCTATAGACGTTTACACGTGTCGCGAGAGTCGCTCCCGCAAAAAATGTCACAAGCTACTTGCCAGTGTATTCGCACCTTAACACTGTTCCCCCTGTTCCGGTTTTGTAGCTGTTTTTATAGTTTTGACCAATTACATTCACTATGTGAAAGATTCTGAAAAGTTCTATTAGTTTTTCTACCAGCTTTTAATCCTCATACGTTTCCCAGGGCGAGTCTTCGCCATTTTCTATTTCCAGATACTGTGAAATGTCTGATTTCTCTCTGTCCGTGTCGCAAGATGGATTTCTTTAAATTGTGAAATTACGATCGAATTACATTTACACTGTTCGAAGCACAGTGTGAAACGAAAATGGATGACCACTCTGGGATCTTTAAGGCGGTTATTTCCGAGAAACGTATGAGGATTAACACTAAACCTACCAAGCACAAAACATACAAAAGAGAAACATCTTATAGAAGGGAGAAAATTGAATTTACTTAAACTTTGTACTTCTTTTTACTTAAATAAAGAAGGCGATTGAGTAATTTTCTATGAAAACGTTTCTATAATTTCAATAATTGTGGAACGGAAAACCGGTCATTTTGACCGTGGTAGAGTTAGTGTTATGGAGAAAGGTGAATGTTCTGTTAGGGGTGACAAAATTGCTGCCTTCGTGGGTGGTTGAACGGCCAAAGCAAATTGGAGTTTGTTCGAGCAAACTAGAGTTTTTCCAGTGTCGCCGGTTCGGCGGACGAATTCTCTGCTGGTTCACACGTATTTACAAGTTTCCGCCATTGTTCGGAACGGCACTCTGTCAGTATCTTTCCACGAATAGACGATATTACGGTAGGAGGGCTGGCAGCGCGAAAGACACGGAAGGTAGGAGAACATCCTGTGTCGTAGGACCCCCCGTTCACGCTCTGCTGGGTTTACTTCGTAACGCTGATTTCCTAAGTATCCTTCCTTTTCACGGTATACTGAACGAACCCGTGGGGACGGGGATGAGGGGAGCAGCCGACGACCGGCTTTCCGTACATGAGAATGGATTATACCGCTGTTAATTAAAAGTGCTTCGATCTGCCGCGAGAAACACGTTTTCTCACGTCTCGCGACGCGCCCTTTTTCACCCGGCGAGGCGCCCGGCCACCAGATAAGACAATGGAGCGATTCGGAAAGAAATCGGTTCGTCCTACGGCGAGCATCTTTTTATTTCGAGACCACCAGCTTGTCGCTCAGTCAACTTTTTCTCATTTACATTTAGTAGGTCGGGGAGCTCACAGGCATAACTCGTCCTGTTCCTCAGTTTGGTAACGCGGCTCCATCGCGCTCGTGCCCGCCACGCGTTTGCGACAATCGCGATCCCGCGTCCCGCTTTGAAAAAGCGAATTATGCGATTTCTTTGTTATTTTGTTTCAAACGTTTTGTAGGAAGAGACTCGAAGCACATCTATGATCCTCTATATTTCAATAAAAAGTCTAGTATATATATATAGTATAGTAGTATAGTAAATTGTAGTATAGTATATTCGATTAATGAACAGAGGAGATCCTGTGTGACGATATTTATATCGGTATCGACTAAAATAGATATGGACAGGTTTCAGTTATGTAATGGAGATTTATGTAATGAAACTGTATGATACGTTACCAAATTATCGTACGCGATTTGTTATTTAAATTTAGAGAAGTTACTTAGCGAGCAGCGAAATAAATTGGATTGCGCCATCCTCGGGTAACGTAGAATGCTGCGCTCGCAAACATTATTTGCTGCAGTCGATACGATACCAGTGAATTATAGATTATTTTTAACTCGTAGAACAATACAATCTAATGTTAATATTGAAATAGATTTTCTTGTCCACGGTTATACAGCTCTGAAGCCTCAGATAAGATGTAGTAATAGATCTAATTTGTTTTGAGGATTCTGCGGAACACGAGATTCCTATTATCAGTTCTGTGACAATAAAATCATAGACGAGCTATAACAGTAGACGAGTTACCTAATGTATTCTTTTTGTCTCATGTTTGACAGGTTTTAGAGCCGCCTTATCATTTCTGTGTCACAACTTACCGTATCGGTTGGTCTCATGCTCCGGTTAATGTAAAATACAAATACTAATACAAACTACAAATAGAAGGATGTGTTATTTTAATTCCATTACGTCTGTTATGAGTGTCACAGACTTAAAATTACATATTGCATGCACTACATTTTTTGTTTACGGTTCTGAATTACCGACTGTAGAAAATGCCCTAGTACCACAGACGAGATATAGGAGTAGACTAATTACCATATGGGCTTTCGTGTCTCACATGTAAACAACTGGTTTTCTTACGCCCTCTACGCTTACGAACGATATATGCTGGTACTAGATCGACAAGAATGATCAAATCTGGTCAAATACAAATGATTGACGAATTATGTATGTAATGTTATGACTATATGTTCAAATTATATTTTTTTATTTGATGTCATTATGTTATATATCTACAATTATCTTTATCAATACAATATTAATAAATATAGATGCCACGTTTTAAAATTATAGAAATACATTTATTTTATACATTTCTCCATACGTATAATTATTATTCGCATTTATTATTATTCGTGTAATTATTATTCGCCGTAATGAATGGTAATAATTTAAAAATATTGTTAAAATACATATCTACTTATTAAAACATTTCATGATGTACAGATGTTGTATTAAAATAATAATTTACATCATTTTAAAATAATTTACGTGTAAAAATACTTTTTCCAGCTTTTCGGTGTACGTACTCCACAATCGCCACGATTTTTCAAAGGTTTCCGATAATCTGAGGAAAAAAGGTTCGAACAAAAGATTAATAGTATTCAGATGTCTACAAATTTCAATACATAAAATTTCGGAAAACAATTTTTTTTTGTAAAAAGTGAGGATCAATTCAATATTTTTACTGTTAAGATATATTTTTAATTTCATAATGTAATAGCTGATGTTAAGACGAATTCAATGACCTACTACATCATGGCATTGAGCCTATATATAACGCTTAAATAATTTTTTCCGGCTTTTCGGGCTAAATACCCCACTGTGTGTCGTCTCCTCGCATTGCTTCTACTACGCACGCGCTACACGCAAGCGTACCTCCATTCTGTTCGTGTGAGCTGTCTGCTCGACTGTTCGAAGCGTTCCACCGAATTCACGTTACCAAAGTTTCGAACATCGGAGCCCCAATTGATTGGCGCAATCAATTCTCGATTCGGCGAGGCGCACATTTTGCTACAACTTTTAAACTAAAAAAGATATCAATGCGAAATTTGGACTATATAGAAATCTTTTTTAAATATCGGGTTTAATGGGATACACTGAAATATGTTCTATATTTTTTAAATAATTTTTTTTTGTTGATTTTTAAGACAAAGCCGGATAAGATCGTCAAAAGTGCCTCCAAACCAAATTAATTTTCAGTCGTTCCATGCTCAAGAAAAAATTACGAAAAATTTTGTCAGAATTTTTGGCTGCAAAATCGAATTATAAACAAATCCGAAAGCATAAAAATGCCGAATTTATATCGAAGTTTTCAGTTAGTCATGTTTATGTTATTATGTTATTTGTGTCCCATCGTGATTATTAATGAGTGTTTTTACAGATTTTCCAGATTATGTAAACATGTTTAAGAAAATTGGATAATTTGATGACCAATCATTTCGAGAAAGTGCACCTTTTGAATTGAAGTTTCAGAGATATCACTTTTATAAAAATTCAGTAGTTAGATATTATTGAAACAATATTTCTTAATTTTTTCAGAAATATTTATAAATCGCATCGTCCCTATACCGCGTCTGTGTACCTACCTACCGTTACCGCGCTTTGGCCTACAGCCGCTTCGGTCTCTCCCATACTTACAGTCGCCGCGCAGCCCTGGTTAACCACAGTCGCTACGCTTACCTACAGCCGACGCGCTCTTCCGTATCATCACCGCGCTCCCTCTATTACCTACAACCGACGCGCTCTTACCTACCTACCGCTACCGCGCTCTGGCCTATAGCCGCTTCGGAAAACCGCTCGGCGGCCGCGCTCAGTCAGTCAGTCGAGGAGCACACTCAAAAGGGAGCGTAAGCGTTGCGGAACCAGAAGGCTGAAGGACCTTGGAGCTGCCCAGGCCCAACCTGACCACCCCGGCCCACTCTTGTCTACCTTTCAGTTGACGAGGGATCGTCCAGAGCTGCAATGGACATCACTGACCGACCTTGGTCCACCATTAGCTAGCTTAAGGTGGACCAAGGGTCATTTAAAACATCCCCGGTCCACCTTAAGCTAGCTCGGGGTGGGCTTCTTGGAAACCTCGGGGAGGTTCTTGGCAGCTTTCTCCGCTCACCTTGGTCAACTTTCAGCAGCTCTTTATAAGTAACAATTCAGTTATACACTTTCTGTTTCAGAATTCGTGGTCATTCAACGAACGCCGTCGATTATTATTTCTTTGTTTCTAATTCGAATTTGCGTCGAGACTTTTCAAAAGTTTCTCTCCTTGAAATTATATTATATTTTATTTTTGACATAACATTGGTATTCCTCCGATCGGAGGTCCCCCAGGGGCTCACTCACGGGTGCGTCCCGTGGGTGAGTACAGGTATTGGCGAACCTGGGGCACCCCGAGCTGGTAGATCGTTGCGTCCCAATTTCGTTCAATTTATTTTTGATTGGAATTGTTCATCTTTCCAATCGAAAATTAATTTTAAACTTTCGAAAGTTCTTATTCCAAAATTTATATATCTGATTTAAAAATGGTATTCCTCCGAACGGAGGTCCCTCAGGGGGTCACTGCTGGGGGTGCGTACGGGTATTGGCGAACCCGAGGCGACCCGAACCGCCATTTCAGTAGTTTGAAGTTCTGACTTCAACTACTCCCGTTGAATAATGCCGCACTCGTGTGCGGGGTTAGCTTGGCTCTCGTGAGCTGGAGTTAGGTTGGCTCTCGTGAGCTGGTTAGATTTGCACTCTTGTGAGTGATAGGTAGGCCGTACTCGTGTACGGGGTTTAGAGTTGTATCTCGCCGTATTCGACTTCTTCTCATTGTCTTCTTTTATTTTGTATATCGTGTCTAATTATTGTTAGTCTGTTTCAGCTGAAATCGTCGAACGAAGACATTGTATCAAACAACGCACCGATGAAGACATCGATGTAATTATAAGCTAGAATTAATTTAGTTCTTAAAATTGTAACTCGTAGTTATATATATGTCGAGTAATTATTGCTGTCACTTGACTTTGTTCGGCCCGATTTTTGACTCCGACACAGCAGACGGCTGTGTGGGACCTTGCTTGTAAGTTTTT